>CAKXYN010000195.1:1200000-1799619 GCA_935064755.1 Tragelaphus eurycerus | reverse complement strand
GATCTGATCCTGCACAATGTCACGAACCTCTGTCCATTGTTCTTCAGGTCTAATCCCTTGAATCAGATCTAATCCCTTGAATCTGTTTGTCACTTCTACTGTATAATCAGAAGGGATTTAATTTAGGTCATACTTGTATGGCCTAGTGGTTTTCCCTACTTTCTTCGATTTAAGTCTGAATTTTGTAATAAGTTCATGATCTGAGCCACAGTCAGCTCCTGGTCTTGTTTTTGGTGATTTTTCAGTTCAGTTGCTCAGTTGTGTCTGACTCTTTGCGTCCCCATGAACCGCAGCATGCCAGGCCTCCCTGTCCATCACCAACTCCCAGAGTTCGCTCAAACTCATGTCCATTGAGTTGGGGATGCCATCCAGCCATCTCACCCTCTGTCGTCCTTCTTCTCCTGCCCTTAATCTTTCCCAGCATCAGGGTCTTTTCAAATGAGTCAGCTCTTTGGTGATTTTTACCACAGTAAAATAAAATTTTAGAAAATGAATTCACGTGAAAGTCTTTCTTCAAGGGCAAATTAACCTGACTTCATTTTCCAGCTTCTATTTATGAGTCAAATAAATCTAATAATTTGAAAGTATTTCATTTTGCGAGCCTGATATGATCTATGTCTCTGAATCTTCTGTTAATGGCTGCGAATACCCCTAACCTGTCTTATGTGTGGAGGCAAGCATTCTAGTCATCCTCCCCTTATCTGAATAACCACAACAGGAGTCCTTCATTGCCTGTGCATTTATTGTCCAGTTTTCCAATATGAGAAACTATAGGGAAGGAAATAGTAAGAAAGCAAGGGCACTCTAAGCCTTCAGCTGGTTTTGCTCCATGGGGACATTGTCAAGGTCCCAGGAAGAGAAGGTAAGCACCCTCATATCTGCCCTGTGTTGCAGAAGGATCCACACTGTCCTGGGCTTGTGAGGGTCCATCAGCCCCTCACCTTCTTGGAAGGTCAGTACAGTTTCTGCTCTTAGCACGTGTTCAGGAAACTTTTCAGTGTGGACACAATGATTAATTTTGTCTTCGAGTTCAAAGGCTGATTCTGTCATTTTGAGTGACGGTCCAAAGAGTGCAGGACAAAAAGAAGAAACCTAAAGCCTGGGATCCAGGCTCTCTGGCAGGGCAAAGAAGGTTCCAGACTGTGCGGTCTGGTCAGGCCTGACCTTGTAGGCTCTGCCCCCTGAAGCATCTGAGCATGTAAGGTCACAAAAGGTCATGAGCCACTAGGCATTTAAAATCTCTCATTTAAACAGTGCCAACTTCCAGATAAGAATTTTTATTTTTTTATTTTTCTAGCTCCTTTTAAACACAGTCGATATTTCTTACTGTTTGGGGACAATAAAATTGTAACGGCCTCTTCCTTTGTAGGAAGTTAAGAATCTGTCCGGATTTTCAGGGACTTCATGCTCTCCAGCAGTGGTTTTAAAATTTTTGTTTTTCTGTGTTTGTTTGCTTTTAATCCAAAGTGCGTTATGTGGCTTGTCATCTAAATGGTTCTCTCTATCTGGTGTGTTGTTCTTAACGATGCTCTGTGGCATCCTTTCCATTTCTCACTCCTCAATCACCAGAAGTTAATAACAGTAGAACTCTAAACAAATGAGCCATTATTTCCAAGGGACCCTTTGTGCCAGCATTAGGTTATTTTTGTATTGTATGAGATGGTTGCCTAGGAGGCTTTTATTTTCAGTAACCACAGTTTTTGTTGTTTCTTGATTTTATGGATGGTAGAAAACGGTTTTGAAGTCTACATAGAAAAATTGTCTTTAAAATCTTCAGCTACACAGCATATGATTTCCTATAAATTTCTTACTGTGAAGAAAAGAAGAGCCTTTTAATGGGAGTAATCACGGAGGCTTTAATACAAAGCTTGTAATGGAGAGAGCTTCAGTAAGCTAAATCCTGTATCTTAGAGCCCCTTTAAGCTCAGTGGATGAACTAACTATAATACTATGATTTCAGCCTGTAGACAGTAATTTTTCCAGACTGTTTATTCACTTGAGAAAGTCTCTAATGATGGAAAATGACTCTTAACTGGTGAGGTAACTATTTTTTGCAGATTAAAAATGGTAGAAGAGCAGCAGTTTTATAGGTCCGATTTTATAGAAGACTTAAAATGATAGCTTTTTTTTTTTTTTTAAGGACAATGCTTGATGCCTTCAAAGACCTGGAGAAATGGGAGAGATGGAAACTATAAAAATAATACAGAGCAATTGGGTGACCAGGGGCTGAGTCTCCAAATGTCTGCCCTTCTGCATTAGTTCAAAGTTCAGCACCCTTAGATTTTGTGGAACATTTACAGTGAGCTAGTTACTGTGCTAATTAACCTCTATATGATCTACATATGCTGTTTAGAGATACAGTCTATCAGTAATCTGTAAGGTTTCAGGACAGTCAGTCTGAGGTATTTTTATCTTATTTATATGTGGGCTTCCCTGGTGGCTCAGATGGTAAAGAGTCTGCCTACAACGTAGGTTTGATCCCCTGGGTCGGGGAGATCCCCTGGAGAAGGAAATGGCAACCCTCTCCAGTATTCTTACTTGAAAAATTGGGCTTCTCTGGTGACTCAGAGGGTAAAGAAACCGCCTGCAATGCAGGAGACCTTTCAATCCCTGGGTTGGGAAGATATCCTGGAGGCGGAAATGGCAATCCACTCCAGTATTCTTGCCTGGAGAATCCCCATGGACAGAGGAGCCTGGTTGACTACAGTCCATGGGGTAGCAAAGAGCCGGACACGACTGAGCAGCTAAGCACAGCACATTGTGGATTATAATGCTGCATTAATTTCTGCTGTACAGCATAGAGACTCAGTTCCACACATATGTATTCTTTTTAATATTCTTTTCCATCATGGTTTGTCACTTTGTTTTTCACTTTCAAAGATGAGGGAATTGAGGTTCCCGTAGCTAAAATAACTCACGAGGCCAGACAGCATTTAAGCCATGTCTGATGCTGACGTCTCTGCCCTGAATCATTACGCCGTTTTTGTCTCATGACCAGAAAGCAGGAGAAAGCCTGGGTGCTGGGGAGTTTTGTGTGGGGCTCTGCTTTGTGTGTTATCAAGAAGGAATCTACCCCCAGAGGAAATTCTACGGGGTTTCTCTTTTTCAAGCTACTCTTCTTTGTTTCTGCATCAGAGCATTAAAACCACCAGGTGTCAGTCCTGCAGATTTTAAAGAAATCATTCTATTTCCTGCTGCACCCCATAGATTTCTTTATTACAGGTAGGTGGTGCAGTGGTAAAGAATCTGCCTGCTAATTCAGAAGACCAGAGTTCGATCCCTGGGTCAGGAAGATCCCCTGAAGAAGGACATGGCAGCCCACTCCGGTATTCTTACCTGGGAAATCCCATGGACAGAGGAGCTTGGTGGGCTACAGTCCATGGGAGTCAGACATGTCTTATTGACTCAACAGCATTACAGTTAGAGGCTCAGTTACAAATGCCAGCATTTATTTTTCTATTTAGGATGTATCAAAAGTAGATAACATAGCTCAGCTACAGGAGTTATGGTTGGGTGGGAACGGGGCAGGAGAATGCTAGGGAGACAAGTTTTCCTTTCCTCTTCTTGGTAAAAGTGTTAGTCGCTCTGTTGTGTCCGACTGTTTGCAACCCCAGGGACTGTAGCCCTCCAGGCTCCTCTGTCCATGGAATTCTCCAGACAAGAATACTGGAGTGGGTAGCCATTTCCTTCTCCAGGAGATCTTCCCAACCCAAGGATCAAACCCAGGTCTCCTGCACTGTGGGTAGATTCTTTACACTCTGAGACACTATTGGGATTGTCTTCATTTCATTCTAGGGTCCTGGGGCACTAAGAGCATTTTAGGAGATGGTGAATGATAAACTCTCCCAAACCGCCATATTTTCTTTTCCAACTTATATCCAATTCATATTGTAAAAATAGAAATACAGATGTATTATATGAAGGGACACAATGTTTTCTGAAAATGGAGGAGAGAAAAGACTTCAGATTTTTAAAAAATTTTAGATTTTATTGGAGTATAGTTGATTTAATATATTATGTTAGTTTCAGGTATACGGCAGAGAGAATCAGTTACACATGTGTATACAACCATTCTTTTTAAGATTCTTTTCCCATAAAGGCAATTACAGAAGGCTTCCCTGATGGCTCAGTTGGTAAACAATCTGCCTGCCAAGCAGGAGACCCCAGTTCAATTCCTGGGTCAGGAAGATCCACTGGAGAAGGCGACCCACTCCAGTATTCTCAAGTTTCCCTTGTGGCTTAGCTGGTAAAGAATCCACCTGCAATGCGGGAGACCTAGGTTTGATCCCTGGGTTGGGAAGGTCCCCTGGAAAATGGAACAGCTACCCACTCCAGTATTCTTTTCCCATACAGGCCATTACAGAATATTGAGTAGAGTTCCCTGTGCTATGCAGTAGGTTCTTACCATGGGTTAGTTATCTGTTTTATACACAATAGTGTTTATATGTCAATCCCAGTTTCCCAAATTCATCCCCCACTTCCCCACTTGGTAGCCATACATCCATTCTCTATGCCTCTGTCTGTCTCTCTTTCTGCTTTGCAAGTAAATTCATCTGTCTTATTTTTTTAGGTTCCACATATAAGGGATATTATTAGATTTGTTTTTCTCTTTCTGATTTATTTCACTTTGTATGACAGACTCTGGATCCATCTACGTCTCTGTAATTTGCACAAATTTGTCCCTTTTATGGCTGAATAATATTCCATTGTATATATGTATCATATCTTTATTCTTGTATCAATGGACATTTAGGTTGCTTCCATGTCTTGGCTATTGTACGTAGTGCTGAAATGAACACGGGAGTGCGTGTTTTTTTTTAAATTACGGTTTACTCCAGGTTTATACCTAGGGTTTACTCCAGGTTTATGCCCAGCAGTAGAATTGCGAGGTCATATGGTAATTCTGTTTTTCCTTTTTTAAGGAACCTACATAGTAGCCTCGATAGTGGCTGTATCAGTTTACATTCCCATCAACAGTGTAAGAGGTTTCCCTTTTCTCTGTACCCCCTCCAGCATTTATTGTTTGTAGATTTTTTTTTTTTTTGATGGCTATTGTGACAGATGTGAGATGATGCCTCATTGTAGCTTTAATTTACATTTCTCTAATAATTAGTGATGTTGAGCATCTTTTCATTGTTTGTTGGCCATCTGTGTATCTTCTTTGGAGAAATGTCTATTTAAGTCTTCCATCCATTTTTTCATTGAGACTTTTTTTGATATTGAGTTTCTTGATCTACTTGTATATTTTTGAGATTAATCCTTTGTCAGTTGCTTCGTTTGCAAATACTTTCTCCCATTCTGAGGATTTTCTTTTTGACTTGTTTGTGATTTCTTTTCATGTGCAAAAGCTTTTAAGTTTAATTAGGTCCCATTTGCTTATTTTTGGTTTTATTTTCATTACTCTAGGAGGTGGGTCAAAAAAGATCTTGCTTCGATTTTATGTCACAGTGTTCTGCCTGTGTTTCCCTCTAAGAATTTTACAGTATCTGGCCTTATATTTAGGTCTTAAATTCATTTTGAGTTTATTTTTGTGATTGGTGTTAGGGTATGTTCTAATTTCATTCTTTTACATGAAGAGGCTCCCTTTTCTTCATTGTATATTCTTGCCCCCTTTTTTAGGCAACTGTAGGTGTGTGGGTTTATCTCTGGGCTTTCTATTCTGTCCCATTGATCTGTATTTCTGTTGTGGTGCCAGAACCATACTTTTTTGATGACTGTAGCTTTTCAGTACAGTGTGAAGTCAGGGGATCTGACTCCTCCAGCTCTATTTTTCTTAAGATTGCTTTGACTATTTGTGGTGTTTTGTGTTTCTATAAAAAATGTGAAATTTTTTGTTCTAATTCTATGAAAAATACCATTGGTGATTTGATACAGATTGCACAGAATATGTATGTTGCTTTGGATAGTATAGTCATTTTCACAACATAGATTCTTCGAGTCAAGAACATGGTATATCTTTCCATCTGTCATCTCTGATTTTTTTCATCAATATCTTAACAGTTTTCTGAGTATAGGTCTTTGCCTCCTAAGGTAGGTTGGTTGCTGCTGCTAAGTGGCTTCAGTCATGTCCGACTCTGTGCGACCCCATAGACGGCAGCCCACCAGGCTCCTCTGTCCCTGGGATTCTCCAGGCAAGAACACTGGAGTGGGTTCCCATTTCCTTCTCCAATGCAGGAAAGTGAAAAGTGAAAGTGAAGTCGCTCAGTCGTGTCCTCCATCCATGGGATTTTACAGGCAACCCACCTGGAGTGGGTTGCCACTGCCTTCTCCAATATAGGTTTATTCCTAGGTATTTATTCTTTTTGATGAAATGGGATTGGCTCCTTGATTTCTATTTTCTGATCTTTCATTGTTAGTAATAGGACTGCAAGAGAATTCTGTGTATTAATTTTTAAAGATTTTTCATGTGGATCATGTTTAAAGTCTTTATTGAATTTGTTACAATATGGTTTCTGTTTTATGATTTGATTTTTTTCATCTTGAGGCATTTAGAATTTTAACTCCCTCACCAGGAATCAAAGCTGCAACTTCTGCACTGGAAAGCAACGTCTTAAACCCCTGGACCACCACGGAAGCCCCTGTGTATTAATTTTGTATCCTGTCACTTTACCAAGTTCACTGACTTGCAGTCTTCTGATAACATCTTTAGTAGAGTTTTCTGATAACATCTTTAGTAGAGTTTTCTGGTATGGTATCCTATCATCAGCTAACAGTGATAATTTTAGTTCTTCTTTTCCAAGTTGGATTCCTTTGATTTCTTTTTCTTCTCTGATTTCCATGGTTAGGACTTCCAAAACTGTGTTGAATGATGGTGGCAAGAGTGAACATTCTTGTTTTATTCCTGATCTTAGAGGAAGTGCTCTCAGTTATTCACCATTGAGAATGATGTTTACTGTGGGTTTGTCATATATGGCCTGTTGATGTAGGTTCTCTCTGTGCCCACTTTTTGGAGATTCTTTTTAATCATAAATGTATTGAATTTTGTCAAAAGCTTTTTCTGCTTCTATTCAGATGATCATATGGCTTTTAGTCTTCAGTTTGTTGGTGAGATGGATCACAGTGATTGATTTGTGGATATTGAAAGATCATTGTATTCCTGGGATAAATCTCACTTGATCATGGTGTATGATCCTTTTAATGTGCTGTTGGATTTGCTTTGCTAGTATTTTGCTGACGATTTTTGTGTCTGTGTTCACCAGTGATATTGGCCTGTAATTTTCTTTTTTTGTGACATTTTTATCTGGTTTTGGTATCAGGGTAATGGTGGCCTCATAGAATCAGCTTTGGAGCGTTCCTACTTCTGTAGTTTTTGGGAAGAGTTTCAAAAGGTATGTGTTAACTCTTCTCTAAATGTTTAATAGAATTTGCCTGTGAAGACATTTGGTCTTGAACTTTTGTTAAAAGATTTTTAATCAATTTCAGTACTCGTAATTGATCTGTTCATATTTTCTCTTTCTTCCTTGTTTATTCTTGGAAGATTGTACCTGTCTAAGAATTTGTCCATTTCTTCTAGTTGTCCATTTTATTGTGTATAGTTGCTTGTAGTCTCTTATGATCCTTTGTTTTTCTGTGATATCCATTGTAACTTCTCCTGAGGAAAGGCTTTTTAAAAGTTAAGGTCTTGAACACATCACTAGTATGTAGATTTATAAATGTAAATTCAGTTGTGAAAGGTTAGTTTCAGAAATTTTATAAGCTGTGAGAATGCCTTTAACTTCCCACCTACCACGCACACACGCATACACATTCCCCCTTCATGTGTCTAAGCTTGCCCTTTACTTTGAACATCTCATGTTTGACAGTTGAAGTTAGATGTCTTTCTAAATCTTTCCTTAACCCATCCTTCCAAAACAAATCTAGTGAAGCAGACGCAATGCAGGGCTGAGATGTGATGAACCAGTCGGGCAGCAGCATGGGTTTCTGTACGGATCTAATACGGCTGGAAAAACTAGAAATTTTCCTAGAAGCTTGTGGGAGAAACTCGCTCTCCTTTTTCAGGAGGTTGGTTTATTGATTCATTCATTAGACGATTGGTTTTTTCATTGTCTCTTTAAAGTCAGTCATTTTGCCAAGAGTTGTGGATACACAGATGGTCTTGACGTAATTCCTACCCTCAGTGAGAAGTGACAGTGGGATTCAGACAAGTAGACTGTCAATGACACAGTATCGAGGAGGCTAGAAAGGAGCGAAGGGGCAGGGGATGCTACACGGCACCATACAGGGTCAGGTGAAGCAGCTGTGGGGCCCTGAGTTAAGAGGTCTTCATACAGAAACCTCACTCCTGGTGTCATGGTGCTGTCTCCCGGGTACTTTCCTTCATGTGCATTATTTTTGCAACTGATTAAATAAATGCATCCAGGTGGCTCAGTGGCAAAGACTCTGCCTGCCAATGCAGGAGACTCAGGAGGTGCGGGTTCAATCCCTGGGATAGGAAGATCCCCTGGAGGAACAAATGGCAACAGTACTCTTGCCTGGGAAATCCATGCACAGAGGAGCCAAACAGGCTACAGTCCATGGGGTCGCAGAGAGTCGGACATGACTGAGCTGCACAAACATGCACAACTGACGTCAGACAAATGTAAAGACAGGTGACATACTGAGAAACAACAAAGAGAAATGAACCATCTTTTTAACTCTAGACACTTTTTCATTCATACGTTGTCAATCAGAAAGAGAATGCTATGCTATGCTATGCTATGCTAAGTCACTTCAGTCGTGTCCAACTCTGTGTGACCCCATAGACGGCAGCCCACCAGGCTCCCCCATCCCTGGGATTCTCCAGGCAAGAACACTGGAGTGGGTTGCCATCTCCTTCTCCAATGCATGAAAGTGAAAAGTGAAAGTGAAGTCACTCAGTCGTGTCCGACTCTTAGCGACCGCATGGACTGCAGCCTACCAGGCTCCTCTGTCCATGGGATTTTCCAGGCAAGAGTACTGGAGTAGGGTGCCATTGCCTTCTCCGAGAAAGAGAATAGACATCCTTAAGAACTGTAGCCAAGGGGGTTGTATGGACCGAAGAAAAGAGGGGGTTTGAGTAACTTGTCTAGGAATTAATGGCCATCTCTTCTACCCAGGGAGGGGAAAAATCCATCAGCCCTTTAGTCTTGTTTCTCAGTAGCTAATGAACCATGTACGACTCCATTTTTGTACAGCAAGTTGGCTATAAGGAATACTTAGGAGGCAGTTAGCAGTAGTCAACACCTAGAAGCAAACGTCTCTTGACATAGTATGTGCTCAGTCTCTCAGTTGTGTTGAACTCTTTGGGGCCCCATAGATTGTAGCCCACCCGTCTCCTCTGTCCATGGGATTCTCCAGGCAAGAGTACTAGAGTGGGTTGCCATGCCCTCCTCCAGGGGATTCTTCCCAGCCCAGGGACTGAATCCAGGTTTCCCACATTGTGGGTGGATTCTTTATTGTCTGAACCCCAGAGAAGCCCTTGGCACGGTATAAATCATCTTAAATGGAATTAGTCCCTATCCTTCATGTTTGTTTCCTAATGTTAGGTCCAAGGACCAGCTGCATCAGCTCCATAGATGATGCTTGTTATAAGTACAGGTTCTTGGGTCTCTCTTACATTTACTTATTAAGAATCTGTTTGGATAATGGCCCAAACATGCATTTTAAAAATAAAATTCGGTGATTTTATGCACACCACAGCTTAGCGAGTACTGGTACGGCAGTTTACAATCTTAGAGTACAACTTGCATATACACAAAGAAGGTGAGAACGTAGAGAGAAATATAGGGAATATATTTCCTCATGATAATAAATATGGATAAAAAGAATAACACTTACTATATTGCAGTTCCAGAAACCACTGAAGCAATTTATATTGAGCAAAAATGCATGAAGGAAACAAAATGATGCTTCAGAGTTTTTCTTGGACCTAAGATTATTAAAAATATCTTTCAGTTGGACTTGAAAAGGGTCTGAAAATCATTCTTTACTGAATTTGCTGAATCATAAAATAGTTCCATGCATTTGGCATGAAACTTCTAGACATATTGCATACATACGTGGTGGGAGGAAGGTTTACCATGGATGAGGACAGAGACAAATTCTTCTTCCATGTATCTGTCATGCCTTTCAAAGGAGGAGCAAACCATTTTGAATACACTACATACCTTTCAGCATTAGAATCCTCTTTACCAATAAGTGCTAAGCACAGAGATGCTAATTGCTTACCAGTCTCAGATCCAGAAACTTCAGGTAGATTTTTCTGGTGAGCTTAATTGGCTTTTGTACTGTGTTTATCTTGCTAGTGGTAAGTTCAAGGTGTATTTCACAGCACTTTATTATAAGTACAAATTTCAAACCAGAGCCAATTTATTCCATGACAGTAGGCTACAGGCGAGGGGGGTGTCCCATTATAACCAAGAAGAATTGTACAAATTTTGAAAGACATTTTAATTTATATTTTTATGGCTGTGCTGTGTCTTCGTTCCTGGGTGCAGGCTTTCTCTCACTGGGGTGAGCAGGGGCTGCTCTCTAGTTGCAGTGCCTGGACTTCTCATCGCAGTGGCTTCTCTTGTTGTGGGTGCAGGTTCTAGAGCAAGGACTCAATATTTGCAGCCACGTGGGCTCAGGAGTTGCAGAGTGTAAGCTCTGGAGTGTGGGTTCAGAAGTTGTGGTGTGGGCTTAGTTGCTGCTTGGCATGTGGAATCGTCCCGGACCAGGTATCCAACCCATGTTCCCTGCATTGGTAGGTGGATCCTTTACCACCAAACCACCAGGGAAGTCCAAATTGTACAAATTTTATCAGCAGCTTTACAAGCAGTTTTTTAAACTAGCCAAGCCTAGGTTAATGGACTTGCAAGTATATAATCTCCGCTTTCCTTGGCCACTATTCATTTCATGCTGATTCCTCTCTCACTTGCTCTAACTCTCCCTCTGAGGGGTTAAGCACTACATTTTTCTAGCCATCTGATCCACATTGGCTGAAGCTAACTTGATGAATGAGATAATTAAAAGAAAAAACAGAAAGCTTGAAAGTCTACATCAAGTTCTTGGATTTTCCTATATAAAAGAAGAAAGAGTGGAGGAAGGGAAAAAGGAGAAGAAAAAGAAAGTTACATAAATATGAAATGAAAGCAAGATTATGCCAACTGGACATCAGATGACATTATCATTTTATAAAGGTCAAACTTGGAAGAGGAAATATTGTTACCTGTTATTAGGACTAACAGTTTTTCCCTTTCATGTCATGATTTGAATTATGTGTTTCAACAATGAAGATGTTGAAGTCCTAATCTTCAGTACGTATGAACGTGAATGTATTTGAAAATAGGGTCTTTGCAGATCAGATTAAGATGAGGTCGTTAGGGTTAGCTCTATTCAATATGACTGGTGTCTATAAAAAGGAAATTTGGGCACAGAAATAGAACGTGATGGAAAGCAATTTAAAGACGCCGGAGAATGCCTGAGGCTACCGGAAACTAGGAGAGACAGGGAACAGTGTCTTCCTTCCAGACCAAAGAGAGAACCAGCACTTCCAACACTTTGATTTGTGACTTCCAGCCTCTAAAACTATGAGACAATACATTTTTGTTGATTAAACCAGCCAAATCATGGTAGTTTATCATGGCAGCCCCAGGAGATGAATATACTTCTTGAAAATATTTAGAATGAAAAAGAATAAATTAAAATGTCATCAAATTGTAGACCTTTGCTCTGTGGGACATACAAATTTTCTGAATTTTCTGGTTTGGTAAATGGACTGTTAGAAATGGAGAGTGGGCAATAAGGTTGATAGACAAGTTTGTAACTCAAGTTGAAGTCAAATTTTCTGAAAAGCAATTAGGATAGAATTACCATGTGCTGAAATAACAGCACAAAAGCCCTGAGTCTCAAGTAAATCTTGGGCTGGATGTGGATTGACAGAACTGAGATGGCTATTAGAATCTGGCACAAACTCCCCCTTTGCACATGAGGAAATGGAGGCCCAGGGAAGTTAAATTACTTGGCCAAAAAAATAACTCTTAGCTTACAAAACTGTCACGCTGGATATATGAACAGAAACTTGACACAGCAGAACCGATTCCATATACTTTATTACACAAAGTGATTAACCCAGGCAGGCATCCTCGTGTGCCCATGTGATTCCTGAATCCAGCCCAGGCTTAGGAGGCAAGGGTATTAGGTTTCTGCTGGGAGACTTTCAGTCAGTCATTAGCTATATGCCATATTTACTCACCCAAAAGGACCAAAGAAATCAAGGTTTTAAGGGACAGAGGAGTAATTATTGCCTCTATTGTCACGTTTGTTTTACATGGAATGAGGCATGAAGATAATCAGGTGACATCTCCCTCCTTACCTTCCTCCCCGCTTCTTATCATTAGATAATAAGCAGAAACTTTCAGAATCAACCAAGATTCATGGACATAGTGTAAGAATCTCTAAAATCGCAGACAGGATGGCTGTTTTACACAGCAAAAAAAAAAAAAAAGGAAGTCTCAAATGCTACAATGGAATGTGAGCCCCATTTATCTGGTCTCCGTGTTTGGAAGTACTTGTTGGACATCGATGTAGAATGCCAAAATCATAATTTGATGAAGCAGTGGCTTCTTTTCTGAACAAATGCTAGTATTCACAAACTACTGGTATGCCAGTGAGTGCTTTGCTGAGAAAGTCTTATATTTATCAGATGTTTCCTAAACTAATCACTTAGTTCTAATTTTTAGGAGCTGTGCCTCAAAGAAATATACTTTTTAGGTTAACTATCCCACTGATCATGGTATTCCTATACACATATGTGTGTAGAATTAGGGCAGGGATTCGTTAATATGGTCAAATTTTTTCTGTCAGAGTAAACTTTCATAAACCTTCTGTAACAGTAACTAAAAAAACAAACCAAAAAAACCCCCTTGTTTAAGATTTATAGGAAAAAAAGTGTACAAAGAGTTTCTGTATACTCCACATCTAATTTTCTTTATTGTCATTAGCATCTTACATTAGTACGGTATGTCTGTTACAATTAATGATACAATATTGATATAGTAATATTAATATATATAATATAACAGTGGAAACAGTGTCAGACTTTATTTTTCTGGGCTCCAAAATCACTGCAGATGGTGACTGCAGCCATGAAATTAAAAGACGCTTACTCCTTGGAAGGAAAGTTATGACCAACCTAGACAGCATATTCAAAAGCAGAGACATCACTTTGCCAACAAAGGTTCGCCTAGTCAAGGCTATGGTCTTTCCTGTGGTCATGTATGGATATGAGAGTTGGACTGTGAAGAAGGCTGAGCGCCAAAGAATTGATGCTTTTGAACTGTGGTGTTGGAGAAGACTCTTGAGAGTCCCTTGGACTGCAAGGAGATCCAACCAGTCCATTCTGAAGGAGATCAGCCCTCGGATTTCTTTGGAAGGAATGATGCTAAAGCTGAAACTCCAGTGCTTTGGCCACCTCATGCAAAGAGTTGACTCATTGGAGAAGACTCTGATGCTGGGAGGGATTGGGGGCAGGAGGAGAAGGGGACGAGAGAGGATGAGATGGCTGGATGGCATCACTGACTCAATGGATGTGAGTCTGAGTGACCTCCGGGAGTTGGTGATGGACAGGGAGGCCTGGCGTGCTGCGATTCATGGGGTTGCAAAGAGTCAGACACGACTGAGCGATTGATCTGATCTGATAATATAACCTAATTAACTAATTAGCTTGCTCCTTGGAAGAAAAGTTATGACCAACCTAGACAGCATATTAAAAAGCAGAGACATTACTTTGTCAACAAAGGTCTGTCTAGTCAAAGCTATGGTTTTTCCAGTAGTCATGTATGGATGTGAGAGTTGGACTATAAAGAAAGCTGAGTGCCCAAGAATTGGTGATTTTGAACTGTGGTGTTGTAGAAGACTCTTGAGAGTCCCGTGGACTGCAAGGAGATCCAACCAGTCCACCCTAAAGGAAATCAATCCTGGCTAGTCATTGGAAGGACTGATGTTAAAGCTGAAACTCTGAGACTTTGGCCACCCTATGCATAGAACTGATTCATTTGAAAAGACCCTGATGCTGGGAAAGACTGAAGGCAGGAGGAGAAGGGGACAACAGAGGATGAGATGGTTGGATGGCATCACTGACTCAATGGACATGAGTTTGGGTAGACTCCGGGAGTTGGTGATGGACATGGAGGCCTGTGTGTTGCAGTCCATGGGGTTGCAGAGTCAGACATGACTGAGCGACTGAACAGAACTGAATATTAACCAAAGTTCATACCAACTCAGGTTTCCTAAGTTTTTATCTATTGCCATTTTTCTATTCCAAGAGACCACATAACATTTAGTTGTAATGTTTCCTTATGCTCTTATTGGCAGTGATAGTTTCTTAGACATTCTTATTTTTGATGACTTTGACAGTTTTTGAGAGATACTGGTCAGAGAATATTCTCTATTGGGGTTATTTTTATCATATATTTCAGGGTACATAATACCCATCTCACTGCGACATCACTCCTGGTGCCAAACTTTGATCACCTTGGTTGTTGAGCTTCTCAGTTTTCTCCACTGTAAACATTCTCTTTCTGATCTACCCTTTGCAAGAAAGTCATCCTGCACAGCCTACAAATAAGGAGTGGGTAGTCATGCTCCACTTTCTGGAGGGAGACATGAATTATTTTTAACTCTTATGCACAGAAGACTTGTCTGTCCCCTCCATTTATTAATTTATTTGGTCATTTAATTGTATCACGATGGACTTAGGAATATTTTCATTGTCTTGAGTTTTTATGTCAATAGCAGTTAATTTTGTTCATCAAGTTGTTTCAGCTTTGGCTTTGGAAGCCCTTTCACTGGTTCTAGTGTTCCCTTTGATACATTCCCATCACTGTGAGTTGTTACTTTTTTAAACACTTGCTTACTTAGTGGCATCATGGATATACCAGGCTCCTCTTGTTTATTTCCTGCTGCAGTTCTAGAACCAGCCATTTCTCTGGGCTAGTTCCTTTGATTAGGGAATGGTATAAAGATCTAGGCATTAAGGGTGCACACTGTTGTTGCAGTATTGTTTCTTACAGGCCCTCTCAGCTGACAGATCAAGGAGATGTATGTGTATAATAACCGCTACATATATATATACTGAAAAATATCATCTGTAGCTCACTCTACATTAGGCTGTATATGAGTTCCTATTGACGTCTCCAACTCTAATGCATTATTAAATGAATCACTGTAGCCTCTTCCCTTACCTCACCATTCATTTATGTTACTTATTTCCCATTCAAACCAGCCACTTTTCATTTATATGTGTGCTTCTAGTATGGTGGCTCAGACTATAAAGATTCTGCTTGCAATGCAGGAGACCCGGCTTTGATCCATGGGTCAGGAAGACCCCCTGGAGAAGGAAATGGCTACCCACTCCAGTATTCTAATCTAGAAAGTTCTGTGGACAGAAGAACCTGACAGGCTAGAGTTGATGGGGTCGCAGACTCACATGACTGAGTGACTAACACACACACCTTCATGTATAGTGGTATAAATTACTAACCAACAGCCCTGTGGGAAACAAATTTATCAGTGTATAGTGCTTATATGGGAGAAGGAAATGGCAACCCACTCCAGTGTTGCCTGGAGAATTCCCTGGACAGAGGAGCCTGGTGGGCTGCTGTCCATGGAATGGCACAGAGTCAGACACGACCGAAGTGACTTAGCAGCAGCAGCAGTACTTACATACAATTTCTTTTGCTTTTAGTCTTAGACTCCACTCTTTTCCATAGTTATCTTGATCAGTACTTTTCCCCTTACACTCTTCTGTGAAATTCTGAAAGAGATGGGAATACCAGACCACCTGATCTGCCTCTTAAGAAACCTGTATGCAGGTCAGAAAGCAACAGTTAGAACTGGACATGGAACAACAGACTGGTTCCAAATAGGAAAAGGAGTATGTCAAGGATGTATATTGTCGCCCTGCTTATTTAACTTATATACAGAGTACAACATGAGAAACGCTGGCCTGGCTGAAGCACAAGCTGGAATCAAGATTGCCAGGAGAAATATCAATAACCTCAGATATGCAGATGACACCACCCTTATGGCAGAAAGTGAATTAAAGAGCCTCTTGATGAAAGTGAAAGAGGAGAGTGAAAAAGCTGGCTTAAAGCTCAACATTCAGAAAACTAAGATCATGGCATTGGTCCTATCACTTCATGGCAAATAGATGGGGAAACAGTGTCTGACTTTATTTTTCTGGGCTCCAAAATCACTGCAGATGGTGACTGCAGCCATGAGATTAAAACACACTCCTTGGAAGGAAAGTTATGACCAGCATATTAAAAAGCAGAGACATTACTTTGCCAACAAAGGTCCGTCTAGTCAAGGCTATGGTTTTTCCAGTGGTCATGTATGGATATGAGAGTTGGACAGTAAAGAAATCTGAGTGCTGAAGACTTGATGCTTTTGAACTGTGGTGTTGGAGAAGACTCTTGAGAGTCCCTTGGACTGCAAGGAGATCCAGCCAGTTCATCCTAAAGGAGATCAGTCCTGGGTGTTCATTGGAAGGACAGATGCTGAAGCAGAAACTCCAGTACTTAGGTCACCTCATGTAAAGAGCTGACTTATTTGAAAAGACCCTGATGCTGAGAAAGATTGAGGGCAGGAGGAGAAGGGGACGACAGAGGATGAGATGGTTGGATGGCATCACCGACTCAGTGGACTTGGGTTTGGGTGAACTCTGGGAGTTGATGATGGACAGGGAGGCCTGGCGTGCAGTGGTTCATGGGGTTGCAAAGAGTTGGACACGACTGAACGACTGAACTGAACTGATGCATTTGAAATACAGTTAGATTATATAGTCACATTCTGCAGTCCATCCGTGGATCCCCTGATATCCTATGTGATAAATTTTTAAAATTTGCTTTATGATTCATTCTGTAAAATTCCATAAGTTTTGACAGATTCAGTGTCATTAATTCACTGGCACAGTATCAATACAGAATTGCTTCATAACCTTAAAAAATGTCTGTGTTTCACCTGTTCAGTGTGTCCTTCATCCTTCAAACTTTGCCAACCATTGATTTTTTTCATCATTGCTAGACATGTATCTTCCAGAATATCTTATAATTGGAATCACATATGTACCCTTTCAGACTAGCTTCTTTCACTTAGCAATATAGAACTAAGTTATACATAATTTTTTGTGATTTAGTACCTCGTTTTTAATCCCTCTGCTAAAAACACATTCCCTTGTAACAGTGTAGCAGTTTGTTTACCCTTTTGCCTTTTGAGTCTGTCTTGGTTGCTTGTAGTTTGGGGTATGAATATTGCTATAAACCTTCTAATATAGATTTTTGAGTGGACGTACACTTTCATCCATCCGGGTAAATATATAGGAGTGTGATTGCTGGACTGTATGGTAAGACTACGTTTAGCTTTGAGAGAAATGAACGTACTGTCTTGTAATTTGTTTTATGACTTTATATTCCCACCAGCAAAGAATGAGGATTCTTGTTGTTTCACATTCTCATCACCAACTGGTATCAGTTGTTTAAAAAATTTTAACCAAATTGAGTGTGCAGTGCTGTCACTTTGCTGTTTTAATTTGTGATTTCCTAATATATATAATGAGTCGTATGCTCATTTGCCATCTGTATACATACTTTGAGGTGTCCAACAGTTTCTTGCCTATTTTTTTTGTACTTACAGTTTATTTTATGATAACTGATACAAAATTATCCTCTAAAGTGACTGTTTAGCACAGCAACTATAATTTCTTGCAGTTTTATTAACATTGGAGTATAGTTGCTTTACAGTATTGTAAATTTAATTCCTTTTAATTGCTGAGTAATATCACAATGTATATGTACACAATGAACGTTCCTCTGTTGATGGACGTTTCACATCAGATCAGATCAGTCGCTCAGTCGTGTCCGACTCTTTGCGACCCCATGAACCACAGCACGCCAGGCCTCCCTATCCATCACCAGCTCTCGGAGGTCACTCAGACTCACATTCATCGAGTCAGTGATGCCACCCAGCCATCTCATCCTCTGTCGTCCCCTTCTCCTCCTGCCCTCAATCCCTCCCAGCATCAGAGTCTTCTCCAATGAGTCAGCTCTTCGACTGCAATGAACTTTGAGGTCTCTGTGTCTTTTTGAATTACGGTTGTGTTTTTCTGTTGTTGACTTTTAAGAGTTTTTGTGTGTTTGGGGTCCAAGTCCTTTGTTAAATATGTGTTTTGCAGGGTTTTTCCTCCAGTCTGACTTGTGTTTTCATTTTCTTAACACTGTTTTTCACAAAGCAGAAGTTCAACTGACAGTTTTTATGGACAGTCTTTTCATGTTTTATCTAAAACAAAAAAGTCACCAACACAAAATCACATATATCTTTTTCTCCTAGAATTTTTATATTTTTAGAGGAAACTCGGAAACTATAGAAGAAGTGCTATAGCTTTCCATTGTTTGGGGGAGGGAGTTATGATGCATTTTGAGTTAATTTTTATGAAAAGTATAAGGTCTATGTTAAGTTCATGTTTTTGCATATAGACATTCAATTTGCTTCAAATTTAGCATCCTTTGTTGAAAAAAAAAATCCATTCTCCATTGGATTGTCTTTTCTCCTTTGTCAAAGATTCATTGACTCTTTTGTTTGGGTCTGTTTTTTGGCTCTTTAGTCTGGTCCAGTGATCAGTGTGTTATTCTTTCACCAATACCATGCTGTTATTGATTACTTGATTGTGTGTGTGTGCTCAGTCATGTCCAACTCTTTGTGACCCCATAGACCATGGTCAGCCAGGCTCCTCTGTCTGTAGAATTTTCCAGGCAAGAATACTGGAGTGGGTTGCCCTTTCCTACTTCAGGGATAATTTGATTACTGGAGCTTTATAAGTATTGAAATTGGATAGTGTAAGTCGTCCAGCTGTGTTCTTCTTCAGTAGTATGTTGGCTCTTCTACGTTTTTTGCCTTTTCATATAAAACATAGAATCATTTTGTCAATTATCTACAAGCTATCCTCTTGGGGTTTTGACTGGGTTGCATTGAAGCTATAGAACAAGTCGAGAAGAAATGACATTGTAACAGTATTAAGGCTTCCCATCCATGAAAGTGTCAACGTGTCAGTTGCTCAGTCATGCCCGACTCTTTGTGACCCTCTTTGAGTCCACCAGGCTCCTCTGTCCTTAGGATTTTCCAGGCAAGGATACTTGAGTGTTTTTCCGTTTCCTTCTCCAGGGGATCTTCCCAACCCAGGGATGGAACCCGGGTCTCCTGCACTGCAGGCAGATTCTTTACAGACTGAGCTACTATAAACATGGAGTATCTCTCTGTTAATTTATATCTTTCTTGATTTCTTTCATCAGAGTTTGTAGTTTCCTGTATACAGATCTTGCATATATTTTATTAGTCTTTCGTTACTATGAATAGTATTCTTTTAAACTTCGCATCTCACATTGTCTATTGCTGCTAGGTAGGCAAGCAATTGAATTACTTGTATTAACATTGTATTCTGCAACCTTCCAATATTCACTTATTTATTCCAGGAGTTTTCTTGTCAGTTATTTGGGGTTTTTGACATCAGCGATCTTGCCATTTGTTAAAAAAATTTTTTTTTCGCTTTCTTTTTCCAATCCGTATACTTTTTGTTATTGTATGAGTTCTTCATGTATGAGTTTTTATGACAACTAGGAGTTGTGAGAAAACACATCTTTGCCTTGTTCCTAATCATAGGGGATATGTGTTCAGTTTTTCACCACTAAATATGATGTTAGCTGTTGGTATTCTGTAGATTTCTTTACCAAGCTGAGAAAGGTAATTGCTTTTTCTTTTTACCAATTTTTTATGATATATAAAAGTTGTATAGTTAGGTTGTACTATATGTTTTGATATTCATATACACTGTGAAATGACTACCATCATCAAGCTAATAAACATATTCACCAAGAGTTACTTGTACCCTTTTTGTGGTGAGAATATTTTGTCTTTACTCTCTTAACACATTTCAAATGTACAGTGTTCTTGTTCAGTTGTTAAGTCGTGTCTTACTCTTTGGGACCCCATTGATTGTAGCACACCAGGCTCTTCTGTCCTCCACTGTCTCCTGGAATTTGCTCAAAGACATGTCCACTGAGTCAGTGATGCTATCTAAGTATCTCATTCTCTGCCACTGCCTCCTCCTTTTGCCTTCAGTCTTGCCCAGCATCAGAGTCTTTTCCAGTTAGTGAAATTTTCCCATCAGCTGGCCAAATTATTGGAGCTTCAGCATCAGTCCTTCCTGAATTAGAACTTTCTGAGCATTCAGGGTTGATTTCCCTGAGGATTGCAAGGTTCGATCTTGCAGTCCAAGGGACTCTCTGTCTTCTTCCACACCACAATTCATAGGCACCAGTTCTTCAGCACTCTGCCTTCTTTATAGTCCAGCTTTCATATCTGTATATGACTACTGGAGAAACCATAGCTTTGAGTATATGAACCTTTGTTGGCAAAGTGTGCAATGCATTATCATTAAAATAGTCATCGTTAAGTCCATTAGGTCTCCAGAACTTACTCATAACTGAGAGTTTGTCCACCTGACTCACATCTCCCTTTTCCTCCTAATCCCCAGACCCTGGAAACCACCATTCTACCCTGCTGCTATGAATTTGGTTTTTTTCTTAGATGCTACATGTAAGTGAGATCAGGAGTATTTGTCTTTGTGTGTCATACATGGCAATATTTCTTTCTTTTTTGGTCTTTACAATGTTCTCTTGTGTGAGTGTGTATATTCTTTATCTATTCATCCATAGCTGTATTCTTAGATTGTTTCCATATCTTGGTGACTGTGACTAGTGCCTCAGTCAACTGGGTGTGCAGTTATCTCTTTGAGATGATGATTTTATTGCCTTTGCGTATATACCCAGAAATGGGATTATTTAATCATATGATGGTTTTATTTTTAATTTTTTGAGGAAAATCCACTCTGTTTTCCATAATGGCTATAAAAACACCAACAGTATCAGATCAGTCGCTCAGTCGTGTCCGACTCTTTGTGACCCCATAAACAGCAGCACGCCAGGCCTCCCTGTCCATCACCAGCTCCTGGAGGTCACTCAGACTCGCATCCATCGAGTCAGTGATGCCATCCAGCCATCTCATCCTCTGTCGTCCCCTTCTCCTCCTGCCCTCTATCCCTCCCAGCATCAGAGTCTTCTCCAATGAGTCAACTCTTCACATGAGGTGGCCAAAATACTGGAGTTTCAGCTTTAGCATCGTTCCTTCTAAAGAAATTCCAGGATTGATCTCCTTCAGAATGGACTGGTTGGATCTTCTTGCAGTCCAAGGGACTCTCAAGAGTCTTCTCCAACACCACAGTTCAAAAGCATCAATTCTTCGGCGCTCAGCCTTCTTCACAGTCCAGCTCTCACATCCATACATGACCACAGGAAAGACCATAGCCTTGACTAGGCGAACCTTTGTTGGCAAAGTAATGTCTCTGCTTTTGAATATGCTATCTAGGTTGGTCATAACTTTCCTTCCAAGGAGCAAGCGTCTTTTAATTTCATGGCTGCAGTCACCATCTGCAGTGATTTTGGAGCCCAGAAAAACAAAGTCTGACACTGTTTCCACTGTTTCCCCATCTATTTCCCATGCAGTGATGGGACCAGATGCCATGATCTTCGTTTTCTGAATGTTGAGCTTTAAGCCAACCTTTTCACTCTCCACTTTCACTTTCATCAAGAGGCTTTTTAGCCCCTCTTCACTTTCTGCCATAAGGGTGGTGTCATCTGCATATCTGAGGTTATTGATATTTCTCCCGGCAATCTTGATTCCAGCTTGTGTTTCTTCCAGTCCAGCATTTCTCATGATGTACTCTGCATATAAGTTAAATAAACATGATGACAATATGCAGCCTTGGCGTACTCCTTTTCCTATTTGGAACCAATACAGGGGTCCTATTTTCTACATCCTCACCAACACTTATCTTTTGACATTTTGGTAATAGCTGCCCCAACAAGGATAAGGTGGTAACTCATTGTGGGTTTTATTTAATTTTCTTTATAATTATTGATGTTGAGCATCTTTTCATATCAGTTCAGTTCAGTCACTCAGTCATGCCCAACTCTTTGCCACCCCATGGACTGAAGCATGCCAGGCTTCCCTGTCCATCACCAACTCTCAGAGCTTGCTCAAACTCATGTCCATCGAGTTGGTGATGCCATCCAACCATCTCATCCTCTGTTGTCCCCTTCTCCTCCTGCCTTCAATCTTTCCCAACATCAGGGTCTTTTGCAATGAGTCAGTTCTTTGCATCAGGTGGCCAGAGTATTGGAGCTTCTTCCAATAAATATTCAGGACTGATTTCCTTTAGCATTGACTGGTTGGATCTCCTTACAGTCCAAGGGACTCTCAAGAGTCTTCTCTAACACCACAGTTCAAAACCATCAATTCTTCAGCATTCAGCCTTCTTTATAGTCTAACTCTCACATCCATACATGATTATTGGAAAAACCATAGCTTTGACTAGATGGACCTTTGTTGGCAAAGTGATGTCTCTGCTTTTTAATATGCTGTCTAGGTTGGTCTTAGCTTTTTTCCCACAAGGAGCAAGCATCTTTAAATTTCATGGCTGTTTCATATAACTGTTGATTATTTGTATGTCTTCTCTGGAAAAATGTCTATCCTATTCATTTGTGCATTTTAATTAGCTTTTATTTTGGTTTTGCTATTTTTTTAATTGTTTCCTTTGCTGTGTAGAAGTTTATTATTTTGATGTAGCCCTACTTGTTTTCATTTTTTGTTACCTGTGCTTTTGATGTTAAAGTCAAAAAAATGCCTCTGCCAATGTCAAGATTTGCTCTGTTTTCTTCTGAAGATTTAACAGTTTCAGGTCTTATATTCAAATCTTTAAATAATTTTTAATTGGTTTTTTGTGTATGGTGTGAGATAAGGGTCCACTTTCATTCTTTTCCACGTGGATAACCTGTTTTCTCAACATCACTTGTTGGAAAGGCTATCCTTTCTCCACTGTATACTTTTGGTGCCTTTGTAGAAGTTTAGTTAACCATATGGATGGCTGGCTGGCTTGTGATGATGTGCCTGACCCCTTGCGACCCCTTGGACTGTAACTTACCAGGGTCCTTTGTCCATGGGATTTTTCAGGCAAGAAATACTGGAGTGGGTTGCCATTTCCTCTTCCAGAGGATTTTCCTGACCCAGGGATCGAACCTGCATCTCCTGTATTGCAAGCAGTGTCTTCACCTGATGAACCATTGAGGAAGCCCAGTTAACCATATATGCAGGGGTTTATTTCTGAACTATTCTATTCTACTAGTCTCTGTGTCTGTCTTTTTGCCAGAACAATACTGTTTTGATTGCTATGGCTTTACAATATAATTTGAAATCAGAAACTATGATGCCTCCAGCTTTGTTTTTCTCGCTCAAGAGTACTTTACCTCTTAGGGATCTTTTGTGATTCCATAAAAATTTTAGGATTTCCTGTGAAGAATGCCATTGGAATTTTAATGGGGACTGCATTAAATCTGTGGATTGCTTTGGGTAGTATGGACATTTTAATAATATTCTTGCAACAGATGAACACAGGATATTCTTTCATTTATTGGTATCTTTAATTTCTTTCATCAGTATGTTGCAGTTTTCAGTGCACAGATCTTTCACCTACTTGGTTAAATTTATTCCACATTTTTGACACTCTTGTAAATAGCATAGTTTAAGTTATTTTTCAGTTAATTTGTTAATATGTAGGAATGTCACAGATTGCTGTTTTTTGAGTGCTTTCCTTGTTCCTTCCTCTCCTGCTGTCTGTCTTTATTGTTTGATTTTCTGTAGTGGTATGCTTTGATTTTATCTTTTGTGTATCTGTTATACGTTTTGCTTTGTGGTTTCCGTAAGGCTTGAATAAAACACGTTATAGCCGCAACAGTGTTTTTTGTTTGTTTGACCTGCCATGCAGCTTGTCGGATCCTAAGGTCCATAACCAAGGATCAAACTGTGCCGCCCTACAGTGCAAGTCCAGAGCTGTGAACTGCCAGGAAGTCCCCTATAACACTATTTTAAGCTAATAATAGCCTTATTGCATACAAAAACTCTACCCTTTTAGTCCTCTACCCACATTTTTATGTTTTTTATGTCATACTACTCAGTCGCTTCAGTTGTGTCCGACTCTGTGCGACCTCATAGACGGCAGCCCACCAGGCTCCCCCATCCCTAGGATTCTCCAGGCAAGAACACTGGAGTGGGTTGCCATTTCCTTTTCCAGTGCATGAAAGTGAAAAGTGAAAGTGAAGTCGCTCAGTCGTGTCCGACTCTTAGCGACCCCATGGACTGCAGCCTATCAGGCTCCTCTGCCCATGGGATTTTCCAGGCAAGAGTACTGGAGTGGGGTGCCATCGCCTTCTCCGTTTTATGTCATAATTTCCTTTTATATTGTATATTCATAACTAATTATTGTAGCTATTATTTTTTAACGCTTAATTTTATTTTTAATACTTACTGTATACTACAGTTAATAGATTTATATGTTATTACAGTATTCTAAATTAGACTATGTATTTACCTTTACCATTGTTTTATACTTTCATATGTTTCATGGTATTGTCTTTTCATTTCAGTGTGAAAAACTCCACCTGTTAGCATTTCTTCTAAGGCACATCTTGTGATGATATCCCTCAGATTCTGTTTCCCTAAAAGAAAGCTCTATCTCCATCATTTTTTAATATAATTTTTAAAATAGTTTAAAAATTTTATTGGGATGTAGTTGATTTACAATGCTATGTTAGATTCAGTTGTATAGCAAAATGATTCAGTTATACATATACATATATTCATTCTTTTTCAGATTCTTTACCCACACAGGTTATTATAGAGTATTGAGTAGTTCCCTGTGCTACACCATAGATCCTTGCTGGTTACCTATTTTATATATAATACTGTGTTTATGTTTTTTTCCTCCCCCCGTCTTTTCCCTTTGATAACCATAGTTTTTTACCCAAATCTGTGAGTTTGTTTTTATTTTGTAAATTAGTTTATTTGCATCCTTTTTAAAAGATTCCACATGTGAGTGATCCCATGTATTTGTCTTTGTCTGACCTAATTTTACTCAGTGTGATACTATCTAGGTCCATTCCTGTTGCTGCAAATGACGTTATTTAATTAATTTTATGGCTGAGTAACGTTGCATTGCATATATGTACTACATCTTCTTTATCCGCTCCTCTGTTGATGGGCATTTAGGTTGCTTCCCTCTCTTGCCTACTGTAAATAGTGCTGTTATGAACATTGGACTGAATGTATCTTTTTGACTTATGGGTTTCTCTGGATATATGCCCAGGAGTAGGGTTGCTGGGTCATATAGTAGCTCTATTTTTAGTATTTTAAGAAATCTCCATACAGTTCTTCCTATTGGCTGTACCATTACATTCCCACCAACAGTGTAGGAGGGTTCCCTTTATCCAGCTTTTATTTGTACATTTTTTGATGATGGCCATTCTGACAGTTGTGAGGTGATACCTCACTGTAGTTTTGATTTGCATTTCTCTGATAGTTAGAGATTTTGAGCATCTTTTCAGATGCTTTTAAATCCTCTGTATGTCTTCTTTGGAGAAATGTCTATTTAGATCTTCTACCCATTTTTCATTCGAGTCATTGGTTTGTTTGTTTGTTTGTTTTGACCTAGAGCTGCATGATGGCTTGTATATTTTGGAGATTAATCCCTTATCAGTTGCTTTGTTCACAAACATTTTCTCTCATTCTGTGGACTGTCTTTTTGTTTGCAGTTTGTTTTGATGTGCAACAGCTTTTAAGTTTAATTAGATCCCATTTATTTTTATTTCCACTATACCAGGAGGTGGGTTAAAATATTCTTACAATTTATGTCAAAGAGTGTTCTACCTCTGTTTTCCTGTAAGACCTTTATAGTACCTGGCTGTACATTGAGGTATTTAATCCATTTTTAATTTATTTATGTGTGTGGTGTTAGGGAATATTCTACTTTCATTTGTTTAGATGTAGCTGTCCAGTTTTCCCAGAACCACTTATCGAAGAGATTGTATTTTCCCCACTGTATCCTCTTGCCTCCTTTGTCGTAGATTAATTGACCATCAGATCAGATCAGATCAGATCAGATCAGTCGCTCAGTCGTGTCTGACTCTTTGCGACCCCATGAATCGCAGCACGCCAGGCCTCCCTGTCCATCACCAGCTCCTGGAGGTCACTCAGACTCGCATCCATCGAGTCAGTGATGCCATCCAGCCATCTCATCCTCTGTCGTCCCCTTCTCCTCCTGCCCTCAATCCCTCCCAGCATCAGAGTCTTCTCCAATGAGTCAACTCTCCGCATGAGGTGGCCAAAATACTGGAGTTTCAGCTTTAGCATCATTCCTTCTAAAGAAATTCCAGGATTGATCTCCTTCAGAATGGACTGGCTGGATCTTCTTGCAGTCCAAGGGACTCAAGAGTCTTCTCCAACACCACAGTTCAAAAGCATCAATTCTTCTGGGCTCAGCCTTCTTCACAGTCCAGCTCTCACATCCATACATGACCACAGGAAAGACCATAGCCTTGACTAGGCGAACCTTTGTTGGTAAAGTAATGTCTCTGCTTTTGAATATGCTATCTAGGTTGGTCATAACTTTCCTTCCAAGGAGTAAGCGTCTTTTAATTTCATGGCTGCAGTCACCATCTGTAGTGATTTTGGAGCCCAGAAAAACAAAGTCTGACACTGTTTCCACTGTTTCCCCATCTATTTCCCATGTAGTGATGGGACCAGATGCCATGATCTTCGTTTTCTGAATGTTGAGCTTTAAGCCAACCTTTTCACTCTCCACTTTCACTTTCATCAAGAGGCTTTTTAGTCCTTCTTCACTTTCTGCCATAAGGGTGCTGTCATCTGCATATCTGAGGTTATTGATATTTCTCCCGGCAATCTTGATTCCAGCTTGTGTTTCTTCCAGTCCAGCATTTCTCATGATGTACTCTGCATATAAGTTAAATAAACATGGTGACAATATGCAGCCTTGGCATATTCCTTTTCCTATTTGGAACCAGTCTGTTGTTCCATGACCAGTTCTAACTGTTGCTTCCTGACCTGCATACAGATTTCTTAAGAGGCAGATCAGGTGGTCTGGTATTCCCATCTCTTTCAGAATTTTCCATAGTTTATTGTGATCCACACAGTCAAAGGCTTTGGCATAGTCAATAAAGCAGAAATAGATGTTTTTCTGGAACTCTCTTGCTTTTTCCATGATCCAGCAGATGTTGGCAATTTGATCTCTGGTTCCTCTGCCTTTTCTAAAACCAGCTTGAACATCAGGAAGTTCACAGTTCACATATTGCTGAAGCCTGGCTTGGAGAATTTTGAGCATTACTTTACTAGCGTGTGAGATGAGTGCAATTGTGCGGTAGTTTGAGCACTCTTTGGCATTGCCTTTCTTTGGGATTGGGATGAAAACTGACCTTTTCCAATCTTGTGGCCACTGCTGAGTTTTCCAAATTTGCTGGCATATTGAGTGTAGCACTTTCACAGCATCATCTTTCAGGATTTGAAATAGCTCCACTGGAATTGCATCACCTCCACTAGCTTTGTTCATAGTGATGCTTTCTAAGGCCCATTTGACTTCACATTCCAAGATGTCTGGCTCTAGGTCAGTGATCACATCCTCATGATTATCTGGGTCTTGAAACTCTTTTTTGTACAGTTCTTCTGTGTATTCTTGCCACCTCTTCTTAATATCTTCTGCTTCTGTTAGGTCCACACCATCTCTGTCCTTTATCGTGCCCATCTTTGCATGAAATGTTCCTTTGGTATCTCTGATTTTCTTGAAGAGATCCCTAGTCTTTCCCATTCTGTTGTTTTCCTCTATTTCTTTGCATTGATCACTGAAGAAGGCTTTCTTATCTCTTCTTGCTATTCTTTGGAACTCTGCATTTAGATGTTTATATCTTTCCTTTTCTCCTTTGCTTTTCGCTTCTCTTCTTTTCACAGCTATTTGTAAGGCCTCCCCAGACAGCCATTTTGCTTTTTTGCATTTCTTTTCCATGGGGATGGTCTTGATCCCTGTCTCCTGTACAGTGTCACGAACCTCATTCCATAGTTCATCAGGCACTCTATCTACCATAGATGTCTCCATTTTGGAAGGACATCTTTGAAGGTAAAGTATTCTACAGTCAGTTCAGTCGCTTAGTCACATCTGACTCTTTGCCAGCCCATGGCCTGCAGCACACCAGTCCTCCTGTCCATCACCAACTCCTGGAGTTTGCTCCAACTCATGGCCATATAGTCGGTGATGCCATCCAGCCATCTCATCCTCTGTTGTCCCCTTCTCCTCCTGCCTTCACTCTTTCCCAGCATCAGGGTCTTTTCCAATTTGTCAGTTCTTTGCATCAGGTGGCCAAAGTATTGGAGCTTCTTCCAATGAATATTCAGGACTGATTTCCTTAAGGATTGACTGGTTTTATCTTGCAGTCCAAGAGACTCACAAGAGACTTCTCCAACACCACAGTTCAGTTCTTCAGCGCTCAGCTTTCTTTATTGTCCAACTCTCAAATCCATACATGACCACTGGAAAGATCATAGCTTTGACTAGACGGACCTTTGTTAGCAAAGTAATGTCTCTGCTTTTTAATATGCTGTCTAGGTTGGTCATAGCTCTTCTTCCAAGGCACAGGTATGTTTTAATTCCATGGCTGCAGTCACCATCTTGATTTTGGAGCCCAAGAATATAAAGTCTGTCACTGTTTCCACTGTTTCCCCATCTATTTGCCATGAAGTGATGGGACTGGATGCCATGATCTTAGTTTTTTGAATTTGAGTTTTAAGCGAGCTTTGTTACTCTCCTCTTTCACCTTCATCAAGAGGCTCTTTAATTCTTCTTTACTTCCTGCCATAAGTGTGGAGTCATCTGCATATGTGAAGTTACTTAACTTTCTCCTTGCAATCTTGATTCCAGTTTATGCTTCATCCAGCCTGGCATTTCGTATGATGTTCTCTGCATACTCCTTTCCCAATTTGGAATCAGTCTCTTGTTCCATGTCCAGTTCTTGCTGTTGCTTTTTGACCTGCATACAAGTTTCTCAGGAGGCAGGTAAGGTGGTCTGATATTCCCATCCTTTTAAGAATTTTCTAGTTTGTTGTGATCCACATAGTCAAAGGCTTTCGTATAGTCAATGAAGCAGAAGTAGATGTTTTTCTGGAATTCTCTTGCTTTTGCTATGATTCATTGGATGTTGGCAATGTGACCTCTGGTTCCTCTGCCTTTTCTAAATCCAGATTGTACATCTGGAAATTATTGATTCACATACTGTTGAAGGCTAGCTTGGAGGATTTTGAGCATTACTTTGCTAGCAAGTGAAACAAGTGCAATTGTGCAGGAGTTTGAACTTTCTTTGGCATTATCCTTCTTTGGGATTGGAATGAAAACTGACCTTTTCCTGTCCTGTGGCCACTGCTGAATTTTCCATATTTGCTGGCATATTGAGTGCAGCACTTTCATAGCATCATCTTTTAGGATTTGAAAAAGCTCAACTGGAATTCCATCACCTCCATTAGTTTTGTTCATAGTGATGCTTCCTAAGGCCCACTTGACTTTGCACTTCAGGATGTCTGGCTCTAGGTGAGTGATCACAGCATTGTGTTTATCTGGGTCATGGAAATTTTTTTTGTATAGTTCTTCTGTGTATTCTTGCCACCTCTTTTTAACCTCTTCTGCTTCTATTAGCGGTTTCTGTCCTTTATCGTGCCCATCTTTGCATGAAATGTTCCCTTGGTATCTCTAATTTTCTTGAAGAGATCTCTGCTGCTAAGTCGCTTCAGTCGTGTCTGACTCTGTGTGACCCCATAGATGGAAGCTCACCAGGCTCCCCCGTCCCTGGGATTCTCCAGGCAAGAACACTAGAGTGGGTTGCCATTTCTTTCTCCAATGCATGAAAGTGAAAAGTGAAAAGGAAGTCGCTCAGTCGTGTCTGACTCTTAGCGACCCCAGGGACTACAGCCTACCAGGCTCCTCCATCCATGGGATTTTCCAGGCAAGAGTACTGGGGTGGGGTGCCATTGCCCTCTCCAAAGAGATCTCTAGTCTTTCTCATTCTATTGTTTTCCTCTATTTCTTTGCATTGATCACTGAAGAAAGCTTTCTTATTTCTCCTTGCTATTCTTTGGAGCTCTGCATTCAAATGGGTATATCTTTCCTTTTCTCCTTTGCCTCTAGCTTCTCTTCTTTTCTCAGCTATTTGTAAGGCCTCCTCAGATAACCATTTTGCCTTTTTGCATTTATCTGGAGGGGTGAGGGGATGATCTTGATCACTGACTCTTGTACAATGTTACAAACCTAACCCCTGTCCATAGTTCTTCAGACACTCTGTCTATCAAATCTAATGCTTTGAATCTATCACTTCCACTGTATAATGGTAAGTAATCTTTTCCTTTTAGATTTTTGAATGTATCATCGTATTCTATGCTATGCTAAGTCACTTCAGTCATGTCCGACTCTGTGTGACCCCATAGACGGTAGCCCACCAGGCTTCCCTGTCCCTGGGATTCTCCAGGCAAGAACACTGGAGTGGGTTGCCATTTCCTTCTCCAATGCATGAAAGTGAAAAGTGAAAGTGAAGTCGCTCAATTGTGTCTGACTCTTAGCGACCCCATGGACTGGAGCCTACCAGGCTCCTCCGTCCATGGATTTTCCAGGCAAGAGTACTGGAGTGGGGTGCCATTGCCTTCTCCATTGTATTCTATACCGGTCTACAATGTTTCTGCTGAAAAATACACTAATAAAATGTAGTAATAGCTTTATGGGATTTCCTTATATGTGAAGTTTCCTTCCTCTTGATGCTTTCAAAATTCTTTTTCTTTGATTTTTGACAGTTTTATTACAATGTATCTTAATGAAATCCTCAATGGCAACCCACTCCAGTACTCTTGCCTGGAAAATCCCATGGACAGAGGAGCCTGGTAGGCTGCAGTCCATGGGGTCATGAAGAGTCGGACACGACTGAATGACTTCCCTTTGGATTGAACTTGGAGACCTATGAGCATCACGTGCATAGATGTCAATATATATCCTCAGATTTGAGATACTTTCAGCTATTATTTCTTTAAATAAGCTTTGTTCCTTTCTTGCTTTTACTTTATGGACTCCCATCCTGGTAGGCTGCAGTCCATGGGATCGCTAAGAGTTGGGCACGACTGAGCGACTTCACTTTCACTTTTCACTTTCATGCATTGGAGAAGGAAATGGCAACCCACTCCAGTGTTCTTGCCTGGAGAATCTCAGGCATGGGGGAGCCTGGTGGGCTGCTGTCTATGGGGTCGCACAGAGTCGGACACAACTGAAGCGACTTAGCAGCAGCAGCAGCATAATGTGTTTCACTGGATAATCCCCAGCAAAGTCCATATGTTTTCTTTACTCATTCATTTTTTGGAGGAATTTTGATCTCTTTGTTGAACTTGTTTGTGTATTGTTTTCCTGATTTTATTTCATTTTTTTCTCTTCTCTCTCTCGTAGCTTCCTAAGCTTCCATTAAGATGATTATTTTTAATTCTTTGTTCAGCAGATCTTCAATCTCCATTTCTTTGTAGATAGTTACTATAAGTTATTTTGTTCCTTTGGTGTTACCATTTCCCTTGATTTTTTTCATGTTTCATGTAGACTTGCCCTTTTGTTCACACATTTGCTGGAACAGTTATCTCTTCCAAACTTTATGAATTGGCTTTAATAGGGAACGATCTTTATCTACCAGGGGGTGTGAGGGAATGGTGTGGTGCGTCCAACACTGGGGAGGGTGTGGCAGCGTAGTCTCCATGCCCGTCTGTCAGCGAAGCTCCAGGGCTGGGGTGTGCGTGCTCTTGCTGCAGAGCTCATGCTCTGGTGTCCTAGGCACAGGCACTCGTGGACTGGCTGGCTGCTGAGTCAGGATTTATGGCGTAGGCAGAGCAGCCACAGAGCTGAGCTCTGGAGTGTGGACATGTGCAATGGCTGCAGCCTCAGACCTGGGGCATGTGCAGGATTGTGGGCTGGAGAAGGCCTGGTGAGGTGGTGCAACAATGGCTTCTTCTTGGGGGTAGGTGAGCATGCAGCAATGTCTCCCTCTCCAGGAATCCACCGCAGTGATGGCTGTCATCGCGTCAGTGGCAAAAGCTGGTGGAGCAGACCACTGGGCTTGACACTGATGAGCACCATGGAACCCTAAGTTGTGAAAACTATAGGGTGTCTGCAGCTGTTAGTTGTCACCAGGGCCACTGGAAACCAGGGTGGCACCTGATGCATGGCCGATACTGACAGTCTCCACATCTCTTTTTTGCTCCTAAAATCAAATTCCAGGAACTGAGAATTCCAGAAATCTTAGTTATGCTGATCTCTCCAGAGATCTTGGTTTGCAGTTACTCTTTGTCTTTCCACACTGTGTTACTGCAGGTCCTTATTGTACTCTTGAGTCCTCCCAGGGTTATTTTCATTCATGAATAGCTGTCTCATTGCTGGGTTTGGAGGGGGAGCAAAGGCAAAAGTCCTTTTCCATCATCTTGCTGACATCTCTTAAGAAAGCCACTTCTCTTCCTACTTTGCTGAGACTTATTGTCATAAATGCAAGTTGATTTTTGTCAAATGCTTTTTCTGCAACTAATTATTTTTTTAAACATTGATATGATGGGTTACATTAATTTTCAAATGTTGAACCAACCTTGCGTATTTGAAATAAACCATTTGATTATAGTAAATAATTTTTACTAAGTCATTGGGTTCAAATTGCTAACATTTTATTGAGGATGTTTATATTCATGAGGGATATTGGTTTCTAGTTTTTCATTCTTATAGTGTTCTGGCTTTGATACTACGATAATGCTAACGTCATAGAATGTGTTAGAATGTGTGCTCTCTGCATCTGTTTTCTGGAAGAAACTGTGGAAAATTTATATTTTTCTTAAGTGTTTGGTAGAATTCACCGGTGAAATGGGTCTGGCACTTTTTTGTGTGACTTTTTGAATTATGGATCCAGTTCCTTTAATACATACAGCTCTATATAAAGGATCTGTTTCTCTTTCCATGAGTTTTGGTTATTTGTGTCTTTAAAGGGAAAAGTCATTTTAATCTTCGTTATCAAACTTGTGCACAGAGAGCTGTCCATAGTTTCCCTTTATCGTTCTTTTGACATCCATGAGATTGATAGTAATGACTCCTTTTTCATTTATGATATTAGTAATTTGTGTCTTGTTTTTTTTTTTTTTTTTTTCCCTTAGTAACAATAGCTCTAAGAATCTCTGAGTTTTAAAATTTGTTTCTATCCAGGAAATCATTATTCACCTTGTCAAAATTTCTTTTATTTTAAAAATAAGCTTCCTTATGGTTTATATTGGAATAGCTACCTCTTGATGAGATGCACAGTTCTTCAGATACCATTTTGTTCCAGGGTAAGGAGCATCCACCAGAGATGGATTCTAGACTCACACCTTCTAATCTACAGCAAATTAAAATCCCACCTAACTGAAGAAACATCACAATTAACCCTAACACTTTTAATAAAGTGTCCAGGCATGTTTTTTTAGACTATATTCATTAAGTCATTTACAGTCCTACTTTCTGGCATATTAAATCTTAGTGTAAAATATCTTCCCATGCCATGCCTCAAAATGTTTGAAACTGTCTAAAGAAAAAAATAATCTAAAAGTTTGTACAAATCCAACAATCTGTTGGTACATATACCTTACCTTTGTAAGTCTGTTTGTCTACTTGTAAAGTTTATTATACCCACATGCAAAGAAAATTTAATATCTTCAATTGGAAACATTGATGCTATGTTACGCTAAGTCACTTCAGTCGTGTCCGACTCTGTGTGACCCCACAGATGGCAGCCAGCAGGCTCCCCTGTCCCTGGGATTCTCCAGGCAAGTACACTGGAGTGGGTTGCCATTTCCTTCTCCAATGCATGAAAGAGAAAAGTGAAAGCGAAGTTGCTCAGTCGTGTCCAACTTTTAGTGACCCCATGGACTGCAGCCTACCAGGCTCCTCCGTCCATGGGATTTTCCAGGCCAGAGTACTGGAGTGGGGTGCCATCGCCTTCTCCGGAAACATTGAACCACTGCCTTAATTCCCCTCAGAGTTTTGGATTTCAGTGAATAATTATTTTATTATGCTAGTTGGGTGGTAATCTGCTTCCCAAAGTAAAGAACTAGATTAAAACTTGATTATCCAAATAGAATCAAAATGAATAGTTATAAAATATTTAAATTCTCTTAAACATCATGGAGGACAGGGCATGTAAAATGTGAAATCATCATACACAGTTAATTTTAGGACAGTGCCACTATATCAACACATGTGTTTTGTTCTATTTCTACAACACAGGTAAGGTACTCACTAAGCAGATCTGGAATCAGAAAGAGATGAATCATAGTTTTAATATCACTAACTCCATAGTCCTAGACAAATTATTCAGTTCTCTCTAAACCTAAATTTTATCATACAAAAAGTGGTAAAGCTAGTAATTGGTTTTAATGGATAAGGAAATTTTTATTATAAGGTAAAAGAGATAACAGTCATGAAAGACAAAAGAGATCTGGTCTATAAACCAAGAAGATAGATGGAGCAAAATCAATAATGGCAACAGTAACAACAAGAAACCCAACGTAAACAGCAATCAAAAAAACACATTAACTGAAAACATCCCTACCTTAATGTAGAAGCTCACACAGAGTGTCAGAAATATTAAAGTCATGACAGCTCCCTCTTTGTCACGTCTATAACTAATATATCACGAAAGTCTGTTTTTTTCTGAACTTTTTCCTTTATATTGGAGCCTAGCTGATTTAACAATGTTGTAATAGATTGAGGTGGACAGAAAAGGAGCTCAGCAAGCTCAGCCATACCATCCATATACATGTGTTAGGTCTCCCCCAAACTCCCATCCAGGCTGCTACATAACATTGTACAGAGTTCCTTGTGCTATATATATGGTAGGACCTTGGTTATCTATTTTAAATACAGTAGTATGTATATGTCACGGACAAGGCAATGGCACCCCACTCCAGTGCTCTTGACTGGAAAATCCCATGGATGGAGGAGCCTGATAGACTACAGTCCATGGAGTCACTAGGAGTTGGACACGACTGTGTAACTTTCAAGTAGACAACCTGAGCGACTTCACTTTTTCTTTTCACTTTCATGCACTGGAGAAGGAAATGGCAACCCACTCCAGTGTTCTTGCCTGGAGAATCCCAGGGACATGGGAGCCTGGTGGGCTGCCGTCTATGGGGTCACGCAGAGTCAGATACGACTGAAGCGACTTAGCAGCAGCAGCAGCATGTATATGTCAATCCCATGCTCCCTAACTATTAATATCTCTTCCCTCAATTCCTCAAAAGTGGGGAAGCAAATAAGTGTTGGTTGATCCAGAAATGAGATATTGGATGCAATGCATTTTAGATGAGTGCCTATAAATATTCATGATGATAATGTTACTGATCATAATGATGATTAACTATGTTCAGAGAAAAAACAAGTACATTTGCCTACCACACTTGAGTGGTGACCCTTTTTAAAACATCTTATTGAAATCTACATAGCAGACTATAAAACTCATTGGTTTAAACATTGGACTCCCTGGTGGCTCAGATGGTAAAGCATCTGTCTTCGATGCGGGAGACCCGGGTTTGATCCCTGGGTTGGGAAGATCTCTTGGAGAAGGAAATGGCAATCCACTCCAGTACTATTGCCTGGAAAATCCCATGGACAGAGGAGCCTGGTAGGCTACAGTCCATGGGGTTGCAAAGAGTCAGACATTAAATTGGATGGTTTTAGTGTATTTACAGAGTTGTGCATCACAACCATTGAAGTTTAGAATATTTTATCATCCCTGAAAGAAACTTCATTTATATTAGCAGTCATTTTCCTCGCCCCACTCCCAACCAAAGTCCTAGGCAACCACCGATCTGCCTTCCGTCTGTGTAGATTTGCCTATTCCAGATATTTATATAAAAAAAATCATACCATATGTGATCTTTTGTTGTTACTGTTCATTTGCTCTGTTGTGGCAGACTCTTTGCAACCTGTGGACTCCAGCATGCCAGACTTTCCTGTCCTTCACTATCTCCCAGAGTAGTTTGCTCAAACTCAACCATCTCATGCTCTGTTGCCCCCCTCTCCTCCTGTCTTCAGTCTTTCCTGGCATCAGGGTCTTTTCCAGTGAGTTGGCTCTTCACATCAGGTGGCCAAAGTATTGGAACTTCAGCATCTGTATTCCAGTGAATATTAAGGAGTGATTTTCTTTGGATTGACTGGTTTGATCTCCTTGCTGTCCACGGGACTCTCAGAAGTCTTCTCTAGCACCACAGTTTGAGAGCACCAGTGCTTAGGCTCTCAGCATTTATGGTCCATCTCTCACATCCATACATGACTACTGAAAAAAACATAGCTTTACCAGATGGACCTGTGTCAGCAAAGTGATGTCTCTGCTTTTTAATATGTCATCTAGGTGTCTCATAGCTTTTCTACCAAGGAGTAAGCATCTTTTAAGTTCTTGGCTACAGTCACCATCCATAGTGATTTTGGAGCCCCCAAAATAAAGTCTGTCACTGTTTTCCATTTTTTCCCCATCTATTTGCCATAATGGGACCATATGCCATGATCTTAGTTTTTTGACTGTTGAGTTGTAAGCCAGGTTTTTTACTCTCTTCTTTCACTTTCATCAAGAGGCTCATTAGTTCCTCTTCACTTTCTGCCTTAAGGGTGGTATCATCTGCATATCTGAGGTTATTGATATTCCTCCCAGCAATCTTGATTCCAGCTTGTGTTTCATCCAGCCTGGCATTTCACATGATTTACTCTGCATATGTTAAATAATCGGGGTGACAATATACAGCCTTGATATCATCCTTTCCCAATTTGGAACCAGTCCGTTGATCCATGTTGCTTCTTGACCTGCACACAGGTTTCTCAGGAGGTCAGTCAGGGGCTCTGGTAGTCCCTTCTCTTCAGAATTTTCCGCAGTTTGTTGTGATCCACATAGTCAAAGGCTTTTGTGTAGTAGATGAAGCAGAAGTAGATGTTTTTCTGGAATTCCCTTGCTTTTTCTATGATCCACCAGATGTTGGCAATGTAGTCTCTGGTTCCTATGCCTCTTCTAAATGCAGTTTGCACATGTGGGAATTATTGGTTCATGTATTGCTGAAGCCTGGCTTGGAGAATTTTGAGCATTACTTTACCAGCGTGTGAGATGAGTGCAATTGTGCGGTAGTTTGAGCATTCTTTGGCATTGCCCTTCTTTGGGATTGGAATGAAAACTGACCTTTTCCAGTCCTGTGGCCACTGCTGAGGTTTCCAAATTTGCTGGCATATTGAGTGCAGCACTTTCACAGCATCATCTTTTAAGAATTGAAATAGCTCAACTGGAATTCCATCACCTCCACTAGCTTTGTTCATAGTGATGCTTCCTAAGGCCCACTTGACTTTGCATTCCAGGATGTCTGGCTCTAGGTCAGTGACCACAGCATCATGGTTATATAGGTCATTAAGATCTTTTTTGTACAATTCTTCTGTGTATTCTTCCCATCTTTTCTTAATCTCTTCTACTTCCATTAGGTCCTTGCCATTTCTTTCCTTCATTGTGCTTGTCTTTGCATAAAATGTTCCCTTGGTTTCTCCAGTTTTCTTGAATAAATCTCTAGTCTTTTCTCTTTCTATTGTTTTCCTCTATTTCTTTACATTGTTCACTTAAGAAGACCTTACCTCTCCTTCCTTTTCTCTTGAACTCTGCATTCAGATGGGCATATCTTTCTCTTTCTCCTTTCCCTTTCACTTCTCTTCTTTTCTCAGCTATTTGTAAAGCTTCTTCAGACAACCGTTTGCTTTCTTTTTCTTGGGAATGGTTTTGGTCATCCCCTCCTGTACAGTATTACAAACCTCTGTCCATAGATTTTCAGGCACTCTATCAGATCTAATCCCTTGAATCTATTTGTCACTTCCACAGTGATATGGGATATGATTTAGGTCATACCTGAATGGCCTAGTGTTTTCCCTACTTTCTTCAATTTAAGTTTGAATTTTGCAATACGGTGTTTATGACCTGAGCACAATCTGCTCCATTTTTGCTGACTGTATAGAGCTTCTCCATCTTCAGTTGCAAAGAATATAATCAGTCCTATTTTGGTATTGATCATCTGATTTTGGTGTTGGTCATCTGGTGATATCTATGTGGAGTCATCTCTTGTGTTGTTGGAGAGGGTGTTTGCTATGACTAGTGCATTCTCTTGGCAAAACTCTGTTAGCCTTTGCCCAGCAGCGTTTTGTACTCCAAAGCCAAACTTGCTTGTTACTCCAGGTATCTCTTGACTTCCTGCTTAGGCATTTCAGTCCCCTATGATGAAAAGGACATTTTTTACCCCGCTTTGGTGTTCTAGAAAGTGTTGTAGGTCTTCACAGAAATGTTCAGTTTCTTTGACGTTAGTGTTTGGGGCATAGAGTTGGACTACTGCGATGTTGAATGGTTTGCCTTGGAAGTGAATTGAAATTGTTCTTTTTTTTTTTTTTTTTTTTGAGATTGCACCCAAGCACTGCATTTCAGACTGCTTTGTTGACTGTGAGGGCCACTTCATTTCTTCTAAGGGATTCTTGCCCACAGTAGTAGATATAATGGTCATCTGAATTGAATTTGCCCATTCCCATCCATTTGAGTCCTTTATTGTGCCCATCTTAGCATGAAATGTTCCTTTGGTATCTCTGATTTTCTTGAAGAGATCCCTAGTCTTTCCCATTCTGTTGTTTTCCTCTATTTCTTTGCACTGATCACTGAAGAAGGCTTTCTTATCTCTTCTTGCTATTCTTTGGAACTCTGCATTTAGATGTTTATATCTTTCCTTTTCTCCTTTGCTTTTCGCTTCTCTTCTTTTCACAGCTATTTGTAAGGCCTCCCCAGACAGCCATTTTGCTTTTTTGCATTTCTTTTCCATGGGGATGGTCTTGATCCCTGTCTCCTGTACAATGTCACGAACCTCATTCCATAGTTCATCAGGCACTCTATCTATCAGATGTAGGCCCTTAAATCTATTTCTCACTTCCACTGTATAATCATAAGGGATTTGATTTAGGTCATACCTGAATGGTCTAGTAGTTTTCTCTACTTTCTTCAATTTCAGTCTGAATTTGGCAATAAGGAGCTCATGGTCCGAGCCACAGTCAGCTCCTGGTCTTGTTTTTGCTGATTGTATAGAGCTTCTCCATCTTTGGCTGCAAAGAATATAATCGATCTGATTTCGGTGTTGACCATCTGGTGATGTCCATGTATAGAGTCTTCTCTTGTGTTGTTGGACGAGGGTATTTGCTATGACCAGTGCATTTTCTTGGCAAAACTCTATTAGTCTTTGCCCTGCTTCATTCCGTATTCCAAGGCCAAATTTGCCTGTTACTCCAGGTGTTTCTTGACTTCCTACTTTTGCATTCCAGTCCCCTATAATGAAAAGGACATCTTTTTTGGGTGTTAGTTCTAAAAGGTCTTGTAGGTCTTCATAGAACCTTTCAACTTCAGCTTCTTCAGCGTTACTGGTTGGGGCATAGACTTGGATTACTGTGACATTGAATGGTTTGCCTTGGAAACGAACAGAGATCATTCTATCGTTTTTGAGATTGCATCCAAGTACTGCATTTCGGACTCTTTTGTTGACCATGATGGCCACTCCATTTCTTCTGAGGGATTCCTGCCCACAGTAGTAGATATAATGGTCATCCGAGTTAAATTCACCCATTCCAGTCCATTTTAGTTCGCTAATTTCTAGAATGTCAACATTCACTCTTGCCATCTCTTGCTTGACCACTTCCAATTTGCCTTGATTCATGGACCTGACATTCCAGGTTCCTATGCAATACTGCTCTTTACAGCATCGGACTTTGTTTCTATCACCAGATACATCCACAGCTGGGTATTCTTTTTGTTTTGGCTCCATCCTTTCATTCTTTCTGGAGTTATTTCTCCACTGATCTCCAGTAGCATATTGGGCCCCTACTGACCTGGGGAGTTTCTCTTTCAGTATCCTATCATTTTGTCTTTTCATACTGTTCATGGGGTTCTCAAGGCAAGAATACTGAAGTGGTTTGCCATTCCCTTCTCCAGCGGACCACACCCTGTCATATCTCTCCACCATGCTAAGATGGGCACAATAAAGGACAGAGATGGTGTGGACCTAACAGAAGCAGAAGATATTAAGAAGAGGTGGCAAGAATACACAGAAGAACTGTACAAAAAAGAGCTTCAAGACCCAGATAATCATGATGATGTGATCACTGACCTAGAGCCAGACATCTTGGAATGTGAAGTCAAATGGGCCTTAGAAAGCATCACTATGAACAAAGCTAGTGGAGGTGATGGAATTCCAGTGGAGCTATTCCAAGTCCTGAATGATGATGCTGTGAAAGTGCTACACTCAATATGCCAGCAAATTTGGAAAACTCAGCAGTGGCCACAAGATTGGAAAAGGTCAGTTTTCATCCCAATCCCAAAGAAAGGCAATGCCAAGGAGTGCTCAAACTACCGCACAATTGCACTCATCTCACACGCTAGTAAAGTAATGCTCAAAATTCTCCAAGCCAGGCTTCAGCAATATGTGAACCGTGAACTTCCTGATGTTCAAGCTGGTTTTAGAAAAGGCAGAGGAACCAGAGATCAAATTGCCAACATCTGCTGGATCATGGAAAAAGCAAGAGAGTTCCAGAAAAACATCTATTTCTGCTTTATTGACTATGCCAAAGCCTTTGACTGTGTGGATCACAATCAACTGTGGAAAATTCTGAAAGAGATGGGAATACCAGACCACCTGATCTGCCTCTTGAGAAATCTGTATGCAGGTCAGGAAGCAACAGTTAGAACTGGTCATGGAACAACAGACTGGTTCCAAATAGGAAAAGGAGTACGTCAAGGCTGCATATTGTCACCATGTTTATTTAACTTATATGCAGAGTACATCATGAGAAATGCTGGACTGGAAGAAACACAAGTTGGAATCAAGATTGCCGGGAGAAATATCAATAACCTCAGATATGCAGATGACACCACTCTTATGGCAGAAAGTGAAGAGGGGCTAAAAAGCCTCTTGATGAAAGTGAAAGTGGAGAGTGAAAAGGTTGGCTTAAAGCTCAACATTCAGAAAACGAAGATCATGGCATCTGGTCCCATCACTGCATGGGAAATAGATGGGGAAACAGTGGAAACAGTGTCAGACTTTGTTTTTCTGGGCTCCAAAATCACTGCAGATGGTGACTGCAGCCATGAAATTAAAAGACGCTTGCTCCTTGGAAGGAAAGTTATGACCAACCTAGATAGCATATTCCAAAGCAGAGACATTACTTTACCAACAAAGGTTTGCCTAGTCAAGGCTATGGTCTTTCCTGTGGTCATGTATGGATGTGAGAGCTGGACTGTGAAGAAGGCTGAGCGCCGAAGAATTGATGCTTTTGAACTGTGGTGTTGGAGAAGACTCTTGAGAGTCCCTTGGACTGCAAGGAGATCCAACCAGTCCATTCTGAAGGAGATCAATCCTGGAATTTCTTTAGAAGGAATGATGCTAAAGCTGAAACTCCAGTATTTTGGCCACCTCATGCGAAGAGTTGACTCATTAGAGAAGACTCTGATGCTGGGAGGAATTGAGGGCAGGAGGAGAAGGGGACGACAGAGGATGAGATGGCTGGATGGCATCATTGACTCGATGGATGCGAGTCTGAGTGACCTCCGGGAGCTGGTGATGGACAGGGAGGCCTGGCATGCTGCGGTTCACGGGGTCGCAAAGAGTCGGACACGACTGAGCGACTGATCTGATCTGATCCATTTGAGTTCACTGTTTCCTAGGAGGTAGATGTTTGTTCTTTCCATCTTCCATTTGACCATGTCTGATTTACCTTGATTCATGGACCTAATATTCCAAGTTCCTATGTAATATTATTCTAAACTGTTCTATTTAGAATTTAAATATTCTAAATATTATTCTAATATTATTCTGGACTTTCACCACCAGTCACATCCACAACTCTTGTTTCTGCTTTGGCTCACTCCCTTTATCTCTTCTGGAACTGTTTCTCTTCTTTTCTCCAGTAGCATGTTGGACACCTACCGATCTGGGGAGTTCATCTTTCAGTGTCATAATTGTTTGCCTTTTCAACACTTTTCATGGGGCAAGAATGCTTAAGTGGTTTGCCATTCCCTTCTCCAGTGGACCGCATTTTGTCAGAACTCTCCATCATGACCTGTCCATCTTGAGTGGCCCTATATCGCATGGCTCATAGTTTCATTAAGTTATACAAAGCTGTGATTCCCTGTGATCATTGGTTAGTTTGCTGTGATTGTGGTTTTCATTCTGTCTGCCCTCTGATGGCTGAGAATAAGAGGCTTGTGTAGGCTTTCTAATGGGAGGGATTGGTTGTGGGGAAAACTGGCTCTTTCTCTGGTGGGCAAGTTCATGCTCAGTAAATCTTTAGTCCAATTTTCTGCTGGTGGGTGGGGCTATGTTGCCTCCCTGTACTTTGGCCTGAGTTATGTCAGCATGCTGCACCTCCCAGGACTCCCGTTGCCTGTGCCTCAACCCTTCGGCCAGCCCCTGTTGGCCCACACCACCACTGGGGACTCCCAAAGCTCACAGGCAAGCCTGGCTCAGTCTCCTACGGGGTCACCCCTCCTCTTTCCTGGGTTCTGGTATGCACAAGGTTTTGTCTGTGCCCTCCAAGAGTCTCTGTTTCCCCAGGCCTGTGGAAGTTCTGTAATCAAATCCCACTGACCTTCAAAGTCAGATTCCCTGAGTTTCTCCATCCCTTGCTGAATCCCCAGGTTGGGAAGTCCATTGAGGGGGCCTAGAACTTTCATAATAGTGTGAGAACTCCTTTTGTATAATTGTTCTTCAGTCTGTGGATCGCCCACCTGGCAGCCCTATAGTGGGGCTAATGGTGACCTTCTTCAAGAGGACGTATGCCTCCCGCTGCCTCTCCCAGAGTCCCTATCGCTGTGGCAGCCCACTGCTGACCTGTGCCTCCACAGGAGACCCTCAAACACTCACAGGCAGGTCTGGCTCCGTCTTTTTGGGTGGGTAGTTTCTCCTTTCCCTGGATCCTTGTGTGCATAAGATTTTGTTTGTGCCCTACAAGCGTCTCTGGTGGGTATTTTGTTGTTGTTTAATTGCTCAGTTGTGTGCAACTGTTTGAGACCCCATGAACTGCAGCATGCCAGGCTTCACTATCTTTCACCATTTCTTAGAGTTTTCTCAAACTCCCCTTTGAATCAGTGATGCCAGCCAACCATCTCGTCCTCTGGTGGGTATGAAGTTTGATTTTAAATGTGATTCTGCCCCTCCTACCATCCTGTTGTGGCTTCTCCTTTGCTCTTGGATGTGGGGTATCTTTCTTTTGTGGATTCCAATTATTCTCCTGTTGATAGCTGTTCAGCAGCTAGTTGTGATTTTGGTGTTCTCGCCGGAAGATGAGCACACGCCCTTCTACTCTGCCATCTTGTTCTTACCACTCTGCTGTGGTCTTTTGTGACTGGCTTCTTTCACTTAGCCTTATGTTCCATGTTGTAGCATCCATCAGCACTGAACTCCTTTCATTGCCAAGTGATATTCCTTTGGATGGATACACTACATTGTATTTATCCACTCATCAGTTGATGGGCATTTGGGTTGTTTCCTCTTTGGTACTGTTATGAATATTTGTGTGGACATATGAGTCATGACCATTTTTAAGAGGAAATTCAAAATTTTCCTTTGATAAATGTGAAGGAGCACTGTCCAGATGCCTTTTGGAGAAAAATTTGCCACTCAGTTTGTGGAAAGTGTGATTGCCAGACAACCTGATAATCTGTCAGCTCCTTCAAAGTCTGCCTTGTTGGCAAAGAAACTCCTCACTTAAGTCCATGCCCTTCCCAGGGCAGCCCACATAGAACAACTGACCAGAGAAGGAATATAAAGACCAGGCATTTCAGTTCAACGTGCGACATCTTGACAGGCCACGTTTGCTCAAGAGTTTCTAGTCTGGTTGGCCATGGTCTGCTGGCAAGTCCACTGTAGTTTGACTTCTTCCTATCCCCAAATCTACGTCCTCTCCTTTCCTTCGTAGCTGTTGGTTCCTAATAAATATCTTGTGCTCCAGCTCCATCTCATTGTCATTTTCTTGGCAGTCCCACCTGGCAGATTCTAGATGGGGATGTTATTGAGAAATAATGGCAGTGATCACTTGATGAAGATCATGAGTCCTTCCTATCTCCAGTCCATTGATTCCAGGATTGCTTTCAAATCATAAAACAGATATTCTGAATGGTGCCATTTTATAATCCTTGGTTAAAAGTAGATGAGAGATTTCAGATAAAGAGATCCTTACATATCTAATGGCAATGTAAATAAAAATGAAAATCAAAACTACAAAGCAAAAATAGGCCCTGGAAAATTCAAAGGATAAATCTGAGAATGGACTGACTTAGTTAAACATTTGTGGATCCTATGGAACAATCCTTCACAAATTCAATACTGCTTGACTCCTCAAACTTCCTAACCTTAGTTCTATTGATCCAGACAATGCTAATTAGATATTTACCAGGAGAGAAAAATGTAAAAATTATCTGAACTTGTCTTAGAGTCTTGTACTGCTTCACATAGGGCTTCTAATTCAGTTTGTTAAGAAACAAAATGAAGATTTTAGACAACTGTTTATCTGATATTGAATATATCTCATGGATGAAAAGGGATTTCTTCCTGCATTTGTGAACATGCTTTTATCTATGAAACAAACTCCGTATCCTTGATTTAGTTGGAACATCTATTCTCCTCTGAAGTTCTTATGTAAGGTGGGTGAGGGAGAGAGAAACACTGATAAGCAATTCATTTCAGTTGCTCAGTCATGTATGACTCTTTGTGACCCCGTGGGCTGCAGCACGCCAGGCCTCCCTGTCCATCACCCACTCCCAGAGCTTGCTCACACTCATGTCCATCGAGTTGGTGATGCCATCCAACCATCTCATCCTCTGTTGTGCCCTTTCCCTCCTGCCTTCAATCTTTCCCAGCATCACAGTCTTTTCAAGTGAGTCAGTTCTTCACATCAGGTGGCCAAAGTATTGGAGTTTCAGCTTCAGCATCAGTCCTTCCAATGAATATTCAGGACTGATTTCCTTCAGGATTGACTGGTTTGATCTCCTTGCAGGCCAAGGGATTCTCAAGAGTTCTCCAACACCACAATTCAAAAGCATCAATTCTTCGGTGCTCAACTTTCTTTATAGTCCAACTCTCACATCTGCTCATGACAAAGTAGTGTCTCTGCTTTTTAATATGCTGTCTAGGTTGGTCTTTCTTCCAAGTAGAAAGCATCTTTTAATTTCATGGCTGCAGTCACCATCTGCAGTGATTTTGGAGCCCAAGAAAATAAAGTCTGTCACTGTTTCCTTTGTTTCCCCAACTATTTGCCATGAAGTGATGGGACCAGATGCCATGATCTTCAGTTTTTGAATGCTGAGTTTCAAGCCAGCTTTTTCACTCTCCTCTTTCATTTTCGCTCCTTCACTTTCTGCCATAAGGGTGGTGTCATCTGTGTATCTGAGGTTTTTGATATTTCTCCCGGCAGTCTTGACTCCAGCTTGTGCTTCATCCAGCCTAGCATTTCTTATGATGTACTCTGCATATAAGATAAATAAACGTAAGTTCAGTTAAGTTCAGTCGCTCAGTCATGTCCTACTCTTTGTGACCACATGAACTGCAGTACGCCAGGCCTCCCTGTCCATCACCAACTCCCCAAGTCCACCCAAACCCATGTCCGTTGAGTCGGTGATGTCATCCAACCATCTCATCACCAGTAGCATATTGGGCAAGTTAAATGCTTATCTAAATAATTCAGATAAGCAATTAGCTATCTGAATTTCCTAGACAGGGTAGATATCCCAGGAAATGAAGTAAGGGGTTGCCAGTAACCCTTAACATGGACAATGGGCTGTTAGTAGATCTGAGATACCACAGATTTTATCATCTTTACAAGCATTTTGCCATCAATCCTGTCTTGTTAATATGCAGTCTTATTTTTAACTGCTGTGCTCTTTTCTGTGGGAAATTGTATATCTATTCAACTCAAGCAAAGTCAGACTGCTTTAAGAAACGTGAAATCCAATTGACTAGTACATTTCAGACTAAATATAGTCAAAACTGGCTCTTTATTCCTGCACTTGTTTAGTTTACAATTCACATTTGGGTTTTATCTCCTCAGTAACCACGTTTTGTTCGAGGTCTCTGGAGCCTGAGTCTGTTTTGTTTATTGGATTTCTTCCAGTGCTTTGTTTTGAGACACTGAGATAACTTTTGTCCAAGCAGCTGGGAACTAACTCACTGTTGCCCATTCAGTGTGTCTTCGACCTTAGAGGACCCTCTAAGATGCTCTCCACTCGCACGTGTATATGGCAGCTCTCAGCGCCATCCTGGATGGACTCCCTTTTGCTTAGCTTTTCTGTCCTTTTACCAAATAGTTCTATGTTGTAATGTTTTTAAGAGTGAGATCATGTTCACATGAGCTCTTTAAAGATGCTCCTAGCTCTTCACAACTTCGGTTGACAAGTTATTAGCCTCTCCTTTCATCCTAATGAAGAGTCTTGCTGCTGCCATCTCAGTCCACAAGATGGTGTCTTTGGAACCAGAATCATTAGGAAGGGCTTCCATATAATAATACTGGCACAGTTGCTATATTAGAGATTATAAAATTTTAGAGTGTCATCTTTGCAAGAAAAAAAAAAGAGGCTTCAATTAACTGCTTGTGCTGAAGGTTGCCTATACATTTTTGTAGGGGGTGGGTAGTGGAAAAAACTGCTAGTTTGATCTCTGTATTTTCTATGCTGTGTGTCTGTATTTAACCCTGGGAAAGTCTGATCACATATCCTTATTTAGTCAAATTTGAGCTGAACAGTTGCATTTTCTTATGGTCTCAGTTCAGTTCAGTCGCTCAGTCATGTCCGACTCTTTGTGGCCCCATGAATCGCAGCACACCAGGCCTCCCTGTCCATCACCAACTCCTGGAGTTCACTCAAACTCACGTCCATCAAGTCAGTGATGCCATCCAGCCATCTCATCCTCTGTCGTCCCCTTCTCCTCCTGCCCCCAATCCCTCTCAGCATCAGAGTCTTTTCCAATGAGTCAGCTCTTCGCATGAGGTGGCCAAAGTACTGGAGTTTCAGCTTTAGCATCATTCCTTCCAAAGAAATCCCAGGATTGATCTCCTTCAGAATGGACTGGTTGGATCTTCTTGCAGTCCAAGGGACTCTCAAAAGTCTTCTCCAACACCACAGTTCAAAAGCATCAGTTCTTCGGCGCTCAGCTTTCTTCACAGTCTTATGGTCTAGCTCTGTCTCTTTCATGTATCTTCTTTTATTTAACAATATACCTACTGTTCCAAAAGCCACAAAGTTGCTTCTGAATGTTCCTAACTGACTCCTCTCCTCACAAAGCTGTTACTGGGCTTCCCATTTCCTGTCTACTCAACCTTCCATTTCAGCAGCAGGAAGACACAGTCTCTCTTCTAACTCCAAATCCGTTCCGAAGAGGCATATTCAACTGGGAATACTTCATGATAACAACCTTGTTTATCCTTCAGTGTATGTTTAAGTGTATGTTTAAATCAACATTTTCTTCTAACAACCAGGTGCCTCTGCCTCTTTACAGAGCTTGGATTGTGTATTTAAAGGGTTAATGTAGCTTTCTAGAGTTGTGGGTTTTGTCTTGGTTTTAGTTGACCTTTCCTTCATCCAATGCAAAGTTGAGATTTGGAGTTATTTGCCGTAATTCTCACTGCCTGGCTGCCCCATTTTACTCATTTGTTTAACTGAATTCCCTCTTTTTAAATACCTGGTTGTTAGCAGACATAAGGGCTATACCGTGTTAATGAGGCCAAAAACCGTGACTCATCCCTTGTCTGGAAGTACTGATTTTACCCTCCCGGAATTGAGAGCAGAGACCTCTTTCGTCAGAATGAGATGCTCAGTCTTGCTGCTATGGTGATGGAAGGCATGTTTTCAGAGAGAGGCAGACCTGGATGGCACGTCACCATCCCCCTGGGGAGAAAACACGGCTGGCCAGCAGCTCCACCCTGATCCCAGGCGGTTTCAGGAACCAACTGCTTACGCCGGCGGCGAGGGCTCTCGACTGCGAGTCACAGCAGTATTAGGTCAGGCATGTCTGGAAAGCTGCTGTTTCAGCCTTACACTTTTAAAACTGTGCCTGAGTAAAGTTCATTTTGGTACTACCTTCCGATCACTCTTATTTTAAAAAATGACTTACTCATGAAGTTGCTTTTTTATTGAAAAAGAACATCTTCAAGCACAACTCTGAAAAAGCACATGTGTAACCCTCCACTTCTGTCACCAGACCCTGGGAAACTAAAAGCTACTGTGTGAGAGCTTCGTTATTAATTATTATTATTAAGTAGATATTTGTTGAGAACCTACTATGTGCCAGGACCACATCTAGTTATTAACAGAAAAAAATCTTAACAACAAAACTTTTTCCTTATGTCAAAAATATCTTATTGTAGAGCATTTGGAAAATTCAGAAAAGCATAAACTGTGACAGGAATTATCAGTAATACCAGTATTCAGACATGTTTATTGATATTTTAATCAATATTCTTCCATGTTTCTTCTGTTTATATAGATGGTGGTTCTTACAACAATGGCATGATTATTCCATACATATGTGCTTATGCTGCTTTTGAAATGAATGTATCAAATGTTGATATTGATACATATTTTCCATCTTTTATAAGAAGCCCCATGCATTAGTTAGAACAATCAGATCAGATCAGTCGCTCAGTCGTGTCTGAGTCTTCGCGACCCCATGAACCGCAACACGCCAGGCCTCCCTGTCCATCACCAGCTCCCGGAGGTCACTCAGACTCACACCCATCAAGTCAGTGATGCCATCCAGCCATCTCATCCTCTGTCGTCCCCTTCTCCTCCTGCCCTCAATCCCTCCCAGCATCAGAGTCTTCTCCAATGAGTCAACTCTTCGCATGAGGTGGCCAAAATACTGGAGTTTCAGCTTTAGCATCATTCCTCCTAAAGAAATTCCAGGATTGATCTCCTTCAGAATGGACTGGTTGGATCTTCTTGCAGTCCAAGGGACTCTCAAGAGTCTTCTCCAACACCACAGTTCAAAAGCATCAATTCTTCGGCGCTCAGCCTTCTTCACAGTCCAGCTCTCACATCCATACATGACCACAGGAAAGACCATAGCCTTGACTAGGCGAACCTTTGTTGGTAAAGTAATGTCTCTGCTTTTGAATATGCTATCTAGGTTGGTCATAACTTTCCTTCCAAGGTCTTTTAATTTCATGGCTGCAGTCACCATCTGCAGTGATTTTGGAGCCCAGAAAAACAAAGTCTGACACTGTTTCCACTGTTTCTCCATCTATTTCCCATGTAGTGATGGGACCAGATGCCATGATCTTCGTTTTCTGAATGTTGAGCTTTAAGCCAACCTTTTCACACAATACTGCCTACTATTATAAATATTGGAGAAGGAAATGGCAACCCACTCCAGTATTCTTGCCTGGAGAATCCCATGGACAGAGGAGTCCGGCAGGCTACAGTCCATGATATCGTAAGAGTCTGACACGATTTAGTGACTAAACCACCACCACCATTATAAATATGCTACCACATCTCAGTGGCTTAACCCAAGAGCAGCTTATATCTACATTGCCTAACAAACCGCAGTGAGAACCTCTGGTCTGTGGGCAGCTTTTCAGATGTAGATTCAGACACTTAGGCATCTTCCCCTTATGGTTTGGCCTTTCCCTAGAGTTCGAAAATACTTTCCCTTCAGTGCCAGAGGAGAAAGAGAACGTGGAGAATGCCCATCTGTTTCACAGATTTCCAGTTTGAAAATAAGCTGCCTCACCTCTAGTCTCATGGCATTCGCATTCCTGGGACCAGTCCCAAGGCTCTACCTACCCTCACAGGAAGATGGGAAATGTGGCCTCCAGCTGGGCAGCTGCTTCACAGTGATGATTCTAGGCCATGGAAGGGAAGCCCAAAATTTGTGATGATCAGGTATGTGTTTCCTGTTTGTTCCACCCACCTGGGCGGCCAGTATCGGCATTCTAACTTCTTTCTAAACACAGAATACCCCTACTTCTTCCCCAGGGAATTTTCAATCAAGGCATCCCCCACATCTTAGATCTCTGGATGAGGAATGTCTTCTTCACAAGTTTGGATGTTGTTCCTGTTGGTTTGGCAACATTTCAGTTAAAAGCCACTCCCTGGCACCCATATCATGGTAGAACAGGGACTGGTTAGCTAGGATAGTGAGAACTGAGATCTTGTGTCAGTGGGACTTAACTAAGTATTGTGGGCCACAGTTTTGTTGTCTGTTCCAGGAAAACGTTGACCTGGAAAGACATGGGTGTAAATCAGGAAGTAATTTTATGGTTTGCTTTAGGAAATTCCCACAGATTTTTTGTTAAGATATGATGGTCTTGTCACCTGGGTAAATAGCTCAAATGTTATAACATTGAACATATCAAGGATGTGCTTCAAGATCTTCCCTTTCACTTACATATACCTCTCCTAGATTGATCTACCACCACTTTGCCTTGTCTCAAGTACTTCTTCACCTTGAATGACCTGCCCTAAACCAGTTGATCCCAAACTTTGCAACCTATCAATATCCCACTTCTGACTTCTCCCTCCTGAGACACTCAGAACCTCCATTGAGGTAATCATCTTTATTTTTTAACAGAAAAAAAAAATTGTAAAATTTATTCACAATGCACAAGTTAAGATGAATAAAACAGCTGGCAATGGCATCTTTCCTCTGAGTTGGATTTATAAAAGTATTAGTGAGCTCAATTTGCTGTATTTTGCTGTTTCATTTGGTGAATGATGATGAGAGTCTTTTATAATTATAAAGCTTGAAGCTTTGATGTCATGTATCACAGTCTCGTCTGGAATTCTGAAAATGTTCTGTCTGGGACGACTTGGACATTTCTGGACTTGACATTTGAAAGAAGTTGGGTAGCCAAATATCATAATGGTATCTTTTTCCTATGTATATATCCTGTCATTCAAGAAATGGAGTTTATCTACAATGTCACTGCCAGATAAAACCAAAAACAGGCGGGAGGTATAACGATGCTGAGCCAAGAGCAAGTATGATTCCTTTTTCCTCCAAGACACATACCAACCATAGGTTTCTGCTGTGAGGGTTACCTGAAAAGTGCCTTCCTCTGAGTTTCAGTAATCCCATTCAGGAGAATCCAGGGACTTCTTGAGACAATCAGGGAATTTGTCATTGGAAGTTTTCCTGTGCATGGCCTAACAGAGCTCCTTTTCCAGAGTAACCTCTTCTGAGCTCATAGCAATAGTTCTGAAGTCAGGCAAAGAGGTCCCCAGAGGCTGGAAGAGGAAGTACAGATAAAATACTGGTGCCGATTGGGTGTGTTCATCCAAGACTGGGTGTGTTCATCCATTAGGTTCTTCCATAAACTTGGATTTTCTTCCATGGCTGTAATACCATCTGGTTCACTTTTCAGTCAATATTAAATGATACTGAACCAAGTAATTAAGTCCTTTGCTTTTTCATCATCAGAATTGCTGCTGCTACTGCTAAGTCGCTTCAGTCGTGTCCGACTCTGTGCGACCCCGTAGACAGCAGCCCACCAGGCTCCACCGTCCCTGAATTAAGTCCTCACAAAACCAGGGAAAGCCCAGACACTAGAGCTGGGGTGATTAAGGGTTTGGAGTGTATAGATCTTGAAAAATTAAGTCCCATGCTAGCGTCCTTAAGTTCATCTGGGCCTCTCATCTAGCCCACAGATATGTTGTGGTTGCCTGGCCTTTCCTGGCCCCATGTGGAGCTCTGGCCTCACGCACACCACACGTAATTTTCCAGCTGAGAGTGCAGTGCACCGGAGCAAGGTCCCAGATGCCCAGCCCTGGTGCTCACCCTGCGCCCAGGTGTTCCGTGACTGCAGCCAAACTCCGGCGTGGCAGGATGGCACCAGTGATGACCTCTTTTACTGCAATAAGATCTGAAAATTTTAGTTTTGTTTTAACAGACCTAAAAACACTGGAGCATTCAATGATTCAGAGGAAAAAATGGGAGTCACACAGCAGTCCCTGCTCCCTGGCAGAGTTGAAATCATGCTGAGTTTGTGACATTGTGAAGTCCCTCTGTGCTGGCCAGCAGGTGGGTGGGAGGTGGGGGAAGTGTCTCTTAATTGAATATGGGACCAGCTCTCTGGAAGCAATTCTACTGGTGGAAATAGCCATGATGGAGTGAATGTTGGAGAATGTCCTTTGCCTCCATTCGGCTTGCTGTTTGTGTAAATTTGGGGGTTTGAGGATAATGCTTAAACATTCAGCAGGATTTTTTTTTCATGGGCACTGAACTATTTTTTTTTAATATTTATTTTATATCGGAGAATAGTTGATTTACATAATGATAGTTTCACATGTATACATAGTGATTCAGCTATATGTATACATAAGCAAGTCGCCTATAGACAAACGAGTTCCATTCCAAGAGTGTGTTCATAAGTCCAGTTTGTTCATAAGTCCAACAAAATTTGCCTGAGTACCAAACTTCTACAGATAATGCCAGAAACATGAACTAACTTTAGTGATTGGACTTTGTGAATGCACTTTTTATGTCTTTGAAAGTTGATCGCTTGAAGGTTCATATATGGGTAACTTACTGTATCTATTCTTTTTCAGATTCTTTCCCCTATAGGTTATTACTGAGTTTTGAGTAGAGTTTCCTGTGTTATACAGTAGGGCTTTGCTAATTATCTATTTTATATATCAGTTCAGTTCAATCGCTCAGTCGTGTCTGACTCTTTGTGACCCCATGAATCGCAGCACGCCAGGCCTCCCTGTCCATCACCAACTCCCGGGGTTCCCTCAGACTCACATCCATTGAGTCAGTGATGCCATCCAGCCATCTCATCCTCTGTTGTCCCCTTCTCCTCCTGCCCCCAATCCCTCCCAGCATCAGAGTCTTCTCCAATGAGTCAACTCTTCGCATGAGATGGCCAAAGTACTGGAGTTTCAGCTTTAGCATCATTCCTTCCAAAGAAATCCCAGGGCTGATCTCCTTTCAGAGTGAACTGGTTGGATGTCCTTGCAGTCCAAGGGACTCTCAAGAGTCTTCTCCAATACCACAGTTCAAAAGCATCAATTCTTTGGCCTTCTTCACAGTCCAACTCTCACATCCATACATGACCACTGGAAAAACCATATATAGTAGTGTGTATATGTTATTTTGGCCACCTCATGCGAAGAGTTGACTCATTGGAGAAGACTCTGATGCTGGGAGAGATTGGGGGCAGGAGGAGAAGGGGACGACAGAGGATGAGATGGCTGGATGGCATCACTGACTCGATGGATGTGAGTCTGAGTGACCTCCGGGAGTTGGTGATGGACAGGGAGGCCTGGCGTGCTGCGGTTCATGGGGTCGCAAAGAGTCGGACATGACTGAGCGACTGATCTGATCTGATCTGATCTGTTAATCCCAACCTCCTAATTTATCCCTCCCTGTACCTTTCCCTTTTGATAACCTTAAGTTTGTTTTCTAAGTCTGTGAATCTGTTTTGTAAATAAATTCATTTGTATCATTTTTTTTTAGATTCTTCATGTAAGTGATATCTAGTGATACTTGTTTTTCTCTGTCTGACTTCGCTAGAAAGATAATTTCTAGGTCCACAAATGGCATTATTTCATTCTTTCTTATGTGTGAGTAATAGTCCATTGTGTACGTACTGCATCTGTATCCATCCCTCTATCAAAGGACATCTAGGCCGCTTCCAAGTCTTGACTACTATGAATAGTGCTCCTGTGAACATTGGGGTGCATGTGTCTTTTCAGATTCTGGTTTTATCTTGTTACATGCCCAGGAGTGGGATTGCTGGATCATATGGTAGGTCCATTTTTAGTTTTTTAAGGAAACTCCATACTGTTCTCTATAGTGGCTGTACCAGTAACAACATTTTAATTCAGCATTCTGGGTTCTTCGACAGTATAACTTCCTCCCACCATACCTTAAAGTAGCCTCCTGTTCCAGGCAGTTTCATAGATGAGGACGTACATCTAAACATTTATCCCAGACCTCATTCTCTGGTCTGCTTTATTTCTTAGCTTTCTTGCCACACATCTTTCTCAATTTAATGATGATTGTCTTAAATCTATCTTAACAGGCTTAGGTGGAAAGGAAATGTCCTTTATTCTGATTTTTGTTCCAGAACTAACTCATGTTGTTTAACTGAAAACATAAAGAACCTCTGCTGTTCAAAACCTCTTCAGTTGCCTATTAGTGTTTGAGTTCTAGAATTAGGCAGACTTTACAATCGTGAGAAAACCCAGATAGCTGCATTCTCTATATTTCCTTTCATGTTTGCTTGCAAACTGGTCAGTTCTTGCCCGAGTCCATCTTTCTTCCAACATCGTGCTAAAAACAGCCAGTAATGAGCTAACACAACATTCTAATTTAGAGCTGCAAGTTTGGCAGGTACTTGGTTATTGGCAGCCAAGTTTCTTTCCAAATCAGTTGCCACTGCATAAATAGCTCTCCATCTTTCCAATTTCCTCCATCAATTTCTGCCATCCCCTGAATGATGGTATTTGTTGCAGGATTCTGTTAGAAGAGCACTCTAGTTGCAGGACCAATTTTTAGGGTGAAAATAAATGTCTCAAGTGATCTGAAAAACACAAGTGTGTTTCCTGCTCCTCACACAGACCTATGTGGGTGTTCTGTGTCAGCAAGTCACCTTTCATGTGGGGAGTTGAGGACCTCCACTCATACTGTGGGGCTTCCCAGGTGGCTCAGTGATAAGCAATCCACCTGCCAAGGCAGGAGTTGCAGGAGATGTGAGTTTGATCGATGGGTTGGGAAGATCCTCGGGAGAAGGAAATGGCCACCCACTCAGCATTCTTGCCTGGAGAATCTCATGGACGGAAGAGCTTGATGGGCTACAGTGCATAACATTGCAAAGAGGCGAACAGGACCAAAGCGACTGAGCATGCATACTGTGGCCCTGCGCCTGCTGCCCTCCCGCCACCCGGAGCCTCAGGATTCTCACTTAGCAGAGGACGGGACGAGTGCAGACTGCACACCTGGAGTTTCAGGTCTTTGGCCTTGGAAGTGACACACAGCGTTTCTGTTCACATTCTGTTGGCAAGGAGTAGTCACATGACCACTCCCTGCCCGAGAGGTGGGGGATGAGATGTGTAATATCTCCTCAGGGTCGGGCAGCTGCTTTCCAGTAACAGCATTGTGCTTAGGAAGGAGAACAATTTGTAGTGGTAAGTTGGTCATCTACCACAGTCCCCCTTTTAGGGCACATTTCTTTCTGATCTGGATACCAGAATCCTAATTTTCTATTACTATTCAGTCACTAAGTTGTGTCTGGCTCTTTGTGACCTTGTAGACTGTAGTACTCCAGGCTCCCCTGTCCTCCACTATCAGCCGGAGTTAGTTCATATTCATGTCCACTGAGTTGATGATGCCTTCCAACCATCTCATCCTCTCTTGTCCCCTTCTCCTCTTGCCCTCAGTCTTTCCCAGCATCAGGGTCTTTTCCAGTGAGTGGGCTCTTTGCATCAGATGGCCAAAGTATTGTAGCTTCAGCATCAGTCCATCTAAGGAATGTTCAGGGTTGATTTCCTTTAGGACTGACTGGTTTAATCTCCTTGCTATCCAAGGGACTCTCAAGAGTCTTCTCCAGCACTGTAGTCAAAAACATGAGTTCTATGGTGTTTAGCCTTCTTAATGCTCCAACTCTCACATCTGTACATGACTACTGTACAAATCATAGCTTTGACTATATGGACCTTTGTTGGCAAAGTGATGTCTCTCCTTTTTAATATGCTGTCTAGGTGTGTCATAGCTTTCCTTCCAAGGAGCACGCATCTTTTAATTTCATGGCTGAAGTTAACAGTCTGCAGTGATTTTGGAGCCCAAGAAAATAAAAATCTGTCACTACTTCAATTTTTTCCCCTTCTATTTTCCATGATTTGATAGGACAAGATGCTATTATCTTCATTTTTTTGAATGTTGAGTTTCAAGCCAGCTTTTTACTCTCCTCTTTCACTCTCATCAAAAGGATTTTTAGTTCCTCTTCACTTTCTGCCATTCAGATCAGATCAGATCAGTCGCTCAGTCATGTCCGACTCTTCGCGACCCCATGAATCACAGCACGCCAGGCCTCCCTGTCCATCACCAACTCCCAGAGGTCACTCAGACTCACATCCATTGAGTCAGTGATGCCATCCAGCCATCTCATCCTCTGTCATCCCCTTCTCCTCCTGCCCTCAATCCCTCCCAGCATCAGAGTCTTCTCCAATGAGTTAACTCTTCGCATGAGGTGGCCAAAATACTGGAGTTTCAGCTTTAGCACCATTCCTTCCAAAGAAATCCCAGGGCTGATCTCCTTCAGAATGGACTGGTTGGATCTCCTGGCAGTCCAAGGGACTCTCAAGAGTCTTCTCCAACACCACAGTTCAAAAGCATCAATTCTTCGGCGCTCAGCCTTCTTCACAGTCCAGCTCTCACATCCATACATGATCACAGGAAAGACCATAGCGCCTAGGTTGACTAGGCGAACCTTTGTTGGTAAAGTAATGTCTCTGCTTTTGAATATGCTATCTAGGTTGGTCATAACTTTCCTTCCAAGGAGTAAATGTCTTTTAATTTCATGGCTGCAGTCACCATCCTAGATCTGATAGAGTGCCTGATGAACTATGGAATGAGGTTCGTGACATTGTACAGGAGACAGGGATCAAGACCATCCCCATGGAAAAGAAATGCAAAAAAGCAAAATGGCTGTCTGGGGAGGCCTTACAAATAGTGGTGAAAAGAAGAGAAGTGAAAAGCAAAGGAGAAAAGGAAAGATATAAACATCTGAATGCAGAGTTCCAAAGAATAGCAAGAAGAGATAAGAAAGCCTTCTTCAGCGGTCAATGCAAAGAAATAGAGGAAAACAACAGAATGGGAAAGACTAGGGATCTCTTCAAGAAAATCAGAGATACCAAAGGAACATTTCATGCAAAGATGGGCTCGATAAAGGACAGAAATGGTATGGATCTAACAGAAGCAGAAGATATTAAGAAGAGGTGGCAAGAATACACTGAAGAACTGTACAAAAAAGAGCTTCATGACCCAGATAATCATGATGGTGTGATCACTGACCTAGAGCCAGACATCCTGGAATGTGAAGTCAAGTGGGCCTTAGAGAGCATCACTACGAGCAAAGCTAGTGGAGGTGATGGAATTCCAGTTGAGCTATTCCAAATTCTGAAAGATGATGCTGTGAAAGTGCTGCACTCAATATGCCAGCAAATTTGGAAAACTCAGCAGTGGCCACAAGATTGAAAAAGGTCAGTTTTCATCCCAATCCCAAAGAAAGGCAATACCAAAGAGTGCTCAAACTACCGCACAACTGCACTCATCTCACACGCTAGTAAAGTAATGCTCAAAATTCTCCAAGCCAGGCTTCAGCAGTATGTGAACCGTGAACTTCCTGATGTTCAAGCTGGTTTTAGAAAAGGCAGAGGAACCAGAGATCAAATTGCCAATATCCGCTGGATCATGGAAAAAGCAAGAGAGTTCCAGAAAAACATCTATTTCTGTTTTATTGACTATGCCAAAGCCTTTGACTGTGTGGATCACAATCAACTGTGGAAAATTCTGAAAGAGATGGGAATACCAGACCACCTGATCTGCCTCTTGAGAAATTTGTATGCAGGTCAGGAAGCAACAGTTAGAACTGGTCATGGATCAACAGACTGGTTCCAAATAGGAAAAGGAGTACGTCAAGGCTGCATATTGTCACCCTGTTTATTTAACTTATATGCAGAGTACATCGTGAGAAATGCTGGACTGGAAGAAACACAAGTTGGAATCAAGATTGCTGGGAGAAATATCAATAACCTCAGATATGCAGATGACACCACCCTTATGGCAGAAAGTGAAGAGGAACTAAAAAGCCTCTTGATGAAAGTGAAAGTGGAGAGTGAAAAAGTTGGCTTAAAGCTCAACATTCAGAAAATGATGATCATGGCATCCGGTCTCATCACTACATGGGAAATAGATGGGGAAACAGTAGTATCATCTACATTTCTGAGGTTGTTGATATTTCTCCTGGCAGTCTGATTGCAGCTTGTGATTCATCCAGCCCGGCATATTGCATGATATACTCTGCACAGATGTTAAATAAGCAGAGTGACTGTATACAGCTTGCCATACTCCTTTCCATTGAACCATTCAATTGTGCCATGTCCAGTTCTAGTTGGTGCTTCATGACCCACATACAGATTTCTCAGATGGCAAGAAAGGTGGTCTGATTTTCCAATCTGTTGAAGAATTTTCTGCAGTTTGTTGCAGTCCACACAGTCAAAGGCTTTAGAACATTCAATGAAGCAAAAAAGGTATTTTTCTAAAATTCCCTTGCTTTCTCTGTGATACAGTGAATGTTAGCAATTTCATCTGGTTCCTCTGCTTTTTTGAAACCCAGCTTATATATCTAGAAGTTCTCAGTCCACATACTGCTGAAGCCTGTATTGAAGATTTTGAGCATTACTTTGCTAGTATTGTAAAATGAGTGCAATTTTGTGGTAGTTTGAACATTCTTTGGCATTGCCCTTTATGATTGGAATGAAAACTAACCTCTAACAGTCCTGTGGCCACTGCTGAATTTTCCAAATTTGCTGACATATTGACTGCAGCACTTTAACAGCATCATCTTTTAGGATTTGAAATAGCTCAGCTGGAATTTCACCACCTCCATTAGCTTTGTTCATAGTAATGCTTCCTAAGACCCACTTGACTTCACATTCCAGGATGTCAAGCTCTAGGTGAGTTACCACACCTTCATAATTATCTGGGTCATTAAGACCTTTTTTGTATAGTTCTTCTGTGCATTCTTGCCACCTCTTCTTAATCTCTTCTGCTTCCATTATTCCTTACCATTTCTATCCATTATCAGGGTTGATTTCCTTTAGGATTGACTGGTTTGATTTTCTTGCTGTCCAAGGGACACTCAAGAGCCTCCTCCAGCTCCAAAATTAGGAAGCATCAATTCTTTAGCACTCAGCCTTCTTTATGGTCCAGTTCTCACATCCCTACATGACTACTGCTATTCTCTGGAACTCCGCTTTCAGTTGGGTGTATCTTTCCCTTTCTCTTTTGCCTTTCCCTTCTTTTCTTGGCTATTTGTAAAGCTTCCTCAGGCAACCACTTTGCTTGCATTTCTTTTTCTTGAGGATGGTTTTGGTCACTGTTTCCTGTACAGTGTTGTGAATCTCTGTACATAGTTCTTCAGACACTCTGTCTACCAGATCTTATCTCTTAAATCTATTTGTTACCTCCACTGTATAATCATAAGGGATTTGATTTAAGTCGTATATGAATGACCTAGTGGTTTTCCCTACTTTCTTCAATTTAAGCCTGTATTTTTTAATAAGGAATTCGATCCGAGCCACAATCAGTTCCAGGTCCCATTTTTGCTGACTGTATGGAGCTTCTTCATCTTTGGTTGCAAAGAATATAATCAATATGATTTTGGTATTGACCATTTGGTCATTTCCATGTGTAGAGATGTCTCTTTGTTGCTGGAAAAGGGTGCTTGCTATGACCAGTATGGGCTCTTGACAAAACTGTTAGCCTTTTCCCTCCTTCATTTTGTACTCCAGGGCCAAACTTGCTGTTGGTCCAGGTATCTCTGGACTTCCTACTTTTCCCCCCAAACTCCATATGGTGAAAAGGACATCTTTTTTGGTGTTAATTCTGGAAGGTGTTGTAGGTCTTCATAGAACTGCATCAGTGGTTGGGGCATAGACTTGGAATACTGTGATGCTGAATAGTTTGCCTTGGAAATGAAATGAGATCTTCCTGTCATTTTTCAGATTTCACCCAAGTACTGCATTTTAGACTCTTCTGTTGACTATGAGAGCTACTCCATTTCTTATAAGGGATTCTTGCCCACAGTAGTAGATGTAATAGTCACCTGAATTTAATTTGCCCTTTCTCATCCATTTTAGTTCACCAGTTCTTAAGATGTCAGTGTTCATTCTTGTTATCTCCTGATTGACCATGTCCAATTTACCTTGATTCATGGACCTAAGTTTCCAGGTTCCTATGCAGTACTGTTCTTTATAGCATCAGACTTGACTTTCACCACCAGACACATCCACAACGCAGTCATTTCTGCTTTGACCCAGCCACTTCATTCTTTCTGAAACTATTTGTAATTGCTCTTGGCTCTTCCCCAGTAGCATATTGGCTACCTTCTGACCTGAGGGGCTCATCTTCCAGCGTTGTTATCTTTTTGCCCTCTCATACTGCTCATGGAGTTCTCACTGTAAGAACATTGGAGTGGTTTGCCATTCCCTCCTCCAGTGGATCACATTTAGTTAGAACTCTTCACGATGACCCATCCATCTTGGGTGGCTCTGCACAGCATGGCTCATAGCTTCATCGAGTTACGCAAGCCCTTCTGCCATGGCAAGGCTGTGATCCATGAAGGGGTTAACTTTCTATGGCGGCAAATAATAAATATCCAGTTAATTCATTGTTTTTTCCTCCATATGTACTGTTATCATCAGGGCTCAGGAATTTCCATCATTCACGTAGGGGAACTGCCTTAAATTCCTAGTTGTATCAGTTTCCTACTGCAACTGTAAGAAATTCCAACATACTTAGTGGCTTAAAGCAGCTCATATTTATTTTCTTACAATTATGAGAGTCAGAATTCTCCTTGGACTGAAATTAGTGTGTACCTTCTGAGGCTCTCTGACAGTATCTGCTTGCTTGCCTTTCTCAGCTCTTAGAAACCACTTGTGTCCCTTGCCTCATATACCTTCCCCCATTTTTAAAGCCAGAAGTATAGGGTCTTCAAGTCTCTCCCTCTCTGATAGCTGGTTCTGTAATCACATCTTCGTTAATTTTTCTGCCTGCGTTTCTCCCTTTATAAGGACTCCTGTGACTATCCTAGGTCCACCCAGGTAATTCAGGATTACCTCCCCATCTCAAGATCCTTAATTTACTCATATCTATCTCTTTTTTTGCCATATAAAATAACATATTCCCAGGTCCTAGGGATTAGGACATGGGCATGTTTAGATGGTTATTATTTTGCCTATCCCAGAATCCACATTTCTAATCTTGACCCACTTCAGTATATGCTCCACATTGTACCAGAGTGATCTCTCTAAAATACAGAACTAGCCAAATCATTCCTTTTTCTATTTTTTTAAGTAGTACATTTTATTACTAGACTGGTGAATTTTGGAAAATGACTTCTCAAAGCAAACCTAACGTGAAGAGTCAAACAAGATCACAGCAGTTGGAGAAAATGTATATAGGATATAGAAGCAGAAGCATTTTTAATTTTTCAGTTTACTTCATTGTGTCCTATATACACATTGATTCAAAATTATTTATATGAAGTATAATCGATATGAATAATTATATTAGTGTCAAACAGCAAGGCAATTTGATATTTGTATGTATTACAAAATGATCACCATAATATCTATTTAACATCCATCATCATACATAGTTAGTTTTTTTTCCTCAGACCTTTTAAGACTGTTCTTTTAGCAACTCTGAAATATGCAGTTCTGTTTTATTAACTATGGACACCGTGCTGTATATTACATCCCCATGGCTTGTTTTATTTCTGATTGGAGGATAATTGCTTTACAATATTGTATTGGTGTCTGCCACACAATAACATGAATCAGCCACGAGCATATTATGTCCCCTCCCTCTCGAACCTTCCCCCCACTCCGCCTCGCCCCTCTGCATTGTCACAGAGGGCTGTGCTGAGCTCTCTGTGCTGTACAGCGAGTTCCCATTAGCCGTCTATTTCACATGCGGTAGTGGATATGTTTCAATGCTCCTCTCTCAATATGTCCCACCCTCTTCTTCCCACATTCTGACCAAAGTCGGTTCTCTATGTCTGTGTCTCTCATCCTGCTCTGCAAATGGGTTCATCAGTACCATTTTTCTAGATTCCATCAGATCAGATCAGATCAGATCAGTCGCTCAGTCGTGTCCGACTCTTTGCGACCCCATGAACCGCAGCACGCCAGGCCTCCCTATCCATCACCAGCTCCCGGAGGTCACCCAGACTCACATTCATCGAGTCAGTGATGCCATCCAGCCTTCTCATCCTCTGTCGTCCCCTTCTCCTCCTGCCCTCAACCCCTCCCAGCATCAGAGCCTTCTCCAATGAGTCAACTTTTCGCATGAGGTGGCCAAAATACTGGAGTTTCAGCTTGAGCATCAGTCCTTCCATACATATGCATTAATACATGGTCTTCTGTCTTTCTGACTCACTTCACTCTGTATAACAGGCTCTGGTTCATCCATCTCACGAACATTGACTCAGATGACTACGTAGTAGTCCCTTGTATATATGTACTGCAGCTTCTTTATCCGTTCATCTGTCGGTGGACATCTAGGTCACGTCCGTGTCCTAGCAATTGTAAATAGTGCTGCAATGAACACAGGGGGTACATGTGTCTTTTTCAATTACGGTTTTCTCATAGCATATGCCCAGTAGTGGGATTACTGGGTTATATGTATTCCCAGTTTTTAAAAGAATCTCCATACTGTTCTCCATAGGGGCTGTATCAATTTGCATTCCCACTAACAGTGCAAGAGGGTTCCCTTTTCTCCACACCCTCTCCAGCATTTATTGTTTATAGATTTTTTTGATAATGGCCGTTCTAACTGGTGTGAGGTAGTACCTCATTGTAGCTTTGATCTGCATTTCTCTAATGATGAGCAGTGTTGAGGATCTTTTCCTGTGTTTCTTGGCCATCTGTCTGTCTTTTTTGGAAAAATGTCTGTTTAGGTCTTCTGCCCACTTTTTATTGGGTTGGTTGTTTTTCTGGTATTGTACTGCATGAGCTGCTTGTATATTTTGAAAATCCTTTGCCAGTTGTTTAATTTGCTATTATTCTCTCCCATTCTGAGAGTTGTCTTTTCATCTTGTTTATAGTTTGCTTTGCTGTGCCAAACCTTTTAAGTTTAATTAGGTCCCACTTGTTTGTTTTTGTTTTATTTCCATTACTCTAGGAGGTGGGTTGAAGAGCTTATTGCTGGAATTTATGTCAGTGTTTTGCCCATGTTTTCCTCTAAATGTTTTATAGCTTCTGGACTTACATTGAAGTCTTTAGTCCATTTTGAGTTTATTTTTGTGCATGATGCTAAGTGCTCTAATGTCGTTCTTCTACATGTGGCTGTCTAGTTTCCCCAGCACCACCTATTGAAGAGGCTGTCTTTCCTCCATTGTGTGTTCTTGCCTCGTTTGTCAAAGATCAGGTGCCCATAGACATGTGGGTTTATCTCTGGGCTTTCTGTCTTGCTCCATTGATCTATATGTCTGTTTTTGTACTGGTACCATACTGTCTTGATTACTGTATCCACAACTTATTTTATGACTTGGAGTTTGCACCTTTTGACTCTTCACCCATTTCTCCTACCACCCCCCTCCACCTTCATTCCTTGCCTCTGGCAACCACCAATCTGTTATTTGTATCTATGAGCTCAGTTTTTGTTTTTTAAATATTCTACATATAATCATTAGCAGGATGCCCTTAAGGTCCATCCTTGTTACAAATGGCAAGATTTCCTCTTTTTTTATGGCTGATAGACATTGTATCTATACACCACATTTTCTTGACCCATTTATCCTTTGATGGGCATTTTGTTGCTTCCTTATATTGACTAGTGTAAATAGTGCTACAGGGAAAATGGGAATGTAACCATCTTTTTGAGTTAGTGTTTCTGTTTCCCCTGGGGAAATGCCCCGAAGTGAAATGACTAGATCATATGTTCTATTTCTAATTTTTTGAGGAATCTCCATACTGTTTTCCATGATTGCACCAGTTTACATTCCCACCAGCAGTGTACAAGAGTTCTCTTTTCTCTATATTCCTAATGCCTATTATTTCTTGTCTTTTTGATAATAGCCATTGTAACACATCTGAAATGATACCCCACTTTGGTTTGATGTGTGTTTCACTGATTAGTTATCTTGAGCATCTATTCATGTATGTTTGTTTGCTGTCTGTATGTCTTCTTTGGAGAAATACGTTTAGAACTTCCACCCATTTTTTAAACTGGATTGTTTGCTTTTTGTTATTGTGTTGTTCTGTATATATTTTGGATATTAATCCCTTATCAGATAGATGATTTGCAACTATTTTCTTGCATTTGGTAGGTTGCCTTTTCATTTTCTTTCATTTCCTTTGCTCTGAAGTTGATATAGTCCCACCTGTTTGTTTTTGCTTTTGGTGTCAAATCCAAAAATCCTTGCCAATACCACCGTCACGGAGCTTATCACCTGTTTTCTTCTTAGGAGTTTTTATGGTTTCAGGTCTTACGTGTTTTATTCATTTTGGGTTAATTTTTGTGTTTGGTGTAAGATAGTGGCCTATTTCATTCTTTGGCATGTGTCTGTCTGGTTTTCTAACACCACTTATTGATTGTCCTTTTGCCATTATGTATTTTTGGCTCTTTTGTCATAAATTAACTGATCATATAGTTTGGGTTTATTTCTGGGCTCTCTTCTGTTCAGTGCATTTATGTATCTATTTTTATGCCAGTACCATAGTGTTCTGATTACCATAGCTTTGAATATAATTTGAAATAAGGAAGCATGATGCTTCCAACTTTGCTTCTTTCTCAAGTTTGTTTTGGTCATTCAGAATCTTTATAGTTCCATACCAATTTAAGGATTTTTGTGAAAAATGCTATTGGAATTTTGATAGAGATTACATTGGATCTGTAGATTGCTTTCAGTAGTGTGGACTTATTAGCAATATTCTTCCACTTCTTGCGTATGGAATATCTTTCCATTTATTTATGTTTTCAGTTTCTTTCATCAATATCTTAGTTTTCAGCATACAGATCTTTTTCTTTCCTGGTTAAATTTATTCCTGAGTATTTTCTCCTGATACAGCTGTAAATGGGATTGTATTTTTAATTTTTCTTCTGATCATTTTTGGTGTATAAAAACACAACAGATTTTTGTATATTGATTTTGTATTCTGAAACATTATTGAATTTGTTGATTAATTCTAACAGTTTTTTTGTTGGCATCTTTTGGGTTTTCTGTATATAAAATATCATGTTGTCTGCAAATAGTGACAGTTGCACTTCATTTTCAATTTGGATGACTTATTTTTCTTGTCTAATTGCTCTGGATAGGACTTTGAATACTATGTTGAATAGAAATGGTGAGGATGGGCATCCTTGTATTTTTCCTTTAGGAAAAATACATACATACCATACCCACACATCATTGGATATGATGTTAGCTGTGGGCTTGTCATATATAAACTTTATTATGTTGAAGTACATTCCCTCTATATTCACTGTATTGAGAGTTTTTATCACGAATATATGTTGAATTTTGTTAAATGCTTTTTCTGATCTATTGAAAGGATTGTACAATTTCTATCTTTCATTATTTTAATGTGGTATGTCATGTTGATTGATTTTCTTATGTTAAACCTTCCTTGCATCCCTGGAATTAATCCCACTCAATTGTAATTTATGATCCTTTTAATGTATTATTGAATTTGATTGCTAACATTTTGTCGAGGATTTTTGCATCTATGTTCATTCATTGGGGATATTGGCCTGTATTTTCCTTTATTTGTAATGTCTTTGTCTGGTTTTGGCATCAGTGTGATGCTGGCCTCATAAAGTGAGTTTGGAAGTGTTTCCTCCTCGTCTGTCTTTTAGAAGAATTTGAGAAGGATTGGGATTAATTCTTCCTTAAATGTTTGGTGGAATGCACCGGTGCAACTATCTGGTCCTGGACATTTGTTTCTTGGGAAGTTCATCACAACTCCTTAATGTCTCTCTGTCCATTATGTATAAGTAAGTTCCATTATTCCAACCATACATGATGATGCATTTTATTTGCTATCTGCTACTTTTAGTAGATTGACCTGCCGGGAGAAAATGCTAAACCATGAGTCTCTCTAGTATTATTCCCTGATACTTTCTCTGCTCTTCTAATTTTTGCTTCAGCAACTCTAAATTTCACATAGATTTCTGAATGTATCCTGACATTTTTGTCTTTCACTGTTTCCCCATATGTTGTTCTATCTACCTGAAACTCTTCAGTTCTGCTAGAAAGCTTCTATCAATATTTCAGATTTTAACATAAGTATCCACTCAACTGGAGTCTTAGATAATTGCCTTGTATGCTATGCTATGCTATGCTATGCTAAGTCACTTCAGTCGTGTCCGACTCTGTGCGACCCCATAAACGGCAGCCTACCAGGCTCCGCCGTCCCTGGGATTCTCCAGGCAAGAACACTGGAGTGGGTTGCCATTTCCTTCTCCAAGGCATGAAAATGAAAAGTGAAAAGGAAGTCGCTCAGTCGTGTCCGACTCTTAGCGACCCCATGGACTGCAGCCTAACAGGCTCCTCCGTCCACGGGATTTTCCAAGCAAGAGTACTGGAGTGGGGTGCCATTGCCTTCTCCGATTGCCTTGTATAAGCCTGACTAAATCCGATTATTGATTTGCTCAATACCAGCACCCACGCAGATGGACATAACAGAAGAAAAACATTTTACTGTGCTGACTTGTCTCATATTTTGTGACTGTGAACTCTAGTGCGCTCTCAGAACTTCCTGAAAACACAACCATACCTCCCTAGTGTACGCCCTCTTCTTATCCTCCCTTCCCCAACAATATTTCCTACCTTCTGTTCCTCTCAAAATCTGATATCCCTTCTTCCATCCTCACACTAGACTGGGGATTTTGCTTCCTCTATAAATTGAAACGGTAGGAAAAAGCAAAGAGAATTTCATGCTGCCCATCTAAAACCTACTTTCCTGTATGTAGTGAGTTACTGTTATCCACTTTTCCTTCTGTTATGTAAAAGAGCTGTCAGTGCTCCCATCTGAGTCTACCCTTCTTGTGGGCACTGAAACCTCTCTTTTCAATGACTTTGTTCCTGCCATTTCTCTCCTCCCTAAACTCCTGTGTCATATAGCCTGCAGACTGAGAAGCTCATGAGCCCTGAGCACAAGAAACGTACAAGAAATATACATCACATCCAGACTGATATGGTTATATTTTTTAAATCGAATTAGGTGAATTTTGGCAATAATCTCTTCAGTTCAGTTTAGTCTTTCAGTCCTGTCCGAGTCTTGTGACCCCATGGACTGCAGCACGCCAGGCCTCCCTGTCCATCACCAACTCCCGGAGTTCACTCAGACTCATGTCCATCGAGTCGGTGATGCCATCCAACCATCTCATCCACTGTCATCCCCTTCTCCTACTACCTTCAATCTATCCCAGCATCACGGTCTTTTCCAATAAGTCAATTCTTCGCATCATGTTGCCCAAAGTATTGGAGTTTCACCTTCAGCATCAGTCCTTCCAAAGAATATTCAGGACTGATTTCCTTTGGGATTGACTGGTTGGATCTCCTTGCAGTCCAGGGGGACTCTCAAGTCTTTTCCAACACCACAGTTCAAGCATCAATTTTTTGGCACTCACCTTTCTTTATAGTACAACTCTCACATCCATACATGACTACTAGAAAAACCATAGCTTTGACTAGGCAGACCTTTGTTGGCAGAGTAATGTCTCTGCTTTTTAATACGCTGTCTAGGTTGGTCATAGCTTTTCTTACAAGGAGCAAGTGCTTTTAATTTCATGGCGGCAGTCACCATCTGCAGTGATTTTGGAGCCCAAGAAAATAAAGTCTGTCACTGTTTCCATTGTTTCCCCATCCATTTGCCATGAAGTGATGGGACCAGATGCCATCATCTTCATTTTTTGAATGTTGAGTTTTAAGCCAGCGTTTTCACTCTCCTCTTTCACTTTCATCAAGAGGCTCTTTAGTTCTTCTTCACTTTCTGCCACAAAGGTGGTATCATCTGTATATCTGAGGTTTTTTACATTTCTTCTGGCAATCTTGATTCCAGCTTGTGCTTCATCCAGCCTGGCATTTCACATGATGTACTCTGCATATAAGTTAAATAAGCAGGGTGACAGTATACAGCCTTGAGGAACTCCTCTCCCAGTTTGGAACTAGTCTGCTGTTCCATGTATGGTTCTAACTGTTGCTTCTTGACCCACATACAGATTTCTCAGGAGGCAGGTCAGGTGGTCTGGTATTCCTATCTCTTGAAGAACGTTCCACAGTTTGTTGTGATTCACACAGTCAAAGGCTTTGGCAAAGTCAATAAAGCAGAAGTAGATATTTTTCTGGAACTCTCTTGCTTTTCCTATGATCCAGGAGATGTTGGCAATTTGATCTCTGGTTCCTCTGCCTTTCCAAATCCAGCTTGAACATCTAGAAGTTCACGGTTCATGGACTGTTGAAGTCTGGCTTGGAGAATTTTGAGTATTACTTTGCTAGTGTGTGAGATGAGTGCAATTGTGCGGTAGTTTGAGCATTCTTTGGCATTGCCTTTCTTTGGGATTGGAAAGAAAACTGATCTTTTCCAATCCTGTGGCCACTGCTGAATTTTCCATATTTGCTGGTGTATTGAGTGTAGCATGTTCACAGCATCATCTTTTAGGATTTGAAATAGCTCAACCGGAATTCCATCGCCTCCACTAGCTTTGTTCATAGTGATGTTTCCTAAGGCCGACTTCACTTTGCATTCCAAAATGTCTGGCTCTAGGTGACTGATCACATCATCATGGTTATCTGGGTCATGAAGATCTTTTTTGTACAGTTCTTCTGTGTATTCTTGCCACCTTTTCTTAATATCTTCTGCTTCTGTTAGGTCCATACCATTTCTGTATATCTCTCAAATAATCTCTTCAAAATTTTTTTTTATTTCCTTCTATGGAAATAAATCTCTTTTTATGGAGATTTCAATTACACATGTTTTAGGCTTCCTGAAGTTTCTCACAGCACATTAATCAACTGCTAATGATTTTTCCAGTTGGTAAAGAATCCACCTGCAATGCAGGAGACACTGGTTCAGTTCCTGGGTTGGGAAGATCCCCTGGAGAAGGGAAACGCTGCCCACTCCAGTATTCTTGGGCTTTCCTGTGGCTCAGCTGGTAAAGAATCCGCCTGCGATGCAGGAGACCTGAGTTTGATCCCTGGGTTGGGAAGATCACCTGGAGAAGGGAAACGTTGCCCACTCTTGTATTCTGGCCTCAAGAATCGCATGGACTGTATAGTCAATGGAGTCACAAAGACTCAGACATGACTGAGCGACTTTTACTTTCAGTGTTTTTTAGTTTTTTTCCTCTGCCTCATTTTGCATAATTTGAACTACTTTGTATTTGTTAATTCATTTATTTTGTAGTGTTTAATGCACTCAAAATCCCATCCACTGTATTTCAATCCCAGACATAGTCGTTTTTATATCTAGAAGTTCTTTTTGTAACTTTTCCTATATATATTTAAATATTTCCACTTAACATGCTTAAATCTTTTTCTTGAACATGTGAAATATAGTAACTGTTTCAATGCTCTTCTCTACTCATGTTATCATTTTGTGCCCTTTCTTGATCTGATCATTTCTGTTGAATTTTCTCCATATCATCGTTTGTGTTTTCCTGCTTCTTTGCATGCCTGGTGATTTTTATCATATGCCAGACACAGTGAATTTTACCTTATGTATTGCTGGGTACTTTGTACTCCTGTAGTTAAAATTTTTTTTCTGTGACTCAGTTAAGTTACTTGGAAAGAGTTTGATTCTTTTTGAGGCTTGTTTCTAATGATCTGTTCAGTGGGATCAGAAAATCCTTTAGGCTAATTTTCTCCCACTACAGGGCCAAGTACACTTCTGATACTCTTTTGACACCTGAGTACTCTAATTCACAGGTGAGTCCACAAGGACTTCTCACTCTGGCTATTGAACTACAAACTATTCCCAGCTCTGTGTGGCCCCTCATGATTAGCCTTTGGGAATTTTCTCCCAGCCTTGCTTATGCTTACTCAGCTGAAGACTCAAGGAGTATCCTCTGCAAATTTCTAGCACATTCACTCTGCAGTTCTCTTCTTGGAACTTGACCCTGTGAAATGGACTTGCCTTGGCTACCCTGCTCTCCTGCTTTCTTCTCTCAACTCAAGGAGACTATTGAGTAATTCTTGGGCCCCCACTCCCACTTTGTATTATGGCTGGAAACTCTCTAGGCACTGAACTTGGTTAATCATAGGACTTACCTTGTTTCTTCCTGTTTCTCAGAGATCACTTCCTGTGACAACTAATACCCAGTGTCTGAAAACCCTGGTTTGTTTTTTAGCCATTTTGTCTATTTTTAAAATTGTTTCAAGCTAGAAGGTAAGTCTGGTCCTCAGACTACATCTTGGCATACTTAATTTTGAATGCTTGACTTTTTTTTTTTTAAATATAAAGATGCTTACTTCACTCTGTATAATAGGCTCCAGTTCCATCCACCTCATTAGAACTGATTCAAATGTATTCTTTTTAATGGCTGAGTAATACTCCATTGTGTATATGTACCACAGCTTTCTTATCCATTCGTCTGCTGATGGACATCTAGGTTGCTTCCAAGTCCTGGCTATTGTAAACAGTGCTGCTATGAACATTGTGGTACACGAGTCTCTTTCAATTTCTGGTTTTCTCTACTGCTGTGCGTACGTGCTCTACTGCCGTGTGCATTCTCCCTCTACCGCCATGCGCTGTGCATTCACGCTCTACCGCCCTGTGCATACGCGCTCTGTACGCGCTCTACAGGATGAAGTAAGCCAGATAGAAAAACACAAATACAGTATACTAACGCATATATATGGAACTTAGAAAGATGGTAACAATAACCCTGTTTACGAGACAGCAAAAGAGACACTGATGTATAGAACAGTCTTATGGACTCTGGGAGAGGGAGAGGGTGGGATGATTTGGGAGAATAGCATTGAAATATGTATAATATTTCTGAAACTAGTCGCCAGTCCAGGTTCGATGCCTGATAACGGATGCCTGGGGCTGGCACACTGGGACAACCCAGAGGGATGGTATGGGGAGGGAGGAAGGAGGAGGGTTCAGCATGGGGAACACATGTATACTTGTGGCGGATTCATTTTGATGAATGGCAAAAGCAATATAATTTTGTAAAGTTAAGCAAAATAAAATTTTTAAAATAAATATAAAGATGCATAACCACATCAAAGTATATATTGGCTTTTTGTTGGTGTTCAGTCACTTGGTTGTGTCCGACTCTGTGTGACCCCATGGACTACAGCATGTCAGGCTTCCCTGTCCTTCACCACTTCTGGAGTTTGCTCAAACTTATGTTCATTGAGTCAGTGATGCCATCCATCCATCTCATCCTTTGTCATCCCTTTCTCTTCCTGCCTTCAATCTTTCCCAGCATCAGGGTCTTTTCCAATGAGTAAGTTCTTCGCATCAGTTGGCCCAAAGTATTGGAGCTTCAGTTTCAGTAACAATCCTTCCAATGACTATTCAGGGCTGATTTCCTTTAGCATTGACTGGTTTGATCTCCTTGCTGTCCAGGGGACTCTCAAGGGTCTTCTCCAACACCACAGTTCAAAGGCATCAGTTCTTCGGCATTCAGCCTCAAGTTCTGACACTACTGTGAAAGTTCTAGGTCCCACAATAGACTTCCCAACCTGAGGATCTGGCAAAGGGACTGAGTATCCCAAACACATCTGACTTTGAAGGTCAGCAGGATTTGATTACAGAACTTCCACAGGACTGGGGAAGCAGAGACTCCTGGAGGGCACAAACAAAACCTTGTGTTTACCAGGACCCAGGAGAAAGGATCAATGACCTCCTCACAAGAGACTGAGCCAGACTTGCCTGTGTGTACTTGAGAGTCTCTGTTAGAGGCATGGATGGACAGTGTGACCTACGTGGGGAGAGGGGGTTGTGGATCAGGGGCCCTGAGTGCAACAGTCCTGGGAGGCCCAACTTGCTCGCATAAGTCCTTTTGAATGAAGTTGCTCTTATTGTCATTACCCCTACCATCAGTTCAGTTGCTCAGTCGTGTCCGACTCTTTGTAACCCATGAATTGCAGCACACCAGGCCTCCCTGTCCATCACCAACTCCCTGAGTTCACCCAGACCCATGTCCATTGAGTCAGTGATGCCATCCAGCCATCTCATCCTCTGTCGTCCCCTTCTGCCCCCAATCCCTCCCAGCATCAGAGTCTTTTCCAATGAGTCAACTCTTCACATGAGGTGGCCAAAGTACTGGCGTGTCAGCTTTAGCATCATTCCTTCCAAAGAAATGCCAGGGCTGATCTCCTTCAGAATGGACTGGTTGGATCTCCTTGCAGTCCAAGGGACTCTCAAGAGTCTTCTCCAACACCACAGTTCAAAAGCATCAATTCTTCTGGGCTCAGCCTTCTTCACAGTCCAACTCTCACATCCATACGTGACCACAGGAAAAACCATAGCCTTGACTAGACGAACCTTTGAGTTCTGGCCAAACTACAGGGAGAAAACACAGCCCCACCCATCAGCATAAAATTAAAGACTTACTGAGCATGGCCTCGCCCACCAGAACAAGACCCAGTTTTCCCCACAGCCAATCCTTCCCATCAGGAAGCTTACACAAGCCTCTTATCTTCATCCATCAGAGGGCAGACAGAATGAAAACCATAATCACAGCAAACTAACCAAACCGATCACTTGGACCACAGCCTTGCATAACTCAGTGAAATGACGAGCCATGCTGTGTAGGGCTCCCCAAGATGGAGAGCTCCGACAAAACATGGTCCACTGGAGAAGGGAGTGGCAAACCACTTCAGCATTCTTGCCTCGAGAACCCCATGCACAGTAAGAACAGTACTGGCTTTTTAAAAATTAATAGATGTTTTGGTTGTGCTAGGTCTTCCTCACTGTGCATGGGGCTTTCTCTTGTGGTGGGCAGGGGCTACTCTTTGCTGCAGTGCGTGGGGTCTCACTGCAGTGTCTTCTTTTGCTGTGACCACAGGCTCTAGGTGCGCTGGCTCAGTAGTTGCGGCTCGCAGGCTCCAGAAGTTGTGCATGGGCTTTGTTGCTCCATGGAGTGTGGATCCTCCCAGACCAAGGATCAAACCCACATCCCCTGAACTGGCAGGCAGATTCCCACTCGCTGTATGACCAGGGAAGTCTGATGCTTGAGTTCCTTCCCACCTTCCTCTCATTATCCACGTGTCATATTCCTCTAGTCAAGTTTTGTGTTTGGCTGCATTTTCTTCCTCCTTGATTCTATCCAGATCTATTTTTCATCTGATCTTATTGATAAATGATGACCTGTACTTTTTCTCATCCTATATTTAATTAATTCTCTGTTTAGTATCTAATCACCATTTGTGTTCATCACCATAAATGTATTGGGCGAGAGTGGATTCCAAATAGCTTTGTTTGTGAACCCTTCATTTCTGATTAGTTACTACACACTTTTATTCTGATTTTGAATGACCCAAGAACATCTTTGGGATCCCCAAGACATTTTCAAGGATTGTATAAGGTTAAAACTATTTTCATAATACTATTAAAGTCTTAACTGTTCTATTTTCTCTTGATGGCAATAGAATTTTCTAAAGGCTGTGTGATGTCTGGTGACATTGCTCTAAGGGCTAATGAATGGTGTGGTAGTGGTGGCTTAGTCACTATGTCGTGTCCGACTGTTGCGACCCCATGGACTGTAGCCCGCCAGGCTCCTCTGTCCATGGGACTCTCCAGGCAAGAATACTGGAGTGGGTTGCCATTTCCTTCTCCAGGGGATCTTTCTGACCCAGGGATCAAACCCAGGTCCTCCTGCATTGCAGGCAGACTCTTTATTAAGTGAGTTACAAGAAAAGTCCTGTTTTAATGGATGGTGTGCTTGTATATTATGATGTTTGAAAACCTTTTTGGTTTTTATATCTAATTTGGTAAATGTCAATAAACATACCCACATAAAAATAATCTTTATGAAGTTGTCAATTATTTTTAAGTATATAAAGTATCCAAAGACTGAAGTGTTTGAGAAATATTCTCTAGGTTTCATGAATTAATCCTTTTCATTCCACACTTAAAATTGACAATAGCTATTATATTTCTTGGGATTTATTACTCTTAGGATTGGCTGTTAGTTTGGATACTAGGTATAAATTGTCTAATTATCTGGTCTTCCTGGAAGGGAGATAGATTTTTTTCCCCCTCTATTATTGGTAATACTATCAGATCAGATCAGATCAGTCGCTCAGTCGTGTCTGACTCTTTGCGACCCCATGAACTGCAGCACGCCAGGCCTCCCTATCCATCACCAGCTCCCGGAGGTCACTCAGACTCACATCCATCGAGTCAGTGATGCCATCCAGCCATCTCATCCTCTGTCGTCCCCTTCTCCTCCTGCCCTCAATCCCTCCCAGCATCAGAGTCTTCTCCAATGAGTCAACTCTTCGCATGAGGTGGCCAAAATACTGGAGTTTCAGCTTTAGCATCATTCCTTCCAAAGAAATCCCAGGGCTGATCTCCTTCAGAATGGACCGGTTGGATCTCCTTGCAGTCCAAGGGACTCTCAAGAGTCTTCTCCAACACCACAGTTCAAAAGCATCAATTCTTCGGCGCTCAGCCTTCTTCACAGTCCAGCTCTCACATCCATACATGACCACAGGAAAGACCATAGCCTTGACTAGGCGAACCTTTGTTGGCAAAGTGATGTCTCTGCTTTTGAATATGCTATCTAGGTTGGTCATAACTTTCCTTCCAAGGAGTAAGCGTCTTTTAATTTCATGGCTGCAATCACCATCTGCAGTGATTTTGGAGCCCAGAAAAATAAAGTCTGACACTGTTTCCACTGTTTCTCCATCTATTTCCATTGTAGTGATGGGACCAGATGCCATAATCTTCGTTTTCTGAATGTTGAGCTTTAAGCCAACCTTTTCACTCTCCACTTTCACATTCATCAAGAGGCTTTTGAGTTCCTCTTCACTTTCTGCCATAAGGGTGGTATCATCTGCATATCTGAGGTTATTTATATTTCTCCTGGCAATCTTGATTCCAGCTTGTGTTTCCTCCAGTCCAGCATTTCTCATGATGTACTCTGCATATAAGTTAAATAAACATGGTGACAATATGCAGCCTTGACGTACTCCTTTTTCTATTTGGAACCAGTCTGTTGTTCCATGACCAGTTCTAACTGTTGCTTCCTGACCTGCATACAGATTTCTCAAGAGGCAGATCAGGTGGTCTGGTATTTCCATCTCTCTCAGAATTTTCCACAGTTTATTGTGATCCACACAGTCAAAGGCTTTGGCATAGTCAATAAAGCAGAAGTAGATGTTTTTCTGGAACTCTCTTGCTTTTTCCATGATCCAGCGGATGTTGGCAATTTGATCTCTGGTTCCTCTGCCTTTTCTAAATCCAGCTTGAACATCAGGAAGTTCACGGTTCACATACTGCTGAAGCCTGGCTTGGAGAATTTTGAGCATTACTTTACTAGCGTGTGAGATGAGTGCAATTGTGCGGTAAGTTTGAGCACTCTTTGGTATTGCCTTTCTTTGGGATTGGGATGAAAACTGACCTTTTCCAATCTTGTGGCCACTGCTGAGTTTTCCAAATTTGCTGGCATATTGAGTGCAGCACTTTCACAGCATCATCTTTCAGGATTTGAAATAGCTCCACTGGAATTGCATCACCTCCACTAGCTTTGTTCCTAGTGATGCTTTCTAAGGCCCACTTGACTTCACATTCCAGGATGTCTGGCTCTAGGTCAGTGATCACACCATCATGATTATCTGGGTCGTGAAGCTCTTTTTTGTACAGTTCTTCTGTGTATTCTTGCCACCTCTTCTTAATATCTTCTGCTTCCGTTAGGTCCATACCATTTCTGTCCTTTATCGAGCCCATCTTTGCATGAAATGTTCCTTTGGTATCTCTGATTTTCTTGAAGAGATCCCTAGTCTTTCCCAATCTGTTGTTTTCCTCTATTTCTTTGCATTGACCGCTGAAGAAGGCTTTCTTATCTCTTCTTGCTATTCTTTGGAACTCTGCATTCAGATGTTTATATCTTTCCTATTGGAAGGTTAATTTTATAGGTCAACATGACTGGGCCATGGGGTACCCAGATATTGGTTAATGTTATTCTGGGTATGTTAGTGAGTGAGGGTGTTTCTGTAAGAGATGAACATTTGAATTGGTAGACTGATAGAGCAGATTGCTCTTCCTTATGTTGGTGGGTCTCATCTAATCAACTGAAGGCCTGAATAGAATAAAAGTGCAAACCCTCCCTTTAGTAAGAGGGAGCTCCTGTTGTCTGACTGCATTTGCACTGAGATTTCCATTGGTATTTTCCTGCCTTCTGACTTGAATGGAAACATGACTTTTCTTAGGTCTCAAACTCCTTGGCTTTCAGAGTTGAACCAAGCCATTGACTTTTCTGGGTTTCCAGCTTGCAGATCGTGGGCCTTAATCAGTCTCCATAATTATGTAAGCTAATTTTTTGTAATAACTGTATATATGCATATATCCTATTGGTTCTATTTCTCTAGAAACTCCAATTAATAGAACAAAATTAACAAGAAGTTTTAATGGATCATAGGTTCTTTTGAGTGTTTATAGTCACTTTCACCAATCTGTTGTTCCCAGACTGATAATCTAGGCTGATTAATTCCATCAGGACTTCCTAGGCCTGTCTATTTGTACTTGCCAGACTAATAATACTTAAAAGCAGCTAAATGATACTAGAAAAATAAATGTGTCAATTTTAAAGGACTAGTGGAAGAGAAAAAAACCCAAAGAAACAGAAAACCCAAACAAGAACCTAAATAGAAAAGTCCATATGCAGGAATATCTGGAGATGAATGTAATTAAGTGGGAAGAACAACAACAACAACAAAAGATGGAAAAAAAAAAAAAAAAAGAAAAAAAGTGGAAAGAACAAGTATTTAAAAACTAAAACTATGACCAGTAAGAACGTTCTGGAATTTCTCACCTATGCAGTACCTGTCCTTCCACCAAGGAGCTTTAGATGATGCAAGAGTAGAACATATACTAGACAAGAAATGAGAAACCTGGATTTTAGATACAATTTTGCCACTGAGAGAGCTTGGATATATGATTTAATGTATTTGGTTTTTGCCCTGTAAATTATAACTGCTTTGTGAGACTAAAATTAAATGGATGACTCACTATGTTTTTCTCTGGTAATTTTCCTAAGGAAATAATCAAGGATCTGTGCAAAAGTTAGCTATCAGAAGTTCATTACTTATTGTTGATAGACTGAAAATGAAAAGAAGCATACATGTTCAACAATAGGGAAATGGTTAAATAAGTGGGATACCATTTAGGTAAATAGTGTGAGGTCACAAAAAGTAATGTTTATAGAAGCATACTGAAATGAAATATATTGTATGCTAGTAAGTGAAATGTGGCAGTACATTTGGAAAACTCAGCAGTGGCCATTGGACTGGAAAAGGTCAGTTTTCATTCTAATCCTAAAGAAGGATAATGTGAAAGAATGTTCAAACTACCACACAGTTGCACTCGTTTCATATTCCAGTAAGGTAATACTCAAATCCTTCAGGCTGGGCTTCAGCAGTATGTGGACGGAGAACTCCCAGATATACAAGCTGGATTTAGAAAAGACAGAGGAACAGAGATCAAATTGCCAACATTTGCTGGATCGTAAAGAAAGCAAGGGAATTCCAGAAAAACATTTACTTCTGCTTCATTGACTACGCTAAAGCCTTTGACTGTGGATCACAACAAACTGTGGAAAATTCTTGAAGACATGGGAATACCAGACCACTTTACCTGTCTCCTGAGAAAAAAGCTGGCTTAAAATTCACATTCGAGAAACTAAGATCATGGGCATCTAGTCCTATCAGTTCAGTCCCTTAGTTGTGTCTGACTCTTTGCGACCCCGTGGACTGCAGCACGCCAGGCTTCCCTGTCCATCACCAACTCCTGGAGCTTGTGCAAACTCGTGTCCATTGGGTCAATAATGTCATCCAACCATCTCATCCTCTGTCATCCCCTTCTCTTGCCTTCAATCTTTCCCAGTACCAGGGTCTTTTCCAGTGAGTCAGTTCTATGCATCAGGTGGCCAAAGTATTGGAGCTTCCAGCTTCAGCATCAGTCCTTCCAATGAATTTTCAGGACTGATTTCCTTTAGAGTGGATCTCCTTGCAGTCCAAGGGACTCTAGAGAGTCTTCTCCTACACCACAGTTCAAAAGCATCAATTCTTCGGTGCTCAATTTTCTTTACAGTCCCACTTTCACACCCATATGTGACTACTGGAAAAACCATAAGTTTGACTATACAGACATTTGTTGGGAAAGTAATGACTCTGCTTTTTAATATGCTGTCTAGGTAGGCCATAGCTTTTCATCCAAGGAACAAGCATCTTTTAATTGCATGACTGCAAGTAACCATCTGCAGTGATTTTAGAGCCCCAGAAAATAAAGTCTGTTACTGTTTCCATTGTTTCCCCATCTATTTGCCATAAATTGATGGAACCAGATGCCATGATCTTGATTTTTCTGAATGTTGAGCTTTAAGCCAAGTTTTTCACTCTCCTCTTTCACTTTCACAAAGAGGCTCTTTAGTTTTTCTTTGCTTTCTGTCATAAGGGTGGTGTCATCTGCATATCTGAGGTTATTGATATTTCTCCCAGCAATCTTGATTCCAGCTTGTGCTTCATCCAGCCCGGCATTTCTCATGATATACTCTGCATATAAGTTAAATAAGCAGGGTGACAATATATAGCCTTGATGTACTCCTTTCTCAATTTGAAACCAGTCTGTTGTTCATGTCCAGTTTTAACTGTTGCTGTTTGACCTACATATAGATTTTTCAGGAGGCAGGTAAGGTGGTCTGGTATTCCTATCTCTTTCAGAATATTCCAAAGTTTGTGTGATCCACATAGTAAAGGCTTTGGCATAGCCAATGGAGCAGAAGTAGATATTTTTCTGAAACTCTCTTGCTTTTTCGATGATCCAGCAGATGTTGGCAATTTGATCTCTGGTTCTTCTGTCTTTTCTAAATCCAGCCTGAACATCTGGAAGTTCATAGTTCACATGATGTTGAAGCTTGACTTGGAAAATTTTGAGCATTACTTTGCTAGCGTGTGAGATGAGTGCAATTGTGTGGTAGTTTGAGCATTCTTTGGCATTACCCTTCTTTCGGATTGGAAAGAAAAACTGACCTTTTCCAGTCCTGTGGTCACTGCTGAGTTTTCCAAATTTGCTGGCATATTGAGCACTTTCACAGCATCATCTTTTAGGATTTGAAATAGCTCAACCGGAATTCCATCACCTCCACTAGCTTTGTTCATAGTGATGCTTCCTAAGGCCCACTTGACTTTGCATTCCAGGATGTCTGACTCTAGGTGAGTGATCACACTATCATGGTTATCTGGGTCATGAAGATCTTTTTTTCACAGTTCTTCTGTGTATTCTTGCCACCTCTTCTTAATATCTTCTGCTTCTGTTAGGTCTATACCGTTTCTGTCCTTTATTGAGACCCTCTGCATGAAATATTCCCTTGGTATGTCTAATTTTCCTGAAGAGATCTCTAATCTTTCCCATTCTGTTGTTTTCCTCTATTTCTTTGCACTAATCACTGAGAAAGGCTTTCTTATCTCTCCTTGCTGTTCTTTGGAACTCTGCATTCAGATGTTTATATCTTTCCTTTTCTCCTTTGCCTCTAGCTTCTTTTCTTTTCTCAGCTATTTGTAAGGCCTCTTCATACAACCATTTTGCCTTTTTGCATTTCTTTTTCTTGGGGATGATCTTGATCCCTGCCTCCTGTACAATGTCATGAACCTCCGTCCATAGTTCTTCAGGCACTCTATCAGATCTAATCCCTTGAATCTATTTGTAACTTCCACTGTATATTCTTTAGGGGTAATAGAGCTCATCATGTTTCTAGTAAGCTGGGAGGGGAAAGAGGAAAGAAACCAAATCTGTTAAGAATGAGCGCGTCCATTGGTGATCAGGAAGCAGCCAGCAAAGCGTTTTCTTTTGTCAGTGAAAATAATAAACAATCTTCTATTCTTATTATAAAGTGTTTTATTTGAGTCAAACTAAGGACTAGCCTGGAAGCCTGCTTTCCAGATTACTCTGAAAAAGTGCTCTCAGCACTTTGTGAGAAGCACTTTTCAGCAGTTTTGTATCTTGTCAGAACAAAGAACATTAAACATGTCAGAGTTACATCAGGGTTTCTCAAGGTTTCGAAAGAACAGTCCAGCATGTACATAGCAAGTCATTCTGGGCTTGCACCTGGGAAGCGAGTTATTATCCCCAAAGGAGGGCTGGCATTGGCGTTCCAGAAAGAGGCATTTAATCTTTAAACGTGCACAATCTTTGTTTCTCATCAATGTTTTTTTCTTTAGTAATTAAAGCAGATGTACAATGCAAATTTGATAGGCCACAAACAGGAACTTTAGTTAGCATTGAATTCAAGTTAAAGTGTTAGTCGCTAAGTCATGTCTGACTCTTTGCGACTCCATGGACTATAGCCTGCCAGGCTCCTCTGTCCATGGAATTCTCCAGGAAAGAATACTGGAATGGGTAGCTGTTCTCTTTTCCAGGGGATCTTTCTGACCCGGGGCTCGAATGTCTCCTGCATTGCACGCGGATTCTTTACCCACTGAGCCATCAAGGACCCTGATGTCCGTGCTGTCAAAAACCCTTGTATAATTTACAATTGGCTTTCTCCATATACTTGGTTCTTCCATATCTGTAGTTCTGAATCTGTGGATTCAAGCAGTGGGTATCCTATAGTGATGCTGCTACTGCTGCTAAGTCGCTTCAGTCGTGTCCGACTCTGTGCGATCCCACAGGCAGAAGCCCACCAGGCTCCCCTGTCCCTGGGATTCTCCAGGCAAGAATACTGGAGTGGGTTGCCATTTCCTTCTCCAACGTATGAAAGTGGAAAGCGAAAGTGAAGTCGCTCAGTCGTGTCCGACTCTTAGCGACCCCATGGACTGGAGCCTACCAGGCTCCTCCGTCCATGGGATTTTCCAGGCAAAAGTACTGGGGTGGGGTGCCATTGCCTTGATGCAGTATTTACTTAAAAAAATATATCTGTTGTAGTAGACCCATGCCCTTCAAACCTTGTCTCAGCTCTACAAGGTGAGAATGCTTCTCCAGACTCAAGGTCTAAAACCCTGGGGATGGCTGTTAGGGGAGGAGTAACAGATTGAGTGGTGAAAGACCTCTTTCCTGACGTCTCCCAGAAGTAAGATGTGTTTACTTGTGTGAATTTTAAGGAGTCTGGTGGCCTTAGCATGAGCTGGAGAGCAGGGGAGCAGATAAAGAAAGAGGCAGAAGCCCACAGTGGCAGTTTCCCGGCAAGGGGCCCGCTCCTGGGACAGCTTTATCACTGAGCCCATGAGAGAGTGGGCAGTGTTTCCTCCTGTGCTTTTCTCCTGCCTGTAAGGACATGTGTCTTCTTTTGTATTTCCCACTCTTCATGTCTGATTGCCAGTGCAGTGCCTACTGGCCATCCCAAAGCCTTCATTTCCCTCTCACTTCATGTCTGTAAGCTTTGTTGTTTAGCCACTAAGTCATGTCCGACTCTTTGGGGACCCTATAGACTGTAGCCCACCCAGCTCCTCTGTTCATGGGGTTTTTCAGGCAAGAATACTGGAGGGGGTCGCCATTTCCTTCTCCAGGGGGTCTTCCTGACCCAGGGATCAAACTCACGTCTCCTGCATTGGCGGGCCGGTCCTTTATCGCTATCACCGGGGCAGACCGTCTGTAAGCTCATGCCTGTGTGTATTCAGTGTTTCCCCTTTCAGCAGAGAGGTCTCAAGGTGGATGAGCTAGTTTTCTTCCAAACTGAACAAGAGGAAGGTAGGAGATGGGGTTGATAATCACTTTTCAAATTGGTTCTCTTAGCCCGGCGCCCTGGAGGGAGTCCCTCCCTCATAGTTTGAGTAATAGGGAATCTAATTTTTTTGTTGAGGGGTGAAAAAGGTCCTGAAAATATTCAAAGAGCAAATATGAGTGGAAGGTCAAGTCTGAGGAATTGAGGCTTTCGGAAGAAGGACTGTGCTGACTCCCCAAGCCCATCTTTAGTGGCAGATGCCTCTGAGTCCCCTGTATCTGTGACAGTGATAGAAAACAGAGTGCTGTGCACGTAGCACCACGTAGCCACAAACCAGTCAGCTGCGCGCCGCTTCCCACACAGCAGCAAACTGTTGCTGCAGCCCCTGCAGGAACAGGGTCTGGAGATGAACTGTCTGTTCTTTTGTTCGCTTTGTGAGCGCAGTCTCGTGGGTGGATGGTGGATGAGATCTCCAGTGTTCACTTAGTTGTTACAACCCCCGGCACCACACCCCACTTTCCTACTTTATTTAAAGTAATAAAAAAGAAAAGCAGAACTGAATAAAACTGATTACTAAATGTGGTTTCAGGCACCAAGTGCCTTTTACTTTTTTTTTTTTTTAAAGCTTTTCATTGAAGTGAGATCAGGGCAAAGGGGCATCTGGAAGGAGAGGATGCAATCCTGGCTTAATGGGCCCTTTATGGGACTGGAGTTTTTGGAAGAACTTCAAATGGAATGAAATGACTAAACTTTCCCGGTTCCAAGGAGTTTTGTTGTGTGGGGTGGGGGGAGGGGGAGGGAGGGGAGAAATCTCCAGCATGGAACTCACTGGCACATTAGGAACACAATGCAAGAGAGAACACAGAGCTAAGATGGCGGATGAGTAAGACGGGGAGAATACTTTCTCCTCCACAAATCCATTAAAAGAACATTTGAATGCTGAATAAATTCGATAAAACAACTTCTAAATGCCGGCAGAGGACATCAGGCACTTAGAAAGACAACTCATTGTCTTCAAAACGAGGAAACGAGCCCTGCGGTAACTCCTTTTGCGGAGAAGTGGCGCGGACACCAGCATTTGCTATTGGCAAGCGGGGGCTGGGCTAGGAGGAGCGGTGAGGCCTGCATTGCTTTGAGAAAGGATTTGGCCTGGCTATCTCCGGCGCTATCTGAGCGAAATAACCAGACTGTCGGTTATCTACTACATCAAAAGCCAGCCCTAACTTAAGACACCACCAGGACTACCTATGGAACAAAGGGCTGCACAGAGTTGGCCGGCTGCAGGCCGTCCCACTCCGGTGACAGGCAGCCAGGGCCGGAGGAGGGCAATTACAGCCCTAGAGAGACACTGTCTAATGGAACTGTGAGTAGGTTTCTGTGCTGACTCACGCTTCTTGGGGCTCTGGATGGTCAACATCTGCCTGAGAAAGTGCGCTGTTTGTATACCCAGAAAACTGAGTGGCGGAGAGGCGATAAGTCGCAGCAGCTGCGCTCGCTCAACATTTCATCACCTGTGCTACTCGGATCTGGGAAGGGCATAAAACGCAGACTCAACCAAGTCTGTGCTTCTGAGGATTATTCGAGTGCCTGAACCTGGCCGGTTTAGATTTGGGTGTTCATCTCCGCCCCCTCTGTAACAAGGCAGAGATCAGATATTGAAAAGACCTGTAAACTGCCTCAATAAAGAGAATTCAACAAACTACCAGAATATAGTAAGGACACTCTAAACTTCGCAATTTTAGCAAAATGAAGAGACAAAAGAATACCCAGCAGCTAAAGGAACAGGATAGATGCCCACCAAACGAAACCAAAGAGGAAGAGATAGGGAATCTACCTGATAAAGAATTCCAAATAATGATAGCGAAATTAATTCAAAATCTCGAAATCAAAATAGAATCACAGTTAAAGAGTCTGGAGACAAGGATTGAGAAGATGCAAGAAAGGTTTAACAAGGACCTAGAAGAAATAAAAAAAGAGTCAACACATAATGAATAATGCAATAAATGAGATCCAAAACACCCTGGAGGCAACAAATAGTAGAATAACAGAGGCAGAAGATAGGATTAGTGAATTAGAAGATAGAATCCTAGAAATAAATGAATCAGACGAGAAAAAAGAAAAACGTATCAAAAGAAATGAGGACAATTTCAGAAACCTCCAGGATAACATCAAACGCTACAACATTCGAATCATAGGAGTTCCAGAAGAAGAAGATAAAAAGAAAGATCATGAGGAAATACTTGAGGAGATAATAGTTGAAAACTTCCCTAAAATGGAGAAGGAAATTACCACTCAAGTTCAAGAAATTCAAAGAGTCCCTAACAGGATAAACCCAAGGCAAAACACCCCAAGACACATATTAATCAAATTAATAAAGATTAAATATAAAGAACAAATATTAAAAGCAGCAAAGGAAAAACATCAAATAACTTACAAGGGAATTCCCATAAGGATAACAGCTGATCTTTCAATAGAAACTCTCCAAGCCAGGAGGGAATGGCAAGATGTAATTAAAGTGATGAAAGAAAATAACTTACAGCCTAGATTATTGTATCCAGCAAGGATGTCATTCAAATATGAAGGAGAAATCAAAAGCTTCACAGATAAGCAAAAGTTGAGAGAATTTTGCAGCACTAAACCATTTCTCCAACAAAAACTAAAGGACATTCTCTAGATAGGAATCACTAAAAGGGTGTATAAACTCGAACCCAAAACAATAAAGTAAATCTTATTTATCAATAATTGCTTTAAACGTTTATGGGCTGAATGCCCTAATCAACAGACAAAGACTGGCCGAATCGATACAAAAACAAGACCCCTACATACCTTGTCTACAAGAGACAACCAAAAGACTAAAATGGGTCAAATGGATACAAAAACTAGACCCCTATATATGTTGTCTACAAGAGAACCACCTTAAAATACAGGATATATACTGACTGAAAATGAAGGCCTGGAAAAAGATTTTCTATGTAAATATGGACCATAAGAAAACAGGAGTAGCAATAGTTATATCAGATAAAATTGACTTTAAAGATCTTGAAAAGGAGACAATGAAGCTTACACATAACGATTTAAAGGAACAATCCAAAAAGAAGTTATAACAATTATAAATATATATGCACCCAACATTGGAGCATTGATATATCTAAGACAAACATTAATTAATATGATAGAAGAAATATGCAGCAATACAATAATAGTGGGAGACTTTAATACCCCACTCATATAATCTGGCTGTAATAGACAAAGTAAAGAGCAAAACATATTTACTTATGAGCCTCAAAAAATTCAGTTCACTCAGGAGAGTTTAAAAAAAAAAAAAAGACTTATTTGTTCATTATGTAAAGGTTTATTGACTATTTTATGGGTTTGGTGCCACTTTGGGTGGTAGGGAGGAAGAGGTGACAAATGTGATCCTGTCCTAAATAATATATTGTGGTAAAGATAGACCTACCAATACAAAATACCAAGATGTGCCTAAAGATGAGGACACCCAGGCTGGACTTTTTGTTTTCTGAACTTTTCATTTCAAGAACAAACCTCCTAATATAGGATGAATTCAACATGATTTTTTTTAAGTGTTCTTTGTGATTAAAAACAGAAAGCTATTGGTTAAGAAATTACATATACTCCTCCCCACCATCACTCCCCTTCTTTCTTCCCATTTCCCTCCCACTCTCATTGATCCTTTCCTTTGTCCATTTTCCCCTGCAAAAAAAAAAAAAAAAGAGAGAGAGAACACAATACATTTGTGGGTGAGATGCAGAGTTTGGAGGAGATAATGACTCTGTTTTTTCAGCATTCTTGATACATGCAAAGCATAGCAGCTTTAAAGGAGGACAATAAAAACAAATATTTTTTGGACTTTCCTAGTATACTTATTATATCAGACAATGTTGTTTCCTAAACTTCTTGAAAAAAAAAAAAAAAAACAATCCAACCCAATATCTGTTTAGGTCTCTTCCCTTCCCTGAATACTCATATGCGTGCTAAGTCACTTCAGTCACAGCTGACTCTCTGCAACACCATGGACTGTAGCCCACCAGGCTCCTCTGTCCATGGGAACCACGAGGCAGAACTGGAGTGGGTTGCCATGCCTTCCTCCAGGGGATCTTCCTGACTCAGGGATCAAACTTGTGTCTCTTAAGTGTCCTGCATTGGCAGGCACCACTCCTAGCTTTGGGGTACATCCTTACCAGTCTAAGCTGAACAGGAATATAGCATGTGAACTAGGAAATGTGTCTTTGCTGGGGAGAGGGGGTAAGGGGTTAGGGGTAGAGGAAAGGAAGCAATCTTACCTTCCATCGGATGCTCTCCTGTCTGGCTGTGACACTAGGAACCATGTCGTGTAGTATTTTGGATGATGAAGTCTTTTAACCTGGATGATAAAGTTTATATTCTTGGAAGGACACACTGAAAAATGGAATCCTGGATCCTTGTTTATATTGTTGAGTCACTGAACTTATCAGGTGGTTTATCTGGTTTATCACCCCTAGAACTAACTCATCTCATGTTCTATGAAATAAAATATTTTCCTTCTTAAAGTATTTGGACTTCAGTTTTCTATTTCTTGCAGCTTAAACAAGTTTCAGATTTGTGCATTGATGCTGAAAGTTTATTCTGTATAATAATATTTCCTTTTTTCCCTTTAAGTAATTATGATATAGGCAGTTTACAATCCCTGGGGTTCAGTTCAGATCAGTCGCTCAGTCGTGTCCCACTTTTCACAACCTCATGAATCACAGCACGCCAGGCCTCCCTGTCCATCACCAACTCCCGAAGTTCACCCAGACTCACGTCCATCGAGTCAGTGATGCCATCCAGCCATCTCATCCTCTGTCGTCCCCTTCTCCTGTCCCCAGTCCCTCCCAGCATCAGAGTCTTTTCCAATGAATCAACTCTTCGCATGAGGTGGCCAACATACTGGAGTTTCAGCTTTAGCATCATTCCTTCCAAAGAAATCCCAGGACTGATCTCCTTCAGAATGGACTGGTTGGATCTCCTTGCAGTCCAAGGGAATCTCAAGAGTCTTCTCCAACACCACAGTTCAAAAGCATCAATTCTTCTGGGCTCAGCTTTCTTCACAGTCCAACTCTCACATCCATACATGACCACTGGAAAAACCATAGCCTTGACTAGACGAACCTTTGTTGGCAAAGTAATGTCTCTGCTAGGTTGGTCATAACTTTCCTTCCAAAGAGTAAGCGTCTTTTAATTTCATGGCTGCAATCACCATCTGCAGTGATTTCGGAGCCCCCCAAAATAAAGTCTGACACTGTTTCCACTGTTTCCCCATCTATTTCCCATGAAGTGATGGGACCAGATGCCATGATCTTCGTTTTCTGAATGTTGAGCTTTAAGCCAACTTTTTCACTCTCCACTTTCACTTTAATCAAGAGGCTTTTTAGTTCTTCTTCACTTTCTGCCATAAGGGTGGTGTCATCTGCATATCTGAGGTTATTGATATTTCTCCTGGCAATCTTGATTCCGACTTGTGTTTCTTCCAGTCCTGTGTTTCTCATGATGTACTCTGCATATAAGTTAAATAAGCAGGGTGACAATATACAGCCTTGATGTACTCCTTATCCTATTTGGAGCCAGTCTGTTGATCCATGTCCAGTTCTAACTCTTGCTTCCTGACCTGCATATAGGTTTCTCAAGAGGCAGGTCAGGTGGTCTGGTATTCCCATCCCTTTAAGAATTTTTCACAGTTTATTGTGATCCACACAGTCAAAGGCTTTGCCATAGTCAATAAAGCAGATGTTTTTCTGGAAGTCTCTTGCTTTTTTGATGATCCAGTGGATGTTGGCAATTTGATTTCTGGTTCCTCTGTCTTTTCTGAAACCAGCTTGAACATCTGGAAGTTCACGGTTCACGTATTACTGAAGCCTGCTGCTGCTAAGTCGCTTCAGTCGTGTCCGACTCTGTGCGACCCCATAGACGGCAGCCCACCAGGCTCCCTTGTCCCTGGGATTCTCCAGGCAAGAACACTGGAGTGGGTTGCCATTTCCTTCTCCAATGCATGAAAGTGAAAAGTGAAAGTGAAGTCCCTCAGTTGTGTCCAACTCTTAGTGACCCCATGGACTGCAGCCCACCAGGCTCTCCCGTCCATGGGGTTTTCCAGGCAAGAGTACTGGAGTGGGGTGATTTTGAGCATTACTAGTGTGTGTGATGAGTGCAATTGTGCGATAGTTTGAGCATTCTTTGGCATTGCCTTTCTTTGGGATTAGAATGAAAACTGACCTTTTCCAGTCCTGTGACCACTGCTGAGTTTTCCAAATTTGGTTACTTTGAGACAACTCATATGAACTGGGAGCCTCAGCTTTTCTAACTGCAAAGACGAGAGCAATCCATTATTTGTTCAACTAAAGATATTTTAGTTTATTATTTAAATATTTACTATTTATAGTTATTAGTCACCGTGTTCTAAACACTGTGTTCTAGAAGCTTGGAGTACATCATGAACAAGAGGGAGAAAAATCTCCACCCTCATAAAATAAATAAAATGAGGAAACAACATGTCAAATAGTAATTGTAAGGAGGAAAAAAATCAAGGAAGGAGGATATCAAGTCCTGTAAAGGAGTTAGGTTTGAAGTCTTGAATAAGATGGTTTGAAGACCTATGGGTAAGATTGTCAGGGAAGGCTTTACTGAGACAGTGACTTAATTTTGCAAACAAGTAAGTGGAGACAGCCGCTCGGATCTCCGAGGAAGAGTCTCAGCAGCGGGGCTGAGGTGGAAGCAGCCCAACACATCTGCAGAGGAGCGGTGACAAAGCTAATAGGGAGCAGAGTTGGGTCTAGCCTCGAAGGCTACGTGCAGGACTTTGGGTTTCACTCTGAGTGGTAAAGGGAACCACTGGAGAGTTTTGTGCAGAGAGATGATGTGCTCTGACTTATGTTTTAACAAGCTACTTAATCCCTGATGGCTCAACGGTGAAGAATCTGCCTGCAGTGCAGGAGATGCAAGATTCTGGTTCGATCCCTTGGTCAGGAAGATCCCCTGGAAGAGGAAATGGCAACCCACTCCAGTATTCTTGCCTGAAAAACCCCATGGAGAGAGGAGCCTGGCGGGCTACAGTCCAAAGGGTCACAAAGAGTCAGACGACAGTGACAGAGTGCACACACACCAATAGCAAACAGAAGAGAGGTAAGGGCAGTGCCTGAGCATCCAGTGGGGGACTGTTCCAACAGTATAGTCCCCTTTCCCTTCACTTTCTTTCTTTCCAATAGTATAGAGAATATGATGGTGATTTGGCCCAAGGGAGGCAGCAGAAGCCATTGTCGGAAGTAGTCAGATTCTGGTTGTAACTTGGTAAAAATAATGGGGTTTCAAATGGTTAGCATAATAAAGACACTGAGATTTCTGGCCTGATAGAAGGAAGAACTGAATTGCCAATTCTTGAGATATGAAAGATGGTAAAGGGAGCAAGTTTTGTCACAATTAAAAGCTCAGCTTTGCACATTCTTGCCTAGTAGATCTCCAATGTAGGTTTCAGGTAGGCAGTTGGATCTACACGTTTGGAATTTATCAGTGATCTGGGCTGGAGATACATATTTGAGAGTCAATAACATAACTTAAAGCCATTGAGATTAGGGCCAATTATTCTGAGAGTGAAGATAGGAAAAAAAAAAAAAAATTCCAAACTGTAAAAGCCAGGTTGAGGAAAAGGGAACAGTTAGAGACTGAGGGAGGAGTATGGAGAATGGTAGGAGGAAAATTAGGCCAATGTACTGTCTGAAAGAGGAAAATGTTCTCTAAGATTGAGATGGTAGACTGTGTTAAATGCTGCTGAGAGACTGGGTAAGATGAAGACCGGACATTGGCTCCCTCAAATTAATGACATTGGTGACTTTGGGTAGACTGCTTCATGGATTTGTGAGGGAAACTGGAGTGGGCTTAAGGGGCATGAGAGAGAGACGTGGCGGACAGCAAGCACATGCAGGCCTTTGAAGGTACCTGGCTGTGAAGAAAAGCAATGGGGCATTAAGTAGAATGTCCAGGGTAGAGGAAATGATTTATGACAAGGTGGGGTGGGGGGACTTGTAGTGCCTGCCAGCAGGGCTAGGGTCGGCTGGAGGAGAAGGGTGTCAGCCTCTTCCAGGTGCATGAACTACTGATCCCTAGCAACAGGAGAGAAGGCAGGGTGTGGGGTGTAGAAAGAGATGCAGAGATCATTTCTTACTGTGGAGGCAGAAGCTGGGTCCTCGGAGAATATGCCAGCTTATTTTTGAGAATTGTTTTGGCAGAAAGGTAGAAGTACCATCACTACTTCATGCTGCTGCTCAGACAGGCGGTTTATGACTGCTGATGATTATTCAGACCATGGACACACAGTTCAGTATGCTGATGTCCATCATGTATGCTGATGTCCATTCACACTGTTCAGTATGCTGATGGACATCAGTTCAGTACACCAATGTCCTTATCTATCTGTTCGCACTGTTATCTGACACAGACAACCATGGAAACAGTGAAGCATTTGTATAAGTCAGTAGAATTTTATTTAATGAGATCACTCATTCAAAAGGTTGTGCTTTCTGTGTTTACTCTTACATTATATAGTTTTTATTTATACAGAGATTAAAAACTTCAGTTACTTCAGGCTAAAATTCCTTGAGAATTTCCCCAGAATATACTGATTTACTCCCTTTCATTTTCCCTACTTTCAGCTAGATGACTACATCACTATTTCTCATATTTCTGCTGCAACACTTGAGCATATCCTTAGCAATATCAGTAAATCAACATAAACAGGGCAGCTCATAGCAAAATAAGAGTTATATACACCTCTAAGTAAGGAATAACCAGAACATTGGGAATATTAATATCAGTGATGGGAACAATTATAGCTGTGGCTACTTAAATTATCCACCAAATATTATTCTGGGTACTCTTTATCCATTATTTCTAAACCCTCACAATATCCTTATTAATTGGTATTTTTTCATTTTATAAATAGGAAAATGAAGGTTCAGAGGGAAGAGGCAACTTGCTCAGAGTGTCAAAGACAACAGAGCCGAACATTAAACTCAGGACTCTACACTGTGAGTTCCCCATTTTTGGTTTGCCCACAGTTCAATAGTTATTAACATCTCATTTGGGTTCACAGATACAAACACACAGTTCTTGCCTATAGAGAAGACACAAATAGAGACGTATTTCCAAAACCAAGGTGCTTGGTGGGAGAGGTCAACACCAAGTATTCAAGTACTGAGAGCAAGCGAGCTTACAGCATGGTCTAGGGAGGTTTGCTGGAGGGGATGTTATTGTACATTGAATTTCAAAGAATGAGTATGAATTATGTTGAAAAGGTAGGGGAAGCATATTCTAGGTTAGAAACAAACCTTGTGTGGTAGGGTGTTTAATCAACTGAACAAAGTTCAGTACTTATGTACACTCAGATTTAAGTTAGAGTAACAGGAGATGAGGTGCTTGCCTGAATATTGGCGATGATGATCCAGAAGTGTTACATAGTCAGATGTCAGATTTGAGTTAAAAGTGGGAGCGAGCTAGCAGCCATTAGGAGGAGGGCAAGTTCAGAAAGTTTTAGGACTCTTGTGTCAAGTGGTTTATTCTCAGAAAAACTTTCCTAGGAGAGACCGTTCTTTTGTGCACACAAATAACACAGCAGATTGTCATTATCACCAAGTTCATTCTTAGAGGGAAGCTCAGTTCAGTAACTTCATCTTAATGTCAAAGGTGAATTCTGTAATAATAAGACCATATAGGATGTGTGGCCATTGGCACTAGCCAGCCTCACACATGCATAAATAGAGTATCCCTGAAGAAATAAAAGTGGACACATTGTCAGCAGAAATCACAAATTTATTAACTCTTAAATATATCAATCAGTCATTTACCATTATGGCAAGAAATATATACAGTGTCCCATGGTAAACTGCAGTGTTTCAAAATGAGAGAAGATAATAAATGTGTAATTCCGTTGTGGTGGAGAGAACAAATCACAATTTCCTCACATCTTAGTGTGGAAGACAAACTTGATCTACAGTAATACTTCAACACCACATGCTAAAAGTGTAAAAAAAAAAAAACAAAAAACTCTATACCTAATATTTTTCTAAAGTACATGTATGCCACGTATAGCCATTTCACAAAAAGGTAAAAGAAATTAAAAAGGGAAAAATGAGGCCATTACTTTTTCACAGATCTCATTGGCAGGTTAACATGGCTCAATACATTTACTGTATATATTTAAATATATATTGTTTTAAATCGTGTAATAATTATCAGAAAAGCTTCAATCCATCTACCATACATCCACTAGTAACAATATCTAAGGTGATTAGTAATCAACACAGAAATGTGAAATGAGAGAAAAGAGGGAGGGTTGATTTTTTTTTTTTTGTAATTTTTTTTTTTTTGCTTCTGCTTTAAAAATAGGCTTCTGAGGATTGTGAATTACTGCTTTTAAAATAAGGTTGATGAAGATACCATGCACTATAAAGCATTTCAGGGAGGAGAAAAAGCCCCACAGGAATTGAATAAACAAGGGAAAAATGAGAAGCACAAAGGAAACAGGGACATTTCCCTTTTTTTTTTTTTTTTAATCCTAACTCCTAGAAGGGAAGCGTAATTTTACTCAGACACTTGAGTAGCTACAAAATCACGAGTCACAGAGATCGTGTTCAAAACACTCAGAGAGGCCTGCAGTGTTCTCCATCCTCTGAACTTCCGAAGCCTAGCAGTGATCACGCGGGAGGGGCGAGGCAGAATAAAGTGCCTCTGCACAAAATCCAGATCCATGACCAGCTGGGCGCTGTCCTGGCAGCTGCTCCACTCAGTAAGACACGCTGCAGGTGCAGGAGGGTCCTACTTGCTTCCCTATACGTTTAAACTGTTCTAATACCTCCAACTTAGTTAGGATCCCTACGTCCAAATTAGAGCAGGATTACAAACCTTTGAGCTCTTCTGGACCTCAATCTCTATGGGCCCTGAAGATGCTCAAAGTATGAGTCCAGCCACATCCAAGAGGCCTCAGTTTTTATTTTACCTTCATTATGTAAATTTCACTTTATTCACACTACTAAACAGGGAAAAAAAGGTAAAGAATGAAAAAAAGAAGATACAAAAGGAAGCAAACAAAAGTGATAAAGAAATAGGATAAAATGAAAAAAAAATTAAAAAGCACAGGTTTGAGAAAGGAACAAAAAAATTCAATTCGGCAAATTGCACCAGAACAGTACGCGTATACCCTAAAGTGATCAAACTTGTCAGTGATGGAAGTTTTTCCAGTTTATGTAGTTTGACCAAAAAAGACATGACTTTAGATCATAGCAAACCCACTAATTCTCACTTCCACATCCATAAATGATTCAGCCCACTCTGTGTAAGAGCAACACAGCTTTCAGTGAAAAATCATCCATTGCAGCCAGGATCACACCAGGAAACTGAAGGTAATTTTTTGTTTTTTTGACTTTTTTTGTTAAGCTAAAACACATGAACAGCAAAGAGTTTTTAAAAATTTACTTTTCTCTTACAAACTCTCATTCAGAGAATGGTAATTCTGAAGTCTGTTAAGTCTTGGCATAAACAGAGAAACTGGATGACTAGATTGTACTCGGGAATATTGTGGAATTTCTTTTTTTTTGCTCACCTCCCCCTATTGTTTGCCAACGATGATTGAAGTTTGCATGGAACATCCCCATAGTTGAGTGTAAACAATGTGTAGGAAGGAATCTATGACAAGATGATGCATCACACGGGCATTACACAGAGGACCTTCACAGCTTCATGCACTCGGAAACATGCATGAAGAGGGGGAGGACGGCTCATGGGCCCCATCCAGGTGCCTGGAGAACAGAGAATTGCGGGAGTGGCACTGTTGATGTTTAGCTGCAGAGAGAGGGAGACATAAACTGTTTTATGAAGTGTTACCAGATTGCTTTGTCAAAGATGAGGCGAGGCTACGATTTTTATAGCTAAGTAATAGACTAAAATACTATGTATAAGAGATCTTTGTGGCCGTTAAGAGAGAAAATGAATGATGTTAGACAATACTGATTTCCTGCATTAATCTGTCAATTTGTTCACACAGAGCAAAGCTAAAAATACTCAGGCCGCAATCACATGATTAAATATACAGTTTAAGCAGTCATGCTTACCAGATAAATGAATCGTATCATTTGGTTGAAAGAGACTAAAAGTTTAACTTCATCTTTTAGCTTTTGTCACTATTCTTAAACTCCACTGGATGTCAACCCTAGAAGTCAATTTTACAGCCTCAAGAATAGGGAATGTGGGATTACTCTTACTTAACCAGAGGTTGTCTTTCTTTAAACCAATAGCCGGGAACACTATTTCTTCCAAGCTTGGACAAAGTTCAGCGCTTTGAATGGGGAACAAATTCACAACGCTGCCACACGTATCTGAATCCTTCCAATTCAAGGTAAGAAGCCAATCTTAAACAACAACACAGGCATGAATTTAACTACAGTCAACTTTCAATTATCCTCTGGAATTACTCACTTTGTGAGTTCTAAATTTCAGTCTGACTTCGTCCTTGTGGTCAAATACCATTAAACTTGGCCAGGCACAGCAAATTAAGGTACTTATTAACCTTAGCTAAGTGCGGAACAGGAACTGTAACCTCTTGAAAAACAGACATCAAAGGATCCTAGAGCCGGATATAAATTAGATCTGGATAATTGAGAGTTGTCTGAGTTGACCCAGATAGAATTGACTTTTGATGTGAGAACTCCACAATATTTGAAATGCCACGATCCATATGCTGAAGGTAGGGTCTTTTCAGCACTTAATACCTTGAAAATAAGGGTTATGCTACACAATGTTGCCAAACGTTAGACTCGAGCTCATGCAGAAATGCTGTGGATTCTCAAAGACCTTTTATGGTTTTCATTGACTACAATGCAAGAAAATATCCTCAAAGAGAGGAAAACAGCCATGCAGCTTTTCAGTCATTAGCTCCAATCACAAAGTATCACGGAGCGAGATGTTACTTACAAGACCCATATGTGTGAATGGTTTTCAGGCCTTAGATGTATTGCCACAAAGAGGTGCTTCCTGAGAAGTTTTCTTTCCCATTTGGAATACAAGGTGGCCTATTAAGAGAAGCCTCACTTAAGCCACCTGGCATAAAATGAAATTTTCTCAAGTAGGCGCTATCCATAAACACTGCAGGGAATTGTAGAAAAACCTAACCTTCTAGTACTGAATGAAAGTAATCCCTTCTGTAGTAGCTGGCAATTGGTACTGTACCTCTTTGGGGGAAAAAACTCAGAAATGCACAAAGATAGGCATCTTCATTATTGTTACAGTTGTCCTGTCTTTTAAATACTTAAAAAAATATATATATATATATATATATATTTTTTTTTTTTTTTTTGAGTGAATTTCAACCTTTCTTTTTTTTCCTTCTTGACCCACTTTTGACAAATCCAACACTGATACCTAATAAGGCTAAACAGAAGGCCGTTTGAAAACCACTGGGGGGACATTATCAAACTAAGACGTTTTGATTCTCTGGAGTGCGTTGAATGGCTGTTTGTGTGGTTTTGGCTACCCCTCCCAAGGCCCCCAGATATGAACAGGTGAGAGAATCTGAAATGTGGTCAGCAGCTGGCTGAACTTCTACCGAGTCTGAACATCTCACTACACTTACTCGACACAACCGTAATCCCCTTTACGCCACCTGGAGGTAGCTTTCTGGACCCCCAGTCCTACCACAGGGAGCTGATGGCTGACGCCGAGCTTTTCCTCTTGATGCTCCTTGAACCTGGGCTGTGTTCCTTTTGTTCTTTCTATTTTGCTAAATTCCACTCCTCACTTATGACTGCTCAAAATTCTGTCTTCTCTACAAAGTATACTTCCAACTTGTTGTAAGCACTTTGCTGCATGGGTTATCCATTCCCTTCTACTCTGAAGCTGATTATGAAGTTTTAGTTTTTCTTTGGTATTGGTGATATAACCATGCCTTTCACCTTGCATTTTATCTGGCACAAGGTAATCACCTAGATGATATAAATGGAAGAGCAACCATGACCTCTGAGGTAGAGTGGTGTAGTGAGAAAGATGCTGAAATATGTAATACTTGCATTTTAAATGCTGTGTTCCATACGTTTCTAATATCCTAACAGAGCACCAGAAGGAAAATCTATGAAATGAAGCTCCTTATATGATAATCAGCCCATAGTATCTGTGGCGGATTGGTTTGAGAGCCCCCAAGGATACCAAAATCTGCAGATGCACAAGTCCCTTATATAAAATAGTGTAGTATTTCATATAACCTGCACCCATCCTCTTATGTACTTTAAAAATACAATCTAAATGCTATGTAAATCATTTACCTGCTATGTAAATCATTTACCTGCAAGGCAAATTTAAGTTCTGCTTTTTGAAACATACTGGAATTTATCTACTACTGAAATTTTTTGATCCGAGACTGGTTGAAACTATGTGTGAGGAACCCTTGAGTAAAGAGGTTTGACTGTTTGGGCCATTTTAGAAACTTTTTCCTTCCATGTCTCCTTCCTCTGCCAATATGTGACAATGAAGTTGTATAAACTGTTTACCTTATTACATGAATTCTCCCTGATTTAACCCTATCTAAAATGACTGTATACTTTCTAGGGCAAGTTTCAGCCAACAAATAGCTGTCTGATCTTTCCAGAGAACTATAGACTGCTTCTTATGAAACATGGATTCCCACCAGTATAACTAACCACTAGCATTAAATAACAGATGCCGTGCTATTAACAATGGAATACGTCAAAGACGCTGACCATGGGCGTATTAACAAAGAAGCTGACAGCTGGAAATATTTACTTGATGGGTACTGTTGGCGACCCCGAGCGATGAAAATGAACGTTCTGCCACTTTCCATCCCGGCGGTGCCACACACGTGTTTCTTCCGACTGCATTGTTTTTGGCATTCCACTGCCATCCATGTACTGGGTGAGCCTAATGTATGCTATGCACGCAGCATCGTCGCCCACCAGGTGTACATGAGGGTTCAGGATGATGGTGTGGATGGGCTTATTGCTTTTGGACAAAGCTGAACGAGAAGAACATGGAAAAGAGAACTTAGTTTCTATGCAAAGTAAACCGAAACCAATAATAACTTCCCTTGGGACCAACAAATAGAATATCATTCATTCATTCAACTATTCACTAATGCAAATAATTGAGTGCATGTACTGTGCAAAGTATAAAGAAAAATAGCAGAAGTAGATAGTCATTATTTTCTTTGTGGTTAAATTGTACGCCACTCAAACTTTGGGTGAAAAAGCTGGAGAGAGAGATAATTATTTATAATGGGAAGTGGTTAGGAACAAGCCATAAAATGAACAGAGGTGGAGAAGGGCTGGCCCAGGTGCACAGAGCAGTTTATTTTTCCAATAAAGAACCACTGGGACAGTTGGCAGGATTTCCTGTGGGCTGGTTCGTTGTTTTTTTTTGCCAGTTGGTAAAGTACATGGGACAAGGGAAATACATCATGTATTAAGCATCGAGACTGCTGTCTTCTAAATAGGCTGGCCGTGGTGTCAATCAGTTTCCCCATCTCATCAGTAGTCCAATTATGGTTAGCCAGTAAAAATTCAAAATTTGGTGTTGGCCATATAGCCTGATTCTGATCCTCTAGCTTTCTCCTTTGATTGAGCGGCCCTCACTAGGCTCCGTACTTCCCTGGTGCCTCAGACGGTAAAGCGTCTGTCTACAATGCAGGAGACCTGGGTTCGATCCCTGGGTCTGGAAGATCCTCTGGCAAAGGAAATGGCAATCCACTCCAGTACTGTTGCCTGGAAAATCCTATGGACAGAGGAGCCTGGTAGGCTATGGTCGATGGGGTCACTAGGAGTTGGACACGACTGAGCAACTTCACTTCACTAGGCTCCAGCCTTTGTTGTTTTGATAACATCTGTTTATTCTGACTGTTCAATGACTGAGATGAAGATTTTGTGCAGATATTGATTGATGCTACTCTCTTTGATCACTAAAACAGGCAGAACTGTTTTACCTGTTATCCAAACATATCCTTCATTCTTAGGAACGATCTGAATTAATTACTTACTGCTACAATCTGATAAAAAAACAATATCCCATTATTATGAATATGTATTTATGAAGAGTAATGAAGTGCAGTGTTATGTTGAGGTAGGTTACAATATTAATGGGTTCATTATTCTTTTACTACAGATGAGGTGGTATCAAGCTACAGCCTACTGAAGGAAACATCACGACATGCTGTCAATCACAGCATGAAGCAGAGAATATGAGAACATTTATTGAAGTTTTGTTAAGGCCAGTTTACCACATAATTATCTTTGTTTCCTTGCAAACATCTAGTGCATATAAGAAAAAGCAATTCATTGAATGTAAAAATGCATGCCAATGCAAATATTCTTCTCAATGCTTATAATTACTGGACATAAACTTGATTATCTGAATCATTACTATGATTCCTCTTTAATTCATAAAAATTTTATTGCAAAAGGTAAATTTACTCCTTGCATCATGCAAACACCTTATACCTGATGTCTTTAGGAGAAGGAGAAGAGGAACTTCTCTTTTATAGTTTTTTTGGTGACCTGGAGGATTTCTGCAGGAGTTTCTTTTATCACTTTCTCTGAAATGTGGCTGTTTTATCTGATACCATTAAAATTCTTGTAATCTGAGCAAATATTTACCTCATTACTCATCTTAATACACATTTTTACCTTGGAAATGAGCACTGATTGTTATTCTTGAAAGCGCTCTCTATGGCAAATATTCTGGCATGCTGTAGCTTCCCTTATTTTTTCATAGAAACAATGTTTTGAAAACCTAAAATAATTAAATACTTTTTGGTAACTCATTTCACAGCTTATATTATATATTTACTGGGACATCTATGGGGTGTATTTAATCACCATCACTTTTTATATAAACTTAGGTATTCTTCAAAACATACCAAAGCTTATGGTTGTTGTGTTTTTTGATTTCAAATTACAAAATTATGATGTAGGATGCTGGACTAAAGTAAGAATGCTCATTGCAGGAAAGAGCCAAAGAATCTAGAAATTCTGGAGAAATTCAGAGAAGCTGGAAAAGGCATGATATTAAAGTAAATGTACCATTTTCAAAGTAGAATCGATGAAAGTCCATCCCTTCCACTAAATTACCCAAAGCTTCGGGTTCAAAAGCAGTAAGGCCTGGGTCACAGATTTTTCTGTAGGAAAAAAAATAAGTGAGTTAATATATTTTGTTGTTTCACACATATCCATTTCTAATTTATCAAACAGTCACTGAAGGAAAGAGTCTTAAAAAACAGTACAAACAAAGTTTCTATCACAGGCCTTCCCAGGGTGGGTTGAAGAGAAAACCCTAAAAAAGAATTTTGCAGTGACCTCAGATAAGGACAAGATAATACAACCAGTTCCAGCAGCTGATGATATACAATGCTTTAGGAGTTCCCTTGGAAACATTTCTAATTTTTAATTTGCAAAGGGAGTTCCCTAGGCTTTCCCCAGTTTTTATAATTCCCTAGTTTTCTAGTTATTATAAGTTTATTTTTGAAATGCTCAAGTCTGAGTCAGTCTCTAAGTCCTATAAAATAACCTTTGCCTTGGAAATTAAATATTTTTGGAATAATGTGATACTATCTACGTCATGTCAAACAGTCATGTAGACTGATGTGAAGCTAAGTGTCACATCTTGCATTTTCTCACAATGTCCTCAAGAGCTAAACTTTAAATACAAGCTTAATTAACTTTTATAATTGAGAGAGTCCGATGCACATTAGTTTACTTTTTAATCCTAGAATTATGATTCAAGAAAAAAGATACCATTTTAATGGTATATTCAGGGAAAGCCAACAGGCTTTCTTGAAAAAATTCAACAAAGAATTTGTTAAATACCTACTATGTAGCAAATATTCTTTGAAACAAACACAACAATTAATACTGGAATGGAAATAAACACAAGGTGCCGAAAACCCAGATTATATGTGAGAAAGGAAAGATTTAAGAGAGAAAATTTGAGCTGCACTTTCTGGAGTAAGAGTTTTCCAGGTACGTGGAGGGGTAGGCGTCTCAGAGAAGGCGCCTAAAATCTGGATTTGAAGAATTTAGTAGTTCACAAACTTAGATAAAAAGAATGCATACTGAAGGATTTGGGACCGTTAATTTAGTGAGGCTTCATCTAATTTCCTACAGAAATGTCCCACGTGGGAGACGAAAAGTTAAAATGTTTTTAACAAGAATACAAGTTTTAAAAAGATCATTATGGTTCTTAAAAGTACAGCTCATAGAATTTTAGAACTGATTTTTTAAAAGAATACTTTTAAAGTAGAAAATACTCTGTAAAGTAAGATATCACAGTGGTTTATTCATTGTGGTAAAGAAAGCCTCAGGTGTGGATAGGGTGGGAGTGGGTAGAGCTTTTAAACTTTAAACACCTCAGACTTCCTGGTGGGCAGGTATTAAAGCTCAAAGTTAAATATCTGTAATCTCTAAGACGGGGAAGGCAATGGCACCCCACCCCAGTACTTTTGCCTGGAAAATCCCATGGACGTAAAGCAAAATGGCAAGAACAGTGTTCCCATGGTAACGGGGCTTGTTTTCTGCCAGGGGCTATTACATTCTCTATAAATAGACTTTTGGCTGTCAACATTACTGAATCAAAATTTTTTATTACTTTATATCAGCACCAAAATCATCTGAGGATCACTGTACTATGATGGCTCTTTTGACCCAACCACTGAGTCAGCATAGTTGAAAACCTGTTAATGTGTCTTTCTCTCTGCTTCTACATAAGTAAGTAATGTATGTATCTCTCTCTCCTATCACAGGCTTTGGATTAATACAAGAGTCACAAACTGCTCCTTGACCCATGAGGGTGCATGCTCCAAACAGCTGTTCTAAAGACCAGCTGGCAGCTTTACCAATACATCCTACCATCCCCAGATGGAAGGTGCTCTGGGTTAACTACTGGACCTGAGCATACAAAATCAAGCCAGAAGGGAGGAAAAGGAATTAGTGGGCTGAGGAACTGAATTATTTAAAACACCCTATTTTAAAGTGTCTGAGAATATAGCAAGTGCTATATTTCGCCACTTTGGCCTGGCCGACAAACTGCACCATTCCACAGGGGAAAGCTATCGCCATATTTTTTTTAAGTGTATGTTTTATGAATCATATGGGTCTAACAAAGTTATATCAACCAAAAGAATAAAAGAGAGCTGGTCCTATGGTGCAGGATTCTAAACAACTTTTTAACAACTATTCAACTGTTTAATTTTCTAACAACAAATAATATGTTTTAAAACTCCATTTTTTACTATTTCTTTCATTCTAAATATACTCTTACTGGTGCCACTGTTGCTGCTAAGTCGCTTCAGTCACGTCCGACTCTGTGCGACCCCATAGACGGCAGCCCACCAGGCTCCCCTGTCCCTGGGATTCTCCAGGCAAGAACACTGGAGTGGGTTGCCATTTCCTTCTCCAGTGCATGAAAGTGAAGTCGCTCAGTCGTGTCCGACTCCTAGCAACCCCATGGACTGCAGCCTTCCAGGCTCCTCTGTCCATGGGATTTTCCAGGCAAGAGTGGTCGAGTGGGGTGCCACTGCCTTCTCCGATACTCTTACTAGGTCATGTTAAAGAACTGATACACACACACACACAAATATATATGTATACACTCATGTTTGCACACACATTAAATTTATAAGAGGCAGTCCTGGGATTAGTTCAGTTACTGTCTTCCATACTTTATATTTGGTTATCTATTTGTAACTGATAAAAAAATATCTTATTATATAAAACTTGGAAAGAAGCAAAAAATCCCCCCACAATTTCATCTCCCAGATGCAGTATCTTTTGTTCACAATTTTTGTCCCTGTTTAAAATTCAAAATCCATGCCCCTGTTAAATTTTTATAACTAGAAATACAGGGTTAAAGTAGTAATCTGGACCTTTATAAGATTTCTGGTATATAATAACTAATTGTGACCCAAGCCCCAGCCGCTGCCACCACCATGGAAGTGTCCCCATTATACCCCGCCAGGCAGGGGGAAAGCCACTGTGGTCAGTGGGGGTTTTGGCCCTGCTCCTCTGAGGGGCAAAGAACCTCCTACATTCAGATTTGCACTTGATTAGTGGGCAGCAATACAGTCTCATTTAGTTTGTCATTTATATTTCCTCTTTTGCTAATGGTCAGCTCAGGTCCTTTACCTATGTTTCCACTTTCCAATCTTATCGTCTTAATATAAATTAATTTTAGGTACATTTTACAAATATTTTGTTAGTTTTATTTTGGCTTTAAAAAATTAAAATAGGTAAGTTCTCTCTCTAGGTAGCCCAATCATTTTACTTTCTAATGTCGATGAGTCCCCTGCTTTTAAACGTACACCCTTCCAACCAGAGAGCAATCTCATTTTTTTAACATTTAACCCTTTCATTCAGGAGGACCTATAGTATGGTATAAAGGGAAAGTTGAGAACTGATTTTTATCTCCATTCAAATAGCTAACTTATAGACCCACATTCTTTGCACGATAATCCTCCATGCCCTATTTATTTGGAAGTTTTATTTTTATTTGCTCAAAGTGACTTCCTCTAATACCTATATCCAACCAGTCCATTTTGAAGGAGATCAGCCCTGGGATTTCTTTGGAAGGAATGATGCTAAAGCTGAAACTCCAGTATTTTGGCCACCTCATGCGAAGAGTTGACGCATTGGAGAAGACTCTGATGCTGGGAGGGATTGGGGGCAGGAGGAGAAGGGGACAAGAGAGGATGAGATGGCTGGATGGCATCACTGACTTGATGAATATGAGTCTGAGTGACCTCCGAGGGCTGGTGATGGATAGGGAGGCCTGGCGTGCTGCGGTTCATGGGGTCGCAAGGAGTCGGACACGACTAAGCGACTGATCTGATCTGATCTGATAGTGTACTTTAAATTTAACATTAGAACTCTTTCTTCAAAGAACATTTTATTTAAGAGACAAACTCCTAAAAGAGATGAAGATAAAGTTCAGCTGTACTGGATGTTGCCTCCTGATCTCTCTCTGTCCCATCACCTCTGCAGAAGGCGATGGAAAACACGCCTAAACCCAGATGCACTTTTTCTGTGCTTCCTATTTCTTGTATTTTTAACCTCATGGACTGCTCTGCTTGGAAAGCCTTCTCTCACATGGAGATGAGCTCTGACAAAGAGATCCCGTTTTCCTGTCAGAAGTCTAATCATCTCTCTCTGCAATCTTAAATACACTTGTTTCTCTCCTGGGGCACTTAAGTCATTTATACCTTGAAATGAAGCTACTGGGTTTTATATACATGAGTTCAGGTACACTGAAGAATGCGTTCATATAGAAAACACTTAGTCATATGCAGGAAAGCAAAATAAATGTGCCTCTACTCACGTGTAAGCTTCAAAGTCCCCATTGTTGATAGCTTCGATCAGTTGTTCAGTGACTTTGATAATCTCTTGCTTTCGTGCTAAAGGCAAAGAGAAACAGTTGGGTGAGAATAAACGGTAGAAGCCATATAACATTATTCTAATGATACTGCTATTTTCCTCAAACAGGGTACTACCCATTTAAGACAGCCCTCTCAGAATCTCGGTGTCTTCCTCTGTACAGTCTTGCTGCCCAGAGCAACAAGATCAACGTTCGGTCCTTGTTCCGAGAGCCTGGCAGAAACAGCAGGAAAGTGTTCTCAGGCCGTACTTCAGACCTGCAGACGCACAGTCTAACTTTAACAGGACCCCTGAGTGAGCAGGTCCATGCTGGGCAAGCACCACTGCATCCCCTTTGTTAGAAAACAACATTCACCTGGAAGGTCAAGGCTGTATTTTTTTACAAATTAGTTTTTATTATCTTTATCTCAACATGATTGAGTTTATGAACATTTTTCTCTTGCCATTAACAACTGTGTTATTTAAAAAGGCAGTCTTAAAGTATCACGTTACTAATATGTCTGTCTTCATAGTATTGCTGAAATGCATTGAGACATTTATATAAAATTATTATTTTACTGTTTAGCTCAACTAACTATGAAAGGGAATGCTAACACTGTAATTGCCATCATATGTACATAAATGGCCTTCCGTAAACTGTAAACTGGAAAAACAATGCACGAACTAATGCTATGGATGGAGCTAGAAGCCTTCCTGTATAGCTGTCAACACTGACATCAAACATGATTTGCTTCTATTGCTAGCCCACAACTGGTAAAATTGTTAAAATAGTTGACTTGGCTCAAATTCCACATATTTCATCTGCCTCAAGTGTTCTTTTCCTTTTTGAAAAGCCTACTTTGTATTATTTGGCAATTAAGGATATACTATATACCATGACAATTTCTTTAGTTAAATTATTGTTGTAAATTGTTACTAAACTTGGTTGACTCTCTAATGTCTTCTTGTTAGATTAAAAGCTCCCTGTGGGCAAAGAACATGTTATTTCTTTGCATCCTCTAAAAAGCTTTATCCAATGTCTTTAATAAAACAGATGCTCAATAAGTTTGTGAATTTGGTCAACTGATGTTGAAAACCTTTTCCTGATTTCAGAACATTATTCTCTTACTAACGATATAAAAGCATGAAATATTTTAAAAATTAAGTTTCACTGTATTTTAAGAACATTGTGGTACTTCCTTAAATCACTGGAAATAAACAGGGTAATCACAAAAAGTTATTTCCACTCTATTATAGTGAGGTAATACGGCTGCTGTTCATCATAGAAAAAACTGAAGTCTGGTTTCAGTTCTTACTGATTAAAGGCAACCAGTTTGCATTTTTTAATGAACCTGATCTTTTTAAAGTACATTCTTAACCACAAGCTTAAATGTTTATACTCACTTTCAAAACTCCAGGTTATCTAGGTTTAAATATCCCTTATTTAAAATAAATGTTCTGTAAAACCTGATTTCATTGAGACTACCTGAGACTATCTTATGAAATATGGTTTGTTGGTAAAATGGTTACTAACAATGTCAAGGTTGATAGTATAAAAAATAATCACCATATAGGGTAGATTCCATACTGTTATTTCATTTATACTGAAATAACAGAGTTTCTTAGTTCCTAAACACACTTAAAACATTTCTTGCCCGTGCTCTTTTGATGAATGAATAGCTACTGCTAACTCACTTCAGTCGTATCCGACTCTGTGCGACCCCATGGACTGCAGCCTACCAGGCTCCTCCATCCATAGGATTTTTCCAGGCAAGAGTGCTGGAGTGGGGTGCCATTGCCTTCTCCGGAATGAATAGCTATAATATACCAAATACGAAAACATACTGACAGAGGTAGTGTCAGGGAATAATTCTATAACACGGATGGTGCCAGTGGCACATTTTAGCTTACATTTATTTAGGCAATAGAACTTCCCTGGTGACTCAGATGGTAAAGCGTCTGCCTACAATGCGGATCTGTCTCTGGCCTCAACAGTGTGAACATCTGGCAAAAGGCATGACAGCTGACCCGATTCCAGAATATACAGGACACTGGTGTGGGGGAGCTCAGAAAATGAAATTAGGAAAGTGTGACTATGAAAACTTACTTCTTGTATTAAATCCTCATTTAAAACTAATAGATTCCCTAAGACACTGTGTGGCTAATTGGTAAAAACTCTAGTTTAGAAAACAATGTCAATTTTTTAGAACAAAAAAAAAAAAAAAAAAAGGGAGGAAAAAACGGACGTAAGATTACTGCCCTTTGAAGAGCTTCACTAGGCCAAGTTAGTTTACAAACTGTGAGAAGTTCAGAGTCACTCTCTGAAAGTCTCTGGGCTCCTTCACAAGCAGAGTACGGCATTAGAAACTTGGGGTATACATGGCCTCGTCGCACTGTGAACTACTGTGCAAATGCTCACTAGCTCTTCAACAGTCAGCATCCCTACAACTGGCTTAATCTTCATCCTGCATAATCAAAGTGACACAAGTTGCCTTCCTAGTTCTTACATTCAGAAACAGTGGTGCTGAGCTGGCAGGATGGCAGATGGGAGGTGGCCAGGATGCCTCTGTGCTGCATCATCATAAAAACAACGTGAGGCTCTTGGCTTGGGAGGGGCCTGGAACTCAGGAATCTTTAGAGTGCTTATTTCCCCAGAGCAAAGGCGAGTGAGTCAGGGCAGCACATGACAGCTGACTCTTTAAAGGAAAGCAGGAGGCTGGGGATGAATCATTTGTATATAGTAGTCTGTTGTGGTTGGAATGGTTGCCACAGTGACTTAGAGGACGATGGAGGGTTTGGTACTAGCCAGGTCTCTCCTCCACAGTGAGGCTGAGGGATGCTCACTGCGTGCAGTGCCTCAGCGCCTCCGTTCTGTGAGGAGGGCCATCCTCCTCTAGCCCGCCCTCTCCCTGAGAGTGAGTGATGGCCACTATGGAAGTCCAAGTGGGGCGATCTGGGATGTGTCACTAATTACTCTAAAGGTGAGGGAAGAGTGTACTGGTAAGGTGTTCCCTGAATACCCGAGGCTTCTACCTTGTGGCTAACCATTTAATTATAGAGAACTGATTACCAAATAGTTTTAGTGATAGAATTGAGGTGCTCAAGCCTATACCCACAGGTCCTAAAGAAGACTTCCAGGTTCCTAGGGGAAAGGCAGGAGAGAAAAGCAAATGGGAGAAATACTCCAGATCCTGAGTACAATCACATCCCATGTAGTTCTACAAAAGAATGGCAAATAGCGTCATGTTCCAATTCATATTTTTTTTTGGCTCTTTATTGTCCTAAAGAAGCCTGGAAGAGTAAGATAAGTGTGAATGGTCCAAGTATTCAGAGCAAAATAAACATCCCTGGGAACTGAGAGTGATTATATGATAAAATAACTAATCAGATCAGATCAGATCAGTCGCTCAGTCGTGTCCGACTCTTTGCGACCCCATGAACTGTAGCACACCAGGCCTCCCTGTCCATCACCAACTCCTGGAGGTCACTCAGACTCATATCCATCGAGTCAGTGATGCCATCCAGCCATCTCATCCTCTGTCGTCCCCTTCTCCTCCTGCCCCCAATCCCTCCCAGCATCAGAGTCTTCTCCAATGAGTCAACTCTTCGCATGAGGTGGCCAAAATACTGGAGTTTCAGCTTTAGCATCATTGCTTCCAAAGAAATCCCAGGGCTGATCTCCTTCAGAATGGACCGGTTGGATCTCCTTGCAGTCCAAGGGACTCTCAAGAGTCTTCTCCAACACCACAGTTCAAAAGCATCAATTCTTCGGTGCTCTGCTTTCTTCACAGTCCAGCTCTCACATCCATACATGACCACAGGAAAGACCATAGCCTTGACTAGGCAAACCTTTGTTGGCAAAGTGATGTCTCTGCTTTTGAATATGCTATCTAGGTTGGTCATAACTTTACTTCCAAGGAGTAAGCGTCTTTTAATTTCATGGCTGCAGTCACCATCTGCAGTGATTTTGGAGCCCAGAAAACTAAAGTCTGACACTGTTTCCACTGTTTCCCTATTTCCCATGTAGTGATGGGACCAGATGCCATGATCTTCGTTTTCTGAATGTTGAGCTTTAAGCCAACCTTTTCACTCTCCACTTTCACTTTCATCAAGAAGCTTTTTAGCCCCTCTTCACTTTCTGCCATAAGGGTGGTGTCATCTGCATATCTGAGGTTATTGATATTTCTCCCAGCAATCTTGATTCCAACTTGTGTTTCTTCCAGTCCAGCATTTCTCATGATGTACTCTGCATATAAGTTAAATAAACATGGTGACAATATACAGCCTTGACGTACTCCTTTTCCTATTTGGAACCAGTCTGTTGTTCCATGACCAGTTCTAACTGTTGCTTCCTGACCTGCATACAGATTTCTCAAGAGGCAGATCAGGTGGTCTGGTATTCCCATCTCTTTCAGAATTTTCCACAGTTTATTGTGATCTACACAGTCAAAGGCTTTGGCATAGTCAATAAAGCAGAAATAGATGTTTTTCTGGAACTCTCTTGCTTTTTCCATGATCCAGTGGATGTTGGCAATTTGATCTCTGGTTCCTCTGCCTTTTCTAAAACCAGCTTGAACATCAGGAAGTTCACGGTTCACATATTGCTGAAGCCTGGCTTGGAGAATTTTGAGCATTACTTTACTAGCGTGTGAGAGGAGTGCAATTGTGCAGTAGTTTGAGCACTCTTTGGCATTGCCTTTCTTTGGGATTGGGATGAAAACTGACCTTTTCCAATCTTGTGGCCACTGCTGAGTTTTCCAGATTTGCTGGCATATTGAGTGCAGCACTTTCACAGCATCACCTTTCAGGAGTTGGAGTAGCTCCACAACATTTCTCAAGCAGTATGAGATCTGAACATCATGGCAGTTCCCTGAGATACGCAGACAGATGTTACCCCTCTTGTTAACAAAGAAGTCGAGAATACAGGTACTGCCCAAAGCCACAGAGTTTACTGATTAGTCCGTTACACCATCTTGAAATATTCTTGTTTCACTTCTCCCAGCTTTTCTTATCAATCATCTGATCACAGCATCTCACTCACATTTGCCACATGGACTCTAAGTGTTTCAGTTTCTTTTAAAAGGCAGAGCCTGAGGCCCTCTTACCATATACTGTTATCCCTACAGTTCTGTCTATACCAGTGCTTTAAATCGCTGAATATCCCATGACTCCCTGGTTGTTACTTCTAGACTGTTTCTCTAGGTCTGTATGTCAGCGCTTACTTTGGAATTTCCATTTGGCTATCTCAAATGCATCTTGAACCCAACATACCCTAAACTGAGCATATGAATTTCTGTCACCTATTTGCTCTTCCAGGGACCTCATCCTGGTGAAAGGCAACATCATCCATTTACACAAGCCAGAAAGAAACCTGAGAATCATTTTTGATTCCCTCATCCCACCTCTCCCAATCCAGTAGTTCAAGCCATACTGAGTTTGCCTTTTAAAGGCCTTACACATTAATCCACTGCTTTTCTTCTCATCACTCTAGTACAACCAACCATCATTTCTTATCCAGAATAAATAACTAAAGAGGACTATTAAACCTTGTAAAATCTACACCAGGGAAGCCCATGTGTATATATGTATGTGTGTGTATATCTATACACACAATGTGTACAAGTATACAATGGAACACTACTCAGCCATAAAAGGACACAATAATGCCATCTGCAGCAACATGGACGGACCTAGAGACTATCACACAAAGTGGGGTCAGAAAGACAAACGCCATATGATACCACTTATGTGTAAACTCTAAAATATGAAACAAACGAACTTAGCTATGGAACACAGACAGACTCACAGACAGAGAGAAAAGACCTGTGGTTGCCAAGGAGTGGAGGAGGCGTGGATTAGGGGTTTGGTATTAGCAGGTGCAAGCTGTTATATATAGAATGGCTAAGCAACAAGGTCCTACTTTATAGCACAGGCAACTATATTCAACATCCTCTGATAAACTATATGGAAAGAACAGGAAAAACAATGTACGCGCATTATAACTGAATCACTTTGGTGTACAACAGAAATTAACACAGCATTGTAAATTGACTATAATAAATTGAACAAATGTTTGTTCTGTTTAACTACTACTTCTACATTCATGGAGTTACTGGGTACTTGCCTGCCAGAGACTTGAAGGACACAGGTGTTGAGTGACTTGTTCAAGTCATCCAATCAATTCAAAAGCTGTGCCAGGACTGGAACTTTATTTGGCTGAGGTGTTGTTTGCTGTTTAATTCACTAATCTGTGTTCCTTTCCAGCCCACAGTGCCTAATTCAATATTTTGAAATCATAAACTTAAATGAACCACCTAAATGCCTTTGCACTTTCTCTGGCAAGATGACTGACAACTTAATTACTGGGCCAGAGTTGTAATTAATTATTACACCAATTCAAAAAAATTGGATCTCTCATCGTTTGTCTTTTTCCATGCTGCCATCAACAAAAATAATGGTTTGGAATAGTTATTATCTTAGGAAAATATACAAATTAGGATCATTCTCATGCTCTTGGTAGTTTTATCAAAAAAGGTACCTGTCAACTCAGCTATGTTTGGAGTTTCCTGTGGGATTAACAGCTTGTTTCTTAGTCACTTTTTATTTCACTAGTTTCATTTATTATTAACAGTTGGGAGAGTAATTTCCATTATTTTGGCTTTTAAAATCCAAGTCAAGGATTCTGGAGTTGATTGGTTTAATAATTTATAATATTTTATTCAAATATAACACCTGGAAATCACCAAATTTCTATTCAAGATTGCTTTCAAGTAGCTCACTTACCCAAAAATCACCTGTTCAATAACATCAATATTTCAGCCTTTTAATTGCTGGAGCTTCAAGATTTAAAAGATAAAATAAATTATTCAAATCATCTATGTACTTTGCTCTATAAAAAACTACTCTTAGTTTCAAAGTATAAATTGTTAATTGGGGAAAAAGTACTATTAGTCCTGTTACATTGCTATGGCCTGATAATAAATGATTAACAAATATTTAAAAACAGAAATGTATGGCACTGAAATCATTTGGTGTAAGTGAAAGTATGTTTAGATTTTTAAAAAAGGTTTGTGACAATATCATTGGGTTACAAAATACGGCTGTGTGATTCCTAAGATGAGTCTGAATCTGAAAATTTACTATTTACTACTTTTTAAAAAACATTAAAGTATTTGTATTTAGGAGGATTTTCATTAAAAATGGCTTACATACACGTTTCAGAGGCTAAAGAAGCGGTATGAGACCAAATAGAACGTCTGCTGATACGAGAGAACTCAGTGCATCCACGCTTAAGTAACTGGGTAACAGTTCTGCCACCCCAGCTGACCTACAGAAGCTAGAAATAGGACAATATTATGAATACCGGTCCATTCTGAAGGAGATCAGCCCTGGGATTTCTTTGGAAGGAATGATGCTAAAGCTGAAACTCCAGTATTTTGGCCACCTCATGTGAAGAGCTGACTCATTGGAGAAGACTCTGATGCTGGGAAGGATTGAGGGCAGGAGGAGAAGGGGACGACAGAGGATGAGATGGCTGGATGGCATCACTGACTCGATGGATGTGAGTCTGAGTGACCTCCGAGAGCTGGTGATGGATAGGGAGGCCTGGCGTGCTGCAGTTCATGGGGTCGCAAAGAGTCGGACACGACTGAGCGACTGATCTGATCTGATCTGATGAATACCATTGGGTACTTTAAATATTAAGATGTTTTATTAATAAGATTGGTGTCACACTACTTCAAGTTAAGAGTTGACTGATTCAAAGATTCATGTCAACTGCTTAGATTGAAGATTAAAATTGTACTCTTTAAGTATCAGGCTTATATACTTGTATAACAAGAGAAATATTAAGCATTCTCTATAGGTATTTCTTTCTTCCACTGCAGAACTAAATAAGGTGACAGTCAAAACTACTGTCTTAAAAGAAAAAATCAGATTTATAGAAAAGACAATGAGAGGATTTTTAAATATGTGGAAAGTTCTTTTTAGCCTTTTTTTTTTTTTTTGAGGTGGTGTATTGTCATGAAGGAAATACAGCTTTCCCTAAATCTTGGAACTATAACGATTCCAACTAACCCCTCCAATCAATTTTACATGATATTAGTCAAAACAGGTCAAAAGTTAAGGTCAACCTGCTCTGTCCTTCAGTATGAATATGCAGCAGGGTCAAATACTGAGAAGGGTTAAAATTCTGTGCAGCCATGAGGATAGGTATATTTTTCAATGATTTTTACTGCTGTTACTTAGCTTATAATTAATTTATCTTCTTTTAAATAACTTATTCTCTTATAAAAAGTATAAAATTAGTTCACACAAACACTGAGTTTAGTGAAAAAGAATTCACTATATTCTTAGACAAGTTTATTTATAACTACACCTTCCTGAATAATTTAATTGGTAGATTCATGAGTGCTCCCTTGCATCAAGAATGCAGGAGGAATGTAAGACACAATCCTCTGTGTTACAGAACCATCTTATATCTTTTTTCATTTTGCAAAAGACAAAAATAAAAACCAACCAAACAAAAAGATCCATCAAAATTAATTTAAGTGTGGCTATCTCTGGATTTTTTTGAGAAAGAACTAAGCTAATAAAGAATCCACCTGCAATGCGAGAGACCTGGGTTTGATCACTGGGTTGGGAAGATCTGGAGGAGGGAATGGCAGCCCACTCCAGTATTCTTGCCTGGAGAATCCCATGGATGGAGGAGCCTGGCGGACTGCAGTCCATGGGGTTGCAGAGTCAAACACAATTGAAGCGACTTAGCGCATAGCACAGCACAGGCTAACTATAGTTATAAAAATATGTTACTCTGTGACATTTATTGAGCCCCATATGATATTTTTTAAAGGTCTGTTCCCTGTATTTCCAGGTTCACACAAGTTCCTAATCATATTTCAGCAATGCTCGCACCAGTGTGCCTCAATGAAGTTGAAACTAAGCAGTTTTCTCACTCACCACTGTAGAGATTACACAAATACTTTAAGAACAGCATTGTACTTTCTTGTGTAAAATAATATTCATCTCATTTTGACCCATTCCCCTTGACAAGACAACTCAGCAGATTTTACTACCACCCAAGGAAACTCAGCAGCATCTGCTGTCATTGTAATCCCACACTTTCTTGCTAAAAATTTCTCATCTTCAGCAGCTTTCATTGCAAAGTCTATCATTATCCAATTCATGCTTCCTGAAGCAATGAATGGGAATTGCAAGGGCAGATCATATCTAGTGTGGTGGAAAGAAAAGAGGCCAATTCACAAAGCATGTCATAGAACCCAGTCCTACCCATACATTTTTTAAAGACCTAGAGCATCTACAATCAACAGTAAATTAGGGAACTAATGAAAAAAGTTTATGCAACAAATAACATATTTAAACAATTTTTTTCAATTTGGAAAATTATGGGAAAATAATAGACTCAATATGTCAATTGTATTAAAAAAATGAGTTTGTCAATGACATTGTAGATCCAAAGGCCAGGGCCCAATGTAATATATGTGTCTACATGCCTTAACTGATGATCTGAAAATTTTATAGCCTTCTGAGATGCCACACCATAGACTGAAAAGGCATAGCAGTAGTCAGTCTGGATAAACTTATAACGGCTTATCACAACTTGCAAGATATACTTAGGTTTGGAAGAAAATAACTTCCCATTTTCACCACACACACAAACACATACACACACATTCACAAAATGATGTGAGTTCCTGTAATTCTTCTGAAGTTCCCGGGCATTTGACAGAGAGCAGTGATAAGACTCTCGGAGAAGGCAATGGCGACCCACTCTAGTACTCTTGCCTGGAAAATGCCATGGGCGGAGGAGCCTGGTAGGCTGCAGTCCATGGGGTCGCTGAGGGTCGGACACAACTGATCGACTTCACTTTCACTCTTCACTTTCATGCACTGGAGAAGGACATGGCAACCCACTCCAGTGTTCTTGCCTGGAGCATCCCAGGGACGGAGGAGCCTGGTGGGCTGCCGTCTATGGGGTCGCACAGAGTCGGACACGACTGAAGTGACTTAGCAGTAGCAGCAGTAGCAGTAATAAGACTGTGAGGACCAAGAGTCATGTCCATGGTTGGTTGCTATGTTTTTTCAAAACTTAATTTGGGAGGGTGAAAACAGCCTTTCAGACCAGAAGTCCTTAAATGAGTCCTCATGGCTAATGGTTTTTTACTAAAGTGATACCTCACACTGGACTATGTCACCAGTTTAGCTCTGAGATACTCTGCTCAAAATTCAGCTTAGAGAATTCATTTCAAATACGTGGACCCAAAATGTTGCCTGTCATTTCAGTAAAGTACTGTTTAGTAACTGTTGCTGCCATCAAGCCATCAGCCACTGCAGCCACCCCTCATGATGTACCCTGAGGGGAACGCAGGATGGAAAACACCAGAACACTGACCCTAGATAATGACGACGCATATCAAAAGGAGAATTTCACCAAGTTCAGACTCCTGCATCTTCCCATACAGAGAAAAGCACTAAAATCATTAACTTGAGATGTCTGGGTTTTTTTATGATTAGTAGTAATCTTTTGATGTTCCACCACATTTCTTTTACTTTTCCAGCAAAAGCTAGCTATCCTTCCTCCTTGCTTGCTTCTTAAGAGCAGTTCCTCAGCACTATCTGAGAGGTTGCCTCCCAGGCTGCAGTCCTCAGGAAGGTCCTCAAACAAAACATTAACTCTTAGCTTTTAAGTTACACATTATTTATCTAGTCACCATGTTTATTTAACTTATATGCAGAGTACATCATGAGAAATGCTGGACTGGAAGAAACACAAGTTGGAATCAAGATTGCCGGGAGAAATATCAATAACCTCAGATATGCAGATGACACGACTCTTATGGCAGAAAGTGAAGAGGGGCTAAAAAGCCTCTTGATGAAAGTGAAAGTGGAGAGTGAAAAGGTTGGCTTAAAGCTCAACATTCAGAAAACGAAGATCATGGCATCTGGTCCCATCACTGCATGGGAAATAGATGGGGAAACAGTGGAAACAGTGTCAGACTTTGTCTTTCTGGGCTCCAAAATCACTGCAGATGGTGACTGCAGCCATGAAATTAAAAGACGCTTGCTCCTTGGAAGGAAAGTTATGACCAACCTAGATAGCATATTCAAAAGCAGAGACATCACTTTGCCAACAAAGGTTCGCCTAGTCAAGGCTATGGTCTTTCCTGTGGTCATGTATGGATGTGAGAGCTGGACTGTGAAGAAGGCTGAGCGCCGAAGAATTGATGCTTTTGAACTGTGGTGTTGGAGAAGACTCTTGAGAGTCCCTTGGACTGCGAGAAGATCCAACCAGTCCATTCTGAAGGAGATCAATCCTGGAATTTCTTTAGAAGGAATGATGCTAAAGCTGAAACTCCAGTATTTTGGCCACCTCATGCGAAGAGTTGACTCATTGGAGAAGACTCTGATGCTGGGAGGGATTGAGGGCAGGAGGAGAAGGGGACGACAGAGGATGAGATGGCTGGATGGCATCACTGACTCGATGGATGTGAGTTTGAGTGACCTCCGGGAGCTGGTGATGGACAGGGAGGCCTGGCGTGCTGCGGTTCATGGGGTCGCAAAGAGTCGGACACGACTGAGCGACTGATCTGATCTGATCTGATCTGATTTATCTAGTCAACAAGTACTTACTGGAATATCCTGGTCAAATTTTATGGGACCAGTAAAATTATTCTTGTTTTAATCAATGCGAGTACAGCAAGAATTCAATTTATGATTCATATATCTCTGACCTAACAACATATGACTGTTTTATTTATTCTAGGATGTATTATAAATATAAATGATGGTAAGATGTAATTTATAGTAAATACATATTTGTGAATATGAAATACTGTTTTTTCTTTATTTGTTGAATTAAAAAAAGAACATTCATCAAACACACCATTTAGGTTATTTGATGAATAATTAACAGTCCACAAATATAAACTTGGAAATTCCAGGGGGAGAGACCACTGGGAATGCCTATAAAGGTTATCTTTAGCACTTGCATAGACAGATTATATATAACACGTCACAAACCAAAGAGGAAATTCTTCAATAGTTCACAGCATGCTCATGTTAGAAAATTCAAGTTGTACTAGAATTTTAGACTCTAAGGACCTTAATACTCAGATACAGGGTCTTGAATATTTATCCCAAACAAATGTTTTATTTGTTTTATCCTCCATAACAAAAAGCACACTTCATTTTTATTAACTATTCATATATTTAAACACCATTAATAAAGACAGTATGATATTGGCACAAAAACAGAAATACAGACCAATGGACCAGGATATAAAGCTCAGAGATAAATTCAGGCACCTATGGCCACCTAATCTATGACAAAGGAGGCAAGCACATACAATGGAGAAAAGACAGCCTCTTCAATAAGTGGTGCTGGGAAAACTGAACAGTGATGTGTAAAAGAATGAAATTAGAATACTCCCTAATACCATACACAAAAATTAACTCAAATGTATTAAGGCCAGACATTATAAAATTCTTAGAGGAAAACATAGGCAGAACACTCTTTGACATAAATCACAGCAGGATCTTTTCTGATCCACCTCCAAGAGTAATGAAAATAAAAACTAAGAAACAGGACCTAATAAAACTTAAAAAGCTTTTGCACAGCAAAGGAAACCATAAACAAGATAAAAAGATAACCCTCAGAACGGGAGATAATATTTGCAAATAAAGCAACTGACAAAGGACTAATCTCCAAAATATACAAATGGGTCATGCAGGTCAATAAAACAAACCAACCAACCCAATCAAAAAATAGATCTAAATAGACATTTCTCCAAAGAAGACATAAAGATAGCCAACAAACACATGAAAAGATGATCAATATCACTAATTATTAGAGAAATGCTAATCAAAACTACCATAAAGTATCATCTCACACCCCTCAGAATGGCCACCATTAAAAAATCTACACACAATAAATGCTAGAGAGGGTATGGAGAAAAGGGAATCCTCTTGCACTGTTGGTGGGAATGTAAATTGATACAGTCACTATGGAGAACAGTATGGAGGTTCCTTAAAAACTAAAAATAGAATTACCATATGACCCAGCAACCACACTACTGGGCATATACCCAAAGAAACCGTAACTCAGAAAGACACATTAAACCCAATGTTGACTGCAGCACTACTTACAATAGCCAGGACATGGAAGCAACCTAAATGTCCATCAGCAGAAGAATGACTAAAGATGGGGTACATATATACAGTGGAATATTACTCAGCCATAAAAAGGAACAAAACATTTGCAGAAATGTACATGGATCTAGAGACAGTCATAGAGTGAAGTGAGTCAGAAGAAGAAAAACAAGTGTCATTTATTATAATGCATATATATGGCTAAGGTCCATGGGGCTGCAAGGAGACATAACTGAGGGACTTAGCACAGTGAAATCTAGAAAAATGGCATAGATGATCTCATTTGCAAAACATAAATAGAGACACAGACACAGAGGAGAAATGTATGGATGCCAAGGGGCAAGTGAGGAGTGGGATGAACTGGGAGATTGGGATTGACATATATGCACCATTAATACTATGTATAAAATAGATAATTAAAGAGAATCCATTGTACAGCTCAGGGAACTCTATTCAGAGCTCTGTGGTGACTTACATGGGAAGGAAAGCCAAAAAAAGGGGGGATATATACATATGCTGTACAGTAGAGACTAATACAATGTTGTAAAGAAACTACACTCCACTAAAAATCAACTAAAAAATAGCAAGTTCCAACTTAGTCTCTTTTATTTATTTTTAACTTATAAAGGTCATAAATGAGCTTCTATTTCTTGAAGAGAGATTTAAAAACACAGTCTCATATGCTCACACTGTTACTACACTGGTCACAAAACCTCTAATAAAAAATTACAGGAGTCTCTTTGAAGTAAGCTATCTTTTCTGTCATTGAAGACTGTTAATCTTTTCAGAGGTAATTCTTTAGCAATATCTTTACATTTTTTCACCTTAACTCTATATAATACAATATTTGGTTAGAATACAGTAATTCTCAGTAAAGTAGGCTAAGTGGAGAGTAAAAATACTCTGTACTGAAAATAGCTATCACCACAGCAAGTTATTTCCCCCAGCTGAAAACATTTTCAAGTTCAAATTGAAAACAAATGACATTTTGGAGCAGAATTTCTTTCTTTCAAAATCTGAAAACACATAGTGATGATGGGTTTTTGTCTTTTTTGTTTTGTTTTTTAAAAATTAAATTTTATTTTGCTTAACTTTACAATATTGTATTGCTTTTACCATACATCGAGATGGATCCGCCACCAGTATACACGTGCTCCCCATCCTGAACCCTCCTCCCTGAACCCTCCTCCCTCCCCCCTCCCCATACCATCCCTCCGGGGGTCCTCCCAGTGCACCAGCCCCAGGCATCTGTTATCGGGCATCGTACCTGGACTGGCGACTCGTTTCAGATATGATATTATACATATTTCAATGCTATTCTCCCAAATCATCCCGCCCTCTCCCGGTCCCAGAGTCCAAAAGACTGTTCTATACATCACATTTTGGAGCAGAATTTCTTTCTTTCAAAATCTGAAAACACATAGTGATGATGGGTTTTTGTCTATTACTCAAACTTGCCCATAAATCTACAATTCTCTTCTAACATTTGCCATCTGTGTTTTGCTTCAGATATAGTGTAAATAGCCACATGTAGTGATGTTAACAAAGACACCAATAATCCTGTAATGAATTATTTCAAGAACCAACAAATAACAGATCTTCTACACTTAAGCTGTTAACTTCTGTCATGATGGTTTGCTTCTCTCTGAGGAATCAATGACTTGGGTAATCAGTCTCTAAGAGGGATATTTTATGTTATAGTTCTCGAGAGAGTTTGTTTGAGAAGTAATTTGGCATAGGCCAGCTCCTTTTAAAATGTATTTTACTTTTGTCAAAAACAATCAGTTTACATACTTTTCTTTTATTCTCATCAGGGATAATCAAGACAAACTCAGAATAAGCCAATTTTTCAAAACACCTGAAAACATTCAGGGATAAAACAATCAGTTTAAATGAGGGAAGACAGAGTCATTACTTAAAGTATCTTTTATTTAATTAAAAACAGAATATGTCTCTCAAAATTTTTAAGAGTTTAAAACAAAATTAATCTAAAAACTTCATAATTAATTAACTTATTAAGTGCCTACTATATGGTATCATGGAGGCAAAAAATGGTGAATTAAAATAATCTGTGTAAAATTCATGACAAGTTAATATTGTTACTTAATAAAAGCTTTTTAAAAATATTGGCTTTTGTTTTAACCCAAAAGTTTATTTATTTTCTGTACTTGGGCAGCTTCTATGTTTACTTATATATATAAACTGGCTGGATTCTATATTGTGGGTCTTAAAATTTACAGATGTTTACCCACTTATCAAAATAAATGGCTTACAATATAGAAACACTGAAGCTACAGTAAAAAGACACAGATCCCTTTAGATTTATCAGATCAGATCAGTCGCTCAGTCGTGTCTGACTCTTTGCGACCCCATGAACTGCAGCACGCATAGACTCTTTTAATAATGAACTTCTCTATGTATGTCATGTATTCACAGGAAAGAATGGCCAGAAATAATGTAATTAATTTTGCTATCATGGGTCAGGCATTTAACAAATATCTGCTCTAGTCAACATGACCATGTTTTGATATTGTTATCATTGTTAGGTTTGAACCATATGAAATTACCACTTTTGAAGGTAAAAAAATGGTTAAGTACTGAGACATCATTACCGCCACTGTACACAGTGTGACTCAGAGAGGTTTACATGGGCAGCTGGATTGCTTAGCTGATAAAGGGCTGGCTGTAATTCAAACCTACTATATTTGACACCAAAACACCTGCTCCATCCAAACAGGAAAGAGGATCCTGTGACTTACTTTTTCAATTTTCATTTTCTATATTTTTAGTTCCTAAATTATGGGGTAGAGCCAGGGAACATGTAGACAAAAGTCTATGAAAATAAAAAAGTTGGGACGTGATCATAACTTATAGAGAATTCTAGCCTTTTGAGTGGCTATTAGGACATGGCATAGTTGATTGTCCATCATGTTTCCTTCCTCTTTCAATTAAATACTTTTTATTGCTACTATAAATAACCTCAGGTATGCAGATGACACCACCCTTATGGCAGAAAGTGAAGAGGAACTAAAGAGCCTGTTGATGAAAGTGAAAGAGGAGAGTGAAAAGTTGGCTTAAAGCTCAACATTCAGAAAACAAAGATCATGGCATCCGGTCCCATCAGATCAGATCAGATCAGATCAGTCGCTCAGTCGTGTCCGACTCCTTGCGACCCCATGAACTGCAGCATGCCAGGCCTTCCTGTCCATCACCAGCTCCCGGAGGTCACCCAGACTCACATCCGTCGAGTCAGTGATGCCATCCAGCCATCTCATCCTCTGTCGTCCCCTTCTCCTCCTGCCCTCAATCCCTCCCAGCATCAGAGTCTTCTCCAATGAGTCAACTCTTCGCATGAGGTGGCCAAAATACTGGAGTTTCAGCTTTAGCATCATTCCTTCTAAAGAAATTCCAGGATTGATCTCCTTCAGAATGGACTGGTTGGATCTTCTTGCAGTCCAAGGGACTCTCAAGAGTCTTCTCCAACACCACAGTTCAAAAGCATCAATTCTTCGGCACTCAGCCTTCTTCACAGTCCAGCTCTCACATCCATACATGACCTCAGGAAAGACCATAGCCTTGACTAGGCGAACCTTTGCTGGCAAAGTGATGTCTCTGCTTGTGAATATGCTGTCTAGGTTGGTCATAACTTTCCTTCCAAGGAGTAAGCGTCTTTTAATTTCATGGCTGCAGTCACCATCACTTCATGGTAAATAGATAGGGAAACAGTGGAAACAGTGGCTGACTTTATTTTTGGGGGCTCCAAAATCACTGCTGATGGTGACTGCAGCCATGAAATTAAAAGACATTGCTCCTTGGAAGAAAAGTTATGACCAACCTAGACAGCATATTACAAAGCAGAGACATGACTTTGCCAACAAAGGTCCATCTAGTCAAGGCTATGGTTTTTCCTGTGGTCATGTATGGATTTGAGAGTTGGACAATAAAGAAAGTTGAGCCCTGAAGAATTGATGCTTTTGAACTGTGGTGTTGGAGAAGACTCTTGAGAGTTCCTTGGACTGCAAAGAGATCCAACCAGTCCATCCTAAAGGAGATCAGTCCTGGGTGTTCATTGGAAGGACTGATGTTGAAGTTGAAACTCCAATACTTTGGCCACCTCATGCGAAGAGTTGACTCATTGGAAAAGACTCTGATGCTGCAAAAGATTGAGGGCAGGAGGAGAAGGGGACGACAGAGGATGAGATGGTGGGATGGTATCACTGACTCGATGGACATGGGTTTGGGTGGTCTCTGGGAGTTGGTGATGGACAGGGAGGCCCGGAGTGCTGCGATTCATGGGGTCGCAGAGAGTCGGACACGACTGAGCGACTGAACTGAACTGATTCCTACTATTGCCAAACACTTGTCCAGATACAGTGGCTAAAGATATGGATGAAACAGTCAAAAGTCTCTGCCCTGAAGAAATTTATATCCCAGTAGGGGAAAAGAGCCAGATAATGATATATCTAGGAAAGGAGGAAAGCAGAGAAGGAGAATGGGAACACTGGATTTGGAGGGTAGCAGTTTAAAATTAAGGTCATCTAGGAAGATTTGAGAGGATATAATATTTGATCAGAAACTAAAAAAAGAGAAGCAGCAGCAAGCACATGGAATCTATATCAGGACATATCAGGTAGGAAATGGCAAGTGCAAAGGCCTTGAGGCAGCAACCTGTTTGCTATGTGTCAGGATAGTGTTCCTGAGACATAACAGGAGATGAAGTCAGATAGTAAAGAGAGGTATGACTGGAAGAGGTCCTGATCTCTGAGCGTCCTATATCCATTCTAATTGCATTAGCAGCCAGTAGAGAATACAAACCAGAAACAAGACATGATCTGACATACTTTAAAAGCATCTCTTTGACTACTATCTTGCGAATTGACCACAGGAAGGTAATACCAAAACAGGCTGACTGGCTAAGAAGTCATGTCAATAATGTAGGCAAATGATGTTGATGCTTTTGTGGACCAAGGTGATGGAAATAGATCTAGTGAGCAGTAGTCTAGTCAATTGAAAAAAAAAAAAAAAGAACTGAGTGTATAATGATTTGACAAATAGGAAAATCTATAGGATTGACTGATTGCCAAACCAACAGGATTTGCTGATATGATAGAACGGGTGTAAAAGCAAAACTGAGGAGACCAAAAATCCTCCAATACCTATAACTAAAACTAAAACTGTCTTTTTGTATTAAATATGATGCTACTTCTCATATGATGTACTGGCAAACTTAACAACGATGACCAATGAAAAAATGTCACACTATTAAATATCAAAAGAAATAAAGACAGACTACCTAATTCACTAAGCATTTATAAGGACAAACATCTTATTCATGTATCTTGGAAGAAATATTCTTTAACATAGAATAAAATTTGAATGCAAAACAGCCATTCATTAAGGAAATACATTAGCAGATATGATTTCAGTAGACAATGTACCAGATGACTGATAACTCCTTGAGGGACAGGGTTAGCCTTCTTTTAGTCTCAGCCTAGTCTGTTATATCCAGTATATAGTAGGCATTCCATGATCTTTTTTTTTTTTTAAAAAACTGCATGCATCCAAATTTTTCAAACATTTTGTTAGGAATCACATGTGTTACATGCAACTGAAATTTTCTGTACTTCCTCACATATGACTATTTGTAGCTATGTCCTTATGTTTATTTTTCAATGAACATATTATTCCCCGTTTTAGAGTTATCTGGATACAAGCCAAAAACAAAGAAAATATGTTATCATGCAGACTCATCTTTATCTTTTCTAGGCCTGCTCATGAGGGCAAGAAGTCTGGCTAGTGCCTCCTTAGTGTGCCTTACACTGTAAGTGTGGTGTATTTGTTGCACTAAATTAAATAATGAGAATACTATTCCAAAATACAAATAAATCAAAACCATTTACTTCTAGATGGTCTGCTCTATAAAGCATCTTCATTCAGTAATGCTTTCTCTGCTTCTCTTGTAATATTCTCAATATACTGGTCTGAAATGGAAGGATTTATAACCTGGTGGAAGGGATTAAAAATGCACAGGACTAAGATTTGTTTCTTTGACCACTTTAGAACTAGTTTCTCCTGAAAAAAAAATCAAAGGCCTATTTTGCAGAAATCCATACTAAAAAAATGAGAAATGCTGGACTGGAAGAAACACAAGTTGGAATCAAGATTGCTGGGAGAAATATCAATAACCTCAGATATGCAGATGATACCACCCTTATGGCAGAAAGTGAAGAGGAACTCAAAAGCCTCTTGATGAAAGTGAAAGTGGAGAGTCAAAAAGTTGGCTTAAAGCTCAACATTCAGAAAACGAAGATCATGGCATCTGATCCCATCACTACATGGGAAATAGATGGGGAAACAGTGGAAACAGTGTCAGACTTTATTTTTCTGGGCTCCAAAATCACTGCAGATGGTGACTGCAGCCATGAAATTAAAAGACGCTTACTCCTTGGAAGGAAGGTTATGACCAACCTAGACAGCATATTCAAAAGCAGAGACATTACTTTGCCAACAAAGGTTCGCCTAGTCAAGGCTATGGTCTTTCCTGTGGTCATGTATGGATGTGAGAGCTGGACTGTGAAGAAGGCTGAGCGCCGAAGAATTGATGCTTTTGAACTGTGGTGTTGGAGAAGACTCTTGAGAGTCCCTTGGACTGCAAGGAGATCCAACTAGTCCATTCTGAAGGAGGTCAGCCCTGGGATTTCTTTGGAAGGACTGATGCTAAAGCTGAAACTCCAGTACTTTGGCCACCTCATGCGAAGAGTTGACTCATTGGAAAAGACTCTGATGCTGGGAGGGATTGGGGGAAGGAGGAGAAGGGGACGACAGAGGATGAGATGGCTGGATGGCATCACTGACTCGATGGATGTGAGTCTGAGTGACCTCTGGGAGTTGGTGATGGACAGGGAGGCCTGGCATGCTGTGATTCATGGGGTCGCAAACAGTTGGACACGACTGAGCCACTGATCTGATCTGATCTGATACTAAAAAAAAAAATAAGGCCATTTCAATGACAAGAAGAATCACTAACGAATATAAACATATACTTTCATATAACTTCTAGATATGTTTAATTAGTAGAGAATAATACAAACTCAGCAAAGGACTCTAAAGTGATTATTTTACTAAAGTAATTATTTTATTCTAATAAGTAATTTCAGAATTATAAAGCTTATAGTTAAAAATATTATAGTAGATATTTTAAAAACATGAAATACACCCTCAATAATAATTCTTACTGGAATTTAATTAAAGTACTAATTTTATAGTCCATTAGTACTATAATAACTTTGGGTACACAGGTCAGTAGACGATTTTTTCCCCATTTTAATAACATTCCCTAAAACTGCAGTGATTTATTCCTATGAGCGCAGTGATTTAATTCAACTTTGAATTAAATGTCTTTTTATAATTATTCTCAACAGTTTATATTATTAACATATATTACCTTCCCATATATTATTTTACAATGTATAACTGAAAACACTTTAGAAATACGGCCCTTACTAGTGCTGCATTAAAGCAGTACAGGGAAACGTGCGGTTCTGCATTATTGATTTCACCATCTAAACTCTGTAACCTGGGGAAACCAGAGCCACAGGGAAGTTATGCAACTTGTTTAATGCAAGTTGCACAAAAGCTGGAACTAGAAATAGAGTGTAGACTCCAGATTCTACCCTGGCAAATGCCAGCAAAAATCAGATCTTTGCTGGTGTTTTTTGTATCAGTTAAGGAAAGTAATTAAGTTATAATCTGAAAAGATAAGGAGCCAGAGGGGAGTAATAAAATACTTGAGAACTTGTACATGTTAACTTTAGTAGCTTATTAAATTTTTATCAGGTAATGGGAAAAATAGATAACATAAAAGTTTACAATCAATATATACAGCTGTATTATAATGTAAATTAGATCTTTAAAACTGATTGATCACTACTGAGTTGATTACCTCCTATTATTTCCATATACAGTGATATCTATGAATAGTAAATGTTATATTTTTAAACTCTGAATTTTGAAAATAAATTCAAAGTTAAAAACTTGATGGCTGAATCAAGATTTAAAAACTGATGGAAGGGATCTTATATGCTTTCAGAATTTATGAGGATTTAATAAAATAATGCTACATTTTCCCTGTGGAGTTTTCTAAAAGTGCACACAAATATTTACAGACTTGCTAAGTAAAGCCATTTAAAGAAACTTTAATCTAAGGAATGGTATTACTGTAGAATGAGCTTACACTTTTCTAATGATAAAGTTAGTAGCTACATGTTTTTATTGGTTGGTTTCATTTGTTTTGATTTTATTTCAGACTTTGCTTTAAGCTGGGGTTGGCAAGAGCTTTTGACCCCATACTATTTTGTCAGCAGGGCTGAACAAGGCTGAGGCTATCACTGACAAATTTAAGATTCAAATCTCACAGAAGGCAAAGAGTAAAGAAAAAAAAAAAAAAAAAAAGACTGAGTACAGAGGGTAAAAAAACGGAATGTGGAAAAGAAGAAAGAAAGAGAAAATGAAGTAATTTTACATTGGTGGTAGAGTGGAATGAATTCTGCACCAGTCCTGTAAGTTACTGATCCTGATATAAAAGATAAACAGGTGGACACACAATTTGCAAACAGAAATTTTTCTTCCCAAATCTTATTAAAAATCAAAGTTTGGATTAGAAACCTAAAGGAAGTTACTAATACACTGCTCTGGGCTTCCCTGGTGGCTCAGATGTTAAAGAGTCTGCCTGCAATGCAGGAGATTCAGGTTCAATCCTTGGGTCAGAAAGATCCCCTGGAGAAGGGAATGGCAACCCACTCCAGTATTTTTGCCTGGGAAATCCCATGGAAAGAAGAGCCTGGCAGGCTACAGTCCATGGGGTTGCAAAGAGTTGGGCACAACTGAGCAACTAACACACACATACACTATACTACAGGTCTTCTAAGATACTTTCAACCTAGTGGAACAACATAATTATCCAAAATCTTTAAATAAAATATCCAGGAGTTGCTTGATTTGCAGATTCTTCTGAATGCATGCAAAGCAAGTATTGAGTTTCAGGCTTCATGAGGATGGGAAGGAGACTGGTACCAAGAGGGCCTCTGCCCCAGGAAAGCCTAAACAGAAGCCATGATCTGCACTAAACAGTTGAATCTGAGTATTCAGTCATCACACTGTCTACTCATGCCCGGATTTACAAAAGACACACACAAAAATATCAGTAGTCAAGTGATTCTGTGGATTAGCTCATACCATGACATCCATTTTGTCATCACATACCAGGCCCCACTCAAGAGATAAGGCTGTCAGCTCCTGTGCCCTTAAACTGGGCCTTATGCAAACATCCTATGCAGCTTCATTACCTGTGATTCTATGCAGCATCACTTACTTGTCAGCAAAAGGAAAAAGAGGAAAAACAAGCCTGAAGTCTCCACATAGTGAAGTGAAAGTGAAGTCACTCAGTTGTATCCGACCCCATGGACTGGGGCCTACCAGGCTCCTCCCTCCATGGGATTCTCCAGGCAAGAGTACAGGGGTGGGTTGCCATTTCCTTCTCCAGGGGATCTTCCCAACCCAGGGATCAAACCCAGGTCTCCCACATTCCAGGCAGTCGCTTTAACCTCTGAGCCACCAGGGAAGCCCTGCCGCTGCTACTGCTGCTAAGTCACTTCAGTCGTGTCCGACTCTGTGCAACCCCATAGATGGCAGCCCACCAGGCTTCCCCGTCCCTGGGATTCTCCAGGCAAGAACACTGGAGTGGATTGCCATTTCCTCCTCCAATGCATGAAAGTGAAAAGTGAAAGTGAAGTCGCTCAGTCATGTCCGACTCTTCATGACCCCATGGACTGCAGCCTACCAGGCTCCTCTGTCCATGAGATTTTCCAGGCAAGAGTACTGGAGTGGGGTGCCATTGCCTTCTCCGAGGGAAGCCCTACCACAATACATTCCTGCTTGTAGTACAGAGCTCCACTGGCCTACAGCTGTAACAAAGAGGAAATGCAGCAAGAGATCCAGGAGGCTGCTGAACAGCGAGCTGAAGTGAGATGCTGGAAGCAGGATGAGTGGCAGAGAGCACGTGCTGGTGCAGAGGAGCTCAGTGTTGACAGGTGCCGCAGCTCTGGCATTTAGAGAAAGAGCAGCAGGTGGACCAAACTGTAGCACAGCTATTAGGAAGAAGTAGCTGGCTCTGAGCAATGGTGCTGTGCAGGCTAGGAGGTGGAGAGGCATTGTAGCACACAAGGACAGGCCCAGGACACTGGGGCGATGGCCACAAACCATAGGATAAGTCTTGACAGTACACACAGTTGAAAGGGCCACTGCTCCGTATCACAGGCCTTAGGTACACCCACAGCTATGGAGAGCAGAATTGTCAGCACTGCCACTTACTCACCAAAGGCTGCTGCTGCCAGGTGTTTGATAACACTGCAAATTAATTAACTCATGAGTTGCTAGAAATATATTCAAAATGGAATGACTATTTCAATAATTACGGACCTAAAAAATCATATTTTGAAAACATCATAAATTCTATACTTCTTTAAAGTATATAATGGTGTGTTATTATCACAGTGCTTCTATGGCAATAAATGCTTCATTAAGATGCTCATTTGTTTTTAAACTATTAATATCTCTCCACTACACTCAGTTTATTGATATAGCAGTAGAGATAATATTTGGTTTTTGAATCCAGGGCAAAATTAGGAAGTTGCTCACAAGGTCAACATTAGGAAGTCAAGTTGTTGTGCTGGAGAAAGAAAACACAGGACTAGAAGCTTTTCACAAACAAGAGCTGCAGAGCAACGCCAAGTTCCCTGAGGGTGACCATGAGCTTGGGGAGGAACATGTTGTGGTTCTCACTAAATGCTGAAGGTTTTTAAGAAAAAGAAAATAAAGGGACTTTTAGATATGAAGTGCCCATATCTTGGGCCTCACTTTTCCAGTTAAGTTTCCTTGGTATTTATTGAACTAAAAGTAAGAAATAGTTTAAATTATAGCACAGATTTATGTAAAGCACACAGAAGAGTAATTTGACTGAGCTGCTAAAAGCTCGACTAAAACTAGCTTACAAAGAGAGGTGGAGCTCAGACAAATAGCAGGCATTTAATAAATACTCCATTAGTGAATGAAGAAACTGAGATAGCCTAAATACAGATCAAGATAACGGGGATTGAGGACACGTGAAAGCCACAGGCCATTTTAAATGGAAACTAACAAGCAGAGTTGAAGGAAAATGGGTCTGTTCCAAATCCTGGCTTTCCAGGTTCCACTGAATGGAAAGGACCATTAATCATCCACCAATTAAAAAAAAGAATCCTATGATAAACCATAATGGAAAAGCGTATTTAAAAAAAGTCTGTGTGGAAAATGACAACTAATGAGAATTTTCAAACATCTGTAGATCCTATTACTCTAAATGCACTTCAGGTAAGGTAGCGACCCAGAGAGTTAAAATAATTTTTAAAAAAGCTACACACAACTGCTAGTCTTTCTCTTCCTCCAGAAGAGGCCAGAAAATGGCACTCTGTCACTGGCTCCCCTGGTTTCCTCCTTCGAGTAGGTCGCCATGCTGTGTTAATGTCCCCCACCCCATTTTCTTTACAGCGTCCCCGCCAGGTTGGTCCTTGGGGACGGGACAGAATGTGATGCCACTGGCCCAGGAAGCACATGATACAGTGCTCAAAGGATCAGCCATCAGCATGGGAAGATGCGAGTCTAGGTGCTGCCTTAGGTAGGACAACCAGAAGGAAGGGATGGAGCATGCGGCTGCACAGAAGAGTGTGCTATGGGACTGTGTCTTGAAGAGCATGTTAAAAGGTGTGGTGCTTCCCCCGATAACAAGGTTGTATACAGAAAGGAAAGAGCTGAAAAGTGTGTGTCTGGAAGACATGCAATTTTGTGGACAGGCTATAGTCCTGTAGTGAGGGTATCATTTTGCTCAGGTTATATACGTGATTGGTCTCTCTGAGTTCCTGGACATTGTATGTGTACCTCTGGGTTCTAACAGAGCTAGGCCATAAACATATTGCCTACCAAGCTATTCAGAGCTATGGCAAACTCTGAGGTAAAAAGAAAAAGAGTACAGTCATTCAGATGAATAAATATATTAGGGTCTTCCTGAAAGACAGTGCACTGATAAATGCAGAGATCCCCACAGTCATATCATCACTACAGTCAGTTCAGTCGCTCAGTCATGTCCGACTCTTGGCGACCCCGTGAACTGCAACAAGTCAGGCCTCCCTGTCCATCACCAACTCACGGAGTTCACCCAAACTCATGTCCATCGAGTTGGTGATGCCATCCAACCATCTCATCCTCTGTCATCCCCTTCTCCTCCTGCCCCCAATCCCTCCAGGCATCAGAGTCTTTTCCAATGAGTCAACTCTTCGCATGAGGTGGCCAAAGTACTGGAGTTTCAGCTTTAGCATCAATCCTTCCAGTGAACACCTAGGACTGATCTCCTTTAGAATGGACTGGTTGGATCTCCTTGCAGTCCAAGGGACTCTCAAGAGTCTTCTCCAACACCACAGTTCAAAAGCATCAATTCTTCAGTGCTCAGCTTTCTTTATCGTCCAACTCTCACATCCATATATGACCACTGGAAAAACCATAGCCTTGACTAGATGGACCATAGTAAATATGTTAAAAATATTTGACAGTTTTATATACCACCTGTTTTACAGTAAAAATGACAGCCTGAGTGATGGGTCAAAGAGTTTTCTAGATTTAATGTTTTCTGATGTCATTCAATATTAAAAAGGTTAACCGCCAAAAGGCTGTTGAGTCTTAGAACACGAATGAGGCCTACTGTGTTGTATCTACGAGCCTGTGGCCACGGCCACCCTAGGAAAATGAAGCAGACATGTAAATTTATTCATTGAGTTCAAGGAAATGAACCAAAGCATTTTGGGCTCAGTTATCAGCAGGACATTTCTTTCGATCTCAATATTATGCTTGTCTAACATCTGGTGTGTGAAGACTCAGCCTAACTATAAAGACAAATACTGTCTCAATTTGTGAAATCCCAGAAGAAAGATGAAACCCATATCATTATGACTTCAATAGAAGAACTGTTTTCTGAGAAGTACTGACATAATTTCATTTCACGAAATAAATATATGCTATGAAAGTGAGACTGTCAGGGACTCTGCTTATATATTAACATTTTCACAGATTAAAAGCAATCATCCTAAACTAATATGCAGCATAGTGAAGAGTCTGATTCAGGTGAGAAAGACCACATATTGTGATCACCTAAGAATAAACATATTCCTTGGAGGATGACTTGCATGCAGTAAGGTTTTGGTATTCTCCTAATTTGATTCAGTTATTTAAAGATTCAGTCTCACCAGTGGGTAATGCATAAGTTATTTCTTCCTTTTGATTCTTGCTCAAGAGAAGAGTGTAAAAGTCATATAAATATTTTGCTTGACTGAAAAAACTAATGAATCCAAGATACTTATAAAGATGGTGCTTTCTGAATCACTGGGAAAGCTTATTGGCACATCTGCTTAAAAAAAAATCTTTTTATCTAATATGACTGGCACCAATGATTCACAAAATTACTTCAGTTCAAATTTTAACTCAGAGGCAAGGGAGAGATGAATAGACCTACCAAGTAAAATCTTTTTACAGCTATCCACCTTTCCATTGTAAAAAATAATGACTGACTACCCCTAGCAGAGCTAGGTCAGTGCGCTAGTCATATAAAGAGAGACTACACTTCAGTAGTGTTAGCTGTTCTGTTTGACCAAAGAGGAGGAAGTCAGCAGAGGTGACTTGTGGTCTATAGTCATTTCAATTTCCCAAATTGCCTGTATGTCTCCTTGACCTGAGCATTTCCAGGTTCTTTATTCTGCAACATGAAAACAAATCTTCAAAATTGTATCTTACCGATGCCACCTAAAGAATGAAAGCCTATGGTGATACTTTTGGTGATAGGCAATAATCTTTCCAGACAATATTTAATTATCTGATGAATCATTCCTCTTAACTTGTGTTTTACACTTCTTTTCCTTTAATACTTCTATTTTAAATATCCCTGTTTTTACCATTCTTTTTCTGGAATTGCTTTTAGACAGTGGCCTGTAGAAACTGCAGTTATATACAATAAATTGAAAAAATAAAGAGTACAAAACTGCAGAAATAATTGCAGAGGAAGAATCTGCCCGACAATGCAGGGAACACAGGTTTGATCCTCCGTCTGGGAAGATTCCACATGCTCTGGGACAACTAAGCCCACGCCGCACAACTGCTGAGCCCATAGGCCCTAGACGCACCCACTGCAATGGGAAAACCCGCTGCGACGAACAGCCTGTGCACCGCAGCTAGGCAGCATCCCCTGCGCGCCACGATAGGGAATAGTCCAGGTAGAGCAGCCAAGACCCAGTGCAGCCAAAAATGAATTGAGAAAGAAAAAACACAATCGCTGCAAGATTAACTTCTAAAACAACCCTGAGGCCCAAAACAAGAAAATTAATTGCAAATGTGTGTTTAGTATGTGTGTGCAGAGTCCCTGAGAAGACGCTAGTAAGGGAACAGGCAATGACTCCTATGTGGAGCTAAGAGAACCTGTGAATGGAGTGAACGGCAAGTGAACTGAATGGAGATCAAGAATGTAGTGGAAAAGTGCATGAAAGTCTAGGTTTAAAAGGCTGCCAATTTCAGAATTTCACTGAAGCCCACTTGCGACCATTGAAAGTTTAGAAAAAATGGTTATTCTCATACTCCATTTTTGAATATAAGTTATTTTCTAGTCAGGCATAAATCTTTTGTATTACCTTTTAGACTGATACATTTACAATTTGATACTATGATCCCAAACACTCATTACTAGTTTTAAATCACAATATTCTTGAATATACTACAGGTTATATATTGTTTCAAGATAGAGAAAATAATATGAAGAAAATGGACAAAATCAGGATATATAATTAAAATAATGTACTTATTAAAATAAAATTATTTTTGCGTTTTAGAATAGGCCTAGTTCCTAAACTTATTAGTTATTTGAAATAAATACTTTTCTTCTGATGTATATGTAACTGAGTTGGGATTTTCTGTTTCTGGTTTAATCATACCTTTCACGTCTTCATCCTCAATTGTTGTATTTGAGCTCTCAGTTGACTCCTGTTGAGAAGAAAACACGTTTAAAGTTGCAAATCATAAATAGCTTGACTTTTCTTTTTTAAAAAAAACTGGCGAGTGATGTATGTATCATGCAAAATTCTTCAGCAGGCTGTGTGCATATGCTGACATGCAAATGGACAAATCTGTTACGTGGTCTTAACAGAAATAAAATGCCAAATGCTGCAAACATTTCAAAAAGGAGTACTCTGGTTGCCTAATCCCTGAAGCATGATAAATTGAGGTGATGTGTAGAAACAGCCAAAGTATGCAGCTTATTTTAAGAGCTGTGGAAGGACGTGCTGTGTTACAGTGCCCCATAAGGTGCGCTTCCATACGGACTTATGAGAAGTGGAATATAGCAGCCTAATGAACTTGAACCTTAAAAGGAACAGTTTTTTCCCCCAAATAATTAGCAGTTAGCCCCCTCTTTGTCTAAGACACGACATCAAGCAGTAAATTTGTAGGCTATTTATTGGCCTGACTTCTTTGTAGAGAGAAAAAGCATTTCATTGAATCATTTGATGAAAAAGTTAAGGGTAGGACTAAGATAAACTGAAAGTGCTTTTGAGAAGAATTTCCATGTTCATGATCAGCACGATGGAATTATATGAATAATTTACTTTCAAGGAAAATTAAATTTTTTTCCGCTCATTTCTAAATCAGAAACTGGCTGTTCTTGATAAGAAACTTGTTCCCATTATGAAAAGACAAAGCTATTTCTTCATAAAACTACAAATGAAGCTGCAGATTAATAAGCACACTTAAATGGACACTGTAGCTGCCAGTATTAAGATCTGTTCCTTAAAATGGTTGATAAATTTTTTTCATTCATAACATAGTAATAAAATATTTCTAGCAAAGAAATTTAGTAATATTCATAAGAAAGAAACAATTTTCTACTTAGGATGATTAAAGGCTACTGCTGAAAAAAATTGGAAACTTCTAACCAATAGATATATAGTCAGTGATGAAAAACAAATTTTGGAAAATGATGCAAACATTCAGTGCACTTTTAGAGATTCAATATTCAAAAAATGATTTATGTAACTATGATACATAATATTTACTCCAAAGGGACAGACTAATCAAATATATATCCAGAGTCTCCACACACACAGAACCAAAGCAAAGAGTCTTCATGCGTTTCTTAATGTGACCTAGTATTCAAATTTAAACTCAGGATGAGGGTAAACCCATGCACTGTAAAAATAAACTAATTCATGTAAGCAAGAAATATCATGCAACAGCGCTTACAAATGACATAGCTAGAATTATCCAAGTGTCCACTCCAGCTGCTATGCTTGGTCTTTCACTTGCTAATGATATTGAAAATAACTGTCCTATGTGTGATGCTCCTGACTGTCTGGAGTCTTTCAGGGACTTTAGAACATTTTAAGTGTCATGACTCTAAAATACATCTCATGTTAAGGAATATAACACTTCATTTTTTTTTTCACTTTAATGATTTTAAAGTTGACCAACTAAATGTTCAATCAGAAGAACTGTTTTCTAAGACTTTCACACTGTTGAGAATAGTAAGGAAAAGTAACCAGTGACTATACTTAACATTTGAGAAAGATCTGATGAAGTATTTTTTCCTTCCCTTAGAGATGTAATGATGGATGAAAAGTAATAAAGTGAAAAGATGGAATGCATTCAGAAACTGTCTCCTTTCATCCTACAGATGTGTACACAAGTAGTATAATTTAGTTAATGTGCTATGCAAACAATTTTACAGTGAATAGGAAACACTTTCAGGAAAAGTTTGGATTAGCCAAAAAATTCATTTGGGTTTTCCCATACCATTGTCATGGAAAACCCGAACGAACTTTTTGGCCAAACGAAGAGTTAAATGTCTGTTTACTGAAATGCATATACTTCAACAAAAACAAACATACTTCACAAGAACTGAAACTCCCTGATTCTCCTTAAATTCGTGCCAAACAACAAAAACACCACCACCAACAGGGAATTAAAAGAAAAACAACACTATGAAAGAAAAAAAAGAAAAGGAAAAAAAAAACCCACTATGACAACAGAATAAATTAAACTCAAAAGTAACATTAAACAAATAACTATAAACTCAAGTTTATTTTTTTTAAGACAGTGGAATGACATAGCAAGAAATTCTAAAATTTCATGCAGAATACATTTAAGATACAATGCACAGACAGGCATGGAGGGAAAAACAGATGGAATTGCTTAAGATGCACAGTCATCTCAACATAAAGACTTGTTAACTGGACTTTTCATGACTAATGGTACCATTCATTTCTCTTTCACAATGTCATTCATTTCTGTTTTGAAAGAAGTATGTGTATAGTTCCAGATAAATTAGGCCCAAGAGAAAGTAAGATAGAAAAGGGTAAGGATTTTCTATCCTAATTTGAGGTAATGAATTAATTCTGCTTTGAGTATTTGATGAGATGTGTAATCTTGTTAAAGCCAGATGATGTTGATTCTTTCTGAATACCTTGTTTCCATCAGGGTTGTGGATTACAGTAGTTTGGGGCTCCTGAGTGAGAACAAAATAGAGAAAGAAACAGTTCGCATTGGTAAGTACATTCTTAACTAGAGTAGGGACAGAGCAGAGTGAGTCAGCTGACACAACTAAATAGTGACAAGAGCTTAAGCGATGTTAACTACTGTCAGAGGTTGCAGCTCTGATGAAAGATCTCCCTGGTGAGCCCACGAGATACAGTGCTTTGGTATGTAGCAGCAGCATGCAAAAGACCTTATTCGTGATCAGCAAACAGACAAGGCTTTGAAGTTTGGAAACCTAAAGAGGCACTTGCTGTTTCACAAAGTCCTATTAACAGAGCTTTCCTTTCTTCTTTCATGACCTGGTAATATCTGTCCCATGGAAAACTGGCACTGGAGATTAGAACTCTCTGAGTTGATCTCAAATTGTCTGTGAAGACATTTTTCAGCTGTATTAATCTGAGAACCAATCATGCTGTCATAACACACAGAAAAATACTCTTAGAAAACCTAGAATCATTAGATCACACTTTAAAAAGGGCTATTGTACACCAGTGTCTCTTTTGCTGTCTCGTATACAGGTTCGATGCCTGATACCGGATGCCTGGGGCTGGTGCACTGGGACAACCCAGAGGGATGGTATGGGGAGGAAGGAGGGAGGAGGGTTCAGGATGGGGAACACATGTGTACCTGTGGCAGATTCATTTTGATACATGGCAAAACCAATACAATATTGTAAAGTTCAATAAAATAAAAATAAAATTTTTAAAAAAAGGGCTATTGTAAAGAATGTATTGCAAAAGTCTATAAGAAATTATAAGGAACATTGAAAGGGTTCTAGAACTAACCATATTAATCACTATGATTTGAGATGCATTGCTGTTAAACTGTTAGGTGCTCAGTCGTGTCTGACTCTTTGCAACCCTATGGACTGTAGCCCGTCAGGCTCTTCTGTCCATGGAATTCTCCAGGCAGGAATACTGGAGTGGGTAGCCATGCCCTTCTCCAGGGGATCTTCCTGACCCAGGGATTGTACTGGGTTTCCCGCACTGCAGGTAGATTCTTTACCATCTGAGCCACCAGGGAAGCCCCGTATTGCTGTTAAATCTCATGTTAATTTATATGTAAGACATTTCTGCTTTATCGATTATATACCTGGAAGATTTGTCTGTGAAGTCATGCTTTTCCATGAAGAAAATATTATTATTTTTGCTATTGTTTCTACTAGAAAATTGAAGAAATATTCCCAAGTGGAAAATAATAGTTAAATAACTGGTGTAAAAAAAAAATTCAGTGTCTCTACATCAGTGGCATGTTTGGCACATTCATTACACGATGCCTTAGTAACGGGGAGTTACTGCAACCCACAGAGAATGTGCTTCAATCAGAAGCACTCTGCCCACTCAGCCATCTCATTGCCACCAGTTTATGCTGCAGTACTTTGAAAGCATATTTATTGCTTCCTTTCTTCCTTTCCCTGGCTAGAGGTGTGATCAACCTGTTTTTTTGTTAGTAAGTAATCTTGATGAATCTGTCCTTTCTTCAAATGCTTTCAGGTTGAGCCTTCTGGTTAACCTTAGGGGAAATAATCTCATAACATTATCCATTCATTTGAAATTAACAGTACAGAGGACAGTTAAAAAAAAAAATCAAAAACATTTCTGAAACTCAAACAAAGTCAAAACATGGAATAGTTTGGGGGATATATTATGGAACTAAGAACACTGAATGCCAGTATTCAAACTTCGAATTTTAACATAATAGGGTCTCACAGTATTACATTGATTGAGTTGTTAATACTGTTAATTTGATAGAAATGGACAAAACTTATGCCCATTGATAATTCAAAGCTCAGAGCTATGCAATTTCATTTTCTGGATTAAAGTGAAACAGTGATAATTTAATTTAAAACACAGCAAACAAAAAGCTTTAAATTATCCAGTGCCTCTTTATCTCAGAAAGTGAGGTCTTACAAAGCCCTGTTGTCTTAATAAGAGAGAAATGGGAACTCTGAATAAGGTCTACATTTACTTTTGTCTAGCAATAGTCCTCTTAGCTCTTCTTGACGTCAACATTTGCGTCATGAAGAGAAGAAACCACAGTTTGCATATCTACAGCTATCATCAGAAGGAGAGCTAAGAGAACCAAAGCGCATTCTACTGTATTTCTAAGGCAGCATGCAACACTTGTAACTAGAGACCACATCTATCATCCATACAATGGTCAACAATGAAATGAGATCATCTCATGTTAGAAACACACTGCTTGACAACTACCTTAACAAAAAAGAAAAGAAATGAACTTTTTTTCATATCTTACAAAGCAAAAACAAGAACAAAATCAAAAAAAAAAAAAAAAAGTAAAATATATACGTATTTATAGAGTGAAAGCAAATGAGAGAAACAACAAAAACAGTCAAGAACTTAAGAAGGGTTACAAAGAGTCCAGGTATACCAGCGCCGGGGTAGGGATATTTTCTTTGGGGCTGGTTACCACGTTGGCTTTGTTGTTTATCTGTAGGTATGCAGAAAATAGAAACAGAGATGCCTTAAACCCCTTGGTAGCCAATGTCTCCACACGCAGCATGTCTACATGGAGATATAGACATGAAAATAAAGAGCCACTGAAGATGAATGTGAAAGACACCGTGATGACGGACAGGAATGACGATCAGGCCTAGTCTCCGATGGTCACACCCAGGCCAGGACCACGTCTGTGACGGTGGAATGAGAAAATGGACTTGGCTGCCTTGGCTGCGTCACCTTAGCAGACAAAGAGCTGCTTCAGCAGAGCTCAAATCAAGTGTCAGAGTATGAAATGAATGTAAACATTTTCATACTCTTCAAGTTGGATTCTGTTTCCCAGCTTCCAATCGTTCTCTGTTATGAATACATTGCTTTTTTTCATTTGACTCTTGAGCCTGAAGTCACACATAGACTGTCTTTCTCTGGGAAGCCATCGTCATTTTGTTTAGTAGGTATCCAGTGAAAAACTTAGATCTTCTGAGGAAATGCAGGCTTTATAATAAATTTCTTAAAATGATAAAGTCTGGGTCTCCTTTAAAAAATACATCTTCAATTATAAATGGGCAAACTGAACTCTTTACTATGTGCTGGGTGCAAAATGACTTTATTTTTCACAGTTGTTTGAGAGGAAACACCATGTATTGTCAAAGTGCTACGGCTATTGTTGAAGACTACATTGGCCATACCATTCCCTTGCTTTAACATAATTGGTTTTGACCTTAAAGAAAGATAATTATCACTACGGAATCCACGCTGTGAAAACAATTCAGGGGGGTCAATAATTATTGTAATGGCCCACAGAGAAGACTGTTGACAAGTGGCAACTCGAAAGTGAGTTTCAAGTACTGGATTGAGTTTGGGTACTAAAGAATCAGAGACTAACAAGCAACATTCATTTGAATTCATGCATGACAACTTACATTGTGGTTATCAAACAAATGTAAATTAACATTCATTTCTTGCCCTCTATTATCTATTTTCTTTACATATTATCATCTAAAAAAACATGCCATGATTGTAGTATAAATATACTTAAGGACTTAAAGAGAAAAACATTCTGCATAAAATAATACCAGATGAATACTTATGATCAGTTATACCAATTTAATTGTTTAGACTTTCTGGGAATCCTTTTTTTCATATTTTATACCTATGGAACATATTTAAAGTAGCCAAGAGGAGGATAGAAGGTTTAAAAAATTAACTTGGGTGTGTAATATTTTGCTTTTCTATTCATTCCTATTTGTGTGATTATTTGGTGTCAGTACTATTTAAATAAGCTATAACACTGTGCTCAGTGACATGCAGGAAAAGAGAGAAAACTTGGGGCTCTTTACTGAAAAACTAGGAAACCATCAATCTATATTTTGTGCCTAGTTTAAATTTTTTCTTTAAATAAAAGTGCACAGAACTTAACATAAAATTTGTGCAACAGCCAAAACAAAGAGATTAAGAGAGAATGGAGTTTATTAAAGTGGGGTCAAAATTCAGTATTTACTTTGGTATAGAATATATAAGAAGAGGAGGAGGATACACATGCAAATAATTTCCTATTTAGAAAGAGCGTTGGCAAAACACAGCTAACTTCTTATCAAATGATCAGAAGCACTCAGGATTAAAGCACATGTGTATTTAATATACTACATTTAATTTACATCAGTGATTGCAAAGAATGAAAGAGGAATATACTGAGATATTTTCTGTTTTGACATATGAGACTTGATTTTTTTCCTAGGATGTGCTTGTCAAGAACTGTTTTGTTTTAGTGGATTGTCCTGTGTGCACACCTCTGCACACAAAGTTATCCGTACAAAGGCACATCCCTCAACATATACACCCCCACACACGCATTCACACACAGCATACACACACTGTCATCTCTTCCAAATGAAGGCCATTCTGTCTGGATGAGCCATCCTTTATTGTCAGGCATGGCAAATGTTAGTTAAATGAATATGTGCCTCAACCATCACTTTTACTTGTGTTTAAATGTACACCTAAAAACTTTTGTTAAAGGTTAGCTTAATGGTTTTTTTTTTTTGACTGTAGAAAATCTTTTGAAGGTTTTTATAACATTAATTAAAGACAACAGGGTAATTTCTAGGTAAAAGGTTAGGAGTACTTCCTTTTAAAGAGCTGAATATCAAGCATGGGCTCAACCACAGCTGCCTTTTAAATATACAAGAGCTCTGGCACTTTTGTCTGTGAAATGTACTTATTTTGTATTATGGATGCAGAGCATTATTTAAAAAATTAAATGAAGCCAATATTTAAATGATGCAGTCAGTTATTCTTATGAGGCAGGGGCAAGATATTCCTATTTTTCAGGTGCTGAGTTCATTAAGTTTTGAGGTTAATAATTTCTTTTCAAAAGGTGGTTAACTAGGATGGGTCCCTGGTAACATCACTTTCATGCTATTTATAGGACTCCATGGTGGATGCATTATGGTTTATCTGAGCTAAGAATCACTGCTATTTTGGTAATCATGATTAACTATTTAAAGACAATCCTGTAGTAGGTTTTCACTTTTCACAATAATTATAGACATTAACTCTGTCATAGTCTTCAGTTTTATTAAAAAAATTGTACTGTCTTGTAAAAGACCCTTTAATAATATATGGATGACAGTGTAAACTTTTTACATATTTCAAAAATTCCATTTCAAAGAAAAAAATAATTGAAGATGGGCACTGTGTTTGATAGTTAATTAACATTAACTTGTAATGGTCCTATACTTTCTCCACTTACACTAACTTAGGTAAACAAGACTAGTCTATTCCTAAGTGTGAATTTTCACAGAAGGAGAAATCTAGCAGAGATCCTCACCATCATCTGAACACTCGAACTGGACTTCCTTTTCTGAATTGACCAGTCAAAAAGAAAGGAAAAGAAAAAAATATGACCGGTTGAATTTTTAAAGTATCAAAGCATGGAGCACAGAATAATTTTGTCTTTAAAGAGGAACTGTAAGTTGACTGGAAGAAAAAAAGTTCTGGAAATGTTTATTTCTATATAAGAATAGTAGTGAAAATAAATATCTTAATAGAAACTATGAGCTCTGCATCACTGAATACCACAAAAAAAACAGCGGAGAATAAAACATTTGGAAAATTTAAAATACCACATTTCCACCAATGTAACACTGGGAAAAAAGCAGACATCAACAGTCATTACTGAAATTTATGTTGAATAAACTAAGCAGAAGGAAGAGAATATTAGATTGAGGAAAGGAATTAGTAAAAGGTAAATGCCATCCTAATGGGAATCACAAGTGCATGATCATCATAGCTCTGGAAATTCCCAAGTCACACACAGACAGGTGGTGAAGAAATGACTGGGCATGAACATAAGTGACAGATGATATTCTCTGTTCTATATTAAAAATGAACTGACCACTTGACTTTGGGTCAAGTTCAAATGTTAGAAAATTAATTAATTCCCTAGAACGTTGAAGTGCTCATGAGGAATGTTGGCATCTGCCATTGGAAGAGAAAGAAAAGATTAAAGAAATAAAACATTGAAGTAATACTCTAAAAGGTAACAAACATAATTCATATATAAGGTTATATTCAATCAAAGGTAAATTCCCACAGGAAAAAAAACCCAGCATCAGTAGAAAGTAAATTGTATTATTTTGTTTGGAAACCCAAAACTTTTAGAAAGTAAAAATACTCTGCTGCTGTCTTTCTTGGGAAAATGTCCTAATATTTGTTCAGAATATTCATGTTAATTCTGTCTCAAAATCTTACGACAGAAGAATAGGAAAAATTAAGACCTTTATAAATACTGTCCAAGCAGAGAAAATAGTCTTTTGAATTTTGATTTCCTAGACTTGATTTGTTTTTTTAGTCTATAAAATTCAGAAGCCAGAATTTTAAAAGAACACAACATAACTATTTGGAAAAATATTTGGTTTTCATGAATTTTCAGGTCACCCTGACAGTTTGAGGCTATAGTAAAGCAGACAGGATTTACACACTCAATTTCTAAAGTAACGCCATATAAAGTATTGTTTTGTCATGATTATTTAATATATAACAAGTAGAAAAGATGTAGCTTTTCTTGATATAAATATTAGTCATTTCTGTATATTAAATTATTTTATATTTCATTCTGCATCCTCTATCAGGAACTATAAAAAGTACGAGCTACAGTGATTTAGAACTTATATGTAACATTTAAAAATGATCCAGCATCTAAAAGTCAGAAATGAGTTTAGGAGCAGCTGTTTAACTTACCTTTACTCCATCCGGTTTCTTCAACAAACTCTTGGCTGCTGCAAAATGAGGGTAAAAATCAGTTTAGTGAGTTATCCACAGAAACCCACAGCCAGGCAACAAAACAGGTTATTGTTTCCTTCTACTACCTTTACTGATTTATGGCCAACATATGCCCGATTGTCAAGGTTACACTGATGAGCGCGAGCTTATACGACATTGAAATACAGTATCACTTTTCTTGGTCTCGTCACATCAAATTTAGAACTGAATTCTTATTTAGTTCATTGAAAATAATTGGATACTTTGTCCGTTACATTACTGGACTTTATTTCACAGTTGGTTGCGAAAAGGATACTGGAACTTTAACTGGACTATGCTTTTGTAATCCAGAAAGTTGATTTCAAGTCTTCAGACATCAGCTCACAGATTGTATTACATGTTCATTCACACCAAAGTATGGTGGCCATGTCAGTTCTGCCACTTAAGCCCCTCTTCCTAGAGGTTTAAAACTCATTTGTGAAAATCTGCTCTGGCTAAATAGCATTCTTTTTAATATGTATATTTGAAATTGGATCACTTCATTTTTATAAAATTATTATTAATAATAACAACTGTATTTTAAAGAAAATGGTATATTACTGGCCTAGAGCAAATATTTCACACACTTAGTGTATGAACTTTAAAAAAGGTATTTTTTTATGCATCAAAATCAGAATACAAAGGCTTCATAAACAAAAGCCTTTTACGTTGAAAAACTAAAAATCACAAAGTTGAGGCATGAAAGAAAACAAAATGAAATCTTCAGAGAATTCCTAAAGTGCATGGTCTTTTATGAGACTTCACTTTTTGGGAGGGAGCATTCAGCATTCCTTCTGTTACTGAACTCCTTGAGTATATTAAAGAGCAATGCTGTCCTTTCAAAAAATATACTTATGAATGAGTACATACTCAGTGAACAGATTATGTAACTGTCAGTGACAATTAGCAGATCAAGTTTAGAACATTTACAAATATGTAGGACAAAGTACACATTTATGCTTCAATTTAATGTTAATTATATATATTTAAATATATCAGAATAGAATTTGGTATCTGAAGTGGAAATACCTAGCTATGATAGAACTGCATGAACATGTAATTTCCTGACATCTGTTTGATTTGGGCCATTATTTTGCTATCACGTTGGTACAATTTTAACTTTAAAGTTACAAACATGTTAATTTTATTTAGCTTTTAGCAACAGAGCTATTAATTTATTATTAATGAGACTCAAAGAAATAGTAGCCTTAGCACTAATACTGTGTGCCTGGAGCTAAAAAGCAGTATTAAGTAAATCCTGTGGCAGTTAATAGGTTAGAAAGCAAACTCAGAATAATTAGAATTGCAACAGCAAGCAAAGAGAAGACAATGATTTGGGGTAAGCAGCGATTTGGCCTGGGAGATGCAGGAATGTCCCTTTTGGTTACTATTTACCTTACCTCACAAGAAATACATTCCACATAAAGGGAGAAAAGAAAAAATAAAAACAACTTTATAACCATATACTCATGGACAAATTACTTTAAAGAGCATGTTTGATAATGAAACACAATGAATACTCAAAACTAAAATGCAATATAAACCACAAGGTGTAACTGAGTCTAATGTTATTCAGTTGGTTTTGAAAATGATGGATTAAAAAAAAAGTTTGCTTTTCATGCTAAGACATTCAGAAACGATATCAAACCCACATATTAGTCATGAGTTTTTAGTTTACACGATGATGAAAAGAAAACATGAGGTAAACAAAAAGCTTCCATACATGGGTGTATATACTAATAAAGGCCCAATTTATGCCAAACAGTGTATTTGAAACGGAAACAAAACATACAATCTTAATTCTGAAGTTTCTGTCCCTGTTAGTCAGTCTGTCATTAACTATATATACCATACCATCCTGCTTTTTAGTGATTCACTAATTATTGGGCCACAGTGAAACATTTATTTATTTGAATATAGCATATATCAGTTAATATTTAATGAGATGACACTGAATTCACCCATATAAATGTCAAATATATTAATCAACTGTTCATAAAACAGGTAACTTGACAGCAGCAGTAACAAGTTTTACTACACCAAACAAACTGGACAAAATACATACAACGGACTAACACCATCCCTCAATGTGCAGCATTACTCATTGCATCGTCATCACTGGTGTTGTTTAACAGGTTAGTGGAAGTCTTTGAAAACCCTACAAAATCACATTATATACACTGGGGGATTAAAGGTGATCACCTAATAAAATGGTAAACAATAAACAGAAATTGGTTGAGCAGCTTGGAAAACATGATCATGATACGGGTCATCACCTGAGATCACTACGACACGCAGGTGAGGTGTGTGGCAGGGATAAAGCACTTAAGACATAGCTGGGTAACTGGACGCCGCACAGCACTCTCATATAAACAGTAAGGAAACAAAAATGGTAGCATTTTTGGTGCAACTGTCTGACAATGGTTCCCAGTCTAAATAGCTAAACAGTAAGTTTTTAGCTGTCTTAATGCTTCAGTCCCTCCCCATACAGAAGACTGATTAGCTTTTACCAAAATTTAAGTTTTGGAAACCTGATCCTTTGAGGTAACCCATCAAAGAAGGGGGGCTCCAAAACTCAAATTCTAGAAATAGTGTATACTTTATGTCAGTTCTGGAGAGTCACACCTACAATAAAAGAAATGGTTTAGGTTCTTTCAGTCTACTATTTAAACAAACTTATTTTTACCAGGAAATCATTTCAAAGAATGTTTATTCCTGGGGGATAGGTTCTTTGTAAATTCTTAAGTTTAGATACCTTTGTAAGTTGTAATCATTCTTATAGCATGCCAACATACTACAGTACTGTAATTTCAAAAGAACTTAGGTGTAAGAGTACTGGGTTCCTCAGTAATGGTCTTCTAAAAATCTTTCTTATTGGGATTCCCTGAGAGAATGAGACACACACAAAAAGACACTATTCATAGTTATTACTTTACGATATATCAGTTAATTCTACATTCAAAATGCTGAGCTTCAAGCTGGGAGAGTATAGTTACAAACTGTGTCAACTTCAGCATGGAAGACAGCTGGGTTTCAAGCTCTGCCCCAGCGCTCACTAGTGGTGGGGCTGCCGGGTTGCCTGAGGGGAGAGTGTAGTCACGGGCTAGCTCACACCCCTGTGAGACAGCACGCATGTACAGCTCAACACGGCAGTCACAGGCATGGAAGGAACCCACGCTGCCTCTTTGCCATCCCTGAACAACAGTGTTTTATGTAATCACTGAAGATTTTAAATTCCAAAAGAAGCTACTAGAGAGGAGAGGAGAAAGAGCAGAGTTCTTAACACATGTACCTGAAAAATTCCTCGTAGCCAGCATAGTGGTCAAGATGGCACCCTGTCAGAGCAATAAGAATATAAAATTAATGCTGCTTTTGCAAATCTTTAATCTAATAAGTAAGTGTTTTTGATAACAAGTCTTCTCCTAATCTTACTTTCAGTCAGGAGATTTTAGTTTCTCTTCAGTTTTTGGTTTTCTCAGAGTAGCAGGCCTAAGTTTCTCATAATAATGCTGGGACCACCCTGGTGGGTGTGGCCAGGTTCTGATTATTAATTTGCACAGCTGTTTTTCACTGAATGGAGGGATCACATCACCAGTGATCCTAACTCTTCAGGGTAGCTTTAATTCCAGTGATATTCCACTTCCCCAAGATCCAGAACAAGAAGAGTTTTGAGGTTTAAACATTTTAAAGCCCTTTCTAATATAGTTCTGTTCCTCATATGGAATCCCACTTCTCACTCTGCCAAATTTCCCTCCACACAAAAAAGTAAAATTTCTTACCTTTAGTTTTCTTCTTGCATTGAATTTCTTCAAGCAGTCTACAGTCTCCTGTCTGTGCATCATGGAAGCAACAGTAGAACGTTGCTGGAAGAGGATAAAAATAAACTTAATTGAGGCTATTTAAAAGATATTAAGCATAACAGTATCCTCAACTTCATCAAATTTTTATTAGTGGTTTCTGCACCCATCCGATGAACTTATAAGTATTCAATTACAAGAGTTTCTTAATAATGAAAGACGGATTTTGCCAAGATTACTTGTTAAAAAAAAAGTAAAGGAGGGTATATTTTTCACTTCAGCTCTTGGGGTCTTTGGGGCACGGTCACTTACACAGATCCATGGGTGTTTCAGTGCCTCTGAGGCCGTGATGCGCTTGGCGGGGTTGATAGTAAGCATTTTATTGATGAGGTCTTTGGCTTCAGGAGTCACCGTGTCCCACTCTGGTGAGGGAAACTTTAAAAATACAAGTTTATAAAGAGTTTTAAAAAAGATACACTCAGTAGGGCAGGAAAGAGCCAAATACACTAATCATTTCCTTAAGTAGTGTGTTTCTTCATAAATTTACTTTTTGTAGAAGTTAAATTGTATCGACATGTAGACAAACTTTTTAACTTTTTAGTTTATGGAGGATAGCTGATTATCAGTGTTGTGACAGTTTCAAGTGACTAAGCCATAGGTATACATGTAGCCAAACTGAGGCAGATATGTATCTATTTCCTCTCCAGGTATGTATCTATATATTAAGATATTGAGTGTAACTATAAGGGACAAAGATGTACACGAAATTGCCATGTTATAACTAGTGATGCATTTTTAAATTTGAAAAAACAAAATGAATCTTATAGTTCTTTAAAAAAATTTTTAAAAATCTTTGTTTATTCTGCAAATTCAATTTTATGACTACTTATGCAATTTTATAAAAGTCAATAAAAAGCTGAGAAGTTGTCACATCATCATGCTACTATGCCAAGGTTCAAAATGACGTATTACATACTTCTACATTTTGTAAGCAGTAACAGCAGAGAAAATAAAACAGTTTCAATTCTTGTTCCAAATGGTCCTATTAATTGTCACTATTTGGAGTACAGCAGTGAGATGAAATTTGAGACTATAAGAGCCCAGCAGGATTTCATTTTAATACTTCAAAAAGGTTAATCTACTTAATTATAAATTTCATTAAAACTAAGTTCATGAAAGTAACCAACTCTCATAACTTTTATTAGTAACCATTTATAGTCATAAAATAAAGTGATTTATTTTAAATTTCTGTGTAAACTTTTTGTTGATAACTATGCTACCTCATATTCACTTAATAAGCATATTTAATAGAAATACTATTCTTGATGGATTAAGAAGAATGTATATCCCATTGGTTTCTTATAAAATATTAGGTTGTTTTCCCAATTTATGAATTTTTATAGACCATCTTGAGAAAAAAGCCGCTGTCACGGTGGCCTAATGGACTTCAGTTGGTTCACTTTTAGGAGCCACGTGTGACTTGTGATGTGCGATTGTCAATTGTGATCACGTGCATTTGTAATCCACTGGCAAAACGAAACACAAGAAAAATGATACTGACTCTTTAATACTTAACATTTTCGCCAGTTTAATAGTTATTTTAATTCCAGAAGTTTCCTTTGGCCAGTTGTAAAAACTTGCTAACTGTCAGGAACTACTGAGGAAACACTCAAGTCTGCTTCTTCATGATGTGGAGATTTTCTGACCACAAACGAGGGCTGAATTCACCTAGATAAAAGTGGGTCCTTCTCTGATTTTTCTAACTTTTACAAAGGCTTTACATTCACCAAGCAGTGCATGTGTAGAGTTATGTTTTTCAGGTGAAAAGTGAAAATGTTAGTGACTCAGTCATATCCGACTCTTGGTGACCCCGTGGACTGTAGCCCGCCAGGCTCCTCTGTCCATGCAATTTTCCAAGGTAGGAATATTGGAGTGGGTAGTCATTCCCTTCTCCAGGGGATCTTCCCTACCCAGAGACTGAACCCAGGTCTCCTGCATTGCAGGCAGCTTCTTTACCATCTGAGCCATCAGGGAAGAAGTGAAGCCCCTGTCTTCCCAGAGGGGTTCCTAGTTCTAGTCTGTAAAGACGGTGAATGCAGTAAAATGGCCAGGTAAATCACAATTTGGATTAATTATGATTAGTCTGGCTAGAATGCAATGCTTCAAAATTATACATTTTAAATACCTGTGATACATCCATCTGTCTACATGTTACATTTAGTCAGGGGAGTCCATGATACCTGATACAATATACTATAGCCTTCTCATAACTTCTCTCTTTCCCACATTGCACTCTTAACTTGTGCTCACGAGGTGGACCCCTTATTGCCTACCCCTTAGTTAGCCCACTTAATAATACAGGAAAAGCATCTCCAGACCCCCATTCTGACTTCCAGAGGGCTGTGTGAGGCAAAATCAGAGGACGTGGTAAATCATATTTATCAGAGGACAGAAAATTACACCAAAGAGCACAAAGCTAAGCCATAAAGACAAAGTAGTTAAGGCCTTACTCTTCAATACAGACCTTGATTCATATGCCTAGTTTCAAATATTCTAATTGTAAATTATATGTATTGGAACTGTGATTTTCCAATATTTTTCAACTGTGAAAACCATTCTTCAATGAAAGCTTTCACAGAAGCTCACTGGATAAACAAAACAAAAACAGTCAAAGCTGACATAAAGGAACAATATTCTATTTGATGCATGGATCACTGCAAAATATGGTTAACGTATAATTATGCAGTAAGCATTTGAAAATATAATTTAGCTAACAGGTAGTAACCAGTTCTAAAGCAAAAATACTTTAATTTTTATATATTTTAAAATGCACTAAGATTTAAAAGCTTTGACAAGCAAGGTACTTCCTTAGAGACTTCATACTGTTTTCCTTTCAATTTTATGAAATAAAGGGCTAGAAGAGAATAGAAACTAAATATATGTTACATATCTTATTCTTTTTTTCCTAAAAGAGAGGAAAATAATAAGGAATATTATTAAAATAGCAATGAAACATCTGTTTTTTGGTAAATAAAAAAACCAAACCCAAATATAAAGCTATATGAATATTTATTACATACATCATAAGCGCCAGCCTTGATCTGCTGGTAGAGTCTGTGTTGGTCTTCATCCCAGAACGGTGGATATCCAACCAGTAGAATGTAGAGGATGACTCCTGGAGGGAATGAGCATATTAACACAGTGTTAAGTCACAGCGACACCGAGAAGTTAAATAGGGCAGATCCACAATGATATTAAGCCACATCCACTCGAAGACAGAAAACTGGATGGATGGTAAACTTCAGGGACGTGTTATGATGCGCTCTGAAGTGTTCCGTGGAGGGTGAATGCTGCTCCTCCTTTGCTCAAGGACTCTGACAACGTGACAGTCCAGTGCATGCACCAAAGGGTTAATTCTAAAGATGCAGAGCGGAGCAACACCTAAATATGCAGCTCACCTGCCACTGTGGGCGGCACATTTGGCCTTCCTGAACCCTGTGTACACATGATCTCCCTGTGCTCTTATCTACTTAGATACCATGGGATTTTAGGCACTTTAGAGGTTGACGTTTAAATACCTAACATGTTGTTATTTCCTCTTAGTCATTTTGCTAATTAGGACATTTTGTGGAGCAATGGTGCCCTGGTTATAGATTCATGCTCTAAATATCCAGGGTGCCTGGGAGTGTGGGTACCATATAAGAAGATGAAAATCCTTTCTTCATTAATAATCTTAGTCTTCAAAGACAGCTTCTTCAATAAAACAACTAAACCAGTGATACTATAGAAGATTATATACTACAAACAGGGAAAAGATAAGACTGAAATTGTGCATAAAATTCAAAGAGTTAAATGTTCAGCTTTAAGACAGTTTAATATCTTTTTCATAAATATGTAATTATTGAGAAATTAATCAACATCTCATTTAATCTTTAAACAAAATTCTTGTATCCGGTAGTTTTTAACTTGCCCTGAAATCGAATCTGAGGTTTCGATGTCTCCTTGGATCATCCTCTTTGTCACCATATGTCCCTTCCTCTACTTTTGAAACACTGTATGACCCTGCTTAAGATCTTTCATCTCTAGCCCACTGTCCCAGAGGAAAGTCTGCCATTGCTCTGCTGTCTCCTCTTGCTTTTCTCTTGCTGAGCCCCTTTCACCAGGGAAGCCTGGGAGCAGTGGTAAGAGAGGTGACATGCTGCCTGCTGGGCCGGCATCTCCTGTCTCCCACAGCTGGTCTCTTCATTTCCTTACCTTTACTCTGTTAGGGACACTTAGCCCTGCTCCTGTTCACCAGACCCTACATATTTATATGATAGACACTGCTGCAGCTAAAGACGGCTTTAAACAAGGGTTTAATCACCCTAGGATTTTCTAACCTGCTTCAGGAAGACCCAGTTCAAAAAGCTGATCATGATCAGAATAAAGCATTTTAAACAACATTCTTAAATAAAAACCCAACAACGCTTTAAAATCAAGATCAAAAGGGACTTCATCACAGTGGAATTAAAAAGAAAAAAAAGACAATGCAAAAAATCAAATATAATATTGGTACCTTACTTTGCAATACAAAAATGTTTTTTCTATCTTTCACTATATCACTGACTTAATGTTCATTCATTTAAATTTATTTTCATATTTTTCCTATCTGATTTAACAGATGCATTTAATGATGATAATAATGGTGATGATGAGTGTCTGGATGCAGTAGAAAAGAGGATACACCTAAGTAGCTTTAACCCTTTGCTATGGTTTAGGGGGTGAAGAAGAAAATCAGCTTTGCAATGGAAACAGTCTATAGTCATTTTAAAATACTCATTTCTCTAACAAACAGCTGGAGTTAGGTTGTTATCAAATTATAAAACAGAGCCACATCTGCAACATTTAGCATTCTGGACCTGAGCAGGGCCTGCTTCTGAAGCTTTGTTCTTGTGAGTTACGTCTACTGGTTGACACTTGGTGTGGTACTTTTCTGGGATGGGAGGCTCACAGACATTTCATTTCCTAAGAACCAGCACTCACTACGTTAATAAATGCTCATGATTTGTTTGATGGATGGCTACAAAAAATATACTTTAAATAAAATAATAGCATAAATATAGTAGATTTAGAAATACTTTTAGGCTCCAAGACATTATTGAGCAGACTGATGTGAAACTGTCAATTAGAGATGCAGGTTTGATCCCTGGGTCAGGAAGATCCCCTGGCATAGTAAATGGCAACCCGCTCCAGGATCCTTGCCTGAAAAATCCCATGGACAGAGGAATCTGGTGGGCCACAGTACACTTGGTTGCAAAGAATCGGACACACCTGAGCACAGTTCTATTACGCCTTCATTAGTCTAAGAATAACTTATTTCATCAGCTGTTTGTTTACCCTGAGATCTGGCTCATAGAGAAAAGATATTCAAAATAACACATTGGTTCCCCAAACATCCTCCAAAGGCCAGGATTTAGGTTGTGTTTTGACTACTATTACTATGAGTGCATACATAAATTTAAAATTTTAATCCATTACTGTTATTTTTCTTATTTATTTTCTAACTGTCCTATCTTTAACCAGCTGAAGGCACTTAGAGTGGCTCCTGAGTCCTGTTAATACAAGCTCTGTAGCCTTTAATAGTTTCTGTTCTTTCTGGTCTCACCAGATGCTCTTGGATCATTACTTTTCCTAATCCAGACTTGGAATTAGCCACTTCCACAAAGAATCTTGACTTCTTATGGTGGCAAACAGTATACAGAGACCAGACTGGGAAGTCTGAGGTGTGCTCTGTGGGAACTACACATTTCTTCAACAAATAAATTGAGAAACAAGGAAAGAGGAGTGAGAAGAAGAGGGGGAGAGAGGAGCAGACCTTACGAATAACAGAGACTTAAGAGACCAAACTGATAATGAAATTATGAGACAAAGGGGCAAAGAGCAAAATTACTACATATTTGATTATTTTAAGCAATTAAAATATTTCTATTATTAGCATGTTTTTTAAAAAGCCATTTTCTTTTAGAGGTATTCATTAAAATATTTATAGATATATTGATATGATGTTTGGATGTGACTTAAATAATCTTGGGGTGGAAGACTGAGTCAAGTGATGAAGATGAAATAAGATTAGCCATCAGTTCAGTACACTATTATCCTCTCTACTTTTGCAGAGAGAATTTTCTGTAACAAATTTTCCATAAAAGCTAAACTATTTGACACAGTCCACTTTATATAACATTTTTTAAAAATGAAAATTAAAACAAGTTTTCATTATCTTATGTACACATTTGTGCTTGGAATATGCTAAGAGATGTTTGATTAATAAGAGTTGAGAAGCACTGATTACTGATTAGGTAGAAAGACTATATTATCAAGGACATTCAAAACTGATTTTAATAAAAGCTACAGCTTATAATCACATTAATGATCAAAACAGTCTAAAGGCCGTTCTTATGAAAAAAAGGTGAAGCAGCAATGCTGAGAAACTCTTGAGAAGCCAGTGGGAAGTTAACAGAGCAGTCTAACAAGCACCCACTTCAAATTCTCAAAACTAAAGGGCACACCATGAGCTTACGTGCAAAATGCAGGTGGAGTTTGGAGATGAACTAGTGAGGGATAAGAACAGCTTCCTTTTATCCCTTATGGAAACCCAAAACCAAAACACAAAATAGGGAAACACTCTGGGACCTAAGGGGTCGATGATGGGTAGAACAAAGATCTAAAAGATCAAGGCCAACAAGTTGGCAAATTATTTTTCAGATGATGAAAACTATTTCTATCATGTGGGAGGGCTGGCAAACTGACAGGCTCTCTGGTATCAGGCTAAGGTAAATGCCCGTGCCTGCTGGGCAGGAGAGAGGGAGGGTGCCAAGGAGAGCCTGTGTCCATCTGTCTGGCAGTACAGCAGCCACATAAGAACATAAGCATCTTGCTATTTGTTCTTTCAGTTGCTTTAGGGAAGCCAGAAACTGGTAATTTCCAAAGAAATCTCCTGGTAATTATATAATTTATTATATAAATTTAAAGATAAATGTCAATCCCCCCCACCATAAATGGTCCAAGTGTCTGGCCAATACAGCTGTAGATCACCTGTTTGCAATTTGTGCTCTACCGTCTAAGAATCCTAAATCTGCTGCCCTAAAGGAATTCGCAGCTAGCTGTGTTATGCAGCCCAATGGTGGTGTGCATCGGAAAGTCTGTGGAAATGTAAATTCCTGAACTTCATCTCAGAGAATCTTATTCAGTGGTTTCATGGGTGGGTCCCAGAAAATTGTATTTTTCATAAGCACTCAGGTAGGTCACCTTGAAGCATGTGGTCTGTGATCCAGTTTGAAAAATATCAAGTCAGGGAAATAAATAAATACTATATCTAGAGAAGTATCTGAAAGTATGTCAGTTCAGAGTAAGAGCATGTTGGTAGAGATTATGGGAAGAAAGCTCCAAGGGTTGAAGACTAACGAAGACGTGGGTTGTAAGGGATGAAGGCAGAGAGCCTTCTAAACGTGAGGCACAGCTGGATGGTCCAGTGTAAGAGCCACAGAACTGGCGAAAGCAACGCACGGTCCAGCAGGCTTGAGATCTCCAAATGGCAAATACTTTCTAAGAAAGTGCTTGCTGCTGACTTATTCCAGCTGAAACATGGAAAGGCTGAGGCTCAGAAATCACACAACTGCTGGACCTAATCTGGCCGTGAAAGAAAACAAGGAACACATCCCCCTAAGATTTCAAAGGTTTGTTACAAGTTACAATATATTCTGTGACAGCCACTAGTTTATTTTCACTCATAACTGTTCTGATATCTAATGCATGTAGAGAAGTAACAGACAAGCTGTGCGTCCACTATATTTTCAGACTTACATTTATTATTTTTTAAAACCAAGATGTAGAAGGAAGTTCAGTTAAAAACCAGTCATTCAGGGACATCTATAAACAACATTTGCTCACCCCACTATGGAATTATGGAAATAGCTATATAAGCAAGAAAACTATCTAAATCAACTTACTGTTGTTAATGGCAGAACACAGGACTATATTCTTGCTTCATTAAAGTCTATCATTTACTTTCCACTAATGGACTAGTAGCTTTCAAAGCCCAGATATAAGTCAGGCTATATTCTGTGTGAGATCATTAAAGTAGTGGTGATAAGTATTTTAAATTTTCTGTGTATGGATTATTGTATGTTTCTAATGAAAAAAATGCACAGATTTCTTTAAGCCATTATACCCAAACTGTACTTCACTCTGTTCTGTGTCTACTGCACAAAGGCAACTATGGTTGAGTACTTACAGAGTTTGATTCACAAAGATTACTTGCCACTTTGCTAAATGGCTTATTCTGTATTTCCTTTCTTATCTGGGTTATCTCCTTTTTTACCATACTATCTAATGTCTACCTTTGCAAAGAAGTAGCTATTAAGAGCTAGTGTTGAGGGATGGTTGAAAAAGAGATTCTCTCAAGATATGCCATTACCTAAAAGCAGTAAATACAGTGTACATTACTTTGGCAGCTATTACAATAGGAATGAGAAAAGGTACTTACCATCTTATAAGTAAAGTGAATTTAATGTAACCTTTAAGACGTAATAAAATGATAAAACTATTCCAAAGAGCAGAGACCCAGAAATGTAACAAAAGGCATAAAAATCTCTTATTATGTTTCAGGTAGTGTGTGTGTGTGTGTGTGTGTGTGTGTGTGTGTGTGTGTGTGTGTTTGGGTGTGTGTGTGTGTGTGTGTGTGTGTGTGTGTGTTTGGGTAATTTCCCCCAAATATGTAACACTATAATATCTAAGACACTTCTGCAGTTAACTATGTGATCCCAAGGACATTTTTCAGCATGCAATTAAAGGATGCCAAACTTTCTACAGAAAATAAGGGTTGGTGGCCCTATATAGGGTAAGCTTGCCACAAAGGGATTTGGCTGTTTGTAAAAAATTAAAAAAAAAAACAACCAAACATAAAAAGAAAAGGTAAGGAGAGAACTGAGCAAAATGGAAGATAACTCTACCCATGGGAAAACGAGCTAAAATCTGAAAGATGCCCTGTGGCTCTGAGTTTCTAGAGTCATTCATGAGATGTGTGTGTGTAAAAATTCCTCTTGGTAGTTCTAGGAGGCAAGTACCATTATCATCACCATTTTAACAGCAGAAGCTGAGAAACCAAGATCACTCTGGTCCGGACCTGTCTGTACCACACTCTCTCTTCAGTGCTGGGTACCGCTTTAGCTCCCCTGCCCCAATAAAACCCATCCGCATCTGTCAGTCTCTTAACAGATCTGTGACGGAGGCAGATTTCTTGCAAACAAAATATTTTGAGTTATCTGCCATTAACATGTAGACTTGAACAACAGCATTTTGTGGTGACGCTCTCACCAAAAGGATTTTAGAGTTCCTGCTTAGCAAACAGTCTCAGGGATGAAGATAGTGCTTGGAGCTCACCTAAGACACTACCCTTTAAGTGACAATTCCAACTTTTTAGAATAATAATAGCTATTTGCATTTCAAATTGCTTTCAGTTCAGTTCAGTCGCTCAGTCGTGTCCCCATGAATTGCAGCATGCCAGGCCTCCCTGTCCATCACCAACTCCCAGAGGTCACTCAGACTCACGTCCATCGAGTCAGTGATGCCATTCAGCCATCTCATCCTCTGTCATCCCCTTCTCCTCCTGCCCTCAATCCCTCCTAGCATCAGAGTCTTCTCCAATGAGTCAACTCTTCGCATGAGGTGGCCAAAGTACTGGAGTTTCAGCTTTAGCATCATTCCTTCCAAAGAAATCCCAGGGCTGATCTCCTTGAGAATGGACTGGTTGGATCTCCTTGCAGTCCAAGGGACTCTCAAGAGTCTTCTCCAACACCACAGTTCAAAACCATCAATTCTTCGGCACTCAGCCTTCTTCAGAGTCCAGCTCTCACATCCATACATGACCACAGGAGAAACCATAGCCTTGACTAGACGGACATTTGTTGGCAAAGTAATGTCTCTGCTTTTGAATATGCTATCTAGGTTGGACATAACTTTCCTTCCAAGGAGTAAGTGTCTTTTAATTTCATGGCTGCAGTCACCATCTTCAGTGATTCTGGAGCCCAAAAAAATAAAGTCTGACACTGTTTCCACTGTTTCCCCATCTATTTCCCATGAAGTGACGGGACCGGAGGCCATGATCTTCGTTTTCTGAATGTTGAGCTCTAAGCCAACTTTTTCACTCTCCACTTTCACTTTCATCAAGAGGCTTTGTAGTTCCTCTTCACTTTCTGCCATAAGGGTGGTGTCATCTGCATATCTGAGGTTATTGAGATTTCTCCCAGCAATCTTGATTCCAGCTTGTTTCTTCCAGTCCAGCATTTCTCATGATGTACTCTGCATATAAGTTAAATAAGCAGGGTGACAATATACAGCCTTGATGTACTCCTTTTCCTATTTGGAACCAGTCTTTTGTTCCATGTCCAGTTCTAACTGTTGCTTCCTGACCTGCATACAGATTTCTCAAGAGGCAGGTCAGATGATCTGGTATTCCCATCTCTTTCAGAATTTCCCACAGTTTATTGTACCACCCAGTCAAAGGCTTTGGCATAGTCAAGAAAGCAAAAATAGATGTTTTTCTGGAACTCTCTTGCTTTTTCGATGATCCAGCGGATGTTGGCAATTTGATCTCTGGTTCCTTCCTCTGCCTTTTCTAAAACCAGCTTGAACATCAGGAAGTTCACGGTTCACATATTGCTGCTTGGAGAATTTTGAACATTACTTTACTAGTGTGTGAGATGAGTGCAACTGTGCAGTAGTTTGAGCATTCTTTGGCATTGCCTTTCTTTGGGATTGGAATGAAAACTGACCTTTTCCAGTCCTGGGGCCACTGCTGAGTTTTCCAAATTTGCTGGCATATTGAGTGCAGCACTTTCACAGCATCATCTTTCAGGATTTGGAATAGCTTAACTGGAATTCCATCACGTCCACTAGCTTTGTTCGTAGTGATGCCTTCTAAGGCCCACTTGACTTCACATTCCAGGATGTCTGGCACACTAAGCGCAGCGGTGGCGGCTGTGACTGGCGCACTAAGCACGGCCGAGAGGAGCTACCTCACATCCAAGGTCAGGGGCAGCGGGAGAGTGCCAGGCTGCAACGGCACAAGAACGGCCAAGAAGAGCTACCCAAGTCCGAGGTCAGGGGCGGTGGCCAAGAGGAGCTACCCAGTGTCCAAATTGCTTTACAAACTCTAAAAACCCTATCTGACCCTCATACAGTTCTATGAAGGTCAAATATTTCTACTGTACATGTAAAGAAGCCAACTCAGTGATGCTAAGGAGATGGGGTCAGCGGTGCAAAGCAGAATTGAACTCAGGCATTGTGACTCTAAATGCTGTGCTCGTCTCACATCTGCCTTCTTAGGCATGGAAGTAACTCTAAAAGCCAAGACACACCCAGCTGGAGATCACACACCAAGTTGTTGGCTGTGCTAATGACACAGTGTCAGAAGCCTGGAGGGTTAGCTCCTGCCCAGTAACACCAGCAGAAAATGTTTCAGAATACCCCAAAGTACCCCTTTTAGTTCAGTCTCCCACCTATTTGAAGTGTATGCTGACACAGAAATTCTGCTATAAAAGCTGTGGTGGAAACTCTCCCCATTCTTTGAGCCTACACAGGCTACGTTTTGATTACAGCTTGTTGCTAAAGGCCAGGCCTAAACCAGAGCCCAGTCCCCACAGGGCAATTTCATTCTTTTCCAAGATTCACTCTTTTTCTCCTAATCCTTGCTGAGCATCTTGTGTTGCAGACAGGACAGCCATGGTCAGGGCTCCCTGGAGGAGGTGAGAGGAAAGGAGCATAAACCCCACACCATCTGTGGGGGACACTTTATGGCCCTATCTCAAAGTGCCTCCTGAGCCTCAGGCTTCAGCATCACCTGGGAACTGTTAAACACACACTCCCGTTCCAGACCTACTGAATCAGAAATAGCAATCTGCTTTAATGGGCTCTCCAGGCGACTCTGTTGTAGGCTAAAGTTTGAGAACATAACTCTTAAGTTGATTGCTAGAGAGCATCAACCTCAGATTTAACAGATACTATTGGGGCTTCCCTGGTGGCTCAGATGGTAAAGCGCCTGTCTGCAATGAAGGAGACCTGGGTTCGATCCCTGGGTTGGGAAGATCCCCTAGAGAAGGAAATAGCAGCCCACTCCAGTATTCTTGCCTGGAAAATCCCATGGATGGTGGAGCCTGGTAGCCTACTGTCCATGGGGTCGCAAAGAGTCGGATGCGACTGAGCAAAGGGAAGAAGATCAAGATTTTCATTATAATAATAGTGGTGTGCTGCAAAATTTGCATGAAGATGATTCCTTACCGCATGCCCACATATCCACTGGCTTTCCATAAGGATCTTTACGTAAAACTTCTGGAGAAAGATATCCAGGTGTACCAGCAAAACCTAAGGAAAAGAGATGTTAATGAATGAAAACCAACTTGGCAAAACCAATATGAAGTGGCAAAGGAAGGAAGAAAAACTTCTTTGGGCTTCTGTATCTGTTGATTTGCTTGTCAAGATAAGACAAGGCTCTTAGGGAAATAAAATAATGTGGACGAGTTTCTCTCTGTAGCAGTCTTAACATCAATCTGTCCCGCACTGTAGCTAATTAGAAGAAACACATCTTTTTTACCCCCAGATAGAAAAACCTTTCTATGGTGCTGCACAGTCAGTGTATACACTTCAGACTACTTGGTCAGCAGTTCTGATTCCTGTTCATGTGGAAGTTAAAACTAAACCTGTGAAAGGGTCAGAACATGCTACCCTATACCTGGGAAGAAATTAGGAGAAAACTGCAACTACTTATCATGATGCCTACATAATATATTATGAGAAGTTGTTGCTGTTGTTGAGTTGCTAAGTCATGTCTGATTCTTTGCGACCCCACAGACTGTAGCCCGCCAGGTTCTTCTGTCCCTGGGATTTCCCAAGCAAGAATACTGGTGTGTGTTGCCATTTCCTTCTCTAGGGGATCTTCCTGACTCAGGGATCGAACCTGTCTCTCACATTGCAGGTGGATTGTTAATAACTAAGCCACAAGGGAAACCTATAAGGTGGGGCTTGCCTGGTGGCTCAGATGGTAAAGAATCTGCCTGCAGTGCAGACCAGTTTCCGATCTCTGGATCATGAAGAGCCCCTGGAGAAGGGAATGGCTTCTCACGCCAGTATTCTTGCTGGAGAATCCCATGGACAGAGGAGCCTGGTAGGGACAGCCCATGTGGTTGCAGAGAGTCGATATGACTGAGTGACTAACATTTATCTACAAAGTAGAAGGATCTAAAACATATATCCTGGGGATAAATTTAAAGCAAATTTTCAGTAAATATTTCTGATAGTGAGGTAGTCTATGGGAGGAGGATGGGGCTGAGAGTAACTGAAGAACTCACTAGGAGAAGAAAGGGGCTTATAATATATCAAAGAGCTCACTCTGTACTAATAAGTAATCGCTGTGTACTTATAAGTGGCAACTGAAGAGAAGACTCAGGAATATTTAGATGAGTCACTACTGAACAAGTATCAGCTAGACTTTTAAGAGATGAGGTATGTGAAACTAGATGGCTAAAGAAAGTTTCCTATTAGATATATCAGTACTTCCAAGAAGGTATACTTAAATGATAATTAATAGCTAGCATATAGAGTAAAATACTTATTTATGAAAATAATGGTTTTCAAATAAAAAATATTTACTTTAAAAATTACCAAAAATAGCTATTGCTATTTGGAAATTTTATTTAAATGCATACAGCAATTGGAAAGTGTTCTTTAAAAGGATATGTAATCAGGAATTCCTCTGACTACAAATCAGTGATGAAGCACATTATGCATTTACTGGGATGCAAAGCACCCAAGAAAGGAGCTTTCCCCACCTCCAGAACAAATCTGTACTTAGAAACAAGCATGTATATAATAACACGGTTACAACAAAATTACATTTTGAGGCACAGGATTCTGGATTTCACTTCCCCCTCATTTTCATTGCCTGTCCTCTCCTCCGTTTGCTTTAGAGGAGGATGAGGAGGACAGTAAGGAGGAACTTCAAGAAAAGACCTGTATGTTGTAGTTTAAGCTTTACATGGACCACAGTGGGTCCACCTCTACCTCAGACTTTATTTGATAGAAATATTTGTTCGGTAGTTGTGAGCTGGAAAGAATTATTGAGCAACAGTGGTGGTTCCCCTGGCTGAAGTTCAAGGATTAGCTGAAGGAGTGATGTGGAAGTCTGCTACTCTAAGGCAGAGACAGGCGCACTAATTTCCAAGAGCTTTCCGGGGCTTCTCACTGTCATAGCCGCTCTCTCATTCCGACCATTCCTTTCCAACTCCTCCAAATGTTGAGACACAAAGGGAATCCAGTGGGAAACAGACTCCAAAGACCAGATTAAAGACTGAGGTCCCACCTGGCATTTTAAGATACTTTATCATCTGGTCCTACCCACCACTTCCCCTTCGTTCACTCAACATAATATCTTTCTACTTCTGAGCACTTAACCTAAAAAATCTCTTTCAGATTTCTTGAAAATAAACTTTCCATTTTCACCCTTAACAATGCTTTTTCTGTTTCTTGAACCTTCGATTTTTTTGGCGTATGTGTGGGAGGGAGTGCTTTTTCTCTAACATAGGGTGACTCTAAATTACTTCCATCTCCTACAGTTCTCAGTGGTCCTTTCTTTCTCTGAAGTGTGACCACCCTTTATATGCAATCTGTAACCTCCTATCTAGAATTGGTAAACTTTAATGTATGTCTTAAATAACTTGGTAGAATACATGCCTGGAGTAGGAAATATTAACACTTCATCGAGGTAGAAAAGATAAAGAAATAACCACTATGCAAGAAATGAAGTGATAATCCTAAGTGTAAATTATTGCAAACCTCTTCTGGAGACTAAAATGCTAAGAGACACTTACTCTTATTTAGCACAACTATCATTTGAGCAGTTGGGGGTCCTTACCCCTAAGAATAGTGAGGCCTACCTCTACAACGCACAAATGTTAAAACTGCACTTTACAACATGTTCTCGTGAACACAGAAATACTGAGGGTAAGACAAACTAGATTTTCTTTAGCATGAAATTAAACTCCTAAAAATCTAGTTTATTATGCTATATACTATCAACGGGAATTTAATGGGAGCTTGCCGCCTTTAGAGACAGGGTATCTTTCTCATTCTGAAAAACCAATAGGAATACCAGAAAGGATCAAAGAGAAAACAATTACTTACATACAGAATCCACTGCAACATACTGCCGTTAAAAAAAAAAACCCTTATTATTTAAACAAAAGACATAATAACATAATAGCAACCAAGCAAAATAATTCTTCCATAAGAAATAGATCATGACAGTTATCCTTTTTTCCTAGCAGCAAAAAAAAAAAAAAAAAAGAAAGAAAGAAATGGATTGCAAACAGCATTTCCAATCCCACAGGCGAAACAGACTATCTCTTTGGTAAATCTCCTAGTTTCTCTCACACAAGTGTTTCAGGGTGCTACTACTTCTAGCTTTTCGGTTCTGTACAAAAAAGACCGAAGAAGTAACATGGGAAAAACAAATATCTGAACTAGAAAATAAGGGAAAAAAATAACTGCACACAATAGAGAGCTTCTAGAGTGGCTTGAATAGTTTAATTTTTCTTATATGGAATAGACCTCAAATTTATTAAAATAAAACTCTGTAAAAGCCCGAAAGTCTGGCATTACATGTAATGAAGAAAGAGTTCTCCTTTTTTATTATTAAAATAAACGTTTCCTCACTCAAAACCTTTACATCTTTTAAAATGTAAAATTAATCAGTCAAATACATGAGACTATGGCAGAAAACTGAATAAATATCAAAACAAATAATTCATACTAAAACATGCCTTTCCTCCTAAAACCTAAAATATATCAGGCAATATCCCCAAAAGAAAGGCAGGACATCACATGCCCTTCACTTAGTTATCCATGAGGAGTCACTGAAATTTGAGTGGAATGTGCTCAGTTGCTCAGCTGACTCTTTGCAACTCGTTTAAAAAAAAAAAAAAAAAAACTTTAAAATAAAGCTAAAAAAAGTATTCTCCTAAGCTTAAAAACTATGTTTTTTTATACTTTTAAAATGATGGATTTTCTTAGACCTTAAAATGCATCCTTTAAAAGTCATTACTCTAATAGGTATCTTAGTAGGAACTTAGCTGATTATCATCATACTGAAGAAAAAGTGGGAAGTTTATTTCCCATCTGTCACTGTTTCTCTGAGACTAGCTTGCCTTGAGAAATGAATTATCACAATTTGAAAATTTGTGTACTTTTATGTGGATGCTATTGCTTTCACTAGCCTGATATTTAGTCATTCACTCAACAACTTTTACTGTGTAGGCTGGTTCTGTGACATGTTTCATTCCAAGACAGTTTTGAAAACCGACTGACTAGCTTTGAAAACCCAGGCTTATTCCAATGGTCTACTTTACTCATCTCCTAACAGCCTCATGAAAGAGTGTTTATTATTTCCATCTACAAAAAGGACACTGACCTCACAGAGTTAAAGCGACTTGCCTAATATTATGTAGTTGTTAAGAATCAGAACCAGGATATCAGCTGCAGTATTTTAATTCAAAAAGCAGAAACTTTGTACTACACACAGTCCCTCAAACAGCTTGTGATCTAGCAGAAGAGATGAAATCTCACCCAAACAAGTGAGATTTCAGGAGCTCAACTTCAATACTTTTATAAACATCATCCAAGTTGTCAGTGTTAAATTTGATCCTTGGCTCTGTAATAAGGCTTCTGGCTTATTCCCGATATCCAATTATCATCTTGTACATAGTTCTGGCAATCACATCCCTGAGCCCAAGTCCCTTTTTTGGTATCTTGTAAAGTGGGGTCCTGCTTTGTTCTAGAAAGGACTAGAGTTCTATCTTGGAACCCAACTTGCAGGATTCTGACTTCCCCTACACAGATTCCCTTAAAATTCAGGGTTCCTGTCCTTTCTGCTTGTCACCTGGCACTTGCTTGCTCCTGTGCACTCCTTAGCTCAAGCTGTCCTCATTCGTACTTTGAACGCCCACCTTATCTTAACTGGCCCCTTGCCTGCAGGCTATCCTTAAAGCCACTCTCCTACCAAATCCTTACTTAACAGAAACCCACTTATGTCCTCCTCTGCTCAAAAATTTTCACCAGATTCCTGAAACCTCTAAGATAAATGCTAAATCCTTCACAAGAACATAAAATCCTTTCCTACTTCATCAGCTCCCCATCTTAGTATACTTTCTACTTTAGCTGTAATCAACCTATTGCTATTCCTGAAATAGAAAAAATTGTTTCATGCCTCTGAAATTTTGAATGTGTTGATCCCTTTGTCTGGAATGCCTTTATCTCCTTGCATGCCAGTGAACAAAACTCCTATTCAGCCACCAGAAAGGGGGAAGCCTTGTCCCAGTCACTGAAATTTCCACAATTCTTCTCTTGTACTCCAGAGCACCTTACACCTGCTTCTGTTAAAGGTGCTCCCATGTTGCCTGCTAAATACTTACTGATACTCAAGTAGGAGTATTTTGACGGGCAGGACCGTCTAATTCATTTCTGTATCTCCAGTGATTTTTTACTCTGCCCATCTCTGTGATAGCCCCACTACTTCCTATTGGACCCCAACTCCTGTAACTGTATGTTCTTTATCAGGGTCAATTATACTCTTTCCTAGGATAAAATGATGTCTCTGAATCTCAAATTTACAGCACTAATTCTAGGTCCTACCTCTTTTCAGCTTGCAGTTAGTGGAATAGCTTTGTCCAGTTATATGACAAAATGACACAACAAATAATAAATTTGGAGGTATTAAGTTCACCTGGTAAGTAAGGACAACCTTAATGTAAAAGGCAGTATTCAACAGAGGTATCAGAGACAAGGATAACGGTCAGGCACCACTGAAGCAGGACCAGCAGCACAAGATGAGGTCCTGAATCAGGCTGCCTTCAGAGGAGGAGGATAAGGCTGCCGCACCAGCCACTCCCGTTAAGTGGCTGGGGCAGATGAGAGAGAGACAGTGAATCCTGGGAGATCTGGGTGCTTTTCAGTACATGTGTATGTTTAGGGATACAGAAAACTACTTGTATAGAAAACAAAAGAAGTAAGCTTTTCTTGAGCTCTCTTTCTATTTGTTGTTATTGTTTAGAGGACAAGCAATTCAAACTGAAGGGCATTTTGCCACTGGTCACAACATGGACGGATCTAGAGACTGTCATCTTGAGTGAAGTAAGTCAGACAAAGAAAAATATCATATGATACAGCTTCTATCTGCAGTCTAAAAGGTACAAATGAACTTTTTACAAAAGAGAAGTAGAGTCACAGGTGTAGAAAACAAACATAAATTTGGGGTAAAGTAGTGTAACATATGGAGAAGGAAATGGCAACCCACTCCAGTGTTCTTGCCTGGAGAATCCCAGGGATGGGGGAGCCTGGTGGGCTGCTGTCTCTGGGGTCGCACAGAGTCGGACACGACTGAAGCGACTTAGCAGCAGCAGCAGCAGCAGCAGCAGCAGCAGCAGCAGTGTAACATATCGGAGAAGGCAATGGCACCCCACTCCAGTACTCTTGTCTGGAAAATCCCATGGATGGAGGATCCTGGTAGGCTCCAGTCCATGGGGTCGCTAAGAGTCAGACACAACTGAGCGACTTCACTTTCACTTTTCACTTTCATGCATTGGAGAAGGGAATGGCAACACACTCCAGTGTTCTTGCCTGGCGAATCCCAGCGACGGGGGAGCCGTCAGACACGACTGAAGCGACTTAGCAGCAGCAACAGTGTGACATATACACACTACTGTGGCGCAAGTGGTAAAGAATCTGCCTGCAAATGCAGGAGACAGAGACAGGGGTTTGACCCTTGGGTCAGAAAGATCCCCTGGAGGAGGGCATAGCAACCCACTCCAGCATTCTTGTCTGGAGAATCCCATGGACAAGAGGAGCCTGGCGGGCTAAAGTCCATAGGGTCACAAGAGTCAGACACGACTGAGGTGACTGAGCATGTACGCACATACACACTGCTATTTATAAAATAGATAACTAATAAGGACCTACACTATAGCACAAGGAACTCTACTCAATATTCTGTAATGGCCTATAGGGGAAAAGAATCTCAAGAAAGAGTGTATATACATATATGTATAGTTGGTTCACTTCGCTGTACATCTGAAACTAACACAACATTTTAAATCAACTATGAAATGAAAGTGAAGGCACTCAGTCGTGTGTGACTCTTTGCGACACCATGGACTGTAGCCTACAAGGCTTCTCTGTCCATGGGATTTTCCAGGCAAGAGTACTGGAGTGGGTTGTCTTTTCCTGCTCAGGGGATCTTCCCGACCCAGGGATAGAACCTGGGTCTCCCACGTTGCAGGCAGACACTTTACCCTCTGAGCCACATCAACTATATTCCAGTTCTAATCTCAATACATTGGAAGTGAGAACAGAAGTAAGGTTGAAGCTTGTGGAGAGGTTATATGTTAGGACACCACCTGAAAAATGGATTAATACTCGGAAATGGCAGAAAGAGAAGCATAAGAAATTCAGTGGGTAAAATAATTTATTTATCAAAACATTCATAAACTTGAAATAATATAATCCAGAAATATTTAATACTATACATAATTTAAATTTGTTTAGAGTTAATCTTGTCCTTACTTGCAAGGAAACAGAAATTTCATTATATAGAAATTTCAAAATTATAGAGCAGAAACTGGCACTTTGATGAAACTCACACACATATATATATAGATAGATACATAACACCACGTATTATGTAAATTTCTCTATATATACTTTATAATATTTTTAAAATATTGCTAATCACAAAAGATGCAAAATATAGTGCAAATATGTACCTAGTTACATAGGAGATTTCAGCATCAAGTGAGGCTGTATTTGGACAATCAATTTTCTCTCAAATAAAGTACTCTTTGAATACTGCAATTCTATTAATTAATACAGCACCCATTTTCATCAATTCTTTAAGAAAAAACGTCTGTGTTACAGCTCTTCTATTATATTTTCCCTTATTTTTAGACTTACACTTTTTTAATGTCACTAAAATTAGGTACTTATAAAAGTCCACTGTCTTAAGACTAGCCAAGTTGTCAGAATGAACATTTCCGCTTTGCTGTGGCTAGTAAGTGGGATGGGACTGCAGCCCGAGAGTGAAAACGGCACGAGGCGGGAGAGGCCCTACTCACCAAACCACGCCTGCTGGTCTCCTTGGACTTCTATGGCTAAGCCAAAGTCGGCGAGTTTCACAGCTGCTCCCTTGGATTTGCTAGCTAAAAGCAAATTCTCAGGCTTTATTTAGAAAGAAAAGAGAGACTGATGTGAGAATCTATTTTAAGTGACTCTTCAAAACTAACATTTTGTAAGATTAGGAGAAAAAAAAAAAAAAGTCATGCACTGTCCTCTCTCCCGGAGACTGTCATTCCTAAATCCCAGGGAAAATATGGTTAGAAAATGATTATAAACGATCATGTGTGCAGGCTTCGGACAGATGCATGTATGTCCTGGAGAGATACTGGGCTGAAGAGGATACACTTGGGGAGAGTGCAAATGAATGGGAGCACCTGTCTTGACCTGCTCACATGCTTCCAAGTGCTGCTTGAGGTCCAGACTTGGCCACGGACACTGGCTTAGAAGCCTAACAGAGCACAGACATTTTTCAGCAGAAGGGAACTTGGCAAAATGATAACAAGAGTTGGACCAATCTACAGACATTTGGCAAATGAAACTGTGCAAATTAAATCCTAGTTGACTTCAAGAGTTTGGACCCAAATGTAGTGATTTTCATTCCTCACTGTTTCCAAACAATTTCTATACAAATTTTGGAGTCTTATTCTGATTATGTATTAAAATTGCTGTCTTTAAGAATCTGTTTATTCTTAAAGGCAGACAGAGTCTACTCTTATGTGCCAAATGTTATAGTTGGCTTTTTTTTTCATAAGCTAATTTTTAAAAACATAATGTATATGTCTTCAAAGTGTGATTCAAAATATTACTTATATATTTATTTTCACATGTCAGAATACTATAAGAGAGACACATTTTAATTTTCTCAGGTATTTATCATTACTCAAGGACACTCAAGGACTGATAACTCAATCCTGGAATAAGGCTGTGTCTACACCACTGTTTCCCAACCGGGTCATCGAGACACATTGGTACTTTGAAAATAAGCACCATGACAAATCCTTGACTTTCCCTGGACAGCCTTTGTGGGTTTTAAGAAATGAAGGGAAAAGTTGGTCAGGAAAAGGAGGCCAATTAATACATAATGTAAATCTATCATCCTTAGATCCTTAGGGATCCGGATGAATGTCTGTCTGGATTGGTATGTGTATTTGGGAGAGTGGTTCAACATCTTCTAACCTTGGGCTAAAACTCAGCAAATTTAGAGGTGTCTCAGACTGAAAAAAGTTGGGAAACAATGGACTCTCCAAATGCCAAAACAACTGTCTGAAACATTTAAACATTCAGTTAATCAAATTGGTTTTGTTTATATGTTAACAAACAACTGATTTCAATTTTTTTTCATGAAATTTGCTACGTTTTTTCCTTACTGAATTAGTCAATTCTGTTGTTGTTTTGACTTTGTGTAAACACAGCCTAAACCAATGTTTAATTTATTAATTAAGCCAGCCATGCAAATTAGCAAAGACTCATAACCAGAGCTCAGAAGAAATTAGCTTAAGTCTACAAGAACTGAAGTGTAGGCAAGTAAGTTTTAATCGAGTACCAGACTTCTTCAGGCTATTGCTGCTCACTGCCATCAGATTCACCACTGTTATGACAAATGGTAATTTTAAGGAAAACTTTATAATGTTTTAGGGCTGACACGGTTTTTACCTAAATGCTAAAAACATGAGAACTTAATTTGGATGTTGGGATGAACATGTCTTAAGAATATGAAAGATCTCCATGCTAAAATAACTTTCAGTAAAATCTAACATTCGAAACTACTTGGAATTCTTGTTTATCTATCACTATACTATAGTATCTCACCAGGCTATATGATTAATATTTAACATTTTATTTTCACAACTAAAACTTATGGTCACTGAATTTATGTACCTTCTCATTTAATCAAGAAGTGATTGCCAGCTATTAATTTATGGAATAAATACCTTGGAAGAAAACACAAACAATAGGAAATAGTTTATTTCTCTGTGACCTTCATATTCAAAAGCATTAAGACGTCAGAGATCTCTGCTAATACCCGTCTGTCTTAATTTGTCAAGCAAAGACTCATTTAGGGAAAGAGTTCCAACTGCTTTAGAAATATCAATCATTTTAGGTCTTTTCAAGTGGTATTTAAGTTTGTTGACCAAATGCCAGTGTCATCAATGAATAAACTTATAAACAATTCAATGTGCTTTTATTCTTCTTAATAAATCAAAAAGTTCTGGGCAGTGCTGTGTGCATTATGCCCTTGTACACCAAGTATCTGCCAATTCAGAAGAAAGGGAACGCCCTGGAGTTTTCTGATGCACAGTCTCTGAATGACTGAGGCAAATACTCATACCTAGAGACGATCTCTAAGACCTCTCTGTAGGGCCCTGTGACTTATTCAGGAAATAATAAATCCATCTGGATCAGTGTTTCACCTTATACCCAAGAAGACTGTTCAGCTGTAGTTATGCACAGGAAAAGGCGCGGCTATTTCAAGGTTACTGTATAGATTCAAATTAATTGCACTGAAATGACTTCATGTTTAAGCATATCTTTTAGGCAAACCTAAAATATAGAATTATAGAATAAAGCTGAAAAAATGAGGATGATTACTGCCTTTATTAAAGGATTACTTGCTTTATAAAATATTTTATCACAAGATTGCTTCTAATGGCCAGCATCAAAGAAACATTAAAAATATCACATACTTTTGATTTATAGTCAACTCTTTGGAATATGTTTGTTTGAATAATCTTTTTATCGTGTTCTGCAAGGATACGGGAGACTTAATCACCAAGATTTTCTAAAGAAGCATTTAAACCAGGGCAGTACACATTTATCCTGATTTTAATTGCTACCATTCAGATAGCTTCCAACTTAAGAACATATTGCACTACAAAAGTTCACTGGCAAGTAGATAAATTTAGATTATGAATGTCTACAGAAAGTAAGATAATTTGTTGTTATAGTCCACAAAAGCTGAAATAGTAGAATCTCTCACCAAATTAGTGGCTACTTCCTTATAGAAAGGGTCACCATTACACTATTAATTGCTAATATTCTACTATTCTGACCTCCTAAAACAAATCAGAAAGGTGAGATCAGAAACTCCGGTCTTCCAACACAACCATGTATGAACATGGGAGCATAGCACTATGATCTAGATAGAAAAGGAAGACATGGATTTATGTCCTGGGCCTGATTCTTATTAACTATGTGGATTTGGGCTATTCAGACCTTTGAAGCTAATTAACCAGTTCTTCATCTCACAAATGAACATTACAAATATATATATTTTAAAATCTTATAACATTATGTATAAAGTTATAAAACCCCATTGGATTTTATCACAGGGCTTTGTCCTCTGTAAGGGACATTATATGCATTAGTGATCAGCTATTACACTCCAGTGCAGCTGGCCATTTCAAATGTGCAGAACACTTAATATCTGTAATGAATGCTCATGACCTGAGAAACGTCTGTATTTCTAAATTAAGTGCAATCTATTATGTTAATATTTACACATTGAGATTACCCCTAGATTCTTATAATGCATCACTGTTTAGATTGGTTTTTAAATAGATTCTACTGACATTCTCACACACAGGTTCCTTCCCCACCCCATTGCTTCCTAATGATGCAGGATTTTCCACGACATCTGGTCTTAGTGTCAACAACCATTTATAGCATATCAGCTGTAATGAGCAGCAACTGTTTGCAAGTTTTGTTCTGTACTTCCATATGGATACAACGGCAACTTCTTTCATCACGATTTGCGGTTTTCTTGAAACTGTTCAAGTATCTCAAAGTACTGAGGCAAGTTTTGGAATCACTTTCAGAATTGCAAGAGACTTGGGAGATAAACTAACTCAAATCCCTCTTTTTCTAAATGAGGTAGGGAGGTTCAAAAAGTTGAAATAAGGGCTTGAGGTCAGATTTCCTGATCCCTTCCTTTTAAAGATGTGATTGTGAGATATAAAAATCATTCATTTTCAAATGGTAATCCATTCAGTAGATATTTTAAGAAGAATTTAAAGTACTCAAAAATATTTACTATCCATATTCAAATAAAACATGGGAAAACTTATGAAAAAGGCACAATTTAATCTTTGCTTCTTAAAAATGTCACAAACATATCACTAGGATTTCTAAATTAGCATGATGTTTATTAAAGAACTGATTCAGCAGAGGTGATGATCATCTTCAATGTGGGTCATATAAACATCTTCAACATTAGTCATAAGACAGATTTTTCCGTGCACATACATGATAACTAGCCAGTAAACTCAAACATATGGATCTTATGTTTAGTGAAATCATGTGTGTTTTACTTTCTTTAAATGTTTTGCTCTTTATGAATATTATAAAACAGCAAGCTATGAGTTTTATTATTCTATATGATTTGATTCTTACACTCTCCCTGGATATTGGCTTTTAAGAAATGAAATAGTCTTTTTAAATTTCTTTCCTCTAGTGGAAAGTATCAATATTCCAATATGAAGTTAATCAGTCAGTGCTTTGGTGTGTTTTCAGTCACTTCTTTCCCAAAGAAGGTGAACAAAGCTCCTAAAATTCAACTAAATGAAATCTTGCATGAACTGGAAAGCCTGCATGGCAGGCTCTTTCCCACATATGGTGGAGGTCCTTTGGTGCATATGGTACAAGCGACTTTTGCTTTGATTTTGCTTTGCTTTTCACGTGGTGGATGCCTGAATTTATGTACTCAGCATGGGACTTTCTAGCTGAGGAATGTGCTCTAAGTTTGTGATGAGGAAGTTCTATTTCTATCACTGTGCAATATGAGCAAGTTCAAAAGAATCACTCTGTATTACATTCCTGTTTCTTGATGTACTTCTAACATTAATTATCAGCACACACTATCAAGTAGACTGAGAGAACCAGAGTGTAACCACAGTGGGACTTCACCGATCACCTACTGTTTATCCACAGCCTGACATACACCAAGAACTTCATAAAGGAACAGTAGAATGACCAAATGAATTATGGAATTTGTCACAGAGTTTGTAATATATCTAGATGTACATTAAAGACTATAATATAGTCTTCAAGCTTATTTTTTTTTAAGAGATGATTCTGTGAAAAGTGAAATACTTGTGATTTTGCAATCAAGGAAAATGCAGAAATCACTATTTGACATAGCTACCCATGGTGACAAGGATTTACTGAATGCTTGTCACATTTCCAGAAAATGAATTTCTTTCTTTTCTGGTCATACATTTAATTTTGTGTCTATGGAAGTCTTAAAAATCCTCCCAAATTTCCAGAGTTACTATCTTCACTAAAATATATCTATCCTTCTATCTATCTATCTACCTACCTATCAATCTTATATCCATCTACCCATCTAATGATTTTTCCATTAAATAACACTGTTCTTCAGGAGGTAGGCTTTAAGAAAACAGTATTTTCTGCCAAGGCAATTCACCAGTGCCTATTTGTTCCTAAAAGATTCAGTTGTATGTATGTAGCCTCTTATCCGGAGAAGGCAATGGCATCCCACTCCAGTACTCTTGCCTGGAAAATCCCATGGACGGAGGAGCCTGGTGGGCTGCAGTCCATGGTGTCACTGAGAGTCAGACACGACTGAGTGACTTCACTTTCACTTTTCACTTTCATGCATTGGAGCAGGAAATGGCAACCCACTCCAGTGTTCTTGCCTGGAGAATCCCAGGGACGGGGGAGCCTGGTGGGCTGCCGTCTATGGGGTTGCACAGAGTCGGACACGACTGATGCGACTTAGCAGCAGCAGCCTCTTAGCCAGAGAGCTGCTCATGAGGCAGTTTAGTAACAACTTCTGATACACTTTGAGCTGAAGAAATTTTACTACTTTGTGTGAAAAATGGTTATTTGAAAAACTACAGCTATAAAACTCTTTTGCCTTACTTCCTTCTGTCAACTGATTCACAGAAATTGTATTCTCCAGGCTCTTACACGAGAGAACACATCTGACTTGATATTCTTTTATTTCCTGTGACATGGAGAGTTGTCACTTCTTACTGCAGCCTCTTTTCAACCTAGTATATTTCTGGAGGCGGTGCCTATCTGATGTACTTCCGTCTTTCTGGGAGGGGCAGCATGGATGTATCTTCCACATATGTTTAAGTGATCTTTAACTCATTGGCCTGTATGTTCCATGTATACAAGGTTTGTTTTTGTTTTGCTGTGTAATATATGCCCAAAGCCAAGACAGGACCTTAGTAAGTGCTCGAGAAACACTTCATTAATGTTTGTTCTTCTCTTTTGATACCTGAATTTTTAATTATCAGTTTACACAAATATTGCACCACATTACAGTAATCCTGTCTTCATAAATGATCTGCTTTTTAAGGACTCCAAAATGACTGTCTTGATGTGGCCTAAATTAAGTGTGGCAAATCCATTTCATTCTTCTCGATATCTCATTTTCCAAAGGCTGTGGACAACTGCCACCTTACTGATTTCCTAAACACAACATTTTCACTTTTTACACCAGTCTTTTGTCAAAATTTATGCTGTCCTCCTACTCTACATTATGTCTTAACTATACCTTATTCTCTTATTCCTAATGATACAAATTTTGTATAGTTCTGAAAAGCCACAGATGGGGATTATTTTAATCTCTTGATTCACTAAATTTAGACCCATTCCCCCAAATAACTCTGAATGTTACTGGTAAAATTACTTTCCCATCATTGTTTTGAACTCTTCTTTGGCCTCTATAAGGGTTTTCAATTCATTCATCTAATTGAACTGAGAAGTGGTAGGGATTAAGCTTGCAGACCCTGGAGCCCAGCTGCTTGGGCACAAATCCTGTCTTACTAGCTATGCGCCCCTGAACAAGTCCTTTTCGTCATGGTTGCTAATCTCCTCTTAGGTAACCTGGAGACAATCTCCAGGTTAATACTCTTCCAGGTTAATAAACTTCCTCATGAAGTTATTCTGAAGATTCGTATGATAATACAGGGCAGGGTATAGAGCAACTGCTTGATAAATGGCAGCTATGGCCCTTTTATTTTTTATTAAGATTCTGCCTTGATCCAAACCCTCTTGTATCCCTGAACTAGATCCTATAACTATGTCACCACTGCTGGACCTCCCTAGTATATCTATATCCACTGGCCTGACACCGAATGCACCTTAGACAAAAGACTGTGGTCCACGGACCCACTGGATACTGCCTGGGGCGGCCTGACGTGCCTCCAGCGTCTCACCACCCTGAACTTCTCCTGCTGTTGTCTCTGGGACACCCTCAAGTTGCCTGCTGTGCCCTAGCCTTGTCTCTAGGTCCTGGTAAGTTTCCATCTGGTGGAGTCTACTGTCTAAAGAGCCCCTCAAAGTGGAAGTTATTAAAATATTAAAAAAGAGATCTTCATGTTACCACTGAATCAAAGAGGATATGCTTATCCTCTTTTATTCAGCATTAATTAATATGTCACAACAGCCTGTTTTACTCAGTGTTGGCTTAAGTGACAAGTGTACTTTGGGTTGAACTTTATTCATTCCTGAATTGAAGGACTATGCTGCAAGTGTTAACTAGGGACAAGGTCCCACATTACATACTGGAAAGGAACACAAATGGCTATTATCTTCAGAGGGGTTTATAGACAACCTGTACAGTATTCCTATGCGCACAGGTGCCTATGATGATGGTGATGATAAATGTAATACATCGTGTGTCTTTATCTCACTGATATGGACAAATTAAACTGTGTCTATTGTACATAAATTAACATATGAATCTTGCTCTGGAAGCAAAAATATATGGTCTAATAATTGTAAGGGCAACATTTTTGCTTAAAGCCTGATAATAGATTTCAGCAGCTGATCTTTTCCATTTTAATATATTGGTAAATGTGCTGTTACAAGTGGTATACTTATCAGATTATGCATCGTGGGTATGAAAGCCACAAATAAAGCCAGCGACAGAACACACTTAAGCTGCCCCTTGCACATAGGTTCGGGCCTCTGTTAGTAAGTTTATGTCATGGCCTCTTAAGAACTAGACTCAACTGAGGTTTATCCAAGTCAGTGATTTGACAGAAACTAAGACAACAATTATAGAAATTATAACAAGCTTCATCAGAAGTTCATCTCTATCGTCTCCTTAAATCAGAGTAAGAACGGAAAGCAAAAGCACTTTTCTCCCTTGAAAGAAATCTGTGGGGTGATGCAGCAGGCTAATTTTTTTAGTAACAGCCTCTTCTGGAAATCACCTGCCTGAGTTTTTAACTAGTGACTTTAGCTGATATGTCAGAAAATATCTTTTTCTTCCCATTCCACAGCCTAGGCTCACTGCCATCTCTGATAAAAGTTCCAGTCTTTGAAGGACTCAGCTGGGTTTGGGCATTTACACAAGTGCAATATCAAGACTTCAAAAAATATTTTTTTTTTTTTTTTTTTTGGGGAGTGATGGTGGGGGAGGAGTATATGTAATTTCTTAACCAATGGCTTTCTGTTTTTAATCACAGAGAACACTTAAAAAAAATCATGGTGAGTTCATCTTATATTAGGAGGTTTGTTCTCGAAATGAAAAGTTCAGGAAACAAAAAGTCCAGTTTGGGTGTCCTCATCTTTAGGCACATCTTGGTATTTTGTATTGGTAAGTCTATCTTTACCACAATATATTATTTAGGACAGGATCACATTTGTCACCTCTTCCTGCCTACTTCCCAAAGTGGTACCAAACCCACAAAATAGTCAATAAACCTCCACAGAGTGAGCAAATAAGTCTTTTTTTTTTTTTTTTTTTAAGCTCTCCTGAGTGAACTGAATTTTTGGAGGCTCATAGGTAAATATGTTTTCCTCTTTACTTTGTCTATTACAGCCAGATTATATGAGTGGGGTGTTAAAGTCTCCCACTATTATTGTATTGCTCTAGAGAATGTCCTTTAGTTTTTGTTGGAGAAATGGTTTAGTGGTGCAAAATTCTCTCAACTTTTGCTTATCTGTGAAGCTTTTGATTTCTCCTTCATATTTGAATGAGATCCTTGCTGGATACAATAATCTAGGCTGTAAGTTATTTTCCTTCATCACTTTAATTACGTCTTGCCATTCCCTCCTGGCTTGGAGAGTTTCTATTGAAAGATCAGCTGTTATCCTTATGGGAATTCCCTTGTGAGTTATTTGATGTTTTTCCCTTGCTGCTTTTAATATTTGTTCTTTATATTTAATCTTTGTTAATTTGATTAATATGTGTCTTGGGGTGTTTCGCTTTGGGTTTATCCTGTTAGGGACTCTCTGGATTTCTTGAACTTGAGTGGTAATTTCCTTTTCCATTTTAGGGAAGTTTTCAACTATTATCTCCTCAAGGATTTCCTCATGATCTTTCTTTTTATCTTCTTCTTCTGGAACTCCTATGATTCGAATGTTGTAGCGTTTGATGTTATCCTGGAGGTTTCTGAAATTGTCCTCATTTCTTTTGATACGTTTTTCTTTTTTCTCGTCTGATTCATTTATTTCTAGGATTCTATCTTCTAGTTCACTAATCCTATCTTCTGCCTCTGTTATTCTACTATTTGTTGCCTCCAGGGTATTTTGGATCTCATTTATTGCATTATTCATTATGTGTTGACTCTTTTTTATTTCTTCTAGGTCCTTGTTAAACCTTTCTTGCATCTTCTGAATCCTTGTCTCCAGACTCTTTAACTGTGATTCTATTTTGATTTCGAGATTTTGAATTAATTTCGCTATCATTATTCGCAATTCTTTATCAGGTAGATTCCCTATCTCTTCCTCTTTGGTTTGGATTGGTGGGGATCTACCCTGTTCCTTTAGCTGCTGGGTATTCTTTTGTCTCTTCATTTTGTTAAAATTGCCAAATTTAGAGTGTCCTTACTATATTCTGGTAGTTTGTTGAATTCTCTTTATTGAGGCAGTTTACAGGTCTTTTCAATATCTGATCTCTGCCTTGTTACAGAGGGGGCGGAGATGAACACCCAAATCTAAACCGGCCAGGTTCAGGCACTCAGATAATCCTCAGAAGCACAGACTTGATTCAGTCTGCGTTTTATGCCCTTCCCAGATCCGAGTAGCGCAGGTGATGAAATGTTCAGCGAGTGCAGGTGCTGCGACTTATCGCCTCTCCGCCACTCAGTTTTCTGGGTATACAAGCAGCGCACTTTCTCAGGCAGATGTTGACCATCCAGAGCCCCAAGAAGCGTGAGTCAGCACTGAAACCTACTCACAGTTCCGTTAGACAGTGTCTCTCTAGGGCTGTAATTGCCCGCCTCTGGCCCTGGTTGCCTGTCACCGGAGTGGGATGGCCTGCAGCCGGCCAACTCTGTGCAGCCCCCTGTTCCGTAAGTAGTCCTGGTGGTGTCCCAAGTTAGGGCTGGCCTTTGATGTAGTAGATAACCGACAGTCTGGTTATTTCGCTCAGATAGCGCCCGAGATAGCCAGGCCAAATCCTTTCTCAAAGCAATGCAGGCCTCGCCGCTCCTCCTAGCCCAGCCCCCACTTGCCAATAGCAAATGCTGGTGTCCGCGCCAGTTCTCCGCAAAAGGAGTTACCGCAGGGCTCGTTTTCTCGTTTTGAAGACAATGAGCTGTCTTTCTAAGTGCCTGATGTCCTCTGCCGGCATTCAGAAGTTGTTTTATCGAGTTTATTCAGCATTCAAATGTTCTTTTAATGGATTTGTGGAGGAGAAAGTATTCTCCCCGTCTTACTCGTCCGCCATCTTAGCTCCTCCCCAAAAAATATATTTTGAAAGTCCTGGAACAAAATTTGCATTTTTCATCATGGCTTTTAGAGTATACTTATAATTACATAAAATGAAGTAAAATATCTCAAATGATAAATTTATTACACAGTAAGAACACCACAAGCAAGGTGTATGTCTACACACAGTCACTTAAAAAGGAAAGCAGCACTGTGAGTTCTAAGGAGTAACAAAAAGGGCACTGCCTTTATGTGGCTACTAAGCAGTTTTTGAGGTGACTGCCATATATATGAATTTTCAAAGGAACACATTCTTTTTCCTTTTTCCTGATGGTAAATTTGGTAAGCATGAGCAGATGGACACAATTCTACCCTGGTGCTCCAAAGGAAAAAGCTCTCAGACTCAAACTGAAATCAAAGGAAGGGTCTAGAAAAGGCAATGTTTTGCTTACAGATCACATCTTCAGGTAACTTGCTGTGAATCACTGAAGAAATATTCTTCTAGAACACAGAAAATGAATGGAAAGCACACTGACACAGGAAGTACGCCTGGGTCCTGCACACATTACAGTTTAAGACACTCTGACCTACCCTTTGCCACCTTTGTGCTAAAGCCTGGAAAAGGCTGAGGTTCCAAATGAAAAATCACAGCGACACAGTGATCCCATGCGCTATGTGGCCCACTCAGGATTTTTCCTCCACTTAAATTTCTAGGTGTTCACTATTTCTCTGAAATGTCATCAGTAAAGCGAGAATGCTGAGAGAAGAGGTCAGAGAATTAAGAACAAGACAGTCATCTCTGAAATGCTGAATTTCTAAATGGTCTAAACATTTCTCATTTTCAATGGTTATCAGAAACTGAGTCAAGTCTTAAAAGTACTAGTATGTAGCTATATGTTACATATATACTATTTGATAATAAGATTTGTTTTACCCTTTTTCCATCTGTTTTAAAACACAATAGTATCTTGACCCCTAGAAATATAAATAAATTAAAAAACAGGAAGACTCAATGTCCTCAGAATTCCTGGGACTAATGTTAAGGGAAAAGACTTTACTACCCACAATGGAGGCCTTTAGCACCAATCTCGTGGGCCAAAAATCTACCTAATACATTCATCTCTATTTACTTTATAATTTTGATAACCACTTACAAAATATAGGTACATAAAGTATTAGGTACAACAAACATGCCAATATGTTCACAGAACAAGTTTAAAGAGAAGAGGAGATCATCAGTCCTACTCAAAGTCACATTAAATGCTATATCCTGTCTTTGGAGAAAGAAAATATAACCTGCTTATTGTTCATGTTAGGAAATGATTTCTCTCTGGATGAAATGGGATTTATATAAGTCTCAACTGTGCATTAGAGAACTGTGGCAAGGGAAAGTGTTTTCATTATGTGTTGGAAAGAGTCCGCACAACTTTATTGCTCATATTTTTGCCTTTACAGGCATAACTGCAGCTGAACAGTCATTAGGAACTGTGTGGTGGTTTGTCTTCTCCAAGGGCATTACTCACCTTCAGGTCCCGATGGACTACGCCCATCTGATGGCAGTGTAGCACAGCCTCCAGGATCTGCTGAATGCAATGACTGCATGCAAACACCAGGGGGCGTGTGTTAGTTCCAAGCTTACACTCACTGTCTGTATACCCTCAGAGAGACTGGGTTAAAGTGCAGAACTAGCAGACAACTGGGGTTGTGTTTAAACAACTGCAGCCACGTAAACATACGCTCGAGTGGAGTGACTACTACCTCAGGACAATCAGGATCTTGCCAGATGTGGGCCAAAATGTAGGTTCACTTGTTCTAGAAAAATCATCTTAAAAACATCAAATTCAGGAGCTCTTTTCCCGGTTATAAATCCTCACAGGAAATGAACTGGAACACAAGTATAGTTTTTATAGATTTTGTGTTCCACCTTCACTCCACACAAAAACAGCTGTTTCCCTCTTCTCTCCCATTTTTCTCATATCATTTGAAAGCTGTCACATTAGCAGTCAAGTCTCCATTAAGGTTAAATTAGGATACGTAATGAATTTTTGATAAATCATTAAACTTCGCATGCTTTAATTTAGCTGGCAATTATTATCTCTTGCCTGAGGGTTCATCGGACTCAAACGGAGCAATGAGGAACCAGTTGTTCTGCTACAGCAACCCATGGTCTCAGAACAGAAGTGGTGTTTAGCTCTACAGGCGGACATACATCACAAGCCAGGGTTATTTCCAGGCCAATGCTGGACATCTCAGGAAAGCCTGCCCCAAACCGTCTCTCTGGTTTACTCCTCGGAACCTTAAGAGCTGTGTTTCCAGTGCTGTCCTTCCCTTTTTGCTATGATGTATATTTAGCCTGTAGATGAGCAAACTGAAAGAGCCATCATGCATTATTATGTCATCATTTAGTCGTTTTGAGGAAAAGTTGGGAAAAGCAAGGGAACAATTGTACAACACCCACCCTCTGCCCTTTCCCCAGAAAAAAAAACAAAAAAACACTTCCTCTGATTCAGATGTACGGACTCCATATACTGACCTTCAGATCCCTGTGCACTATGCCATTTAGGTGACAATGATTTACACTTTCTAGAATCTGCTGTATACAATGACTGCAAAGATACAAGGGCAGAATGGAAGGGAGAACATTTTAAAGGCACAGAATCACACTGAATACAAAATAAAATAAAAATCTGAACGAAACACACAAATGAACAAAAATTATATTTTTCACATTTTTTAGCTTTACACTGGAATTAAATAATGCTGGATAAAGCTAATTCTGGCAGTAACAAAAATGACATCCAACACAGAATTTGTGACATGTTCAGACAAAACAATTTGAGCTGTGTTTTCTTTCATTGCAACTCTATTAATCATTTGTTTACAGAAGTCAAAATTTCCATATTCAGGGAGAAAATTTTTATAAATAATTCTAGGAAATTTTATAAGTAATTCCCACCATATTCTGGGAAAATTCTTCAGTGAAATAAAATTTATGGGTATTTCTTATACACATCTAAACTGTTTAAAATCTGAGGTCACAATTAAACATAGGTGCTGAAACAAGAGGGCGACACAAATGAAGTGGCAGGTGAGACGAGGGTTAAAAAAAACGGAGGGAGACATTTACCATTTTGACTTAGAAATGGTGCTGCTTATATAATACGTAATAGGAAACTAATGCACGTCTCCAGTAACAGAAGCAGAATTTAAAGTAAATCCATGGTATTAAAAAATCCCCTCTTCAGTATAGCCATACTTTGGGGAAGGAATAAAAACTTAACAAGTAAAAATAAAATTTTCAATCCCCTGGAGCACTGGTGGTTATTTGACACATTTCCATCACCTCAGTGAAAGAAAACTTTTACTCCTATGTTAAAATGTGTAATTTATGCCACGTCAAATAGACTGCTAATTACATTAGAGGGGAGACATCACGGATGGGCCTCGATCAAGGCCCGTGAGCTGTCATCTGACACACAGAAGCGCAGGACGTGTCACACTGATGAGTTCTGCACAAGTCCATTGCGTGATGCAAGCGCAGGTGTATGACAGAACTGCATTCCTTCATTCAGGGGTTAAGCAAATACTTTAGCAAGGACATTTTCAATCATTTAATGTACAAAATACTACTACTCCAAAGTAAATTATTGAATTTAAAAAAGTAATCATCACCTGATTTATTAAACATAAGTGTCACAGTGATCATAATTGTGATTTTCTAGCTCTAACTCGATTTAAGTGTACCACTAAAAGAGCTTGAGATTGGTTGTTCTTGACTGTACAGCTTCCTGGACTGTTGGTAATTATTTGCTAATCATATAGCTTTTTTCCTTCTACAGTAATGTTCACATTGGTATAAGTTTTTAGTCGTAATGAATAACAGAAAATAGAAAAGTAAACAATAATTAATATTAAATAAGCTTCACCATATGTGACTAGTGAGAATGAATTCAATTCTTAACTTCTTGAGGGCTAGTACTAAACAGATTTTTACAAATTACTTGCTCTTTATGAGTATGGTTGACAGGAGAATGTTTCTTCTCCTTAATTATGTGTGAGACCTATCCTAAACTGTATCCTATAGTAAATTTCAAAATTTAATATAAGCACGTATATGAAATGATCCAACACTTAGGGTCTATACTGTTATCTTGGGGCTGAAAATAGTCTCTAATTTCAACCAGTATTTTGAAACACAATAACAACCTGTTTAAAATAACTTTGAAAAGCAAAACAAAGGAAATTTCTTAACTCTTTTTTTATTACTTTGATAAAAAAGATTATTCTCTTGGCAAGTGGGAAAAGAGTTACTTCCAAGGCTATTCTGAAGTGCTTTTCAGAGGCCTAATGGGAGGGTTTGGCTTAGACTGAACAAGCGATGATTCACTCATCCTAAGTGACATGGAACTTTCTATTTGACTTTGGCAGTAGAAATTCCATTAAAAAAAGTAGAGTGTAGTCAGGTACAGATAAGATTCATAAAATGTCATAAACAATAACATTAAACCAAGAAGGTGAATGAGAAGTTCAGAAGTGAGCCTGGGTATGCATGTGCTACTGTGGAGGGATGGGGGCCTGCTACTGGCTGACTGATGCCCCGGGCCAGGCTACCAGGGAGGCAGCAGACCTAGGAAGCTCTGAGAGCATGGGAGAGGACAGGCAGGCACAGACCACCGTAACTGAATACACATAACCTCTCATTTACATGGCTAGGAAGGAGCTAATCACTCATGGCCAGATTTTTCAAAATGGGTACTAACTACAGAATATATATAAGAAATGCCAAGGAAATTAACACCATGCAGTCTAAGTAATTTCTCAGCAAGTAAATCAATGTTACTTCACTCCAAAAGCATTGCCCTTGTGTAGCCTCCGAAGTCTCAAATGAGACAAAATGTTAGCCATTTTTAACTTCTGTAAAAATGTTGCCAATTAACAAGATTGGGAAATCTTCTTGAACCCTGTGAAGTACCTGAGTAAATATTTTTTCAAGTGAGAGTTCCAAGGACTTTAATGAAATTTCCAAAGAGTTAGATAGTTCGTAATGTTTTAAGGAGACCACTGGGGCTTTTGGAGTCTGTTTCTTTTATGATCTCTGATTGGACGTGGGCCATTCATGGAATTTTCTGTGATGAGGGAAATGCCTAATATTTACTATGTCCAGTCAGTTGCCACTAGGCCCTCGTGTAATTAGACACTTGAAATGGGCTAGTGCAACTGAGGAATGAACTTTTTATTTAAGGTAACTGAAACTGAAATTACAAGTCACATGTATAAACAACAAAGCCCTACTGTACAGCATAATGAACTGTATTCAATTGCTGCTGTTATCAGTTGTCAAGTTGTGTCTGACTCTTTGCAACCCCACGGACTGCAGCACCCAAGGCTTTCTTGTCCTTCACAATCTCCCAGAGTTTGCTCAAATTCATGTCCATTGAGTCAGTGATGCTATCTAACCATATTCAATATTCAAAAATTCATATTCAATATTCTAACTATATTCAATATCTTGTAATAAACCATAGTAGAAAATACAAAAAATCACTTTGCTGTATTGCAAAGTATTGCAGAAATTAATACAACACTGTAATTCAACTATACCTCAATAAAATAAATTTTTAAAAAAATAGTCATATGTGACTAGTGGTTATCATACTGGGAAGCCTAGCATCTAGAGACCAGAGGGTTTCAATTTTTTTTTTATTCTCATAACTTTGATAAAAAGTATATTTCTTTATCAGAAGTCATTCCAGTTAGGCTTTAAAAAAATAAATATATTCTAACTATAGATACTAGTTAAAAGTAAAGTTTACATCAGAGTCATAGTTTTTTTTTTTTTTCCCCCCAAAGAACCATCCTGAAAATCCTTGAGAGAGAGAGGACTTGTGAAAAGTCCAATACGATATTATGAGATTCTCATAATCCTAAGTACCATGATATATTTGTAGAGATATACTGAACAAGCATCAGGTGAGTGCTGAGTCTTCTATCTTGTCCAGGACAAGTCGTTTACCTGGCATCAGCTTCACTGTAATATTCTCTTGCCACTATGTCTTCAAACAGTTCACCTCCAGTAACTCTGTGAAGACAAACAAGATTACATTAAAAAAGAAGAAAAAACTAGGCATCAATAGATTTCCACCAATGTTCATATAGAATATTGGTTTTCATGTTATTATATAAAGTATAATAAATTATTATAAAAACATAAAGTATATTAAAATATTATAAGACTCCATCAGTCGCTCAGTTGTGTCTGACTCTTTGCGACCCCATGAACCACAGCACGCCAGGCCTCCCTGTCCATCACTAACTCCCGGAGGTCACTCAGACTCAGGTCCACTGAGTCGGTGATGTCATCCAACCATCTCTTCTTCTCTTGTCCCCTTCTCCTCTCACCTTCAATCTTTCCTAGCATCAGGGTCTTTTCAAATGAGTCAGCTCTTCTCATCAGGCAGACAAAGTATGGGAGTTTCCACTTCAACGTCAGTCCTTCCAATGAACATTCAGGACTGATTTCCTTTAGGATGGACTGGCTGGATCTCCCTGCAGTCCAAGGGACTCTGAAGAGTCTTCTCCAACACCACAGTTCAAAAGCATCAATTCTTTGGTGCTCAGCTTTCTTTATAGTCCAACTCTCACATCCATACGCGACTACTGGAAAAACCATAGCCTTGACTATACGGACCTTTGTTGGCAAAGTAATGTCTCTGCTTTTTAATATGCTGTATAGGTTGGTCATACCTTTTCTTCCAAGGAGTAAGCGTCTTTTAATTTCATGGCTGCAGTCACCATCTGCAGTGATTTTGGAGCCCCCTAAAATAAAGTCAGCCACTGTTTCCACTGTTTCCCCATCTATTTCCCATGAAGTGATGGGACCAGATGCCATGATCTTAGTTTTCTGAATGTTGAGTTTTAAGCCAACTTTTTCACTCTCCTCTTTCACTTTCATCAAGAGGCTCTTCTTCTTCACTTTCTGTCATAAGGGTGGAGTTATCTGCATATCTGAGTTTATTGATATTTCTACTGGCAATCTCGATTCCAGCTTGTGCTTCATCCAGCCCAGTGTTTGTCATGATGTACTCTGGATATAAGTTAAATAAGCAGGGTGACAATATACAGCCTTGACGTACTCCTTTTCCTATTTGGAACCAATTTGTTGTTCCATGTCCAGTTCTAACTATTGCTTCCTGACCTGTATACAGATTTCTCAAGAGGCAGGTCAGGTGGTCTGGTATTCCTATTCTCTTTCAGAATTTTCCACAGTTTATTGTGATCCACACAGTCAAAGTTTATTGTGATACACACACACAAGACTCCATAATGGCTGATTTATATTCATCTAAACATTTTCCTATTTGCTTATGCATCACTAGATCCTGGGCACACACTTTTCTGTACACCATAAAAATATTCAGACACATCTCTCATAGAAAGTGGTTTCTATGAAACCCATCAAGTCTTGAAATATTAACTAAGGTCTGACAAAGTGTGTGCAACCATTCAGGAGTATTTTCTGAATAGACAGAGAAGATGATACATATCATGGATGTAGAGTGTGAATTTGCAGGCTGTATTTCTTTGGAGGGAATCGTTTTTTTAAATTGCAATAAACACGTCTTTGTGGGCTAGAGGTGGCCTTCCAAAATGCATGTCACTCGGGGGCTGAGGGTTCACTTTTCCGTGTAAAAACACCCTGATCTCCTTACTCCAAGTCTTCACCAGTAAACTAAGACTCAGGCTTTGGTAATGTCCTGGGAGTCAGCGGTGATCCCTTTCCAACTAGGAAGGAGTCTATCTGTCTGCCCTTTTTAATAAAGTGAAGACTTTCCCACAACTCAGCAACTGGATTTGGTTACTCCAGGAAGTTCATTCAAATCATGGACTTCGAGGCTCTCTAGTGAAGGCGATGTAACTCTCTTTGGGATTCATTTCTTTTCCAGGTCTAATAGATATAATGATTTGCGGCCAGAATTCCTTAAGTGGTGATTCTCTGGCTTACGCCTTTTTTCTCCCTGCTTAAACAATGATTTTAAATTTTAAAGTCACAAAACTTTGTAGTAAAATTTTAAAAATATGGAAACATACCAAGTCCTCTCCTATCTCTTGATCCCAGTTCCACTCTCCAGAATAAACTAATTTTAACTTTATGTGTGTCCTTTCAATTTTTTGTATATCTTTTGACATTTATACTTCTCCCTTTGCAAATGCACACAAAGAACATTTATCTCACTAAAGTGCAATTGTGCAACCACAAAAATTAGGTTAATTGTGTTTTTCATTTTACATTAAATCATGGGCACTCTTTCATATCAGAAGCATTTTCCCCCTATTAAACTAAGTAGTGTGTGTGTGTGCGCGTGCGTGCGTGCGTGTGACTGTGCGCACCTTTGAGAGTATTTCTAAAAGATAAATTCTTATAAGTAAAATTATTGGGTCAAGGAGTACCCACATTTAAAATTTTGTTGGGAAGACAAACTATCCCAACTCTGTTGGGAAGGCACAGTATCTTCCCAAATCACTGCACCTCCAAAACTGTCAAAGTACTGACAGGCCCCCAATATGACTAATGATGGTTATGGTCAATTAACAAAAATGCCTATCTAATTGGGGGAAAAGTTAGCTCAGGTTAATAGGAATTTTACTATGAGTGAAATGAATCATTTTCTTATGTATTTGTCAGTCATTCTTCCTTCCTTATTATGATCTGACTTGATTTTAAAAGAAAATTTCTGTTTTGGAATTTAATCTTAAAATAGCTAACATTTGTCAAGTGCTTACCACATGCCACACAGTGTGCTAAGCTTTAAATTCATTGAGAAATTCTCATAATTTGTGATGGTTTTAGTACTAGCCCAGTTTATCGATGAGAAAATGGAGGTACAGAGAAGTTAAGTAACTTGCCCCATTTTACACAGCCCTGAGTGGCACTGGAGTGCCATCCACTCCACAGCCCACACTCACATCATTACACAGTACAGCTTTTCCAATCATCACACTGTTCATCTTTCCAGAGGCTTAGAAGGTATGAGTCATGTGGTCAAGCATTGGGTGAAGGTAATAGGTTTGCTGTATGCAAGTGTAAGATAAAATTACCCTAAAATTGGTTTTTTGTCACTGTTCTTTTTTTTTTTTTTTTGCTTAATAAATTCTGAAACATCCAATGAAAACATTTTCTAGAGATCACCAGTTATTATTCTCTTCTGTATTTTCCTCTCCTAAATGTAAAGATGTGATACTAAAAAGTATAGATTTGAAAGTTTATGTAACCTTCCCCCAGCTCCACTGCATTATGGATATTTGTAAGTTCTTTAATGTTGAAGTTACAACTTTCGATTCTATTATTTTTAGATATACAATGGACACCTAAAATTATTTAAAGCTTCATAGGTGCAGATGTAGAAAACGGACTTGTGGACTCAGTGGGGGAAGGAGAGGGTGGCAGGAGTTGAGAAAGTAGCCCTGACATATATACACTACCCTGTGTAACACAGCTAGTGGGAGACTGCTGCATAACCCGGGAGCCCAGCCCAGCGTCTGTGACCGTCCAGAGGGGAGGCATGCGGGGAATGCGGGAGGAGAGACAGAGGGCAGATATATACACATATAGTTATGATCGGTTTGCATTGTAGGGCAGAAACCAACACAACACTGTCAAGCAATTTTCCTCCAGTTAAAAAATAAACAAACACAAGGAAAACAGAAAAAAAAATTCCTGTAACAACAAAAAAGCGTCACATGAGCTTGTTATGAAAACTATGGTTACATATACATATAACTGCATTTACTGGCACAGCTAAGCTTTTCTCCCAGTTATAATCTATGATAATTTGTGCCCTAGACAAATCATAATACTAAGTAATTAAATATTAGAGAGAAAGTACTTCCAACAAATCTATTGTCTCTATAATGATGATAACAGTTTTGTGAGATTTCTTTCTTTGAATGTGACCAACATAGATATGATGCATACATTTATCCTTGTTTCTGACCACAGGTACCAAGAAAATCTGTATATATTACATACAATCTTGGGTTATTAAAGTGCTTAACAAATATTAATTAAAAAGTCTACTGTGGAGGGTTCAGGATGGGGAGCACGTGTATACTGGTGGTGGATCCATCTCGATGTATGGTAAAAGCAATACAATATTGTAAAGTTAAGCAAAATAAAAAAAAAAAGAAGAAAGTGAAAAAAAAAAAGTCTACTGTCATTAATCAAATTGCTGCTGCATATACAATAGCTCCTTAAATAGATTATCTGCTCCATGAGAACTGCTGGATCCTAAATTATTAATACTAGGATCAGGACTTACTGATCTTTGTTACCTTAGTACTCACCCTAGCAACCAAGACATACCATTTATTCAATTAATGAGTACTGAAATAATGATCAAATGAATTAACCAAGTCAGAAAACTATGCTACCCATCTACTATTACAAGATTAGAATTTACATGAGCTTAAAAAGAAAAAATAAATCCCACTAAAATTTAGCTACACATGATAATAGGTTTTATTTCTTGAGAGTTCATATCTAAAGAAGAACACTGAAAAATCAGGTATAACTATTAAACATATAAATATAAGGGGCATAGAGTTCTATACTGAGTTGGAGATTAAGTAGTCAGCTGTCTCAGAGTACTCTTTCTCATTTTCTAGCATTCGTTTTTCTCATTATTTAAAAATATCCTTGTGCAGTGAAGCCATTTTATCATTTTGACTCTATGTATGACAAACGTCTGAGAAGGCAAAAATGGAGTTCTAATAGAACACAATGCCTTAAAAAGAAACTACTATACTTTTTTCTATACTCACATTACTTGTTTATTTAATAGAGCACAAAATTAAGCAGGAGTTATTACAGATTTTGGAAAATTTTTAGTGTGCGAAGTTTCATAAAATTCACAAACCAGTCTGATGAATAAATTGTTAGTTAGAGATTTTGTGAATAAATTGATGTTAGGGATCTGTATGACATGAGGTATGTCAATTATATATTTGAATTATTAACTATCATTTATGAACCTCCAGAACATTAGAGCTTACAGGAAAAAAAGATAATTCTGGAAGTATGAAAAGATGAGGCTCCGCATATCTTAGAGATGAATATTTTTGTTGTTGCTTTTATTTATTGAGATGCTGAATCATCTCAATAAATAAATCCAGCAAGAATGATTTGTGCTCCTAGTATATTTGTGAGTTATACCAGAAATGCCTAAAAGTAGTTTCATCTTAAATAAAACATTAAGTTTCACAAGGATTATAGCTTTGACTATGACACTGAGCAGCAGCTGGAGTCCAAGATGTCCAAGACTGGGCTTTGGAAGGGAAAACGGGGCCACGGTGAGTCAGGAGCCAGCACCGATGTAGAGACGGGACCGGTGCCTGAGGTGGCAGGGCAAAACCTAGGGAGCTCAGGCTGCAGTCACACTGGGAACCAGGAGCCCAGAGCAGGGACAGGCGGATGCATGGTGAGGGGGAAATGTCTACAAGGCAGGGCCAGGAGTGTCTCTAAGGAAAAAAGGAGTAATTCCCTCTGGAACTCTAAGTACAGAGTTGCAAAACAAACCCAACAAGCAGAGGCCACCAGACATGAAACCCAAGGCTGTGAACAGAGCCAGCAGGAGTCATATTAGCAAAGAATCACCAGCGTCAAATGTTTGCCTGTCTGTCCCAAAACATTTCACGTGCTCCCTTGCAGCTGGGTGATGGGTGTGTACTCTAGTGGTCTCCAGGGTAGAAGCTGTGATGCTGACGTGTTTGTACATGTTACCTGCAAGGTGCCTGGCACACTGCTTTCCACACTGTTGAACAATAACAACAAACACCCACTGGTGCCCACCACGTGCGAAGCCCCAGTACTATTCTAAGCCTCTTCAGGTAACACAACAACCTCATGAGGCAGATACAAGTGTTCCCATTTCACACATGAGCACACTGAAGCAGTGGAGGTTAAGGACTTTTCCCAAGAATGCACAACATGAGAGAAAAAGGTTTGCGAGTTCTCACTGTGCTGCCCTAATCGTTGCCCCTTACACACAACCTGGAGGGCAGGAGAGGGCAGGTCCAAGATGTCTGGAGGGCCCAAAGGATCACGTGAAAAGACTGGGAATCACAGTGACATAAAGGCATTCCCACTTACCTCTCTCTTAAATCCTGGACTAAAGTCAGACCAGATGCTGGTAAGGGCTGGTCAGAGTGAAGCTGATCAGGGTTTATTTACAGGAGTGTTACTGGCTGTTTTGGCCAGACAATCCTTCACCATGTGGAATGGCCCTTGAGTGGCAAGACTATTGGCACCAGGCCACATAGCAGGTGCCAGCGACACTACGTTGTCAGTGCGTCAACCCCACTACTTCCACCAGTCACCCCAAGGTTCCCCCGAGGCCCCCTTGAAGAGAACCACTGAGCTAAGGGAACAAAGTCTACGGAATACAACTGAAAACTTAGGCCTTCTTTACACATCTAACATATACAGTCAAACAAGCCAATCAGTGGGCTTTCCTGGTGGATTAGCTGGTAAAGAATCCGCCTGCAATGTGGGAGACCTGGGTTTGATCCCTGGTTGGGAAGATCCCCCAGAGAAGGGAACGGCTACCCACTCCAGTATTCTGGCCTGGAGAATTCCACGGACTCTATAACCCATGGGGCCGCAAAGAGTCGGGCACAACTGAGCGGCTTTCACTATCACTTTCACCTTTCAAGCCAATCGATGGTTCAAGGGCCTTTTGGGCAGACACCTATGATGGATCATCGTATCTTCAGTACCTTACAGAAGTACCGCCTGGCAGACAGAAAGAGCGTCAGGAATCTTTGCTGGGTAAATAAATTATTAAATAATCCAATGGATTAATGGAGACATATGCAGCTGTCCACAACTTTACGGGTTAACCTGTACTTAAAGTAGGATCTGAGGGGGAGAGGCCCAAGTACCTTTTGTGTTATTTATCTACTGATCTCTAGACAAATCCTGCTGACTTTATCTCTAAAACGGATCAAGACTTCTTTCCATCTCCACCACAAGGCCACGGGTCCACGTCATCACTATCACCTGCACCACTGCAACGACCTCTTAAGTAACACCATGACCTCTCTTGCTCCTCTGCCATCTAGTACCCAGAGAGCAGCTTTAAATGCATGTTGAATTTCATCTCACGCCTACAGGATGCTCTTACACATCTGCGCAGTGCTCCTTCAAGCAAACTCCTCACAGGACCTGCCTGTCTCGCGAGCCTCCCTGGCGCCCCTCTCGGTGCCGCTCCAGCCACACTGGCCTTCCTGCAGTTCCTTAAATACACCAAGCTCCTTCTCACCCCCGAGCCTTTTCGTGTGCTTCTTTCTCTCCTAGAACTTTCCCTTACTCTCTATATCCAGTGAGTAAATTCCTCTTATCCTTCAAAATTTGGTAAATTTCTTATCCCCAGGCCTCTACTCATCTAAGTTATCTTATTGCCTTAGAACCCATTTTATTCTCCGTAACACCTATCACCAATACTTATCATTACGGATTCGTTTGTGTTTGCCTTTGTTTAATGTTTGTCTCTCTACCTGTATGGTTGCTCTGGGAGGGTAATTTGCTCCTGCTTTTCCACTATAAAATATAAAGTGCTGACTCACAGTGCCTGTGACAAGCACATTAAATGCTTATTAAGTGAATGAGCCCAGAGTTTTATATTTCACAGACAGCCAGATATGTGGGATGATCACATATCAATGCCATTGTGTTGATATTCCTGACATTATATCACTCACCATTACATTTTATAAGAAAGTAGGGATCTCTCAGGCAGTTTTTCCCTAGAAACCACGTATTTCACTTTTGGACTTATAGTATCTTTCCCATAAGACAGAGCTTGTCTGTGAACTAATCATGTCTGATCACAAATGCAAGAAGTATTTGTTGAATTAATTATAAAGGCACATACTTGGATTAGAGATTGAGCAAGATAACTAGCTATGTTTATATTTTATTTTTTGAAGAACTGAACCCATATATGTCTTTATTTACTATAATTGAGTAAACAGACCAGGAACATCTATATGTTCAAATTCTATTTGACATTATGCCCCTCTCATACGCTCAGAAACGTTCAGAATTCTTGGTGAATGATGCGTTTTAAGACGAGTCGAGTGGTGCGGCCACAACCAAGCACAATCAGATGTGTCAGACAGTTCTGATAGAGTGGCAGTGGTGGGCGTGGGGGTGGCTGATGCAAATTGGGGATGACTGACACAAAACACAACTCTGGTTCACTGCTAATGCCATTATTAGTACCTTTTTTTTTTCCTTTAAGCTAAAATCAATTTATTCTGTAAGTTATTTTCTAGCTGAATATCCAGTATCTGATAACACCTCTGAAGTAGTAGATTATTTGAGGTTGTCCAGAAATGTTTTTCTGAATGAATTCCAAATTGTTTGATGGAAATCAAAAAAGGTGGAGAGTTGCTTTAATAGAAAGTCCAAAGAGTTTCTTATTGATTCTGATGGAGACAGATTTGCTGAGTCATACTAAGAATTAGAATCAAGATGATAAAACCGAGACAAGCCATTGGAAGTGTTTCATACAAACCCAAATCAGAGCAGGAGGAAAGGCGCCATGCTGGAGGAGGCCCCGTGAGGTATATTAGAAGCAGGACTGTGCTCATGGACACTGTCCAGCCTGAAGTGTCATGCAGAGTGGAGAAGTGGAGTGGGGTGGCAGGATCCTAAACTCTGCAAAGGAGAGCTTCTTTTATTCCTGCTTTTCTGTCTAATCTCTGGTGGCTGAATCTACCCTTTCAGTATCATTCTGGACTTCTGTAATCTCCCTCAGTTGTAAAACTCATGCCAGTTCTATTTACAATCCCCTCCTCATTCCATCTCTCATAAATGCAGGTGAAAAATTTGGACTACAATCAAAAGTTCATATTCTTAAAGTTGCTTTTCCTCTTTGATGAACAAGAAAAAGCATGAATAAAAACAGCACTGCTAACCACAATTAAGGGCACATGGAATAAAGCAAAAGTAAAAATGAGATAGGTTATTTTTGTTCTGTTACTATCACAGACTTCTTCAAGTAAGCAAATCAGCCACTAAGCTTATTATATTAGTGTGTGTGTATAGTTTAATAAAATGCCTTAATCTAAGACTAATTAAATGCTCAGGCAATGTATTGCAAAGATGTATATATCAAAGGAGAAGGCAATGGCACCCCACTCCAGTACTCTTGCTTGGAAAGTCCCATGGATGGAGGAGCCTGTTAGGCTGCAATCCATGGGGTCGCTAAGAGTCGGACATGACTGAGCGACTTCACTTTCACTTTTCACTTTCATGCATTGGAGAAGGAAATGGCAACCCACTCCAGTGTTCTTGCCTGGAGAATCCCAGGGACGGGGAGCCTGGTAGGCTGCCATCTATGGGGTTGCACAGAGTCGGACACGACGGAAGTGACTTAGCATAGCATATATCAAAATGAATACTTCCTGAAGGCAAGAAATAGACTGTAATTCTATGCATTAAAAAAAGTTTGATGCAAATTAAAATCACAATGAGATACCAACTCACAGCCACTAGTGTGGGTTACCACAAAAAAAAAAAACAACTCAGAAAATAATAAGTGTTGGTGAGGATGTAGAAAAATTGAACACTTGTACACCATTGGTGGCAATCCAAAATGGTACAGCTGCTGTGGAAAACAGTATGACAGTTACAAAAATGTTTAAATAGGATTAGCATATGAGCCAGCAATTCTGCCTGTGATTGTGTACCCAAAAGAACTGGTTCCTGAAAAGATATCTGAACTCCCGTGTTCATAACTGTACTACTCACAATGGTTAAAACATGTTCATTGGCTGATACGAGGATAAGCAAAATGCGGTAAATGCTGTCAATGAACCTAAAAAGGTAGTCAGTTTTGACATATGCTACAACATGGGTGAATCCTGAGGACACCTTGCTAAGTGAAATAAGTCAGTCAAAAAAAACAGATACTGATAAGTTCACTTACATGAGGTACTCAGAGTAGTCAAAATCAGAGAGACAGCAAGTATAGAATGGTGATCACCAGAGACAGAGGAGAGGGAAGAATGGGGAGTTACTATATAGTGGATGTAGAGTTGCAGTCCTGCACAATAAAAAGAGTTCCAAAGATGGATGGTTGTCCAACAATGTACCTGTGCTTAATGCCACTGAACTGGACAGAGAGATGGTTCAGCAATTTTTATATTATGTGTATTTAAAAAAAAATTAAAGCGAATTATTTGATGATAATAATATGAGGACAATGAAAAAGAGTACAATGTGATGAAGACTAAATAAATATTGCTATTTCCTATTACTTTATGAGTTTCAGAGAGATTTAGAAAGTTATCCATACAAAAATCTTGAGTGCTAATGAAAAGTTCTATATCAGCTAGTTGTTAAAAGTGATAATTTGTTCCACTGTTACTTTTCACTTTAGGCAGCACGCTCACGAGAATGAAGCAGATTGAACATTATAACTGGCTTGTTATTAGTCAACTGTGTGAGGTCAGGTCAGGCCAAGATTTTTGTGTGCTGTATTTTGCCTATTCATAAAATGCAAAGAGAAAATACAGCATTTTTCCGCCTATTCAGAGCCATCAGATAAGGGCTGTTACAATTTGTGCTCTACACAAAGGCACATGCCAAGGGAGCAAAGGGAGAGCTCTGACCCGGCCTCCTCCCACTCTCTAAGCAGAGTGCCTGTACCCGGAGTTTTCTCTGAATGGCACAGAAACACCAACAGGCTCTATGTTTGACAAAGTTCCATGAGTAATTCAGTTCGGATTATCCCCTCCTCACCAAGACATGACCACCACGACCCCAGAGCCTCTTTAGAATACCCAAAGACAGTCAGTGAGGCACACAAAGTGTTCGTGTCCTGGGAATATCCAATGTGAGAGTAAATGGTCTTTCTTCAGGGTCTGTGTGAGCCATTTCTACAATCCTTTGTAAGTCCTAATGGAAATCTTAAAACTGAAATTTAAGGCTGTGCAAGCTATCTTTGGAGATCAGCAGAACCGTTTGCCCCTCTCATGTCTTATCATAGAACATATCTTTTCTGACTTGGGTTGGTATATTGAGGGTCCTGACCTAGGGATGGAGCCCGGGTCTCCTGCATTGTAGGCAGACTCTCTACCATCTGGCCACCAGGGAAGCGCCCTGGCATACTCAGGGGCGGACTGTCTCTTTGGCAACTGATGACTCGCAATTACACCGTTTGCACCAGTCCAGTCTTAGTTCACCAAAATCCCGTTTGGCACCTGAATGTATTTTCTGAGGATGGATGAGCTGGTATAATCATACACTCACATCTCCAGAAGAAGACACAACAATGGACATCACAGTGCCCATGCCTATCTAAAAAGAAAAAAAAAAAATAATTGACATAACTGACAACCTGTCCAGGCAGATGTGGTGAGAGCCCTACTGAGGCACCAGGCTTCCTTGTCAAGCAGGGGCTCTGGTTCCTTAGATTTCCAGTCCTTGGAGCTGAAGCTGGACCCATGTAGAAATGTGTAAGACATTCTTGGAGGTGAGGGATCTGGCTGAAGGGAGTTGGTTACAGCCTGGAGCCCCCCAGTTTGGGAACAATAATCTTCAGTTGAAGATACAAGAGCAAAGGAGAAATGTTTTTCAACACTCAGGTAATCTGCAGTATAAATAAATCATAGAGAGAAAAATTCCTTTCTTACTTAATTTTCTGCTTCACCTATCCAAGCTAACTGCATATCCTAGTCATATTTTAAAAAGAAGTCAATTTATATATTTATAGCAAGTTTTTTTTAAAAAAGTAATGAAGTCATTGATATTTTATGATATCAATATTTTTAATAATCTATAAATTATATATATTAGTATTGCATATATCATATGTATACACACATTTTAGCTGTTTTGTTGCTAAGTCGTGTCTGACTCTTTTGTGGCTCCGTGAACTATAGTCTGCAAGGCTCCTCTGTTCATAGGATTTCCTAGGCAAGAATACTACAGTGGGCTGCCATTTCCTTCTCCAGGGGTTCTTTCCAACCCAAGGATCAAATGCGTGTCTTCTGCATTGGCAGGCAGATTCTCTACCACTGAGCCACCAGGGAAGCCCATATATACGTATAATGTCCCCCTTATAAAAAATATATATAGATTCTCATTTTAAGAAATGAGATTTCTAACATACATACATGTACGATCAAGATGTATTTACAACCAAAACAAGAATGAAAGCAATCACCATTTATACATTTACATATCCTATAGATATTCTGAAGAATCATAAGAGAATATGTACAAAGGCTTCCCTGTTGGTTCAGATGGTAACGCGTCTGCCTGCAATGCGGGAGACCTGGGTTCGATCCCTGGGTTGGGAAGATCCCCTGGAGAAGGAAATGGCAACCCACTCCAGTACTCTTGCCTGGAAAATTCCATGGACTGAAAGGCTCCTCAGAGCCCCATAGGCTACAGTTCATGGAGTTGCAGAGTCGGACATGACTGAGCGACTTGACTTCAGTTCACTTCACTTTATGTTTTTAAAAGAGTGTAAAAATCTACCTGATTAGAAACAATTTGAGTACTGTGGAGAAATTATCTATTAACTGCACAACTGGAATTCAGTAAAGCTATCAGAAGTACCACTACATAAAAGATAAACTAAAATCTTGATACTTTGCTATGCCTTGTCATTTACTAGACTAAGTTTCAAGCACTACAACATGGACAAGATTATTCTAAATCTGCAGGTGTGCTAAGTTGCTTCAGTCATGTCCAACTCTTTGCAACCCTACGGACTGTAGCCCGCCAGGATCCTCTGTCCATGGGATTCTCCAGGCAAGAATACTGGAGTGGGTTACCATGCCCTCCTTCAGGGGATCTTCCTGACCCAGGGATCAAACCCATGTCTCTCTCTAACATCTCTTGCACTAGCAAGTGGGTTCTAGCACCTGAGAAGCCTATTATAAATTTAGCTTCATATTAAAATCACTGCCATTAAAAATCTCTTGCAATACCACCATTTTTGACCTTATTTTGTTATTTATTATGCCTGGATAACCAGAGAAAAATGATAATCACTTTAAAAAAAAAAGATTCTGCCATTAACACTCTGATGAATGTTACTAAGTGATCATCATCACCTCATAAACTACAAATCATTAATCTTTTTACATATAGGGAACCAGCCAAGGATTGCTACTGAGGTTCTACTGGATTTTCCTGTCAATTCCTGTTTTCATTGTTAATGCCAAGACAACTGCCTTTGACTGAAAATATCACTGCAGCTACGTTTGGTTTCACAAGTTAATTGGACTGAAACAGTTTGTTTATCTCAGTGATTCATCTAAAAGTTGGCTTTAGCCACCAGAAGAAGGGGCCTATATTTAGCCACAAAATGCTTGGATCACCTTATGAAAGCAGGAAAGCGACTGCAAATGATGGGTGAATTTATACCCCAAACCCCAATTCTAACATATTTCTGACCAACATTACTCCAGAAAGATTCCTGGACTAGAGATGACAGAGGAGGGAGCCTAGTGATTCGATGATTCATCCTTGTAAGACAATGCTCTAAAACACCGAGGTTTTCCAGGATGCCAGGTCCTGAATATTCAGGAGACCAGACTCTCTGCAGGAGAGCACACAGTGTTACGTTACTCTTGATCCCTCTGGGTGTGCAAATGTTTACAAAGGAAGGACTCAAGCTTATGTGGCTGCAAGCTATTTACTGGTGTTTACTGTTTTGTGAATTCAGGGAATAATAGGAATTTCCCCACTAAGTTCTCCAGTTAGAGACAGATATGTTCTAACTTTTTCTTCCTGATAGTACAAATAATTATGAGGAGTTAGTCTTGTCACCTATACCTCAGAATCTTTTACAAACTAATTTTACAAATATTACTGAACTGTATTCCTGATATGTACGAGGCTTGCCCATACCAACAGATAAGGATATAGAGTCAAATTGTAAGTTTTATCATCAAGCATTTGTTCTACTGGAAAAAGCAGAAAAATAAACTGAAAATTATCTTTCTGTGGAATATGCTTCAAAGCATAGGTCTGTTTTTAAATCCTTAAGACCTGGCAAATTCTAGTAACTAGAAAATCTTCTCATTTACATAGGAGCCACGTGCACCTGTAAGTAAAAAACGCTTCATCCAATACTCATCTATTTGGTGTGATGAAGAAAAATTAGCATGAACGTGGACTCTGTTAAGAGCTCACTGATAAACAAGCAGTAAGTACCATCCACTTGGAATACTACACTGATGGATGCCCAATGTCAGTAACGCTGGGGGTCCTTTCACAGCTTGTCACCTGATGGAGCTTATGAACAATTCCTGCCACTTTCTCCATTTTCACAGACAGCTTTACACTACTGCTATATGAATTCAAGAAGTCACACTCTTTGTATACAGGAAAAGTGAAAAGACAGGAGGGGGTAATCAAGTCACAGAAGAGAGAATTATAAATTCTTTCTGGGGATCAGAGAAACCTTCAAGACTGAGGTTGTTGGAGAAGGGATTTATTAACGCATAAATGAGGAGGAGCAGGCCAGGAAGAAGCATGGGACAGTAATGCCAAGGAGGCAGAGACGGGAGTTTAGCTGGAGAAAGACGGAGAGAGAAAAGGGGTCAAAAGGATTGGAAACAGGAATCTCAATCTCTTCTTATTCGGTCCCTACATTGTTTCCGTCTGTTGTTCACAATGAATACTCTGTATATACCTTATTAAAGGGATTTCCAGGTGCTAAGAAACTTCCTACTTTTAACAACATTCCTTTTGGTATGCTCTAGAGGTCATGTTTTCACACTGGAAACTAGTCATAAATTAATTTCTAATATCACAACATTTCCCCAAATACATGAATAAAGACTCAAACTAGAATCTAGTGTGTTTTTTCAAAATATAATGCTGGATTACTTTTCACACAGGTTACAGAAATAATGCTTCTTGAAGGGATGCCTGGAAGAGTAATCTTATTTTTACAAATATACCAAGAATTAGTCTTGGTTATATTCGCAACGTTTTGATTTAGTCAATAGCAAATAAGTAATTTAGTACCTGTTTCTAGGTTTAGCACTCATCTTCACAAATTCTTCTTCATTTTTCAGCTTGAAGACTGGATTGCCAATGCACTACACTTATTGGACAATGGACTTCGTATGTTTTTACTTTGTATTTTTTAGTTGGGTCTCTGGAATACTACAATGATTTATTGCACATGAGTATGCACACACTTGCACACACACCCATTTACTTCGTAAGTGAGAAAAACACAGAGCTCCATTTGCTATGGTAATTTTATCTAACTTTTTATTGGCTATAAAATGTTCAATGAATTAAAAAAAATTAGAATCATGGTAAAGCTATAGGAATTCAGAATAATTAGCTGAATAGCCACATTCCTAAATTATGGATTTTTTTCCTAAGGAAATGAAGCTACATTTCTTTCAGATAAAATGGAATAGAACCTTCTTTGCATCCTCTGCAAATGAGAAGCAACTCCTCTGGTTTTGGTAACTTCTTTGTCAGAATTCCCTTAAGAAATAGCTAAGAATCTTACATCAAAATGCTACAGGCAAATTATTGTTAAGTACTTGTTTGAAATCTCATTTATAATTACTTTCTTAGCATGTTGTTTATCTAGAATAGAAAGACCTAGATCATTCAATTACTGTCAATTTAAAAAAATGAATCCCCTATTTGTGTATTTGTGCATTACCTACATTACCTTCCAAAAGGGATGTGAATCAGCTTATTATCTGTCAAATTACCTAAATTATCAAATGTTCTCACCTGAAGTCTAAGTGCATGTACTAATGTTTCTTATTCAAGCTAACATACAAAAGGAGTAACAAATCTGTACTTACACTACCTTCCAAAAGGGATGTAAACCAGCTTATTATCTGTCAAATTACCTAAATTATCAAATGTTCTCACCTTAAGTCTAAGTGCATGTACTAATGTTTCTTATTCAAGCTCACATACAAAAGGAGTCACAAATTCGCACCTAATTGCTACCTACAAAAATCTACCCAACCTTAGATTGCCTCCATTTTTATCACAATAGCTCAGTAAGACAGGTGCTTAAATTTAATAATTAATTGTTCACTGAGTAAAAAATATTTATTGCTTATTATGCACAAGCTGCTGTGTTAACGCTTAATTTATTGGTTTAATCATTTGGTTAATGGGTTTTTCCTAAAATATACAATTAGCTTCTCAGGAATATAAGGTTTAATTTAATTAATTACTGCAGAACTACAACTTCCTAAGTCACAGTTACTAGTAGTTTTATCACTAGTCATTAAGAAGACAACATGATCTTTAGATGTGCATTTAAAGATGAAATATATTCTTACATACATATTAAACACTGTATTTGTAGGACTTATTAGTGATAACAATTCATCCCTGGAATATAAATGCTAAGTAAGCATAATGCTAATCAAGTTTAGCATGATGCCAGATGAAAACCACACTCAGACGCTCTGGGCCAGAAGTTTCATCTGACACATGGGTTTCCTTCCCCCAGAGCGTTCTCTCTGTCTCTGACAGGTCTCGCTTCTGCTTCCTCCTGTGCATCCTTCCCCTTCCCTGTCTCCAGCTCCACTGGGAAAAGGGTGTTGCAGACATACTGAGTCACCCTGTGGGATCCTAGGAAGGGAACCCCAGGATGCTTCAATGTCCAGCTCTGAGATGGCAGGTTGCTAGATGGATATATTGATGGATGGTTACTTTGAAGTTCCCTAATGTTGGAAAGAAGGAAAGATGATTCACTAGGAGACACCTCTCAAGATCACAGGGAGCAGAGGTGGTAGCGGAATTCTATTTTAGTTAATTCAAGTATGCAGTGTACCTATATTCAACTCCGTATAAAGAACAAGAAAGTGGGGATTTATATATAATTATGACTGATTCGTGATGATATGTAGTAGAGACCACCACAACATTATAAAGCAATTATCCTCCAATTAAAAAAAAAAGAACAAGGAACAAGAAAATTCAGCATAGTGTCATAAATCCCCTAAATATTACTCAATGTTAAGATTTGTATTTTGCTTAAGCAAATTTTAACATTAGCAGTCCTTGGAAAAGGAGGAGGGAAGAATTTAGTGAAAAATATAGACTGTGATGGTGTAAAAGGAAGCTAGCCTTAGAATTTAACATATCTCTTATTGAAATCTATGAAATAAACAATCATGCTTCTTTTAAACTTCCATTTGTATCTATTAAATATCTACTTTTCCATTTATAAAATGTTACCTTATATTAATTCTTTACACTAAAACTGTGGAAAATTCTTCAAGAGATGGGAATACCAGAACACCTGACCTGCCTCTTGAGAAACCTATATGCAGGTCAGGAAGCAACAGTTAGAACTGGTCATGGAACAACAGACTGGGTCCAAATAGGAACAGGAGTATGTCAAGGCTATATACTGTCACCCTGCTTATTTAACTTATATGCAGAGTACATCATGAGAAACGCTGGGCTGGAAGAAACACAAGCTGGAATCAAGATTGCCGGGAGAAATATCAATAACCTCAGATATGCAGATGACACCACCCTTATGGCAGAAAGTGAAGAGGAACTAAAAAGCCTCTTGATGAAAGTGAAAGAGGAGAGTGAAAAAGTTGGCTTAAAGCTCAACATTCAGAAGACAAAGATCATGGCATCTGGTCCCATCACTTCATGGGAAATAGATGGGGAAACAGTGGAAACGGTGTCAGACTTTATTTTTTTGGGCTCCAAAATCACTGCAGATGGTGATTGCAGCCATGAAATTAAAAGACGCTTACTCCTTGGAAGGAAAGTTATGTCCAACCTAGATAGCAATATTGAAAAGCAGAGACATTACTTTGCCAAAAAAGGTCCGTCTACTCAAGGCTATGGTTTTTCCAGTGGTCATATATGGATGTGAGACTTGGACTGTGAAGAAGGCTGAGTGCCGAAGAATTGATGCCTTTGAACTGTGGTGTTGGAGAAGACTCTTGAGAGTCCCTTGAACTGCAAGGAGATCCAACCAGTCCATTCCAAAGGAGGTCAGCCTTGGGTGTTCTTTGGAAGGAATGACACTAAAGCTGAAACTCCAGTACTTTGGCTACCTCATGCAAAGAGCTGACTCATTGGAAAAGACTGATGCTGGGAGGAATTGTGGGCAGGAGGAAAAGGGGACGACAGAGGATGAGATGGCTAGATGGTATCACCAACTCAATGGACATGAGTTTGAGTGAACTCTTGGAGTTGGTGATGGACAGGGCGGCCTGGCATGCTGTGATTCATGGGGTTGCAAAGGGTCAGACACGACTGAGCGACTGAACTGAACTGAACTGAACTGAAAGCTATTTAACTGCCTGATACCCAAACTGAAATAAATGAGCATCAAATGGGAAGACTTTTACATATATATAAACTATCACTGTCCTTTTACATTTTTTGAATTTGAAATATTCCAATTATTTACTTTGGGCATAATTCCTTCTCTGTGCCCTTTATTCTTGCCATCATCCTTGAGTCTTTGATCTGAAGTATACTATACTTAGACTATCATTTGTTAGATTAAAATAGTACTATTACATTTACAAAAGGAATTCTGGGCGATTCCTAGGTTCTCCCATTAGGAATTTGCATTTTATGCTACTTGAAAGCTACAAAATCACTAAACTTAGAAGCATTTGAATTAAATTAAGAATTTCAAAACTATGTAAGAGGAGCTATTTAACGTAGTATTATCACTAACAACAAAATCATAGAAACACCCTAAAGGACCATCTTTGCAAGAATGGGTTAATAATTATCATGCAACAATATGGTATTATACTAACACTAAATTTATAACAATGAAGGTGATATATGAACAAAAAATGTGTTTACAGTATCAGGGAAAGTAGCATAATACAAAATAACTCAGTACATGCATATCATTGTAAAAATGTAAATATACATGTTTCTCTCACTTACTTGTAGAAAACCCTGCTCCTCTAGGGTTTATGCCATGTGCCCTATTATTATCTATCATCCCCTCAACTGTTACCCATTATCACTTATACATGGTCACTTCCACCCCCTCTCACACATGTCCTCCATTTATTATTTTCATTGACTTAACTGTCTACTTAGCTCTTCCCTTACTCTACCCTTTTAGTTCCTTGAAGCAATTCTGGGTAATGATAAGGTCAAAGATGCAGGCAAGGACTGGAATAGCTAATATAAGTTTAAATACTTTATACATATATCAGAATTTGTGACCATGGCCTATGATTTTTCCTCAAAAAGAATCCTAGTCCCTACTTTTATCCAACATAGTCTTGGAAGTCCAAGCCATGGTAATTAGAGAAGAAAATGGAATAAAGGAAATAAAAATTGGAAAAGAAGTACAACTGCCACTGTTTGTAGATGACAGGATACTACTATATAGAAAATCCTAAAGATACCACCAGAAAACCAGAGTTAATCAATGAAATTGGTAAAGTTCCAGAATACAAAATTAATGCAGAGAAATCTCTTGCATTCCTATACACTAACAATGAAAGACCAGAAAGAGAAATTAAGAGAACAATCCAATTTACCACTGAGACAAAAAGAATAAAATACCTAGGAATTAATCTATCTAAGGAGTCAAAGTACATCATGAGAAACGCTGGGCTGGAAGAAGCACAAACTGGAATCAAGATGCTGGGAGAAATATCAGTAACCTCAGATATGCAGATGATATCACCCTTATGGCAGAAAGTGAAGAGGAACTAAAAAGCCTCTTGACGAAGGTGAGAGAGGAGAGTGAAAAGGCTGGTTTAAAGCTCAACATTCAGAAAACGAAGATCATGGCATCTGGTCCCATCACTTCATGGAAAGTAGATGGGGAAACAGTGGAAAAAATGTCAGACTTTATTTTTGGGGGCTCCAAAATCACTGCAGATGGTGACTGCAGCCATGAAATCAAAAGACGCTTACTCCTTGGAAGTAAGTTTCCCTGGAAGGAAAGTTATGACCAATCTAGATAGCATATTAAAAAGCAGAGACATTACTTTGCCAACAAAGGTCCATTTGGTCAAGGCTATGGTTTTTTCTGTGGTCATGTATGGATGTGAGACTTGGACTGTGAAGAAAGCTGAGTGCCAAAGAATTGATGCTTTTGAACTGTGTGTGGTGTTGGAGAAGACTCTTGAGAGTCCCTTGGACTGCAAGGAGATCCAACCAGTCCATTCTAAAGGAGATCAGGCCTGGGTGTTTATTGGAAGGAATGATGCTAAAGCTGAAACTCCAATACTTTGGCCACCTCATGCGAAGAGTTGACTCATTGGAAAAGACCCTGATGCTGGGAGGGATTAGGGGCAGGGGGAAGAGGGGATGACAGAGGACGAGATGGCTGGATGGCATCACCGACTCGATGGACATGAGTCTGAGTAAACTCTGGGAGTTGGTGATGGACAGGGAGGCCTGGAGTGCTGTGATTCATGGGGTTGCAAAGAGTCAGACACGACTGAGCAACTGAACTGAACTGAACTGAAGGAGGCAAAAGACTGTACTCAGAAAATTATAAGATACTGATGAAAGAAATCAAAATGACATAAACAGTAAGATATATGTTCTTGGATTGGAAGAATCAATATTGTGAAAATGACTATACTATCTACAGTGATCTACAGATTCAATGCAATCCCTATCAAATTACCAATGGCATTTTTCACAGAATTAGAACAAAAAACTTCACAATTTGTATGGAAACACGGTGATCCCAAATAGACAAAGCAATCATGAGAAAGAAAAACATAGCAGGAGGAATCAGATCAGGCTCCCTGACTTCAGACTATACTACAAAGCTACAGTAATCAAGACAGTATGGCTCTGGCACAAAACCAGAAATACAGATCCATGGAACAGGAAAGAAAGCCCAGAGATAAACCCATACACCTATGGTCACCTTATCTATGACAAAGGAGGCAAGAATATACAATGGAGAAAATACAGTTTCTTCAGCAAATTATGCTCAGAAAACTGGAAAGCTACATGCAAAAAAATATATAACTTTCTTTAAATACCATATACTCTTTATTAAATACTATACACAAAAATAAACTTGAAATGGAGTAAAGTCCTAAGTATAAGACCAGATTTATAAAACTCTTAGAGGAGAATATAGGCAGAACACTCTAACATAAATCTTTTTTGATCCATTTCCTTTATTAATGGAAATAAAAATAAAAGTAAACAAATGGGACCTAATTAAACTCAAAATCTTTTGCACAGCAAAGGAAACCATAAACAAAACAAAAAGACAACTCACAGAATGGGATAAAATATTTGTGAACAATGTGATAGATGGAATTAGCCTCCAAACTTTACAAACAGTGCATGTGATTCACTTTCAAAATAATCAACCCAATAAAAAAATGGGCAGAAGACCTAGAGAGACATTTCTCCAAAGAAGGCCTGCAGATGGCCATGAGGCACATGAAAAGATGCTCAACATCTCTAATTATATCAGAGAAATGAAAATCAAAACTATAATGAGGTATCACCTCACACCAGTCATAACCACCATCATCAAAAAGTCCACAGACAATAAATGCTAGAGAGGGTGTGGAGAAAACGGAACCCTCCTACACTGTTGGTGGGAATGTAAATTGGTACAGATTGTATGGAGATTCCTTAAAAAACTAAAGATAGAGTTGCCATGTGATCCACGAATCCCACTCCTGATTATATATCCAGAGAAAAACATGGCTGGAAAGGATGTGTGCACCTCAGTGTTCACTGCAGCACTGTTTTACAATAGCCAAGATGTGGAAGCATCCTACATGTCCATCAGTAGATGAATGGAGAAAGAAGATGTGGTGCATATACATAGCGCAATATTACTCAGCCATTGAAAAAGAATGAAATAATGCCATTTGCAGTAACGTGGATGGACCTGGAGATGACCATGTTGAATACTAAGTGAAGTCAGTCAGACAGAGAAAGACAAATACCATGGTATCACTCATACGGAGAATCTAAAAAAAAAAAAAAAAATGATACAAATGAACTTACTTACAAAACAGAGACAGACTCACAGACTTGAAGAATGAACTTACAGTTACCAGGAGGGAATGGTGGTGGGGAGGGATAATTATGGAGTTTGGATTGACACGTACACACTGCTATATTTAAAATAGATAACCAACAAGGATCTATTCTTTAGCACAGGGGGCTCTGTTCAATATTCTGTAATAAATGGGGAAAGAATTTGAAAAAGAATAAGTATTTGTAGATGTATAAGAGAATCACTTTGCTATATACCCATAACTAACACAACACAGTTAATCAACTATGCCCCAATATAAGAATTAAAAAAGCATTCCTGCATCGTGATTCATTCTTCCAAGCCCCTTCCTGATCTGTGATCCCGTCGTCCATGCCACACTGAGGGGATGTCGCCAGAACACTCACCAGCATTCTCACATCTCATTTATGTCACTCTGCACCTTACGCTGGGTCTGCACTGCTTTTAACACTCCCCACCAATAGCTCCACATGTTCTTGTTTCCATGAGAGTCTGCTTCTAGGAATTTCCTGCCTCATTCATAAACACTCCTTTGTTTTCCTAGCAGTCACCTCCTTAAATTTTGACATGGAATAAGATGATCTTTTGTGAAAACAATACTTCTATGATTCAAACTGGCTATGCACAACACTGAATATGGAGCTTGGATGTCCCAAAAGCACCTTATATTCAATTAACTGTATTGTCTTTATAACAAGACCTGCTTCTCCTCTCATATCCCAAATCTCATTAAATAGTACAATGAAGTTAACCAAGCCAACAACCTGGCTAATTATGCTTGACTAACTTTATCCTTTTTTCTCTATCAGTTAATAAGCTCTGTTAATTTTGCCTTCTAAATATTTCTTGATTCACTCTAATATTTTTTCCTTCTTCCTACTGCTGCCATGCTCACATAATCTCTGAACTAGAGAAATAGATCAGTTTTGTGACTGGTCACCCTCTTCCATTTTTACCTTGTCCCACATTGCAACCAGCACGATCTGCCAAAAAAAGCAAATATGATTCTGTGATCTTCCTGCTACGAGCTCTTCCATGGCTACCCATTCTCCAGGTCTTCTTACTAGGGGCATTTTGCACATATGGACCTCAAGAGCAATGTCAAGGCATCACTGACCTTCTTCCCTAAAGCTAAGACTCATTCAGTTCAGTTCTGTCTGACTCTTTGTGACCCCATGCACTGCAGCATGCCAGGACTCCCTGTCCATCACCAACTCCCGGTGCCTACTCAAACTCATGTCCATCATGTCAGTGATGCCATCTAACCATCTCATCCTATGTTGTCCCCTTCTCCTCTCACCTTCAACCTTTCCCAGCATCAGGGTCTTTCCCACTGAGTCAGTTATTCGCATCAGGTGGCCAAAGTATTGGAGTTTCAACTTCAGCATCCGTCCTTCCAATGAATATTCAGGACTGATTTCCTTTAGGATGGACTGGTTGGATCTCCTTGCAGTCCAAGAGACTCTCAAGAGTCTTCTCCAACACCACAGTTCAAAAGCATCTGTAGCATATAGTTTCAAGACCTTACCATTGCATACACAGACCTCATGGGGTGGCTCTCTTGCAGAGCTCTTTTTATTTCACATAAATTGCCTTAGACTTCAGCTACATGCATTATATCTCCATGTGTTTTTAATGATTCCCTGCTGATAATGCCTAGATGGCCTAAATTCTGTTTTCTTTCAGTTTACACTCTTCAAGAAAGAAGCCCAAGGCTTTTCCAGGAAGGCTTCCCTAAAACCCACTAATAACACACTGTGCTTGTTTGACTTAAATTACACATGACACCGAGACCATCTGCTCTACACCTAAATCCCTAACTGCATCTCAAGATCAGGAATGGCAAAGACCATGTCTTATTCATTTTTTTTGTTATCTCCTATGAGATATCCCAAAACACAGATTAACATCAAAGTCTAACAGAATGCCTGAGACATATTAGTAGCTCAAAAACATCACTTGAAAAAGAAGTAGCTTAATAAACATTACTGGGAAAGAGTAGATACAAATATGAAATCATTTAAAACAGAGAAGTGGAAGTATGGAGAATTTCTGTTATTAAAATTTTCCTTTAAAGAGGAGATATAAAACTTCTGTCTTTGCAGTCACTTGCACATTTATTTTTTTAATACAATTATTTACCAAGTGTTTATGTATGAGACATATACTAGAGGATGGATTCCCTAACCTTAAAAAACTAGAAAATATATAACATAGTAGGACATCATCAAGTACAATATAACCAAACTCCCATGTCATATGTAAAAATATATCAATTCAAATTTTTGAAGCATAAATGCTTAGCTATTACTATAAATAAGTCAGTGGAAACATGAAATGAAAACAGTTAAGTTTAGAATCTTCAAAAAAGAAAAAAACACACAACATTAAACCACAGGATGTGGTCACTCCCCAATCAGACCACAAATACCTTACCACCAGGTCACTAGATGCAGATAAGCCTATAATTAAAAATGTTTTCAGCCAGTGCCACAGTGTGCTGGTTTGCAAAGGAGAATCAACAGGGTATGGCGTTGGTGATTAGATAGGGTCGTGGTCTGATAAATTCCCTGGTGGCTCAGACGGTAAAGTATCTGCCTGCAATGTGGGAGACCCGGGTTCGATCCCTGGGTTGGAAGATCTCCTGGAGAAGGAAACGGCAACCCACTCCAGTACTCTTGCCGGGAGAATCCCATGGACAAAGGAGCCTGGTAGGCTACAGTCCACGGGGTCACAAAGAGCTGGACATGACTGAGAGACTTCACTTTCACTTTTCTGATAAATTTACTCGAATTTAGAAGGGTTATGCAATTTTCTTTTTTTTTTTGGTTGCCAAGTATCTGGCAGAATACCTTTCACAAAGAAGTCATATAATAGATGAACAAATGAATGTGTGCATGTGAGACAAATGCCACTGGACATGATCTCTGCCACCCAGAGAACAGATTCATTTAATCTGAATCACTTCTGGGAATGCTGCACAAACAGTAGAGAAGGAGCTTTTCTGAACTCAAGAGCTTGACTTCCTGCAGAACAGAAATAATTAACATAGGCTAGTAATGGTTCCCGGAGAAGGCAATGGCACCCCACTCCAGTACTCTTGCCTGGAAAATCCCATGGACAGAGGCTGGTAGGCTGTAGTCCATGGGGTCGCTAAGAGTCAGACACGACTGAGCGACTTTCCTTTCACTTTTCACTTTCATGCATTGGAGAAGGAAATGGCAACCCACTCCAGTGTTCTTGCCTGGAGAATCCCAGGGATGGCGGAGCCTGGTGGGCTGTCGTCTATGGGGTCGCATAGAGTCGGACACGACTGAAGTGACTTAGAGAGAGAGAGAGTAACAGTTCCCGGATGTACCTCTGGAAGATTGTGTTGTTTGTTATCTGATATTCTGAAATACCAGAGTTTCTATACACTTTCCTCATTGTAAAATGTTTTAAGCTCTTCCAGTTAACCTGTGAGGTTGTCACATTTTCCTTTCAATATTATCTTCGGTTAGGACTAAGACAGAGGCTCAGTCAGAAAAGGGAAAGATGGATGGAAGGGAAGGTTCTGCCCAGGGAAAAAGAGCTGAAGATGCTGTGTTATGAGTGAGAAACTTGCTCTGCAGTTCTGCCCCAGTAAAAGGAGCAGGAATCCCATTCTTTTAAATTCCTGTCCTTTTCTAAGCTCTGAATGTTCTTTATTCATTTACTATATATATATCTCTACAGTTCATTCCAAAAAGTCCAATTTACCTTCTCAAGATGACACTCAAGTTTTTCTCTCTTTCCATCTGCCCTTACTCAAATCACTATCTTTTGTTGTTGTTGCTGTTTGTTGAACTGCTGCAGTATCCATTTCCCCTGCTTCCATTCTGGCCTCCTATAACTGCTTCACCACATTACTGTGAGAGAAACAGATCCTTAATGTCCCAGCTCTAAGCTTTTCAATGGTTTCTCACAGAACATAGCACACAGCACAACAGCAGGTCTACTTTGAACTATGGTGTTGGAGAAGACTCTTGAGAGTCCCTTGGACAGCAAAGAGAGAAAACCAGTCAATCCTTAAGGAAATCAACCCTGAATATTCATTGGAAGGACTCATGTTGAAGCTGAAGCTCCAACACTTTGGCCACCTGATGCAAAGAACCAACTCACTGGAAAAGACCCTGATGCTCAGAAAGACTGAGGGCAAGAGGAGAAAGGGATGACAGAGGACGAGATGGTTGGATGGCATCACCGACTCAATGGACATGAGTCTGAGCAAACTCTGGGAGATAGTGAAGGACAGGGAAGCCTGGTGTGCTGCAGTCCATGGAGTCTCAAAGAACAATTCCCTTCTTTGGCTCTCAAGGCCTTTTAAGCTCTAGCAGCATACCTATCTTATGCATTACTTTACAACCCTGTCCCCAAGTCCTTGTGATATTTTAAGCACTGACCTTCCCTTTACTCCTCACTGAGGTCATTGTTAGAACTGTGCCTATTGCTTATTGTGGGTAGAATCTCTACTTCCAGATCTTTGGGCTTCTGCTCCTAACACTGCACAGAGGCCCTTCCCTGACACCTTCAAGCCAGCCATCAGCCCCAGTCACTTACCACATACCATCCAGTTTTCTTTGTAGCACTAAAAAATGATCTAAAATTATCTTACTGGCTTTACTTGCTTATTTACTTATCAATTTCCTCTTTCCTCAACCAATACAACATAGGTTCTGTCTCTTCCATCACTGTATTTTCAGGGCTAGGAAGAACATACGCATATAGCAAGTATGAAATCTTTTGACTGAATTAATTAATGAATAATCAGATTCATTGGCATTAAGATAGGTCAATGACGGGGGAAAAAAAAAAACAAAAACAAATCAGAGCCAAAGAATGTACATTATAGCAAATACTGGATGGAATTGAAATTGGTTAAAATGACAAGCTTAGAAGCTAGCCATCTTGTGTTACAATTGCAGGTCTGCTACTTAGCTATCTCTGTGATTTACGAAAGTTACTTAACCTCTCTGAGCTTTAGTGTCTTTACCTATAAAATGACCAAAAAAAAAAAAAAAAGTCCGTAGTACTATTGATGTAAGCATTAAAGAGTTAAAGTACTTGAAGAAAACAACAGTATCTGGTACCCAATGAATATTAGCTATAATGATTATCATTTCAATATAGTATGTCCACTTTTGTTCAGTTCAGTTGCTCAGTCATGTCTGACTCTTTGTGACCCCATGGACTACAGCACACCAGGCTTCCCTGTCCATCACCAACTCCCCGAACTTGCTCACTTATGTCCATTGAGTTGGTGATACCATCCAACCATCTCATCCTCTGTCGTCCCTTCTCCTCCCACCTTCAATCTTTCCGAGCACCAGAGTCTTTTCCAATGACTCAAGTCTTCACATCAGGTGCCCAAAGTATCGGAGTTTCAGCTTCAGCCTCAGTCCTTTCAATGAATATTCAGGACTCATTTCCTGTACGATGGACTGGCTGGATCTCCTTGCTGTCCAAGGGACTCTCAAGGGTCTTCTCCAATACCACAGTTCAAAAGCATCAATTCTTTGGCCCTCAGTTCAGTTCAGTCGCTCAGTTGTGTCCGACTCTTTGCGACCCCATGAATTGCAGCACACCAGGCCTCCCTGTCCATCACCCACTTCCAAAGTTCACCCAGACTCACATCCTTAGAGTCAGTGATGCCATCCAGCCATCTCATCCTCTGTCATCCCCTTCTCCTGCCCCCAATCCCTCCCAGCATCAGAGTCTTTTCCAATGAGTCAACTCTTCGTATGAGGTGGCCAAAGTACTGGAGTTTCAGCTTTAGCATCATTCCTTCCAAAGAAATCCCAGGGCTGATTTCCTTTCAGAGTGAACTGGTTGGATGTCCTTGCAGTCCATGGGACTCTCAAGAGTCTTCTCCAACACCACAGTTCAAAAGCATCAATTCTTCGGCACTCAGCCTTCTTCACAGTCCAAGTCTCACATCCATACACGACCACAGGGAAAACCATAGTCTTGACTAGACGAACCTTTGTTGGCAAAATTATGTCTCTGTTTTTGAATATGCTATCTAGGTTGGTCACAGCTTTTCTTCCAAGGAGCAAGCATCTTTTTATTTCATGGATACAGTCACCATCTGCAGTGATTTTGGAGCCCAAAGAAATAAAGTCTCTCAGTTTCCAATGTTTCCCCATCTATTTGCCATGAAGTGATGGGACCAGATGCCATGATCTTAGTTTTCTGAATGTTGCATTTTAAGCCAACTTTTTCAGTTTCCTCTTTCACTTTCATCAAGAGGCTCTTGAGTTCTTCTTCACTTTCTACCATAAGAGTGGTGTCATCTCCATATCTGAGGTTACTGACATTTCTCCCAGCAATCTTGATTCCAGCTTGTGCTTCATCTATTTTTGCATTTTGCATGATGTACTCTGCATATACATATAAGTTAAATAAGCAGGGTGACAATAACAGCCTTGATGTACTCCTTTCCCAATTTGGAACCAGTCTGTTGTTCCATGTCTAGTTCTAACTGTTGCTTCTTGACCTGCGTATATATTTCTCAGGAGGCAGGTCAGGTGGTCTGGTATTCCCATCTCTTTCAGAATTTTCCACAGTTTGTTGTGATCCACACAGTCAAAGGCTTTGGCATAGTCATAAATCAGAAGTAAATGTTTTTCTGGAACTCTTGCTTTTGCGATGATCCAAGGAATGTTGGGAATTTGATCTCTGGTTCAACTTGGTGGTTACTATACAGCAACCACGTAACTAGACATCATTGTATGAGTATTGTAAGTTTATAAATTCAAATGTAGAAGTAGTTAACAGCAGACTGATACTTAAAGTACAAGGTTTATAAATAGAATACATCCATATATTGTGGATAGATGTCTCCTAACTTTTTTTTTTACAGTAAAGGTGTTTTTCGTGGTGATAAAATATGCATAACAAAAAGCTATTCTTTCAAGTATTTTCAAGGGTACAATCTATTGGTATGAAGTGCATTCACAATATGTGACCATCACTACCATCCATTGGAGAAGCTTTTTTTCGGGGATACTGTTGTTTGTTTGTTTGTTTAATGGGTACCCGAACTCTGTATCCATGAAACAAAATCTCCCTCCTGCCTTCTCTCCTTTGGCCCATGGCAGCCTCCAGTCCACATTCCCCTCCTATGAATCTGCCTAACTGCTTTGTATATGTGGAACTATATAGAGAACTATTTTTCCTTTTGTGTCTGGCTTACTTCACTTAGAATAACATTTTCAAAGTTCATCATTAAAAATTTCAGTTATTTTTTAGGCTGAATAATATTCCATTTTAAGTATATAACATACTTTATTCATCTTTTTGTTTGATGTTGGACACCTGAGTTCTATGTTATAGCTAATAATACTGCTATAAACCTTGATATACTAGTATCTGCGTCCCTGCTTTTAATTCTTTTGGGTAAATACTGAGAAGTTAATTGCTGGATCATATGGCAACTCTGTGCTTCATTTTTGAGGAACTACCAGATTGTTTTCCACAGTGGTGATGGCACTTTACATTTCTGCCAGTAACACACAAGGCTCCCTAATTCTCAATGGCCCTGACAACACTTGTTATTTTCTCTTGTTTGTTGTTTCTCATATAGCCATTTTAGTTGGTATGAAGTAGTGAATCGTGGCATTCTGATTTGTATTTCCCCTAAAAATTAGAAATGCAGAGCATCTTTTTCATGTGATTATTGACCACTTGTATATCTTCCAGGAATACTAAATCCAATGTCATTAAGATTTTACCCTATATTTTCTCCTAAGAGTTTTACTGTTTTAGCTCTTGAATGTAGGTCCTTGGTACATTTTGAATTCATTTTTATATATAGTGTAAGGTAAAGGTCCAACTTCATTATTTTACATTGTGGATATCTAGATAGGCTCTAATAATTCTGGTATGCCATAGGAAAATGGTTGAAAGGCGATTAAAATTTTTATATGTCTATAAAGATTCCCAGGTGGCTCTGTGGTAAAGAATCCACCTGTCAATGCAGGAGACGTGGGTTCAATCCCTGGGTTGGGAAGATCCCCTAGAGTAGGAAATGGCAACCAACTCCAGTATTCTTGCCTGGAAAATCCCATGGACAGAGGAGTCTGGCAGGCTACAGTCCATGGGGTCCCAAAGAGTCGGACACAACTGAGTACGCACATGTGTGCTAAGAAATCTTCAAGTTTCTATCCATTTATCACTATGGGACATTCAAGTATTACAAAAATATGGCTATGATGTTTTATTCACTATAATCAAATTAATTTTAGGGAAATAAAATTATTCTTTTTTATGAAAAGACTTTAAGTATTAATAATCCTATAGAAAGACAAAACAATCAAATCCATTTTGAGATTTTTATAAGACTGACTGACTGATAAGAAGCAATGCTATCAACTAGGAAAAAGGCATTCATACTTAGAGTAGCACAAATAAGCATAAGGAAGAGATGAACAGAAAATATAAAGATGAATGCCACCTAGAAACAATCCAGTAATAAGACTTAGTCACCCTGAGTAGCATTCGAAAATGCCTGTCATCCACAGGGTGCAAGCTGGAGTTGGTTGAATGTTTGCACTACCATCTATTGTTCTCAACCTCTCCATCATTTGCAGGTCAATAGTTATTTTGGGTTTCCATATGATAAAGCTTATTAATATACAGAGTAAACTACTTTGCATATATTAAGAGCTCAACAATGCTATCTATTAAGAGCTCAACAATGTTATCATTACTACAATGTTAGAAAAGCATGGACTTTTCTGTGTCAACCATCACTACCTCCTGCTTCTATTCTAGATGCATGAATAGAGATTTACAATAAAAAAGCTTCTTTATAAACCAAATAGAATAAATTTGTGCGAAGGGAAGATTTAAAAAGAATATTATATCTTGTTCTAAATAAAAATAGAAAGAACCATATGTTTTTAGAACTTTCACCTGGTCTATAATTTATTCCATTTGCCTTATTTAGCCAGAGACACTATGACACAGAGAGAAGATGGTACATCCAAGGACATACAAATAGGCTACATATTTATAATAAGCAAACTTATTTTAATCTCAGGGTTTCAAACTTTCACACTTTCTTTCTGGTCAGATTATCACAATAAAAGAAGTATAAAATGCAAATGTCTATATCCCCAGAGATCCATCAACACAGAAACTTGTAACTGGGTATCCAAGCTTGGTAATTATAAATATATTACTTTATAGCACAAGAATTTCATCTTTCCTTGGTCCCACCATTGCTACAATTTTTTTGTATTCAAAACTACATATGTGTATCTAGATGCCTCTTTCTCATTATGTTCTTTTGTTTTTGTTAGACCTATCAGCTGCCGAGAGACAAGCAGCTTGAATGGCTAAAAAGAACCAAATACCTGAGGTCTTTTGAAAGACCAGCCTACACTTGCTTGTTTTGGCCCACTTTCTGTGTCGCTAATGGGAAATATGCATACTTCTGCTCCCACAGCTGAGGAACTGAGCTGGTAGCCAACTATCAAATGTGACTTTATGTTCTGAGGGTATTTTGCCATAACAGCCAACGTTTAAGACATAGATAAAGTTTATTAAACACTTGGCTTTCCTGGGTACTTTGTGAACATTTTCTTACTTTGTTCAAGCATCTTATGAAGAAAATAATATTTGATCTATTTTAGAGATTAAAAAAATGAAGTTTGGTGCAGATAAGTTGCAGAAAATGACATAGCTGACCTGGGACCAATAAATGGATCTTAATTTATGTAGCAAGCTCGTAACCAATGCTTAGTGCATCCTACTATGAATTTACTTAGTTTTAACCATATTCCTAGGCAGGGGTTCTTAATCTGGGCTATATTATACTAAAACTTATTTTATATAAAGTATAAATTATATTTGACACTAGAAAAAATATAGAAAATAAAAACGAAACAACTGTGAACTCTAAAATGAACATTAGGCAGAGACATTATAAGAGATATTTATCTTGAAAGATGGAGCCAATGCCAAAAATAAAATGTCAATGTCTGAAAAAGAAAAATCAGAAAGTAATTATCAGAGTTCTGCTGTAAACAAGAGTCCTATACAGCTTTGCTCATGTTTCAGGAGGGAATTTAGTTTTGATAAATGGACACGTAAAGGTGACTGCTCAGCCTGAACTATGGGTGTTTTGCCTTTGAGGCTTAGGTTGACCCTTCAACACTATCTCTTCTGCATCCTACCTTCTGACTGGGAAAGCATCTAGGATTCAAAGGGGCTTCAGGCCCAGTGACCCTGTACATATAACAGGTCTTTATTCTCTGCAACCTGTATTAGTCCCCTAAGATCTTCAAAGAAAGGCATATTTAAGACCTAAGAAACTTGTAGGTTAGGTTGCTTCAAAGTGGCCTTGGAGAAAGTGCATCAGACAACTGAAAAGATTTCAGATTAAAATCCTTATAGAAATAAAAATAAAGATATACGTTGCACTTTTGTACATATGAACAAAGAAAACTAATTGTTCTGAGATCTAGCCTCTGAATATTAACATAAAGAGTGCCAACTTTAAAAAGGCTGATAATACTAGTAAGAGTACATTCATTAGAAGTTTATGATTTACACTAAAATCCTTTCCTTTATTAAATTTATTCTTTTAAGTACAGAGTTCAAAACTGCTAACAGTTCATCATCTAAATTGATAGGGAATTAGAAAACTTAATCTGTAAATGTTCATAATAAGTTAATAAAAAAAAGTCCTGAAACTACATGAAGTTAAACCAAATGATTACGTTTCCCAATGGCAGTCACAAAAGCAGAAATGACAAGTAAAAAAAAAAAATCACTTTAAAATTTCAGTTGTTATTTACAGATAGGTTTCTGATTTCTTTTCATAAAATCTATGTAAAGGTGTCTTGTGATATACATGTAGACATACATACTTATATATGTCTGTCAGTCTAGTTATCTATATTACACTTTTTCTATGGAGATGCTAGTTTCATAAATGTTATTAACAGAACACAGGCTGCACTCAAGAAGTGGGAAAACTCATCTGGATGTAATAAATTCAATTAACTAAAAATATATACTCAAAAAACTTCAAGAGACCACATTAATCTTCCTTAGGGTGGAGAGACATGTTGTCCCCAATTGCAACAAAATGATTTTACTTCAAAACAGGTAAAAACCAGGACCACCAAACAGTCCTTAAATTAAAAAAAAAATGTAAGTAACAGTCTCAAATCCATTATTTAAAAAAAAAAAAACTTTGGCTCTGGTATCCTTTAAGAGATGGTGCTTTCCTCCCCTCCACAGGATGGCTTGCTAAACCAGACACATTTATATATGAACTGTTTTACTCTGAATGTTAGCAGATAAAGGAAAAAGTGCCTGAAAACATATCATTAGTTGACAAGGACTGGTTGAACTTCAACTCTTACTTTTACAATGAAAGCTCTCTGAAACCACTTAAAAGATTCAAAAAGCAGAGCAAAAGTGGCTGTAACTCAGACCAAGAAAAGGATGCGTAAAATATTTACTGGTAGCAATTTCAATCTGGTAGATTGAGATAAATTTTTTATTAAAATACACACACACTAATTAAATTGATTTTATAAAAGGGAACCGGATAGTCTGAGGTGATGCTTGGAATACTAATTTGTTCAGAAACTATGTTTCTTGATTTTCCTGAGCATTTTAGTATTGACTTCAATTCTCTTCTTTTCGGAAAAACACAGTATATGAGGGCTTGAAGGAGTTACTAACCATTTCCTCAGCTGAACTCTTCCCCTCTTGGCATATCTTAGATATTACAGTAAAACACACTAGGACTCTGAAGAACCTGCTGCTGAGAGTCAAGGAAACAGTGAAGACTTTGGCTCAGCCACGTGCGTGATGGAAAGTGACTCCAAAGCTTTAGACTCTGTACGCTTAAGCAACCAGAAGCTTCCAGATAATAGAGAGGTTTTGTAGAGCTATGTATGTTTTCTAACTCCCACCTCTGAACTGATGTAAGCCCAAACTCACTCTTCCCACCTACCCTCAGGCAAAGAAGTCTGCCTCCTTTCAAAATTAGAGGCTTCAGATGTATTAGTTTTTTCCTTCTGAATCTTATGCTTCAGTTTCCCGATTCTCACCTCTTTTTTCCTGGTCTTCAATATCCCCATCTTCACTGATTCCTAATTAGCCTATCATGAGCCTTCCAACCAAATCTGTCTACTCTCAGTTTCTCTCCCATTATTACTCTCTCATCTTTTAACTAGCTCCAGCCAATGTCTCAAGGACATTTCCTACTATACATACATTTATTCGTTTTAATCTACATCCTCGTAATGGACCTACTATTTACATAGCCCCCACTGCAGCCAAGCCAAATTCCAGTCTCTTTCCTACCACAGCATTCAGTGGTTTACTATGTTCTGCTCACCTCTAGTTCCAAAACACCTCTGGACTTGATCCTCTCCTCTCTACTCCGTCCCAAAGTTACAGCTTCACCATGTCTGACGCAGACTAGCAGACAGCCTTTTACCTCTAAATTCATCTCTACCTTCTACAAATACATTCTCCACATTTCTGTTATAGTTACTGTTTTAAAAAGCAGCATGACCATGTTAGATTCCATGAATAGCCTGTGAATAAATTATAAAGTTTTAGAGTCCAGAAAGGGCTACTGAGATTATCTATTCTAGTAAGGAACAGTGGGGGTAATATTTCTAATCACTAAGAAATCTCCATTAGAACTCAAATGTCCTGATTCCTCACTGCATACATATTAAAGCTTATTTCCAAGACTGGGTCTTACTTTGTAAGTTGAGATATTTCTTTCTCACTTTAAATAGAATGCAATCAGGTGGCACAGTGATAAAGAATCTGTCTGCCAAGCAAGAGATGCAAGGGATGTGGGTTCAATCCCTGGGTTGGGAAGATCCCCTGGAGAAGGAAATGACAACTACTCCAGTATTCTTGCCTGGAAAATTCCACGGACAGAGAAGCCTGGTGGGCTACAGTCCATGGGGTCGCAAGAGAGTCAGATACGACTGAGCACCAACTGTTAAGTGCTTGGATCTTAGGAAGGTTTTGACAAACGCGTTGTCACTAGACAAATCTCATTGAGAACAATCTTTCTCTCCGTTGATGTCAATGGAAAATCACTGAGACTACTTGCCAGCTCTCAAATTCTGTTAAATTTGCATTCAAAAATGGTTAGAGATCATTGTAAATGGAAGTAATAACCTGATAAGCAGCAGAAAGATGCTGTCATTCACCATGATTAGATTTGAGAGCTTCACAAAGGTTTTTATAAGCCCAGTTCTACCAGGATATGTCTTCCTTTGTCAACAGCATATGGCGTGATACATAGGTGGAAGGATTTGAAGAAAAAAATAAGCAGAGCATCTGTGCACTCACTTTTTCAAGTTTTAACAGCCAATTAGGTTTTCTACAGTAATATTTATAGCCTCACAAAATTCAGGTAATAAATGTACTCATTTTTCCCTTATGGAGAATGTAGGTTATTAAACTGTGAAGTAAAGGGGTATATTCTATGCATTTTCTGTCTTAAGGAACTTAAAAAGAATGGTAATTATTTATTTGAATATTACCATCCACTACTTAGAAAGAGAATAGACAAGACTAATGCGATGTGCCTGTATGCTAATTGCATTGTTTTCATGCAACAAAATGTAAAACAATAATTAGAGAAATGCCTCATTTATTCAGCATCATTAGGAGTGGGGATATTCAAGTTATTTTTCCAAATAATAAAAAAATTACTCGTTTAAGTTCCAAAATGATTTTTATGGGCATATCAAAACATAATTTAAATATCTCTGAATTCTTTTTTTTTCCCCCAGAACAATGTGCACTTTAATCAAAACTTCCAAGCTACTAGTTTAGCTTAAGGAAAAAAATCATATAATCTAACCAGCAAAGTCCTTAGCAAACATTTACATATAAATTTTTCAAATATACGTGTACATTTGATCCTTGAACAAAGCATTATTTAGGGGCACCATCTCTTCAAAAATCCATATACAATTTAGAGTTAGTCTTTTGCATCTGTCTGTACTTTCACACTTGAGGATTCAACCAACTGTGGATCGTGTAGTATGTATTTACTGAAAACAAAACCACCCCCGCCCCCTGCAGTTAAACCCATGTTGTTAAAGGGTCAACTGTGTATTGCTAGCTGGGAACCCTCTAATTTCTGAATTCTGAAACAAATGAGCCATTGTCACACAGACTACAGCCTTTTCCCAGACTTTCTGCACCAACTCCCCTCTTATGGGACTTCCACAAATTTCTATGAATGCCCGGCATTCAGGGCACTGTCACCCAATAGAGCAATGTGCCACAGAAAGATGAAGGCTGGGTGATTAGCTTAGCAGCAGATCAAGGTAGGCAGGTAAACTTGACCTGAGGTTAAGGGGCTGAATACAGATCCCCTTACGCTATTCAAGTTGTGGACTTCTATCAAAGTCTTCATGTTGCCACAAGAGGAATGCACACCTTAGTCTAAGTGACTTCCTGATGCACTCCTCACTCTGCTAGTTTCCTCTCCATTTTAAAGACAACAACTTAAGTCATTTGCCAGGCTGAATTAATCAAACACAGATGCCCTAATTCCTCGCCCCCACCCCTAAGCTATGCAAACTGGGGAGACCAAATGTATACAAACCCCACTCCATCTGGCAACATATATTCAACATGCAACATAAAGTATAATTTCCATTTTATTGTCTTTTCAGAGAAACCAATATTTCTTCAGTCTTTAAGGACTTGGATCCTTACATGGGCTTTGGTGGAGGACATGGGGCAGCACCCGCAGGTCTAAATCAGGGTGGAGGTGTTCGGTCCTTACAGGCTTCCCGAGAGCGATTCCTGATTACCTTGGTGTGAATGGCACAACTCAAGCAGTAATGTAGTTTCACATACAGCTTGGGAAGCACATAGGCGTCGAAAACACTCGCTTCAGAAATGTCCCTGACGGCTGCGGCCTCTACGATGTTCCCAATGACAAACTTCTTAATGGCCTTATCCCTGGGCACGCAATGGGCACAGTTGGTGCAGTGAATAGGCTGCATGTGGTCCCGGCCCTTTTTGGCACGACCGTTGTTCCTTCTTTTCTTGGTCATCTTGGAAGCGCTGATGCGAGAGAGTCTCTGAATTCTTAATTTAAATATTGCTGTTACTGTTCGGCTGCTAAGTCGTATCTGACTCTGTGATCCCTGGACTGAAGCCCTCCAGGCTCCTCTGTCCATGGGATTTTCCAGGCAAGAATACTTGAGTGGGTAGCCGTTTCCTTCTCCAGGGGATCTTTCCAATCTAGGAATTGAACCCATGTCACTTGCATTGGCAGCTGGATTCTTTACCACTGAGCCACCAGGGAAGTCTCTAATTTTAAATATACAACACATGATCTTTTAATGACTCAGGATCATAATTAGGATTATGGAATTCTGTGTTTTCTACAGTATGTGGTGCTTAAGAACTACAGAGGTCAGCAGAAAAATTTACTCCTGTGCTAAGTCCTCTCAAACCATGATGATGTTGTCGCTCTTGTTTCTCTGTTTTTTGTTAATTTTCTCCTCATTTATAATTTGCTTACTTCCTTGCTCAGTTAGGCAGTCAGCTCTTTTTCTTCTTGTTACTGCAATCACTCTATCACCTATTACTCTTTGGTATGTATTTCTCCTCTCCAATTTCTAGCTTCTAATTATCAGAGGATTGGGGTATTACATTATAAAACCTGTTAAAATATATAAAAGTCAATATATTCTGGTGGAAAATCTAAGATTCGTATAGGAAAAGAGTGCATGCATTTTAGTGTATATGCTTTTTGACAAAAATTTTAATCACATTAAATATTTTTCTTGCTTACTGACTTCCTAATACATGGGAATATGGAACATAAACTATATGACTTTTATTTTTGAGAAGCCTTGCAGGTCTCTAAAAAGTATCTTCTAACTAAAGTAAGATGATATCTAGACATGAGCTACTAAGTCCTTTTAATATTTTAACTTTTGACTTAAAAAAAAAAAATACAGAATGGAATAAAAACCTACATTCACAGCTTCCCAAAGTTTAATCATGGTAACACCTTAACATATTGATGCATTTGCTTTCAACCTATCTTCAGTCTGTCTTTATTTTAAAAAGAAAATAATAATTTCCCCATTATTTTCAGAATTCACTCAATGGACATGAGTTTGAGTAAGCTGGTGATGGACAGGGAGGCCTGGCATGCTGCAGTCCATGGGGTTGCAAAGAGTCAGACATGACTGAGCGACTGAACTGAACTGATTTTCAGAAGAGCTAGATATGCTCAGTACAGAGAATTAAAACAATGCAGAAAAATAAATAAAAGCAAAAAGAAGGAAAAAGGTATTCCAAACCCACAAACTAGAAATTGCATATGTGTGAGGGCATGTTCATGTGTATACATGGAATAAGATAAACTGATGAACACAAAGACATTTTAAAAAATGGGACTCATCTGCTTATTAATCTTAATTTATAGAATATCATTTAATTAAATTTGAAATGAATAGCAGTAATCAAATTGAATCTTAAAAACTGTTAGCAGTTATTTCTTAAAAGACAATTTTTTTAAAAAAGAAAATTTTGAAAAAAACTAAGACTAGAATAACTACATATTTACTTTAGTTGGTATCACTAACGCCATGGTCTCAATAAGGGATGAGGATATTAGCATTCTCATGCTTCTTCCAAATTCTCCTCTATAACTTTGCTATTTTGTTTATTATATTACAATTTTTAAATTGTCTGGATTTATGTATTTATACTCTCTTGGTTGTCAATTATTCCCCAAATTGTTTAACATTCACGTCATCTCAGAGAGGATTAAATGCTCATAGCCACATCTTTTATACAGTTTTTTCATTCATGAATTCTTCATTTTGATTGATTTACTGAATTTTAATTTTTTAAGCAATTACTCCAGCTCTGCAAACCCCGTCACATCCTTAAATACACACACAGTAAGAGTTCAGTGAATTTTTTATTTTTGGAGTATTTTTGATGTTGACAATTTTTATGACTGTCTTTTCCCTTTGATAGCATCTTGCTGCCTGAATGTCTAAAGAATTATTTTTCTTACAAGTCTATCAGCTTATCTAGGACACATCTCAAATTCATGTTCTGATTATAAATTTCCTGAAATATACTGTGTTTTTTTAATACACAGATTCAACATTTCATTTTAAAGAATTCCTCCTATATTATATGATTTATTCCATACTTTGGGTCTTCCATTCAGGGACACAAATTACACTTATACTGAATTAACTTTAGCTGTGTTCCATACCTATAAGATTCTCGAAAGCCAGTATTCTCATCTGTTTCATTCATATACACTATCATTATCACAAGTGATTTTACTATGACTCTAAGCCAATCTGGTATTTATCTATTACCTTATATTTGGTTAGTCACTTAATCAATAATGATTTTCATTTGGTCCTCAATTTGTTTCCTCAGATGTAGTATGGTATATCCCTCTGTCTTCTAGGCTTTGGGATCTGACTTTATTGAATATGTGATCTTATTAATTTGTTCTTTATTGTGAAGCAACTGTGAGATTTTCTTTGGGCTATTTGGGTTACAGTGTTTCCTTTGGTTTTTTGGTGTACACTGTATTTATTTCATTTGGCTCTATCAGGTTTGTATAACTGTTTGCACAAGTGCTATGCTATAGATATATTTTTTGTTTTCTTCATTCTGCACATGGTTTGTTTCAGTCAAGGTCTTGCATATGCTCTGGAAGACTGTACCTGATTTGAGTTTCTCTCTGGGCTTCCCTTGTAGCCCAGTTGGTAAACAATCTGCCTGCTGTAAACCCCTGGTTAATTCATGTCAATGTATGGCAAAACCCACCACAATATTGTAAAGTAATTAGCCTCCAATTAAAATAAATTAATTAATTGAAAAAAAAAAAAAAAAAAGAAGAACCTGCCTGAAACGCAGGAGACCTGGGTTTGATTCTCTGGGCCAGGAAGATCCCTGGAGAAGGAAATGGCAACCCACTCCAGTATTCTTGCCTGGGAAACCCCATGGACAGAGGAGCCTGGCAGGCTACAGTCCCTGGGGTTGCAAGAGTCAGACACATGACTTAGTGACTAAACCACCACCACCATTAATAAGACTGGTAGGCTTTCCCTCCCCACTCTCAGCTACTAACTGATGGCTGATTTTGGTGCCTCACAAACCTACCATCTTTCCATAGCTTGGGAGACTTATATGGAGGAGAGGGATGCAGTTTGGCTATGTGGTGAGTATTCTTTAGTAGAATAATACTTGGGCTGTACTCTATGTAGATGCTTTCTACCAGAGTCCCACCCAGCTCACAGGGGAAAGATACTCTGCTCCTGTAGAAAGATATCCTCAGACTTTGGATCATTTTCCCTGCAATAAAATGCCCGTTCAATTCTTATCCACATCTCCCCTTTCATTCATTTCTAGCAGGTCTCTGCTTCTAGTGCTTAGTCAACAGAGCAGAAAGATAAGGACCCACAAAGTGTATTTCTCTACAAACGAGTATTTGTGAGAAGAACTGCGTGAACTCAGTGGTACAACTCTAGACGTACAGAGCGGGTTAAGAACTAAGCAGCACTATACTTCTCTGCTCCAATTCAGAGCTGTTTGTTTCTTAACTGGAGACAAGAGTTTCCAAAAGTTGCTTTAAGGTATGGCTTATTATGGCTTCCCTGGTATAGCTCAGTCGGTAAAGAATCTGCCTACAATGCGGGAGACCAGGTTTGACCTCTGGGTCCAGAAGATCCCCTGGAGAAGGAAATGGCACCCCACTCCAGTAATCCTGCCTGGGAAATCCCATGGACAGAGGAGCCTGGTGGACTCCAGTCCATGGGGTCTCAAAGAGCCAGACATGACTGAGCAACTAACATTCACAGACACGGCTCATTAGTTATTGATTCATGTTAGTTAAAAAAAAAAAAAATGTTTAGCTCATTTTGCTTATTTCATAGGTATTGAGGGAGAAGGGGCAGCTAGATTTTATGCTGTAGCTTCAATACCATACCTTAGGCTAGAAAATTTAATCATATACTGAAGGAATTTTTCACACAGCTAGAGAGAATTTAAAAATAGAAAGATGAATCCAAAGTGTTTTTCTTCATTTTCCTTAGTGTTCAAAAAAAAAAAAACTTACATTTTAACTGAGAAATTTAAAAGGAAATAAGAGTTAAAGGCTATTTTCATGTCAATTCACATCTTCCAAAGTAGTGAAGAATAATTTGAACAGGTTTGTCCTTGCCTTTCACAGAAAGCCACATGGAGCTATAGTTTGCTACACTGTTAAATGGTGATTGAGTTAGCACTGCAATCATCGTACAGTAAAGCTCAGCTCATCTGAAGAATGAAAACTAATTTATAAAAACAAATCTCAGAAGATAAAAACACCCTGGAACTCCCCTGGTGGCCCAGGGGCTAAGACTCCATGCCCTCAATGCTGGGGGCCCGGGTTCTATTCCTGATCAGGGAACTAGATCCCGTTCGCCACAACTAAAGAGCCCACCTGCCACAAGGAAGATGGAAGATCCTGCAGGAGGAAAGTAAGCCCTGGAGCCATCAAATAAACAAATAAATTAAAACAAAAACAAACCTCGCATTCTCTTGTAAGTAGGGAGCTCCTCTAAGGTTTAACTATGAAAGCAAAGCACTAAAAGCACACTATAAATTAGAACAGAGGCCTGAGTTTTGTGTGCCAACTGCTTATCTAGGTCAGTTAAAAAATGTATTATTCTATTGAATGTTTCTAGAGATAGGAGTGCTGAAGAGAATCTTCTCTGTGGATGGGAACATCTACACAGCAGTACACAATGGGCCCTGGAACTGCTGCGTCATTTCCAGTTTTGGGGGCCCTTGTCTCTGTCAGCACACCCATTTTCGAAGCAACATCAAGCTCTCCCATTTACTTTGCCTGCATCAAGTCAGCATTTTGGAAATAGTCTGACATTTTCAAATGGAAATTTAAAAACACAAAATTTTTCATTAAAATATTTACTGAAAAGTATTTATTTAATGAAATATTTCATTAAAATATTTTAAAAAGTCAACTTCCCCAACTCTAGGTGCCTCTTCCCAAGACTCCCAGCTGACAGCATAGAAGAGCTTTTTTCCATCCAAGTTTCTTATCCTCACACATATTTAAGGCCATACTTGATAATGGAGCTGCTTAAATAACTGTTGGGTTTCCTCCTCCCCTAGGTCCCAGGATCCACAACGAAAGACACTATTTTATTTTCCAAAACAAGGGAGTAATCTCCTGATCATTTTATTTCAAGGCCAAATACCATGACCCTTTACTAAACTTTTTTTGCATTCAAATTTGACACCCTTAGCCAATTTAAAGAGCAGTAGAGGATGACATCTTTGATGCCCTAATGATAATCTAATGCTCTTTTTTGGTTCTTTAACATTTGGGATATTCTATAATGTCACAGTTGATAAGTATTATCTAAAGATATAATTTATACACACAGTTGAACATATATAGAAATGGTCTTTCAGGGCATGTTCATTAATTTCTGTAACATACCAGCATACCATAAAAGATAAAATAATAAATTTAGCACTGGTTTTATATTAATCACTAGTTGTGAGACTGACTACATCTTCTTAAACATGGATATAACCTTCTCTATAGTTAAACAAGAGATTCAGAAAAATAATTAAAATTTTAAAATGACCTAATAATTTCTTCCTTATCTCTAATACACTAACATACTTTTTGTTGTGGTTAAGAGGTCAGAAGATCTCTTTGGGCTAAAATTCAGGTGTTAAAACTTACTACTGTAAAGCTATAATTAACTTACTTAACTTTACTAAGGCTCATTATCTGTAAAATAATGGTTAACAGCAACCGCTTCATCAAACTGTTAGGAGAATGAAATGCAATCTGTATTCAAAGCACTGAGCGGAGTGGCTAGCGCATATTAGGCACTTAACTCAAGTTGGTTATAATTAACTCTTAAAGCTACACTCCAATCTTTAGAGAAAAGTTTTTTTTTTTTTTTTTTTTTGTTTTGTTTTCAAAAAATATATCAGTCAGCAAAAACCTGTGTAAAAGTAGAGGTAAAATGGTTTTCTCACAAAGAGAATTTTATTTAAAAAGGCTAAAATCAACCACTGTGACTCTCTTTTACATTTTTGTATCTAAATAACTTTCCAGAAAAGAAGAAAAGACATTTGACTTAAAAAAAGTCTGAAATTTCCAAATGAAAATTGATCTGACAGAAACAGCGCAGGCATCTGCAAAATTCTTCTTTCCTACTACCAGAGACATTTATTTCAGAACTGTAAGTGGTATTTTATCAAAAATTGGTATTTGTCTATACTTTTAGATGGAGAATATCATATGTAATTGTGTAATTTTCCTGTTCGTTATATAAAAATCTTGGAACTTCCCTGGTGGCTCAGACTATAAAGAATCTGCCTGCAATGCATTAGACCCGGGTTCGATTCCGGGGGTTGGGATGATCCCCTGGAGAAGGGAATAGCTACTCACTCCAGGACTCTTGTCTGGAGAATTCCATGGACAGAGGAGCCTGGTGTGCTACAGACCATGGGGTCACAGAGACTAAGACATGACTAAGTGACCAACACTCTTACTTTACTTCACTATATAAAAACCAGAACTGATCCTCGCTCTTAGGCACACTTACTTACCCAGTGACTTTTAAAGCTCAAATACTGACTCTGGCCCCAAATCTATAAGAACTGACAGTTTTCAGACTCTGGTCTGTCTTGGCTCCAAATTCAGGCTGATCTAGCTCCAGTTAGGTGTCCACACCTAATAACCCAGTAAACTGTGTCCAAAAGGACAGAAGCATGTGGCATGCACAGGGGCTCACGCTGAGGTATAGGGAGCATTTGTTCTCCAAGAATAGGATGAGAGGAGGAAGGAAATTTGTATATAAACCATATAAACACATAAGGCATTTAAATCTAGGACACATACTTGCATTTAGTACAGCTATCTCTTTGACCTGCATTTATCAAGTTATAATTTGCATATGGCAAAACTCATCCTTTTTAGTGTACAGTTCTATAATTTTTGACAAACGCATACAGTTCTGTAACCATTCCATGTGATTTGGACAGAGAAAGTTTCCATCATTCACTTTTATCTAAAAATTCTCAAAATAAACAATCTTTCTTCCCTTTAAGAAAAAAGCCAATAAACAGCTATTACTTAGGGCTTTGATCCAAACAATTTAGTCTTTAAGGAATGACATAAAAATTGTATATATTGATACTGGGACTCAAGTGATGGGATCATAAGTAAAACAAAACAAAGGCTATTTCTACTCATAGCCTACTTCAGGTTGTTATTTACATAAACACTGAAGAAACTACCTTAAGACTTCATGAAACACAACGTGTAGGAGGTCCCACTCTCTAGGGATTGACTGACTGACTTGCCTCTCAGGTAAAGTTTCTCTGTGGTATACATAGTATTTATTGTTATAAGTTTAGACAATGTCTGAATTTAGACTACAGCTTGCTGACAAATATACACTATCCCATGGCACTCTGCCAGTGGAGAGGTAGAAAAACTTGGGAGATAATCAAAGGTCATAGCTTTATTTAACATCATCACACACCAAACAGGAAGACAAGCATTCCCTATTGGGACAGAGACAGTGTGTCCTCCAGTGACTGCTCAGCCCTTTAGCAGAGTCAAATCCTGCCTTTAAAAGGTGGGGCTCACCAAGTGACCTAAAACAAGTCTCATCTTTCACCAAGGGCTTCTAATTTTAAATTGCTGCCATGCTAAATTTCATCTTGAATATCTCTCTGAGTCTCCACCCAGTTTGTTCAGATCAAACACTGGTTTTAGACAAGAATTTCCCAGGACTGTAGATTTCAGTCTTTATTGTTTAATCCACAGCCTGCATGGGATACAAAGCAATAAAGATGATTAAGAATTTGAATGAAAGCCTTATATACCCATTTTGAATATATATCATTAGTATACATAAGTTAACTTACAAAAATTCTCACCTCTGCTGATATCACTGTGATAACAGAATCCGCTAGGAAGAAACTCACAACAAATACCACTGTTCCCTATGGGTCAAGTTAGAGGTCCTATTTAAACGCTGTTTAGAAGTGCATTGCAACAGTGTTATGGGTTGCTACTTGGACTCAATTGGTAAAAATGAGTAATATCACATGATAAGAAACTCAACCCCTCTAAAAGGCAAGGCTGCAAGATTCCTCGGGATAACTTTGGTCAGAACTAACATGTCTCCAGTACTAGTGCCAGTGGGAAAATTCAGTTGATACTTACCATTAAAGTATTTATGACCTGAAATGGAATCATTTAAGAGAAAATGAAATTTCCAGTTTTATTTGCTACAGATAAACTTACTAAAGACAACAGTACAATCAAAATATAGTCCAAGAGACATAGTTCATACAATCAGCTACCCAATTTTTTTCCCACGTGTTACAGAATTCAGAGTCCAGCACACAGATTTACCTCACCTGAGCATGCATTTTATTCCAGTTGTGGACAAACCTCCCAGTGGCTCAGTGTACAGTGTAGACAGACTAAAATGTCTGAATCAGGACCAAAATCACTCCGAGGTAGCACGCTACACATGCCTGGTATGGACCTAACAGAAGCGGGAGGTATTAAGACGAGCTCTCAAGAATACACAGAAGAAATATACAAAAAAGAGCTTCGTGACCCAGAATAACCATGATGATGTGATTCCTCACCTAGAGCCAGGTATCCTGGAATGTGAAGTCAGGTGGGCCTTAGAAAGCACCACTACAAACAAAGCTAGTAAAGGTGATGGAATTCTAGTTAAGCTATTTCAAATCCTAAAAGATGATGCTGTGAAAGTCCTGCACTCAATATGCCAGCAAATTGGGAAAACTAGGCAGTGGCCACAGGACTGGAAAAGGTCAGTTTTCATTCCAATCCCAAAGAAAGGTAACGCCAAAGAATGCTCAAACTACCGCACAATTGTACTCATCTCACACGCCAGCAAACTAATGCTCAAAATTCTCCAAGCCAGGCTTCAGCAATGAACTTCCAGATGTTCAAGTTCTTTTTAGAAAAGGCAGAGGAACCAGAAATCAATTGCCAACATCCACTGGATCATCAAAAAAGCAAGAGAATTCCAGAAAAACATCTATTTCTGCTTTATTGACTATGCCAAAGCCTTTGACTATGTGGATCACAATAAACTGTGGAAAATTCTTCAAGAGATGGGAATACCAGACCACCTGACCTGCTTCCTGAGAAAAACAGATGCAGATCAGGAAGCAACAGTTAGAACTGGACATGGAACAACAGACTGGTTCCAAATTAGGAAAGGCGTATATCAAGGCTGTATATTGTCACCCTGCTTATACAATTTATATGCAGAGTACATCATGCAAAATGCCGGGCTGGATGGAGTGCAAGCTGGAATCAAGATTGCCAGGAAAAATATCAATAACCTCCGATATGCAGATGACACCACCCTTATGGCAGAAAGTGAAGAACTAAAGAGCCTCCTGATGAAAGTGAAAGAGGAGAGTGAAAAAGTTGGCTTAAAGCTCAACATTCAGAAAACTAAGATCATGGCATCAGGTCCCATCAATTCATGGCAAATAGATGGGGAAACAATGGAGACAGTGACAGTCTTTATTTTGGGGGCTCCAAAATCACTACAGATGGTGACTGCAGCCATGAAATTAAAAGACACTCGTTCCTTGGAAGAAAAGCTATGACCAACTTAGCATATTAAAAAGCAGAGATATTACTTTCCCAACAAAGGTATGTCTAATCAAAGCTATGGTTTTTCAGCAGTCATGTATGGATGTGAGAGCTGGACTATAAAGAAAGCTGAGCACCGAAGAATTGATGCTTTTGAACTGTGGTGTTGGAGAAGACTCTTGGGAGTCCCTTGGACTGCAAGGAGATCCAACCAGTGCATCCTAAAGGAAATCAGCATATTCATTGAAAGGACTCATGCTGAAGCTGAAACTCTAATACTTTGGCAACCTGATGTGAAGAACTGACTCACTGGAAAAGACCCTGATGCTGGAAAAGACTGAAGGCAGGAGAAGGGGATGACAGAGGATGAGATGGTTGAATGGCATCACCTACTCAACGGACATGAGTTTGAACAAGCTCCGGGATTTGGTGAAAGACAGGGAGGCCTGGTGTGATGCAGTCCATTTGGTCATAGAGAGTCTGAAATAACTGAGCAACTGAACTGAACTGAACACATGCCTTTACAGACCTGAAAAACCTAAGGTACTCGTCAGTGAAATCTAATCATTAAGTTGGGCTGTGAAGAAATCTGATTCTTGTATCTGCATTACAAGGTCCAGTGGAATGCAGTATACTTGGGTATTTTCGGTATTTCCAGCAATCTCTCTCCACTGTCAGTAGAAAGGAGTTTCTTATCTATAGTGGGTCAAGAATTGCCACACTCTTTCATAGCTGAGGGGAATGCATCTTCTGGAATTTCATGCTCTCAGCATCACAGTTGGTAAGGCTGTGTAAAACCTCATGGGGAATAAAGTGTGGAAGATGAGGAGGAACCTGGGAGTCCAGTGGTTGCCAAAAGCAGGGCTAAAGAAGGGCATGATAAAGTGAGTTCAAGTGGATTCAAAGCACCAGGGTTGTGTGGACTGTAGGATATGGCCAGGGGAGGTTCCTGGGCCTCCTCTATAGCCCTGATGATGACGGGGTCCTGCTGGCAGGCCTCCTCCTGACCCCAGATGAATGGGGTAAAAGGCCTCTTTGGATAAATCTATTTATTGTCACCCAAATAAAATACACATCAATTCTCACTCAGGCTCAAACTGATCTCTCACTAGAATTCAAGATCACACATAGGTAATGCTTTTTAATCCTCTAGTTTTTAAAAAAGGTTTTCTCCAAACTTCATGGTCACCTCTTATACATTTCTTATGGACTCTTTCTATCATGCGTTATATATTACTACATCAACTACCAAAATCATATTCTGCGCAATTTGATGGCAGAAACAATGGTATCACTTTGTATTCCCTACACCAGCGAGCACAGTAACATCATGCATTAGGTGCTCAATAAACATTTATTGACTGACACAATGAGGTAGATGTAATAGAAACTTTTTCCCTACACAGAGCTCAGACTGACAGTCACAGGTAACACCTATTAAGTGCAGACCCTGTCACGTTCTGTTCTATTCTGGGATTTTTGTATCAATCAAACCATTTGATTCTCACAGGAGTCTCAGAAGTCACGCGGTGTTGCTATTTCAGCGTAACAACCAAGGAAACTGAGGCTCTGAGAGGTTAAGCAAATTGTTCACAGTCAGACAGGAAGTAACCAGCAGAGCCAGGGTCAAGTTGGTGTCAAGAGTCTGGAGGTCTGTCCCTCACCTGTACTTAATTCACCGTCTGCTTGGTGGACTAAGGACAGAGCTGGAGGCAAAAGTGTTATTTCTGAAGACAAGATGAAAGATAGCTCCTTAAGACTAAACAGGCTGAGGAGTCATTTTTCTCAATTTGCTTATTCTCTTCTTCGCTTTTCCCTTCTATTCTATCTTATTCCCTTTGCATTTCCATCTGTTTCAACCAGGCTCTTCTAGTTGAAGGTCACAGAAAACAACTGGCTTCTGTAGGAAGAAAAGGGGTCCACTGGCAGGATATGGAACAGCTCACAGAATCAAAGGGAAGCCTGAAGAAGCAGGGTCAGGAGTCAAGAACCTGGGTGCCTTCCCCTTCCCAGGCCACGGGAACTGCAGCTTCTCTCCTAGGCTGCACTCCTAAACCACCGCAAGTCCTCTCCTAAACCATCTTTAGTCTTTTAGTTACCTGGCCCAGGTTTCAGAGTGCAGAGAGAAGGGGAAGCACCTGACAGTCCTAACGCAGGTCATGTACCCACCCCTCAGCTAAAGGAGAGCAAGACACCTTCTAGAACAGAACCACGAGGCTAGAAACAGTTGGCCCTCTATACTCACAGATTCCACATCTGCAAATTCAAACCAATGCAGGCTCAAAAATATTCAGGAAAAAAGAAAAATTCCAGAAAGTTCCATAAAGAAAGCTTGAATTTGCTGTACCCTGGCAACTATTTACCTAGCATTTGCACTGTGTTTACAACCATTTACACAGCATTTACTTTGTATTAGGCACTATAAGTAATCTAGAGGTGATTTACAGTACAGGAGAATATGCGTAGGTTTCAGGTGCAAACTACACCATCTTATATAAGGGACTTGAGTATCTATCTGTGGATTTTGGTATTCAAAGAGAATTCTGGAACCAATCCCCTATAGATACTGAGAGACAACTATATCATGCAGAAGGGTTGGTCGCACAGTTAAATTGTGACATTTACAACAACAACAAAAAAGGGCAGAAGCAAAAGATATTCATGATGCCCGTATTTTATCTTAAAAAAAAAAAGAAATGTTCTTTAGGTCTTTATCCATTTTTGCATAATGAGCCACGGAAACCAGTGACGGCCTTATTCACTACTCACAGGTCCCTATGGAAGGTGGGGCCACGGGCTGAGTCACTGTCTGCTGCTGGTTTTCTGGGTCCCATCCTGGCCTGCAGGCCTTTCTCATCAACACCACTGTAGATCAAACATAACTAGGGACTTCCTAGCTTATTATAGTGGCATCATATTAGTTAAACATGATGTTTTCAACTTCTTAAGAGTCTCCGCAACTTTTTCACTCAAGGAGTGGAAACAACGCAGGCTAGAAATCTGACCTATTTGTTGACTGAATTATCTACAGATTAAAATAAGACCAAGAAATGCTTGGATTTCAAACTCAAACTGAGGAATACATTTTAAAATTAACAAAAAATACTGTATTTTGGTATAATCAGTATGAAATTTCAGGCTTAAAGATGAACCTCTAAAGTTATTTTTTTCCCCTATATCTCACTGAATCTCTCTCCCGACTCTTTTGTGCATATATGGCACATACAAACATACACGCATAAACCTATATGTATGTATATATGTAGATGCACATGTGTGCTCCATCACTCAGTGGTCTGACTCTTTGCAACCCCATGGACTATAGCCTGCCAGGCTCCTCTGTCCGTAGGATTATTCCAGTAAGAATACTGGAGTGGGTTGCCACTTCCTACTCCATGGGATCTTCCGATGTAGGGATGGAACCCATGTCTCCTGCACTGGCAGGCAGACTCTTTAGCACTGACCCACCTGGGGAACCCATACAGATGCACATATATGTACATATATATATATGTATATAGATATCAGATCAGATCAGTCGCTCAGTCGTGTCCGACTCTTCGCGACCCCATGAACCGCAGCACGCCAGGCCTCCCTGTCCATCACCAGCTCCCGGAGGTCACCCAGACTCACACCCATCAAGTCAGTGATGCCATCCAGCCATCTCATCCTTTGTCGTCCCCTTCTCCTCCTGCCCTCAATCCCTCCCAGCATCAGAGTCTTCTCCAATGAGTCAACTCTTCACATGAGGTGGCCAAAATACTGGAGTTTCAGCTTCAGCATCATTCTTTCTAAAGAAATTCCAGGATTGATCTCCTTCAGAATGGACTGGTTGGATCTTCTTGCAGTCCAAGGGACTCTCAAGAGTCTTCTCCAACACCACAGTTCACTATACAATAAAAAGTATACAACAGACCCAAGATAATTCACAGGTATTCTCTGATTTCATAAATTTTATGTTAGTTTATACATCTTCATTCTTTGACATTTTAAATCAGAAAGTCGTATGATGAGAGGAAAATACATTAAGCAGAAATCCATAAAGTCGTCTGAGTTTATCTAACACTGTGGAAACTAAATATGGGGTCTTCCCTGATAGCTTAGTTGGCAAAGAATCTGCCTGCAATGCAGGAGACCCCAGTTTGATTCCTGGATCAGGAAGATCTGCTGGAGAAGGGATAGTCTACCCACTCCAGTATTCTTAGGCTTCCCTTATGGCTCAGCTGGTAATGAATCTCCCTGCAATATGGGAAACCTGGACTCGATCCCTGGGTTGGGAAGATCCCCTGGGGAAGGGAAAGGCTACCCATTCCAGTATTCTGGCCTGAAGAATTCCATGGACTGTATAGTCCATGGAGTCACAAAGAGTCAGAAAGGATTGAGCGACTTTCACTTTCAAACTAAGATTTAAAATTCCCAGTATGATTTAGCATATAGACCTTTATGCTTAAAAACATAAAAGCAATTTAAAAATATTCATTTCCTGCTCTGCAAAGAGAACTTTTAAATATTGCCTCCAGTATTAAACTGGAAGCCACTGTATTTAAGAGGATGTCAACAGGTATGGAGCAAGCCTTGCTCTCATCTCGCAGACTGTCTTCTTCAAAGGCACTTCCCTCTTTGGTTTGGTTCCTGTGCACCTCTTCTCTTTATCTTGTGGATCTCTTGTTTCTTGCCTGCCTGCAGTTATTTCTTCTCTGTTAACTGTGCCCCTTTTCCCTTTCAGTAACCTGGCTTGACCACCCTGCCTTTTCAGTTCCAAAGGCTACTGTGTCATTACCTTAGTCAGAATAATTGGTTCAGGGATGTACAACACAACTCAATTTTGGTACAACTGTTGGAATTAAATGGAAAAAGAGGCTTTACTTGCAATGAGACTTAATACTATAAGAAAAATCTAAGCCTGGAATTCTGAGGGCCACCATATTGGGAGAATGTGCCTGAACAATGAACCAGAAAAAACTGGGACTAGCTGAACTTGGGTTACTTTTGAGCCACATTTGAAACCAGATTTACTTTCGCAACTTACTGTCATTACTTTTTGGTGAAACTCTCCCAAATGCTATCTACCAGGTGATTCTAGCTCTCATGGCTTTGTTCCCACTTCTCTCAACAGAAAACACCCTTAGGATGTGAGGATCAGCTCAATTCCTCTTTACTCAGGCATCTTCTAGTTATGTGCATTTGGATTTAGTTCAGATAGGTCCAACTGTCATAAACTTAGGGTTTACCTCTGTATTCCATGAATGAAATATCTCTAATACTATTGATTTAGGGTTATAACATTCAGAAGCTTACAGAAAATCTACTTTTCTATGAACACTTCCTAGTTATAGTAAAAAAAAAAAAAAAAAAAGCAGGGGTTGGGGTGAGGATGAAAAATATTCTCTTAGCTCCATGTTCAGGGCATGCAGTTAAAAGCACAAGTCTATGGAGGGTAAGAGGAGTGTACAAGTAGAATTTGAATGAAAAAATCAGACTTCAGAAGGTCCCACATTAATATTTTGACTAAAGGGGGAGAACAAATCATCCAAAACAGGTGCAAGTATATGATACTCCACCATTTGGTACAGAGCAATATTTCACAGTAGCTCGTAACATTGTCTTCAGTGTCAAAAAATCCGAGTTTAAGTCATAGTATAGCCACTTACTCTGTAACCTTGGATAAAGCAATTAATCTTTAGTGTCCCAATTTCCTTCCCTGTACAGAAGTAAATAATACTATATACCTCATAGAGTTACTGTGCAGAATAAAGGAGACAACATGTAACAACATGTTTTGGGAAAGGGGGTTCATATTGCTTAATACATGTTAGTTCTAATTAAGTCAGACATTCATTTTCAAAACCCATATGATTTTCCAGTAATAGAATGCATTGATGAGGGCAGTTCAACAATGCTCATTTAAGCAAATTTTACTTGCATATATACCATTTATTCAGTTTTAATCACACACTCTCTAACTTTGTTTCATATAAACAATGAATGCTTCAAATCAGCAGAGACCAAGTCAACACCATGCTGCTGCTGCTGCTGCTAAGTCGCTTCAGTCGTGTCCGACTCTGTGTGACCCCATAGACAGAAGCCCACCAGGCTCCCCCGTCCCTGGGATTCTCCAGGCAAGAACACTGGAGTGGGTTGCCATTTCCTTCTCCAATGCATGAAAGTGAAAAGTGAAAGTGAAGTCACTCAGTCGTGTCTGACTCTTAGCTACCCCATGGACTACAGCCTACCAGGCTCCTCCATCAAGGGATTTTCCAGGCAAGAGTACTGGAATGAGGTGCCATGGCCTTCTCCGAGTCAACACCACAGTTGTCCCTAAAACTCTCTTTACACTGCAACACTGAAAAGTGTGCCTTTTGTTTGTAATCCCTTTTTGCTTCTTTAGGTAAAGAGATTATATGAACAACCAAAGAGCATCTCCACATTGATATGTCCAATAAGAGAAAGTTAATGCTGAAGCACAGAGTTACAGAGGCAAAGCTTTAAGTCTGAGCACATAAGAAATGTGTTTTTCCTCCTCCAGCCTATCAGCAACTATCACTTACAAGTTTTTCCAAACTCCAGGGATAAATTTCAAGAGTCTAAATATTGCAAGTCCTAAGGCTCTATGCCTTCTCTATTCATCATTTCACTCTATTCATAATCCCCAAGTGTTTTGGGTTTTATGACTGTCAGCCAGGCATGCCCTTAGTAAAAGTCCATACCATCACTCATTCTAGGACCAGAAACCAAATGCTGATGATGTAGATCATCCAGATCAGTAGCCTCTTTGTTCAAGTAAGAGAAGGAAAAAAGGATTTCTTACGGCCCGTGTAAATGCCCCAGTTGGGTCAACGTTTCTGGAAAGGTCTAAATAGTTTTCAAATTCCAAAATAAGAGATTAAAAAAGCAAACAAAAGAGGCTTTCTTTCCTCAGATTTCAATGAAGAATGTGACCACTAAAGAAATATGTTAGGCCATGAACACATTGCATGTTTCATTCTCGGCACCTTGCAGGTCTGAGAAAGAGAATGACAGAGACTTCAACTGTCTAAATAATTATAGCCATTAACATCAGGCTCCCAGGGTAACTGAATATCTTACTTTGCTTGCTGGCTAAAAATAAGTAACTAAAATGTTCCCAAGAAAAAGTAAAGGTAGATAGATGGTAAATATCAATTAATTGAGCATCATAAGGGCTTCCCTGGTGGCTCAGAGGTTAAAGCATCTGCCTGGAATGCAGGAGACCCAGGTTCGATCCCTGGGTCGGGAAGATCCCCTGGAGAAGGAAATGGCAACCCACTCCAGCACTCTTGCCTGGAGAATCCCATGGAGAGAGGAGCCTGGTAGGCTACAGTCCATGGGGTTGCAAAGAGTAGGACACAACTGAGCGACTTCATTTCAAGCATCATAACAAGCAAGAAAAATTAGTATTTGAATTTAAGTACATCATAACCATCATGCTGCAGAACATTGCATCCACTTTGATCACAGAGCCTTAACTACTTCACATTTCTTAAAACATGTGTGTGTGATGTCACATTTGCTCCAAAGTAGATACTCAGCTAAACAAAATCTCCAATTTTAGTTTTAGTTAAAAATCCATCTCTATAATTCTGAGTTTGCCAACTTATTTAGGCAAGAGCATGCATACTCAGTTGTGTCCAACTCTTTGCAATCCCCTGGACTGTAGCCCACCAGGCTCCTCTGCCATGGGCTTTCCCAGGCAAGAATACTGGAATGGGTTGTTATTTCCTCCTCCAGGGGATCTTCCTACCTATGGATCAAACCCACAACTCCTGCATTGCAGGCAGATTCTTTACCACTGAGGCACCACAGAAGCCCTTATTAAGGCAAGAAGATCTTCAAATAACTAGCACCGTGGCACCATATATACCCAAAGTAGGAAAAGTAAATGAAGGGAAACCTAAAATATTCACTTCAAACTCTCTAAACTCTTTACAAAATAATTTGGTATTATTTCCAGAAGCTTCCTTATATGCTCTCATGCAAAGATAATTATTGAATACCTACTGTGTGCAAGAACTATTCTCAGCATTGGGGGTAAAATAAAAAAGAGAAAAAGTCCCTGTATTCATGGAGCACTCTTGTGGGCAATGCAGAAAATTTGACTAGAAAGATTAAGGTTAGTTTCTGACAGGTTAGTTAGTGATGAGTGTTAAGGAAGGTGGGTGGAGAGCCAAGGAGGAGTTGGGAATAATTGGTAAAGAAAGAAGGGTGACATTTACGGACACAAGGAAGGTGTCCTTGAGAAAGAGACCTATAACAGAGCCCTGAAGGGAGGGAGAGGTAGCCTATGCTAGTAGAACAACAATCAGGGCCAAGGAAACAGGAAGAATAAATGTCTAGTTTGTTCTAGGCTATGATGAAGGCAGTGTGGCTGGAGCTGAGAAGGCAGGAGGACAGGGGGGACAATGGAATGCTCTGAGTTATGCTGAGTGGAGATGCAGAAACAGGGAGACTAGTCAGGACGCTTTTACAGTGATCCAGGCAAGAGATGACAATGGTTTGGGCCAAGGTGATACCAGAGCCATGGTGAGGCCCACTGACATGGTGATGAGTTACCATATTCTGAATGTATTTTAAAACCAATAGGAGTTACCAATGAATCAGATACAGTGTTTAAGAAAGAGAAATGAGTCAATAATTACTACAATGCTTTTGGCCTAAGCAACTGCAAAGATGGAGTTGCCACTAACTGGTAGGAGTGAGTTTGGCCATAGGGAGATGAGGAATTGAGTTTTAGAGATTTTAAATTTGAAATGGTAGTTAGATATCCAAATGGAGATGATGATTCAGTTCAGTTCAGTTGCTCAGTCGTGTCTGACTCTTTGTGATCCCATGAATCACAGCACACCAGGCCTCCCTGTCCATCACCAACTCCTGGAGTTCATTCAGACTCATGTCCATCGAGTCGGTGATGCCATCCAGCCATCTCATCCTCTGTCGTCCCCTTCTCCTCCTGCCCCCAATCCCTCCCAGCATCAGAGTCTTCTCCAATGAGGCAAATCTTCGCATGAGGTGGCCAAAGTACTGGAGTTTCAGCTTTAGCATCATTCCTTCCAAAGAACACCCAGGGCTGACCTCCTTCAGAATGGACTGGTTGGATCTCCTTGCAGTCCAAGGGACTCGCAAGAGTCTTCTTCAACACCACAGTTCAAAACCATCAATTCTTTGGCACTCAGCTTTCTTCACAGTCCAACTCTCACATCCATACATGACCACAGGAAAAACCATAGCCTTGACTAGACGGACCTTTGTTGGCAAAGTTATATCTCTGCTTTTCAATATGCTATCTAGGTTGGACATAACTTTCCTTCCAAAGAGTAAACGTCTTTCAATTTCATGGCTGCAGTCATCATCTGCAGTGATTTTGGAGACCCCAAAAATAAAGTCTGACACTGTTTCCACTGTTTCCCCATCTATTTCCCATGAAGTGATGGGACCGGATGCCATAATCTTTGTTTTCTGAATGTTGAGCTTTAAGCCAACTTTTTCACTCTCCACTTTCACTTCATCAAGAGGCTTTTTAGTTCCTCTTCACTTTCTGCCATAAGGGTGGTGTCATCTGCATATCTGAGGTTATTGACATTTCTCCCAGCAATCTTGATTCCAGCTTGTGTTTCTTCCAGCCCAGCATTTCTCATGATGTACTCTGCATATAAGTTAAATAAGCAGGGTGACAATATACAGCCTTGACGTACTCCTTTCCCAATTTGGAACCTGTTGTTCCCTGTCTAGTTCTAACTGTTGCTTCCTGACCTGCATATAGGTTTCTCAAGAGGCAGGTCAGGTGGTCTGGTATTCCCATCTCTTTCAGAATTTCCCACAGTTTATTGTGATCCACACAGTCAAAGGCTTTGGCATAGTCAATAAAGCAGAAATAGATGTTTTTCTGGAACTCTCTTAGGTAAGAGCATATGTCTGGAATTCAGGTCGAGGCTAAGCGGCTTAGTTTATAGATGAAACTGAAAGCCGTGAAACTGAATGAGAGTATAAACAGAAAATGTAAGATGCCTAAGGAATATGTTCTTGGATCATTTATCAAGGAGATGAGGAAGAACCAGCACAGAAGACACATAAGGACAGAACAAAATTTCCTATACGATACATCTGAATTACCTCTATGGTGTTTTGAACATATGCATTTTGCTTTAAGAATATCTTAAAAAAGCTTCAAATGCCTTTAGCAGAGAGACAAAATCCAACCCACTGTGGGCCATAATGATCAGTACAGTATAAACTATATCAGATCAGATCAGTCGCTCAGTCCTGTCCGACTCTTTGCGACCCCATGAACCGCAGCACGCCAGGCCTCCCTGTCCATCACCAGCTCCCGGAGGTCACCCAGACTAACACCCATCAAGTCAGTGATGCTATCCAGCCATCTCATCCTCTGTCGTCCCCTTCTCCTCCTACCCCCAATCCCTCCCAGCATCAGAGGGATTCAATGAATAAGTAAATTCAGGATTTTTACGGGTTCAGCTGGACTCAACAAATATTTCCTGAACACTTTCTAGTTTCAAAAACTGAGCAAGACACTGAGAAAGAAAGATACATAAAGAGACACCTGTCTGACAGAGAAGACAGATGGGTTAAGTTGGTAGTGAACTGCTTTAATTTCTTGCTCAGGGCAGCATCAAGCTAATAAACATAAACATATCAGATGTGGTTAAAAATAGTATATTCTTTAAAGGGAATAAGGGATCTCCCTTTAAATAACTTATTTGTTAAGATCTGATTCCCTACTTTCCTTTTTAGCAAGATACTTGAGAAATTACAGTGAAAGTCAATGGATAAAATGATATTAAATCCATGTACAAAACTTTTTTAAAAACCCTTCTATCACTACACTAAAAGAGCAAAGAATAAAAATGAACAAGATCAATAATTATTATAATTCATGAATTATTATAATTTTCATCAAAATTTATGTTGAAGAAGTTTTTTTTTTTAAGGTTCTATAATGGCCCTAATTGTCAGGTTACTGATTTGGAATTCAAAAAATTCAAACCCATTTGTGAAAAATCAGACTCCTATTTCTCTCTCAAATATTTTTTTTTAACAAAAGAGACATCTTCCTTCCAATTATTCTTGTCTGCCAACATCTTAACAAATTAATAGCCACACCAACACATACGAAACACATACTGTACATAACAGACGCACACAAACAAATGGCTTGCTGGATGGCTAGAGAGTTTGGTGGTTAAACAGGAAGAAAGGTGGGCTGAAAGACAGACAGATACACAGACATAATAAATGTTTAAATACTCATACTGAAATTATACTATTAGTCACATATTATCCACAGAATTATTACTAAATCCTGAGTGGCCGTTTTAAATATTTCAGTTCTACTTTTCTAAATTAAATCAATTAGCAAACTGATAATTTATGTAAGTTTTATACAGACAACTGAGAAAGAGTAACTCTGTTCGAGTAGATATCGGCCCTGATCCCCTCACAGAACTGGTACAACCCAGTATATACGTATACATCAAGAATGAATATACGCAACTGAAACTGACATATTTGATAATTGCTTCTATATTTTTTACTTATTTAAAATGTCAGATATTCAAGTCATTTATCCAATAAATATTTACTGAGTCCCTACTATGTTTCAGTACTGTCTATATCCTTGCTTTGGTTGGTAAAGACAAGATTTTTTTCTTCAAAATGTGCTTGTTTGTCAAAAGTCACATACTTTTAGATATTTTACTTATTTTATTCACATAGTCAAAATTCCAAAACACTGATCTGGTAACTATTTCTGAGTCTGCTAAGTGTCTTTTAACAGAACGTCATTGTTTTCAGTTCAGTCGCTCAGTCGTGTCCAACTCTTTGCGACCCCATGAATTGCAGCACGCCAGGCCTCCCTGGCCGTCAACAACTCCTGGAGTTCACCCAAACTCATGTCCATCGAGTCAGTGATGCCATCCAGCCATCTCATCCTCTGTCATCCCCTTGTCCTCTTGCTCCCAATCCCTCCCAGCATCAGAGTCTTTTCCAATGAGGCAACTCTTCGCATGAGGTAGCCAAAGTATTGGAGTTTCAGCTTTAGCATTAGTCCTTCCAAAGAACACCCAGGGCTGGTCTCCGTTAGAATGGACTGATTAGATCTCCTTGCAGTCCAAGGGACTCTCAAGAGTCTTCTCCAACACCACAGTTCAAAAGCATCAATTCTTCAGCGCTCAGCTTTCTTCATAGTCCAACTATCACATCCATACATGACTACTTGCAAAACCACAGCCTTGACTAGACGGACCTTTGTTGGCAAAGTAATGTCTCTGCTTTTCAATATGCTGTCTAGGTTGGTCATAACTTTCCTTCCAAGGAGTAAGCATCTTTTAATTTCATGGCTGCAATCACCATCCGTAGTGATTCTGGAGCCCAAAAGAGTAAAGTCTGACACTGTTTCCACTGTTTCCCCATCTATTTCCCATGAAGTGATGGGACCAGATGCCATGATCTTCGTTTTCTGAATGTTGAGCTTTAAGCCAACTTTTTCACTCTCCACTTTCACTTTCATCAAGAGGCTTTTTAGTTCCTCTTCACTTTCTGCCATAAGGGTGGTGTCATCTGCATATCTGAGGTTATTGATATTTCTCCCGGCAATCTTGATTCCAGCTTGTGCTTCCTCCAGTCCAGCGTTTCTCATGATGTACTCTGCATATAAGTTAAATAAGCAGGGTGACAATATACAGCCTTGACGTACTCCTTTTCCTATTTGGAACCAGTCTGTTGTTCCGTGTCCAGTTCTAATTGTTGCTTCCTGACCTGCATATAGGTTTTTCAAAAGGCAGGTCAGGTGGTCACTGTTTTAACTGTTCTCAATTATACAGCTATCAATTAGCTAGTCAATGCATTAAAGAGATTAAAATATTCTTTTCTCTAATCAGATTACTGTAATTATTTTAGAAATGGAATTTTCAAACCAACAGTAGGCTTCAACAGAAGAGATTCAGGTCCAATTAATCACCATATATTACTTCTATCTCTTAAATTACACTCAAAGCAGCTTTCCACATTCTGCATTCCCACTGCACTGCTTAGCTCCAAAAACTAGTATCTCATGTTAGGATGCTAGTGTTTCCCAACTTGTATCTGGGATGACTTTCCTAAAATACCTCATTATATCATTCCCCTTCATTCTCCCTTTTAGAAATCAAGTTTAGTTCAAGGAATGAAAACGAGGCATGGGCTTTGAGAACTGGTCCCTGCCTGTTTCTTGAGTCTCACAGTCTCATGGTGCTTTCTCCCCTCAAATCAATGGCTCATCCAGACTGAGGCACACGTTACAACTGTCTACAGTCTCTTTCCTCTGGGGCACTGCACATGCCATTCCTCTTGACACTGCAGATAGGAGACAGTGTCTGTGGCTGACTAAATTCTCCTGATCCTCTAAGTCTCAGCAGAGTCACCTCCTTTCATCCCTGCGATCATTAGGCACCACTCTTTCCTATGAGCTCACTGCACCTCAGGGCTCATAGTAGTTTATTGCCTCTCTTCCTCATTAGGCTCTAAGCTCCTAGTGGGCAGGGACTATGTCTTATTCATGGTTTTAACTCTAGTATTTAGCAAAGTGCTTGGCATATAATTAGCACCCAATCAGTATTCTAGTCATTGGACGAATGTATGATAATAGCAAATCTATTTACAGAAAATGTCTAATGTGTCGAAGCTTGGGGGGAAACTAACAGCAAGCCAACAGCAGCACCTGCCACGCCTGGGTGTCTCAAGCAGAAGTGAAAAGTAAGCAGGGATCAAGTGGGACCTGGGCTTCCTGCCTACAAAGTCCAGGCTGAGAGACGGAATGGATGAGAGCATGGCAGAAAATATCATCACATCCTGAAGAAGCTGACTGCTAAACTTAGTCCAACATCTTTTAAATTGTAACTTTTCCAGATTCTCTTACGTAGTAGAATGTCACTGACAGTCCAGAGATGCTATCTCTAAAATGACAATTCATACCCAAGATAGCAATTCCAGCTTTGTCCAAGAAGAAGCATCTGACTCAGGAGCTGAAGGGCATTTATTAAGAAGGCAACACTTTAACAAGCATCCAAGATTTTTGTTTAACAAACTTTTTGAGAAAACTGTGCTTTCAAAATCTGGATGAACAAAAAAGGCAGTAAATCTCTTTAATGACTTTGGGCAACAATTTCCAATGAAGTGTGATTAAGAATAATTTTCAGTTGTTTATTCTCTCAATAAATAATAAATCTTGGTGGCTTATAGCATATGAGAAACACATAGCTCAGACCTCTAAAAATCTTAAAACACGTCTAAAAAATTTAATTTCTAGACTTGATTTCTGACCTCCAGCTGATAAATGACTATGTCTTGCTTGTCATTTCAATTCCTAACAATTTAGAAATTTTTAATTAATTTTATAATATTCAATATATATTTTTAAAGTGTAGGGTTTTCTGGTTTCTGGTCTGGCATGTAAGGAACTCAGAAGTTGTCACTTTGTTCGGAAAACAAGTAAAAAGTTACAAAAACTAAAAAAGTTAACAATGCTTCATAGACCTGTCAAATGACGTCACAAGTCAGACTGCTACCCCCAAAACTGAAGAAACTGACAGGCACATACAGAAAATCACAACTTACTGAAACAGAAACCAACCAGTGTCATAGTAGGAAAATCTGAACTATTACTAACAAAATGCTGACGGCTCAGGGTGGACGAGCCTGAAAGATAAAACACCAGGGGCATCTGGTCATGGGAGGCCCTCGGTTATCAAAAGGCGGACCTCCAAGAGTTCTGTCAGGTCGTTACAGTGAAGACTGGAAAAAAAATCTTCCTGTGCTTCCAGCAGGGAGATGGAAAAGGCGCCATTTCGAAATATGGCAGAGCATTCTGTTCTTTTCAATAAGGGCTGCCTTAATTTTCTTGGACTCCAAAATCACTGCAGATGGTGACTGCTGCTATGAAATTAAAAGACGCTTGCTCCTTGGAAGAAAAGCTATGACAACTTTTTGTCATAGCATATTAAAAAGCATATTAAAGACAGCATATTAAAAAGCAGAGACATTATTTTGCCGACAAATATCCATCTAGTCAAAGCTATTGTTTTTCCAGTAGTCACGTATGGATGTGAGAGTTGGACCGTTAATGAAGGCTGAGTGCTGAAGAATTGATGCTTTTGAACTGTGGTGTTGGAAAAGAATTCCTTGGACTGCAAGGAGATCAAACCAGTTAATCCTAAAGGAAATCAGTTCTTAATACTCATTGGAAGAACTGATGCTGAAGTTGAAGCTTCAATACTTTGGCCACCTGATGTGAAGAACTGACTCATTTGAAAAGACCCTGATGCTGGGAAAGACTGAAGGCTGGAGGAGAAGGGGACAAGAAGATGAGAAGATAGGATGACCTCACCAACTTGATGGACATGAGTCTGAGCAAGCTCTGGGAGTTAGTGATGGAGTTGGTGAGGGAAGCCTGGTGTGCTGCAGTCCACGGGGTCACAAAGAGTTGGACATGACTGAGCGATGAACTGACTGAACTGAATGAGGAAGTCTTACCTGAGTCTGGCTGACTCAGGGAGCAATGCAAATGGAAGAAGGGAAACATTCAACTCCAGCATTCTCTAGCCATTTTGTTCACCTGAAAGGGTAGGGGGGATAAATAAAACCGAGAAGCACTGGTGAAGTTAACAGTCTAAGAGAGAAGGCTTACCAAAGACTAAGACCTAATCACAGGACTACAGAACACCTCCCCTCCCCCAACACCTCACCAATACATTACTAAAGGTCCACTAACCACAACTCCTTTTACTTAGTACATCACATCCATCTTCCAACAAAAAGTTACAAGACATATCAAAAGGCAAAAAGCACACTTTAAGAAACTTCCCCAGTAGCTCAGATGGTAAAGAATCAGCTTGCAGCAACTCCTGCAGCTCAATTCCAGAAAAATAAAAGACACAATCAAAAAGTGGGCCAAAGAACTAAACAGACATTTCTCCAAAGAAGACATACAGATGGCTAACAAACACATGAAAAGATGCTCAACATCACTCATTATCAGAGAAATGCAAATCAAAACCACTATGAGGTACCATTTCACGCCAGTCAGAATGGCTGCGATCCAAAAGTCTACAAGCAATAAATGTTGAAGAGGGTGTAGAGAAAATGGAACCCTCTTACACTGTTGGTGGGAATGCAAACTACTATAGCCACTATGGAGAACAGTGTGGAGATTCCTTTAAAAACTAGAAATAGAACTGCCTTATGATCCAGCAATCCCACTGCTGGGCATACACATGGAGGAAACCAGAATCGAAAGAGACACGGAAGAGAACATTGGGTACACACCCCAATGTTCATCGCAGCACTGTTTATAATAGCCAGGACACGGAAGCAACCTAGATGTCCATCAGCAGATGAATGGATAAGAAAGCTGTGGTACATATACACAATGGAGTATTACTAAGCCATTAAAAAGAATGCATTTGAATCAGCTGTAATGAGGTGGATGAAACGGGAGCCTATTATACAGAGTGAAGTAAGCCAGAAAGAAAAACACCAATACAGTATACTAACACATATATATGGAATTTAGAAAGAAGGTAACTATAACCCTGTATGCGAGATGGCAAGAGACACAGATGTATTGAACAGTCTTTTGGACTCTTTGGGAGAGGGCGAGGGTGGGATGATATGGGAGAATGGCATTGAAACATGTAAAATATCATAACGAATCACCAGTCCAGGTTTGATGCATGATAGAGGTGCTCAGGGCTCGTGCACTGGGATGACCCAGGGGGATGGGATGGGGACGGAGGTGGGAAGCAGGTTCAGGATGAGGAGCACGTATAAACCCATGGCGGATTCATGTCAATGTATGGCAAAACCAATACAATATTGTAAAGTAAAATAAATAAATTAATTTAAAAAAATAAAATTAAAAAAAAAAAAAAAAGAATCAGCTTGCAATGCAGGAGACCCAGGTACAATCCCTGGGTCAGGAAGATCTGCTGGAGGAGGGAATGGCTACCCAGCCCAGTATTCTTGCCTGGAGAATCCCATGGACAGAGGAAACTGGCTACAGTCCATGGGCTGCTAATTAAGAGCTGGACATGACTGAGCAACTAAACATGCACACATGCAAGAAACTTAGCAAGAATCAGACCCAAAATCAGACGTGGCAGGAATGTTAGAATTAAAAGACCAGAAATTTTAAAAACTATGATTCATAGATTAGAGACATTAATGGAAAAAAGTAGACAACATGCAAGAATGTATGGGTAATGTAAGCAGAGATGAAAATTCTGAGAACACAAAATAAACACCAGGATAAAAAAGAAAACATTGTAACAATAATGAAGAATACCACTGGTGAACTCTTTAGTAAACTGGACCTGGTTGAGGATAGAATCTCTGTTTGGGGAAATGACAATAGAAACTTCCAAAAGAAGAAAAAAATGTGGAGGATAACAGTAGGAATATGGGAAGGAACAGTAACCAATACGGTACATATTAATTCAAATATATCAATAATCACTTTCCAAATACATGAAAAAAGACTGTCAGAGTGGATCAAAAAAAGGCACAAATATCACAGTCAGTAAGCAATTCACTATGATTATAAAGACACATACAGATTAAGACTAAAACAATGGAGAATTATATGTCCTACTAACACTACGCAAAAGAAAGTGAGAATATTTCTATCAATATCAGAGTAGACTTCCAGGCAAGGAAAATTATCAGAGAAAAAGAGGGGCATCACTTAATGACAAAGGGGTCAACACTCTAAGAATATGTAACAATTCTTAATGTGCATATGCCTAATAATACAACACCAAAATATATGACAAACACTTACATGAGTATTACTACTCCTGCTTTCTTTTGCTTTCCATTTGCATGGAATATCTTCTTCCATCCCCTAACTTTGCAAGGCAATCCAACCAGTCAATCCTAAAGGAAATCAGTCCTGAATATTCATTGGAAGGACTGATGTGGAAGCTGAAACTCCAATACTTTGGCCACCTGATGCAAAGAGCTGACTCATTTGAAAAGACCCTGATGCTGGGAAAGATTGAGGACAAGAGGAGAAGGGGACAGCAGAGGATGAGATGGTTGGATGCCATCACCAACTCAATGGACATGAGTTTGAGTAGACTCCGGGAGCTGGCAATGGACAGGGAGGCCTGGTGTGCTGCAGTTCATGGGATAGCAAAGAGTTGGACACGACTGAGAGACTGAACTGACTGAGCTGAACTTTCAGCATGTATGTGTCCTTAGGTTTGAAGTGCGTCACTTGTAGGCAGCATATACATAGGTCTCATCTCTGTATCCATTTAGCCAGTGTGCGTCTTTTGGTTGGGGCTTTTAATCCATTTACATTTAAGGTAGTTATTGATATATACGTTTCTACTGCCATTTTCTTAATCATTTAGGATTTGTTTTTGTGGGTCTTTTCTTCTCTTATTTTTTCCTGCTAGAGAAGTTCTTTTAGCTTTTGTTGTAAGGCTGGTTTGGTGGTGCTGAATTCTCTTAGCTTCTGACAAACAGTGATAGAACTGTAAGAAAAAACTGGTGAATCCACTACAGCAGTTGGACATTTTAACACCCGTCTATCAGAAATGGACTGACCCAGCAGACAGAAAATCATTAAGAACATAGCTGAACTCAAGAGCACCATAAATCAACTGGATATAATTGAGATATAAAGACTACTTCATCTAACAACAGTATAATACACATTCTTTTCCAGCCCATATGGAACATTCACCAAGACAGATGACATCCTGGGTCATAAAACACACCTTAACAAGTTTAGAAGGTTAGTAATCACACAAGGTCTGTTCTCAGAGTACAGGGAATTAAACTAGAAAACAGTAACAGAAAGAAACTGAAAGATCCAAATACTAGGAGATTAAAAAACACCTAAGTCAAAGAAGAAATCACAAAAGAGGATTTAAAATATTTTGAATTAAATGCAAATGAAATATAGAACTTATCAAAATTTGTGGGATTAACTATATATAGGGAAATTTATAACACTGAATGCAACTTTAGAAAGGAAGACATAAAATTAATACTCTAAGCTTCCACTAGGAAAAAGACAAAGAAGAGCAAATTAAATCCAAAGTAAGATGAAGTAATAATAAAAATTGGAGCAGAAATCAATAGAAAGTAAGAATTCAACAGAAGAAATCAACAATAGCAAAAAAGTTAGTTCTTTGAAAAGATCAATTCAACAGATAAATTTACTATGATAAAAAAAGAGAAGACATAAATTATTTATATGAGAAATGAAGGAGCAGACATTATTATAGATATAACAGATATTAAAAGAATAATATAGGAATATTATGAGTAACTCTATGCCCACATATTCAATAACTCAGATGAAATGGATCGATTCTTTGAAAGACACAATCGGCCAAACATGCACAAGAAGAAATAGACAATAGACAATCTGAATAGTCCTATCTAATAAGGAAATTGAATCAATAATTAATAACCTTCCAAAACAGAAAGCAGATGGATTCACTGATAAGTTATACCAAACACTTAAAGGAACAAATGAAACCACTTCTTTACAATTTGTTCCAGAAAACAGAAGCAGAGTGAATACACTGCAACACATTCTATTAGGCCACCATTACTCTAAATATCAAAATCAGATAAAACTTCTACAAGGAGGGAAAATTTAGACCAATATCCCTCATGAACACAGATATAAAGATCCTCAACAAAACATTAACAAACTGAATACAACAATGAATAAAAAGAATTATTCACCACAAGCAAAAGAAATTTATTTCAAATATGAAAGGCTGGTTTAACATTCAAAAATCAATGTCATCCATCAATCACATCAATAGGCAAGAACAGCAAAATCACATAATCATATCAGTTGATGCAGAAAAAGCATCTGACAAAATTCAGCATCCATTCATGACAGTAATTATTAGTAAACTAGCAACAGTTCCCCAACTTCATAAAGAACGTTTTAAAAATACCACAAGCTAACATCATATTTAACTGTGAGAAACATGAAGTTTTCCCACTAAGATTAGGAACAAGGCAAAGATGTCCTCTTTCATCATCCCTTTCCGACATCAGAGAAGTCCTCGCTAATATAATCAGATAAGAAAAGGAAACAAACGGTATAGAAACTGGGAAGGAAGAAATAAAATGGTCTTTATTCACAGATGACATGATTGTCTACGGAGAAAAACCCTAAAGAATTGACAACAAAATTCCCGAACTAATATAAGCAGGGTACAAGGTTAACATGCAAAAATTTATAGCTTTCCTATGTGCCAGAAATGACCAAGTGAAATTTATATTAAAAACACTTAACCATTTACATTATACTCCCTAACAGTGAAATACTTAGGTATAAGTCTAACAAAATATGTAAAAGATTTTTATAAGGAAACTATAAAACTCTGATGAAAGAAAACAATAACTAAATAAATGAAGAGATATTCCTTGTAGATAGATGAGTAGGAGGTCAAGATGACAGTTTTCTCCAACTTAATTAACATAATCCCAATCAAAATCCAGCAAGTCCTTTTGTGGATATCAAAAACCTGATTTTAAAGTTTATGGGGAGAGCCAAAAGACCTAGCACAATCAATGTAATATTTAAAGAGAAGAACAAAGATGATGGACTCACACCACTGACTTTAAGACTTACAATAAAGCTATAGTAATAAAGAAAGTGTGGTATTAGTGAAAGAATAAGCACAGATTATAAGAAAATAAAGCCCAGAAATGAACATATATAAATGTAGTCTCTCATCTTTGACAAAAGAGCAAAGGCAATACATTAGAGAAAAAAGACTTGAACAAATGATCCTGAAACAGACACATGTTAAAAAAAAAAGAAGAAAGAAAAACCTAAATCTAGATCTTGCACCCTTCACAAAAATTAACTCTACAGAAGACACTGTCAAGAAATGAGAAGACAAGTTATAGACTGGGAAAAATATTTACAAAAACATCTGATGAAGGACTGTTATCCAACTGTTGCAGGAAGGCAGACCCCTTCCAGGGCCCAAAACTGGGCTCTTGTCTAACACTCGGAAATGAACTGTCTGAGGAGTCACATGTGCTGACAAAGCAAGAGACTTTATTCAGAAAGGGCACCCGGGTGGAGAGCAGTAGGGTAAGGGAACCCAGGAGAACTGCTCTGCTGTGTGGCTTGCAGTCTCAGTTTTTATGGTGATGGGATTAGTTTCAGGGTTGTTTGGCCAATCATTCTAATTCAGAGTCTTTCCTGGTGGCGCACGCATCGCTCAGCCAAGATGGATGCTAGCAAGAGGGATTCTGGGAAATGGACGGACATTCGGTGTCTCTTTTTAACCTTTCCCAAACTCTTACTGTTGGTGGTGGCTTATTAGTTCCATACTCCTTATCAGGATCTCCTGTCATAAAACAACTCATGCAAATGGTTACTATGGTACCTAGCCAGGGTGGGCAGTTTCAGTGTGCTTCCCCTAACACAACTACACCAAGAATTCTTAAAACTGAATAAGAAAATGAACAATCTGACTTAAAAATTGGCAAAAGATCTGAAGGATACCTCACCAAAGAAGATATGCAGATGGAAAATAAGCATATGAAAAGATGCTCCACACCACATGTCACTAGGCATCTGCAAATTAAAACAAGATAACCACTACACATCCATTAGTGTGGCCAAAGTCCAAAACACTGACAACATTAAGTTCTAGCAGGACACGGAGCAACAGGAACTCTTCATTCATTGCTGATGGGAATGCAAAGTAATACTGATGCTGCTGCTGCGTCGCTTCAGTGTCCAATTCTGTGCGATCCCATAGACAGCAGCCCACCAGGCTCCTCTGTCCCTGAGATTCTCCAGGCAAGAATACTGGAGTGGGTTGCCATTTCCTTCTCCAATGCATGCATGCATGCTAAGTCACTTCAGTCATGTTCAACTCTGTGTGACCCCATAGACAGCAGCCCACCAGGCTCCTCTGTCCACAGGATTCTCTAGGCAAGAATACTGGAGTGGGTTGCCATTTCCTTGGCCGAACAAAATGATACATCCACTTTAAAAGACAGTTTAGCAGTTTTGTATACAACTAAACATATTCTTACCATATAATCCAGTAATTGTTTTCCTTGGTATTTATCCAAAAGAGCTGAAAAGTCCACACAAAAACCTGCACATGGATGTTTACAGCAACTTTATTCATAACTGCCCAAACTCAGAAACAACCAAGATGTCCTTCAGCAGGGAGTTGGATAAACAAACTGCAGCTCATCCCGGGAATTATTATTCAGTGCTAAAAAGATACGAACTATCAAGACATGAAAAAACATGGAGGAAACATAAATATATACAGCTAAGTGGAAGAAGCCAATCTGAAAAGGTTACATACTATATGATTCCAACTATGACTTTCTAACTAAGGCAAAACTATGGAGACAATATAACAATTAGCTGTTTCTAGTCAGAGAGAAGGGTGACATGAATAGTTGGAGCACAGAGGATTTTTAAGACAATGAAATTATTCTGGATTAAACTATCAAAAAAACCCAGTCAGTGTACAATACCAAGAGTAAACCCCAGTGAAAACGATGGACTTCGGGTACTAATAATGGGTCACTGTAGAGCCCTCAACTGCAACAAACACACCACTGTGTGTGGGAAGTCAACAGTGCTACGCATGTTTGGAAATAGGGGTATTTGGGAATTTTCAGAAACTTCTGCTCATCTTTGCTTTGAACCCAAAACTCCTCTAAAAAGATATCTTATTAAAAGTGTAATAGTTAAAGTTTTCCAAAAGTCCCAAATTGCATAATGTTTTCTCCTACTTTATAAAGACAAATATGGGAATTGATATAGTCTCAAGAAAATCCAGGTTTACATTAAAGAATGAAAATTAACTAAAGTGAACAAATGAAACAGCGATTAGTCCTTTGGAATTTAACACAGTTATCCTGGACAATAATTCTAAAGGAGCATCAGATGATCTTCATTTGAAGAGCCTCCTTCCTCCTGTACGTTGTCAACTAATAAGTACTCATGAAACGAGGTTGCATCTTATCCCACACAAACTCAGTGTCTGTTAACATTAAAGAATTATGACATGTGGTGAAAGAGTTGAGTTTTCCACCTTGGAGCAGCACCATAATACATGAGAAAAGTTGAGTGTTAGTTTTTAGCCTTTTATTCAGAAAGGAATCCAAACCATATGAGTGTCTCTACCCCTTTCTATTGAATGTACAGGATGTCAGTCATTTAAAATGTTTTTTGTTTTTTCCTAAAAAATGCATAGGCATACTCCCTGAGATACTGCAGGCTCTATTTCAGACCACCACAATAATGCGAATATCACAGTAAAGCAAGTCACATGAGTTTTTTGGTTTCCTAGTGCATGTAAAAGTTATGTTTGTATTATCCTGTAGTCTTTTAAGTGTCCAATAGCATTATGTCCTAAAAGAAAGTACACACCTTAATTAAAAAACACTTTATTGCTTAAAAATGCTAACCTGAGCCTTCATCAAGACATAATTCTTTTGCTGGTGGAGGGTTTTGAAATATTGTGAGAATTATCAAAATGTGGCACTGATGTATAAAGTAAACAAATGTTGTTTGAAAAAAATGGGACTGATAAACTTGCTGGATGCAGGGCTACATAAATCTTCAATTTGTTAAAAATGCGCTTTCTGTGAAGCACAATAAAGCAAAGTAATAAAGCAGTGTATGCTTGGAACAGAATCATTACCATTTTATTAATTCTCCAAGAAATAGAACAGTGAAATTATTTAGTATAACCTTGTGAAGCCTGTATTTTCCCAACACTGAACTTCTACAGTTCTAGAATTATAGCTTTCTGCTGGAATGGACATTAAATTTCATTTTAATAATAGCCAATATGTTTTGATTTAAACACAATTCTGTTTTTGAAAACAACTAAGAAATGCAATAACTTATAGCATCCATTTTGTCATTAAAATACCCTCCATTTTAAGTCGACTGACTGTTTCTTGCATATAAACTCCCAACTAAAAGCAAAATTCCATAGACTCAACTTTGTTCTAAAAAATATTTTCAGACAGATTTTACAGTCATCCCTCAAGTCTGTGGGAATTCCGAGCAGATACCAAAATCTGAGGATGCTCAAGTCTCTTACATAAAATGGTATCTTACTTCTCCTTGTGTTAGTTGCTCAGTCATGTCTAACTCTGCAACCCCATGGACTGTCGCCCACCAGGCTCCTCTGTCCATGGAAATTTCCCAGACAAGAATACTGGAGTGGGTTGCCATGCCCTTCTCCAGGAGATCTTCCCAACACAGGGATCAAACCCAGGTCTCCTGAATTGCAGGCAGATTCTTCACCACCTGAGCGCCCAGACAAGTCCCCCATAAAACGACACAGAATGATCTTATACTATATGCATGTGCTCAGTCGCATATGATTCTTTGCGGCCCATGGACTGTAGCCTGCCAGGCTCCCCTATCCATGGAGTTTTCTAGGCAAGAGCACTGCAGTCGGGTGCCATTTCCTACTCCAGGGGATCTTCCCGACCCAGAGAGCAAACCTGTGTCTCTTGTGTACCCATGTCTCTTATGTCTCCTGCATTGGCAGGTGGATTCTGTACCAAGAGCGCCACCTGGGAAGTGCCATACTATACATATATTCTCCATTATACTTTAAACCATCTCTTGATTACTCATAATACCTAATAAAATGCAAATACTTATAGTTGCCAGCTGCAATAAATTCAAGTTTTGCTTTTTTGATCTAAGATTGGTTGAATTTTGGTATGTCGAACCTGAGGATATGGAGGGCCCACAGTACCTTTTTACTTTATTCCTACCAACACCTTACATATTTCAGGGACTTACTATCGTTTACCTGGATGTTAGTAGACCAGGGCTCATCACTTTCACTCTTTTCTTCAATCTGTGTACGCAGCACAAATATCATGGCACAAGGCATCTTATGCTATAATTATTGATTTATTTTCTTTCTCTTGACAGGACTTTAACCTAGAGACTTGTTCTCAAGTATTGTTTTACAACAGAAGATAGTCTTCCATAGTTTGCTTTCACATTTTGGTCTGAGTGTGAAATTATTTTGCTACTATTGTTTCTTATCTACAGTATTCTAGAGATGAAAATTAAAGGAAATATTATGTTTAGTAGGTTTTAAGGCAGATAAAATTTTCTGTGAATAAAAACAAAAGGTATTCAGAAAAAAAAATTAAAACTAGCCCTCCACCTTCCAAAAGAATTAATACTCATTGGAAAACATGCGCCTTGTGAAATACTGGAGAATGTTATCAGCATAATAGAATTTTACCAAATTACCATAAACATGACCGAGTGACCAGGAGTATATACCAGATGTTTTAACGGACACTATGAAACTTGTTATATTTGTGTGTGTGTTGTAAATTCTGCTGACCTTTTGGTTATATAACCAAAATATTCTAGTATGTGATAAAATGCTAGAATATTTAGTTATGTTTTCTTGAAGGCAAAAAGTGGTCATCTACCTTCCCTTCAATCAGCTTATCTGCAGTGCCTGGTGCAGAGTGACTACATACCAAGTGTTCGTTCAGCTCCCCACTATACGGGGTATATTTTGAAAATTTTTAGCACTGTAATTTGAAATTTGTAAAAATGGAAAATATACACGTTTTCCTAACAACCACAAAACATGCAATTTGACCAGGACTTCGGACGAGTACATATATGATAAAATGGGGCAGGAGGAGGAGGCACAGCAGATTCTCTCAGAGTATTTCTTTTTGAATTTATCTAAATGGGGCATTTATTTTAAAATGCTCAAAAACACTGCTTTCTTCCTCTCTAAAGCATTAGAAAAAGTATCTTGCTCTTAGCAGGCATCTATCACATATTTAATAAATAGAATTTCTTATCTGGGGACAAAAACACAAATGCTTTAAAACAGAGGGAAAAAGTACTTCACGTACCAAGATGTGTGTTCGCTAGGGGAAAAAATTGTTCTTTTCAAAGACACAATGATATCGTTTTTCTCCAATAGTTAGGACTCGTAAGAAACTTTCTAATATTTAAAACTGGCATCAGGAGTTCCATTAATTCTACCAGAAATCTCAAATGGATGCAAAAAGCATTCTGGCTTCATAGAATAGAAAAGAACTTAAACGTCTAACAACTTTTTCATCTGGTCCCATGGCCTCATTCTATTTGAGAAAAATGAAGCTTAGAGAAAAGACTGTAAAATGTTTAGCCCCAGGTAGCTCTAAGCCTGAAACTTAAATCTTTCCATTCTGGGTCAGCAGGCTTTCCAGTAAGCCTTAATTTAATTATTCTCTTACAATATTTACCTAAGAGTGTGATGTTTCTATACTTCATTGTGTATATTCACCCACCAAACACACAATACAGATCTCTTGTGACATGCAGTTCCTAAAATATATAAGTCATATTCAAATGACTGCCCTTGTCAAAGCCTTATTAGTCATCAGTCCTAGAAATGGACTGGATCTGCTCTATTTCCTAAGGCCGATGGCTCTGCCTTTAGGCCCCTCCCTGAGGACTAGAGTTCTAGCTCCATTACTTCACTGTCTTACCTTCCCTTAGATTTCAGATAAACCCACATCTCTTGCCACCGGGAGTTGCTGAGGTGTACCTAAAAACCAGCTAGGGACAGACATTGAGGAATAGGATTCTAAAAAAATAAAGCAGTTCAGTATTTGCTGTGAAGATATCTTCACTTTCATGAAGGCCTTTCCCACTGATTCCTGAGTCTATTTGCAAAACCGACTATTAATACTTTGTAGTTAGAAACTAAGGACAGATACTTGAATAAAAAATGTAAATAATAGCAAAAAGAAACTAAGAACTCATGGCCCTTTCTGTCCTGCTTTTTAGAAAAGGAGAAGTATTCCACTAGAAGAAGCCTCAACACACCTATAAAAATAGAACTTCCCATTAGATTCTGAATAGCTGACATTCCACAGGAAGTATGCACAAGTACCACGCTGCCAAAACCATCATCAAAAGGACAAACACAGAGAACATTCCATCTTTAGGAATTTAAGTAGTTATTTTATCTTGGAACTGATTGGCAAAGTAACTTCCAGCTTTTTTCCATAAGTATTTCATTGATATCTTTAAGATCATGCTTTTCTTAACTATGTTTGAAATGTGCACTTTTCTAAAGCTACTTTTCTTCTTCCTAGAATACCACCACAAATAGAGGATTATTTATTTATATCTGTTATAATCTCTTTTTATTCACTGAACATCTATACTTTTAACTATTGTTTTCCAATTGTCTCTAAAGCTTGATGCTACTTACTGGACTGTGTTTAACTAGTTTATTAATCTTACTTACTGGAAAAGGATTTTGATGAGAATTGTTGATAACTCTCCTCTTAAACTTTAAATATTGAAGAATAATTGCAACACATTTCATAGTAACAGCAGACATGTCTGGTTTCCTATCCCCAATAAGCAAGACTTCCCTTCCTGCTATGGATTGAACTTATGGTTGGTCAATGCCAATTGCTGTTATTCTATCCCCTTTACTACTACTTGGTTCAGATATGTGCATCAGAAGCAATTCTAAACAATAATGCACTATCAGATATCTTCTGAGGAACTGCTGGGAAAGGTTTTCCCTATAAATAAAAATATATGAATGGGATTAATATTCCCTTTTTTTCCCTGCCTTCGCAAGTCACCATGATAGCTGAAATGAGGCACCAAATGTGAGAACGTAAGAGGTATCTGAGAGTGAGGATAAACCCACAAACTACAAGGAACAGACTGAAAGATGGAATAAACTTGGTTTCTTAAAGACATCATTGGAGGACTGAACTAACCAAACCTAGTATTAACCTGTCATTATAGATGAAATGATATTTTTTTCTTATCTATTCCCCAAATATCACAATAAATGCTCGAGAGTAGTCCATCATATGAATGAACTGTAATTAAGAAAACTGATTCTCCATTATTGGATCCTTAAGTTGGTTTTCTTCCCCCTCGTCCCAGCCTCCTATAAAGAACAATGCAATAAACATCTTTCAAGCTTTATCTGAATTTAGAGTAACAGTTTCCATGGACATTGTTCCAAGAACCAAAATTACGAAGTTATACAATATGGACATTTTTGATTTGGAGTATCAATTTGATTTTCAGAAAGTATATTCCTATTTAACCCCAAGAAGTACTGTGTGTGGCCTGTCTCACTATATCCCATTCAGCCAGGTGGGATGCTATGGAGTGCTCCCCAAGAGCATGGTTTTCCCTTTATCCTTATTGATAGAACCTTGGTCTCTAATTCTTAGTGTAAGTAAATTTTGGTGTTTCCATTCTTCTTGCCAGTGACTGGTGAGGGGCAGGCATGTGACCTAGTCCTGGCCTATGAGGTGAAAGATGGAAGGTTTACTAGATGAATTGTTCATTCTTGAAAAAAAATACAGTACAATATCTTCCAATATAGATGACCATGTCTGCATGTAGTAAGTTGAACCATGCCAGTCTGAGAACAAAGACAGGGAGCTGGGGTAAAAGATGGGAGTCTGATGATGTTGTTGAACCCCTGAAGTAACACACCTCAAGGGTTCTTGAGTCTTCTTTTTATGTAAGATAGTTACAAATACTTTTACAAATTCAATGGAAAATTATGCTTATGTACACTGAGGTGCATCATTGTACACTCGGTTTACATTGTACATTGTAAACTGAGAACTACTTATGAGATCACAATGAACAATCCCAAAGGAAACACTCTTAACTATTTCCCTTAGAAGATTAACTTAAATTTTAAATAAACGATGCTGCGTGTTCACCTTTTTTTCAAAAGAATTACATTTGAAAATATTATCAGGTCATTAATTTGGACTCCCACCTGGAGAAAAAAATGATCTTTAATTCAAAATCTTCAAATAAATAGCAAAAAAAAAAAAACAAAAACAAACACAAAGTGTGCTGTACTTACAAATCAAACACCAAGTAATGGAAGCCCTCTTCTGATATGCTGTCATGAAGTCGCACTAAAACAGAAGAAAAAAGGAAAAAGAGAAGACAGTTTGTGTTATACGTATGCCAACAATCAACTTTAAGCCAGGCATTGAATAGGCATCTGTCTCCTAAATTAAAATGTGAGCAACACTATTTTAGCCTCTGATGAGTCAGAATCCTTTATTAGCAGGGCTTGGGTTCCCACAGATCCTAGGTTTAAGTTCTGATTCTGATATTTATTAACTGTGTGATCTTAAGCAAATTAATTAACTTGCAAAGATAACAATACCTATACTTTACAGAAAGGCTGAGAATATTAAATAAAGGTAAAATAATTTGCATACTGCCATGTGAAAATTAAACGTTAATAACTGCTATATCTCCGTATGTCCAAAGTTAACAGGCTTTAGGCCATTCGACCTCTGAGAGCCTCTTCCTTGCCATTCCCTTTGCTATCATCCTAAGTCAGGTCTTCAGGAGACTAGTGAGTGGTCTCCTTGCCTCTGCTCACTCTTTTTTTCTGGGGAATTTCTACATAGCACTTTCCAGCTAATCTGTCAAAATAGTGTTTTTTATTATGCTACTTCTAAAGTCAATTCACCAAAATCCATTTAACAAGTCATCAGTCAAACATGTAAAGCTAGATGGGGGAGAATGGGTAGGTACATGTACATGTATGGCTGAGCCCTTCGCTGTTCACCTGAAATGATCACAACACTGTTAATCGCCAATACTCTAAGACAAAAGGAAAAGTTTAAAGTTCTTAAAAAATGTACAGCTAGGACTTTTAATATGATAGTCTACTAGTTTCTCAAATTAATACTTTAATTTTTTCAGAGAGCTAAACATTCAGAGAGCAACCAAAGTTTCTCTCTTTTGAATTTAAATGTGCTCATTGTTTACTGCAAGATAACCACACATGTGAATCTCCCGTACCGTTCTTCCTTCTATTTATTTCAAATAAGCCCCCTGACTCCCCCAACTCACCCCCATAGATGGTAAATTCTTCCTATTTATACAATCACTTAGGGTAGCTTGGCTTTCAACTCACAGGACACAATGCTTTTCAAAAGTCACCACAAAAGGATCATGATATCTATTAATACTGTGACTTGTCCTTAGTATGATCTGGGTACAGTGATGACCACCATATGGAAAATGTGGTTTCACTAGGACACACATTGTCACACAAGCTACAGTAATCCACAAAGGGAGTCTTGGGAAATCCCATGGATGGAGGAGCCTGGCAGGCTGCAGTCCATGGGTCGCTGAGGGTCGGACACGACTGAGCGACTTCACTTTCACTTTTCACTTTCATGCACTGGAGGAGGAAATGGCAACCCACTCCAGTGTTCTTGCCTCTCCCAGGGATGGGGCAGCCTAGCGGGCTGCCATCTATGGGGTTGCACAGAGTCGGACACGACTGAAGCGAGTTAGCAGCAGCAGCAGCAGTACTCATGAAACTCCCAAGACCACAGGCTTAGTAGAATGTCCATTCTTTACAATCTAATTTCATCCCCTTAAGATATCATCCTTGGCCCACTATTAAAGTCTATTCTGAATTCCTCTCCAAAAACTTCTCCAAAGTAGAGAAAGAGAGGCATTTATTCACCCATAATTGTGGGTTATCATTTGTAAAATGTGGATTTTCTATTATCACGAACATGAGACGGGGGCCCATATGCCAGGCACCTGGGAGTGTGGCCGCTTCAGCTCAGCTCAGCGCCTCTACTTGTCTCTTGAGCACATGAAATGTAAACATGCTGAAGCGTCCCTGTCCCTCTTACCTTGTTTCTCATAGTGTCACCTTTGAATTTAAGGATGCAGCCTATTTTATTTTTATTAACAAACTTGAATATCTGTCCTTTCTTTAGTACGCAGAATTTCTTTCTCATCAACACTACCAAACAGGAACCATATTTTACAAGTCTTTGCATCCCACACAGACTTGGCAAATAGTAGATGGTCTTTCATAAAATCGGTTTTGAGCATTTACTATGTCACATGCTAGGCATTTTTCCCTCTTTTTGGATAAACATTTTCATCAAAGCTCAGTATACCTATAAATATCTAAAACAAAATCATCAAAGCTCAGTATACCTATATATGTCTGAAACAAAATGACTAACATGCAATTCTCTTGTAACTTTAATTGTGTGACAAGTACCTTTCAATTTGGCAATATCAGAGATCACAAGCTTCATCCATAAATTTGGAGTGACAAAGATGAAGACTGCTGTGTGCTCACATCTCAGGCATCTATTTTTAATTTGCCTGCTACCTTTGCTTAAATTTATTCTGCCAAAGAAAATCAAAAGTTTGGCTCAATGATGAGTCTTCCGCTCACAGTCATTGAGCACAGTAAGGAAAGCCACACCATAGGTGATAACGCACTGATTTTCTTATATTACATAGTTGCATAGATATCTCATTGAGAGGCTATAACACAATCTGTGGGCTTTTTATATTTAATTTTTAAAAACTTTTTTATTTTCTATGCCCAGTTAACAATGTTGTGAGTTTCAGGTAAACAGCAAAGGGAGTCAGCCATACACATACATGTATCCATTCTCCCCCAAATTCCCTCCCATTCAGGCTATCCTATAACACTGAGCAGAGTTCCATGTGTACGTTCAAATAATGGTATGGCTACAGAGGTAGAAATTTCAGGTACGAGTGGAGAAGCAATACTAATTTCTGGTTATATCTGGAATAAAATTTCTTAGATTACCACCTTATTAATACAATAACTGGATATAATTATCATTTGGAAATGAATCACTTTTTGAACAAGTCAAGAGTTGCTCAAGTCTGATCATCAAACTTACATTATGTGGGGTCAAAACAAGTTTCACCAAAGAATTTTGTCAGGAAGCACATGATAAGGGTTAAAAATAAACCATGTGATGAAGTTCAATCATTTTGTATCACACAACTCTAAAATGATCTCTACTATTGCTAACCAGCCATTTGACCAGATGAGATTAATTGTGAAAGAATTCTGCTATTGACACAGCAGGGAAAAAAATTAGCATTATCTTTTCATGGGATAAATACACATTTTCTTTATTCCTTCCTTATGATTTTCCTTCCTTCCACTGCCTTTTAAAAATAAAGAACTAAAAACACATAACTAAATGAAATTACAATTTTCATTTATTAGCCAAACTATGTCATACAGTCTTCAAATGGATGTGCCATATGTATACAATTGCTTTGAGGAAGGGTTTGCTTCCTTTTAAAACTTCTAGCTCGATATGTTTGAGAGCCCGGAGATGGTGTTTCGCATAGTCAGACATCTCTCTTTCTCTCAAGCCTTCTCTGTCGGTCAAAAGTATCCATTCTTTTATCCTTTTTTTCCTGTTTAATAGTTTCTTATGGGTTGAAAATCGCATTTACTTTTATAAAAGCTTACATAAATAACCCAATTCCTTTTCACACCAGAGGAATTATGGGACATTCTGTTCACCACAGCTGGCAACGCAGACTGCAGAGCCAGCCGTGAGCGCGCCGCAGCTGTTGCACGAGGAGGCAGGCTGCCCCGGGTTCTCGCTAGGACCGCTCTATGCTATCGCCACAACCGGCCCGTATGGGTGCACACAGCTAACCTAGTTACAGTCAGCCCTAAGATACCTTTAGAAAGACATTTTAAAGAAGTTAGTGAGAAAAGCATTTGAGAAAAAAGGTTATAATCATTCTTTCAGCAGTCTTTCTTTCCTTGACAGACAGACAGAGTGTGTGTGCATTTAGTCCCGGCAAGAACACTGGAGTGGGCTGCCATTTCCTCCTCCAGGGAATCCTCCTGACCCAGGGATTAAACCTGCACCTCCTACAGAGGTGCACCTCTGAAGGTGCACCTTTAAAATGCACCTAAAGAATGCAGGTGCATTCTTTACCACTGAGCCACCTGGGGAACGCTTTCTGAAGTTTGCTCAAAGGTAAAAGCAAGTGTAATAGTAGTTATCCAGGATAAACATTTAAATTCTAAGGCATTAGGTAGAAGATCTATAAGGGTGGAAAAGGTGCTTCTGAGGCGAAAATGTTTCCAAATTTAGCTGACTCAAAAGCCCATTACTCTTCCTCTCTCTCCTGAATGATACTATAAATCCCTAAAACCAAACACAGTAGGGCAATAGGCCAGTGTTGTCACAACACTAAGAGTCACTCATACAGAACAGACTGTACTGCATCCTCACAGTCACTGTTTGTCAGTTCTGAGCAACAGTCCTGGTTATGAATGAGGGGAGTTCTGCATTTTTAGTTTTCTCTGTTGCGAGGATTGAGGTTGTAGATTTGTCTCACATACTGGGGTGCAAAAATGACAGCTTGTAAGTCAGATACTTTTTATAGTCTCACTGGCAGTTACTTACATATATTTCGTGACTAGAGCAAGCATTAGCTAAGTTCGGCCATGCAAGGCACCAAGCCTTTTCAAAAAAGTGAAAGTTTGAGGTCAAAGTCACTCAGTCGTGTCCAACTCTGTGACTCTGTCCAACTGTGTAGTCCATGGAATTCTCCAGGCCAGAACACTGGAGTGGGTAGCCTTTTCATTCTCCAGGGAATCTTCCCAACCCAGGGATCAAACCCAGGTCTCCTGCATTGCAGGAGGATTCTTAACCAACTGAGCTACCAGGGAAGCCCTTCTCAAAAACAGGGATGCCAATATTTAGTTCATTTGTTAATTTAAAAACATATTTATTAGTCTCTGACATTATAACCGTCAAATGGCACTACTCTAGAAAGAAATTTCAGCTCAACCATTACTCTTGGCTCTTGTGGCAAAGCTTGTCATTTTTACACAGCCAATTTCACAAATACAAAACAAAGAACCACAGAAAACCAAATGCAAAATAAAAGCAACATTTCTAGAAAACTGAAGGCAAATCTGCATAGATGCTTTGTTTTTCTTAATCTTTCTTATAACATGAGTAATACATTTAATAAAACACCATTTTAAAATTTTATAATTAAATTTTACTTTTAGACAATTTGCTATGTAAATTATGTTAGCTTTTGTTCCTATGTACCAAAGCTAATGTTTTGCAAAACTATAATACAATATCACAACCAGGATGTTGACATGGATCCAGTCAGGATACAGAAACAACTCTAAGGATCACTCCTGTTGCTCTCTTCAGGCCCTCCTAATCCCAGCCAATCACTAATTTCTTTCCCATTTGTACTGTTTAATCATTTCAGGAATGAAATAAAAGTGAAATAATGTATGTAACTTTCTGGGACTGTCTTTTTCATTTAGCATAATTCTCTGGTTGTTGTCCCCTGGTTTGATTCTTATTTCTGGAAGATCCCCTGGAGAAGGGATAGGCTACCCACTCCAGTATTCTTGGGCTTCCCTTGTGGCTCAGCTGATAATGAATGTGCCTGCAATGCGGGAGACCTGGATTGGATCCCTGGGTTGCGAAGACCCCCTGGAGAAGGGAAAGGCTATCTACTCCAGTATTCTGGCCTGGAGAACTCCATGGACTGTATAGTTCACGGGGTCAGAAAGAGTGGGACACGACTGAGCCACTTTCACTTTCTGGTTGCTGTGTCCCTCCACAGCTCATCCCTGTTTACTGCTCATTATATGGATGTGCCATAGTTAGTCAACCACAGAAGGACATCTGGGCTTTTTTTTTCCTCTTACGTTTTTGTTTTTTTGTAAATAACTGTTGTGAAAATTTGTGTGTATGTTTTGTGTGACCCTAAGTCTTCAGTTCTATGGGATAAATGCCCAGGATTATAATTTTAATAGTTGGTTTATATGACAGTTGCATGTTTGATTTCTGAAGAAACTACCAAACTGTTTCCCAGAGTGCTGGACCCTTTTACATTCCCATCAACAGTGCATGAGTGATCCAGTTACTCTGCATCTTCCCCAGCACTTGTGAAAACAGCATTATTTTAAAAACTGCCCCAGGATAAAAATATTAATTTAGGTTGTATGGATTTGAAAAATACACACCCTCTAGTTCTTTGAAATATGAATCCATGTATATATAGTTTATTTTAAATTAAGTAAAAAAGGAAAGCATATAAAGATATACAGATATTTCTTTTGTTATTATTGTCAAAGTCAGTAGTAATATACCATTCGTAAACTGATTTTTTTCCACTTGTCTTAACAAGAAACTTTTAAAATTTGGGTATAAAACATTTGGAGATTTGATTTAGCTGTCAAAGGCAAACTGATCAGACGCAAACTACAGTTTATTCTAATTTTAGATATTGGACACATAAATTTCTAAAGTTGCTTGAGTTACGCATTTTGACAATATTCTGAGCAATATGCCTCATTAATAAATGCAAAATAAGCCACTATTCAGTCCTCAAAAGTAAAATAACTTTAAAACCAGAAATTAAAAAAAAATTTTTTTTTTTTTGGCTGCTTACTGTGTAACATGCAGGATCTTAGTTCCCTGTCTAGGCATCAAACCAGTACTTGCTACATTAGCAGCACAGAGTCTTAACCACTGGACTGCCAGGGGAAGTCTCTCAGAATTTATTTTAATAAAACTTCAAATTTTTTTCTGAAGTGACAAAAAAATCTTTGTAAACTTAGCATTAATTAACATTAGGGCTTCGTTGGTGGCTCAGGGGTAAAGAATCTGCCTGTTAATGCAGGAGACGTGGGTTTGGTCCCTGGGTCAGGAAGATCCCCTGGAGAAGGAAATGGCAGCCCACCCCAGGATTCTTGCCTGGAGAATCCCATGGACAGAGGAGCCGTGCAGGCTATAGTTTACAGGGTCGCTAAAGAGTTGGACATGTCTTAGGGACTAAACAACAACAATTAACATTATATTGTATTTAAAAGCAATTCATCACTAATACTTAAGACAAAGGAACTATAATAAAGGACTTATTGAGAAAAGTAGATATAATTATTACATGAAAATTCAATGGGGAATGCCATCCATGTTAATTTTAAAACTATTCTATTTGTACACACAAAAACCCATTGGAACACAAGATCAATCCTTGAAAGTCAGACCACATCAACTCTGTTGACCATGATCTCCATCCTTATTTTTAAATTCCCATCTGATTTCCTGAAGCTAATCTAAACTTGACTTCAGATTAGCTTCAATATCTATAGGATCAGGTTAGTAACATTCAGGGCTGACTAGAGAAAATCACAGTGTCTTCTAAGAGTTCAGATCAAGTTATAAGCTCACATTATGCAAAGGAGCTTCTGGCTAGTCAAAGAATTATAGTCTGGGAAGATGGTAAAAGTGAGAAGAAATGACCAATAACTACAAACTATATGGTCACCAGCTACATTGATCACATGACATCAAAATAACAGAGAGAACAATTCTTTTGCATGAAAGAACAGAATTTCAGAGATGTTTAATGAAGTAGACAAATGGATAGTTCTTTTAATATCAGTTCATGTTCATTTTTAAAATACAATTATATATGTGAGAAGAAGTTACACACACTGTTAAACTGAGTAATATCTGGAAATATTCTTCATTTTCTTTGAAGAATAACTTGAGATAATCTGGTTGTACATAGTCACTTCTTGGAATAGTCAGTCATCAATTCATCTTCCTGGTATTTTAAAAAATCTTCCCTCTTTTAATTCTGCATCAATATTACTGGTTTATGTATCTAAATAAGTGATTCCAACTTTCTTCATTTTCTCTCTTCTTGCCTTATTTTTCTGCTATTCCACCTTGTAATACTTATGCAAAGCTAATCAGAGATCATTCATGTATCTCTTCAAATAATAGGAATATTAAAAAGAAAAGAGAAGCTATTGTTATGAGATGACTTGCATATTAAAGAAATCTCAAGATAGTGCACTTTCATATTGCACTTCAATTATAAGGTGTTAACAGAGGCTTGAGTTAATACTGTATTTCTGATGGATTTGTACAAAATGCACACACCTATCTACTATGTATTAAATGGGTAAGAATGTCTGGTGAAAAAGACAAAAATTGGCCAGGCGTAATTCCTCTAAGTACCTGAAGAGCACTGCTATAATTCCCATTGCAGAGCCCAGTACTGTTCTACCTCTCAGCCTGCTATAATCTGGGTCAAAAAGAGAAGCCCTGTTGCTGATAACTGCCCACCAGGCTGCTCAGGGGGCTCTATATTTCATCAGCAAGACACCGACACATTAAATGTCTTAAAGTATTACAGTACTAAGCTACATTTAAGATTAAACAAAAGCTATGCTATTTATGATAAACTAGGGATATCACACTCAAAGGATTCTGCATCATGCCAAAGAATAGACCAGATAAAGATCCACCCCCGCTTTTTTTTTTTTTTTCAAAAGTTCAGATCAAGGCAGTATTTAAAATAAGAATAAAACATACTGAAGTGTGTTTCACATTTAAAGGTAACCACTTAAGCTTTGGGAAACTTGTGCTTGAGTTATATATATATATTTTTATATACTTTAAAAAAATAACCATAGATCACAGAAAAATGCTTGATTGGTACTGGGTTACATGATCCTATTGGGGTTCCACCTGCCAATGTAGGAGATAAAGGAGACATGGGTTTGATTCCCGGGTCAGGAAGATCCCCTGGAGGAGGAAATGGCAACCCACTCCAGCATTCTTGCCTGGAAAACCCCACAGACAGAGGAGCCTGGTGGACGACAGTCCTTGGGGTCACAAAGAGTCAGACGTGACAGCGACTGAGCACACACACACACATGAGCCTATGCTGCTGCTGCTAAGTCGCTTCAGTCGTGTCCGACTCTGTGCGACCCCAAAGACAGCAGCCCACCAGGCTCCGGAGTCCCTGGGATTCTCCAGGCAAGAACACTGGAGTGGGTTGCCATTGCCTTCTCCATTGTGTGAAAGTGAAAAGTGAAAGTGAAGTCGCTCAGCCGCATCCGACTCCTAGCGACCCCACGGACTGCAGTCCACCAGGCTCCTCCATCCATGGGATTTTCTAGGCAAGAGTACTGGAGTGGGGTGCCACTGCCTTCTCCACATGAGCCTGTAAGAGGATGCAATGTGAAGGAACTGCGAGTAGCACTGACATAGACACACTACCATGCGTGAGACAGATGGCTGGCGGGAAGCAGCTATAGAGTGCAGGGGCTCAGCTCAGAGCTCCGTGACGCCCTGGAGGGGTGGGGCAGGGGTGCAGTGGGAAAGAGGATCAGGAGGCAGAGTATCTGCACACAGACACACATGTATATATACACACAGCTGATTCACATCATTGCACGGCAGAAACCAACGCAACCGTGTAAAGCAATTATCCTCCAATTAAAAACTTTTTAAAAATTAAAAATATTACATTTTATTTTGGATCTATTTTAATAAATAACCAGAGAGAAAAACTAAAAACATTTATTGCAACCAATTAAAATTAAGTCCTTTTTCAAAAATGTACTGAGCAGATGCATTGCTTTTCTGATAATATCCCTTGGAGAACAGAATAAATGGAAAACTTACTATAAGTCATCCTTTCTTTGCAACTTAATACCATATTATCTTAATACCATATTATCTTAATAGTTGCAATTGACTTTTCCCTAGAGATTCACTAGCCCAAATGCTCTCATCTTTCAAACCCCTTTCTGAAATTCATTTCTTGAATAAAGTATTTTTCCAAATTTTATTCACTCCATAAGCAGGAAATGGTCTGTCTAGTCAAGGTCTAGTCAAGGCTATGGTTTTTCCAGTAGTCATGTATGGATGTGAGAGTTGGATTATAAAGAAAGCTGAGTGCTGAAGAAATAATGCTTTTGAACTGTGGTGTTGGAGAGAGTCCTTGAGAGTCCCTTGGACTGCAAAGAGATCCAACCAGTCCATCCTAAAGGAAATCAGTCCTGAATGTTCATTGGAAGGACTGATGCTGACTTACTTAGGCAACCTGATGAGAAGAACTGACTCATTTGAAAAGACCCTGATACTGGGAAAGATTGAAGGTGGAAGGAGAAGGGGACAGAGGATCAGATACTTGGATGGCATCACCGACTCAACGGACATGAGTTTGGGTAAACTCTGGGAGTTGCTGGTGGACAGGGAGGCCTAGCGTGCTGCAGTTCATGGGGTCTCAAAGAGTCGGACATGACTGAGCAACTGAACTGAACTGAAGCAGGAAACACATGAGTTTAAAATTCTACTAAAATATAAAAAAGTGCAATGTAAAACTGTATCCATATTATGTTATTTCAATATTTTTCTATAACTATTTTTTTAATTTATTTTCATCTACTCTTTTTATTATTATTTTTTTTTTACTTTACAGTATTGTATTGGTTTTGCCATACATCAACATGAATCTGCCACCGGTGTACACGTGTTTCCAATCCTGAACCCCGCTCCCACCTCCCTCCCCGTACCATTCCTCTGGATCAGCCCAGTGCACCAGCCCCAAGCATTCTGTATCCTGCAGTACTTAAAGATATCAGTCTATATCCTCTGGATAATATACACAAAACACAAAAAACATGAAAAAGAACATTCTCTAATTTTAGGTTCAAAAGCAAGGGAAAACATGAAAATTATTTATGAATTTACTCAAGAGTTAGATATCATAGGGATATTCATATATATAGCCACAGGCACTGGAATACTAGTCAGTGCCTGTAAGCATCAGGTCAAAGCGTGAAGTGTTTAGTTGCTCAGTTGTGTCCACCTCTTTGCGACCCCATGGAATGTAGCCCGCCAGACTCCTCCCTTTGTTTACGGAATTCTCCAGGCAAGAATAAACTGGAGTGGGTTGCCATGCCCTTCTCCAAAGCACCAGGTACCTAATATATTTTTGGTTAAGCATTCGATAGAACAGCTAGTTCACCTAGGTCAATAATTTTTTATTTAATAAATTGCCCATTTATCATGCAATTAAGGAAGTTATAACAAGTGTCAGACATCGCAAACATCTGGTGCAAGTGCCTGCCTCATACACATCTCATATCAAACAAGCTCAAGGAACTTATGCATGATCTTTTCCCTAAATCCTGCTCTATTCAGTGTCTTCCATATCTTCCCCATTACTCAGGATAAAAATCCTCAATGTATTTTTGACTCATTTCTCTGAGGCCCAAAATCCAATCTGAAAGCAAATCCTTCAAAACATATGTGGGGGGTGGGGGGGTGGGGAAGCTAGGTTTCAGTCCTGCCCCCTCACTGTCCTTAGCACGGCAGCCAGAAGAAACTTCAGCTCAGTTCAGTGGCTCAGTCATGTCCGACTCATTGTGACCCCAAGGACTGCAGCACACCAGGCCTCCCTGTCCATGACCAGCTCCTGGAGTTCACTCAAACTCATGCCCATTGAGTCGGTGATGCCATTCAACCATCTCATTCTCTGCCATCCCCTTCTCTTCCCACCATCAGGGTCTTTTCAAATGAGTCAGTTCTTCACATCAGGTGCCTAAAGTATTGGAGTTTCAGCTTCACCATTAGTCCTTCCAATGAATATTCAGTAGTGATTTCCTTTAGGATGACTGGTTCGATCTCCTTCCTGTCCAAGGACTCTCAAGAGTCTTCTTCAACACCACAGTTCAAAAGCATCCATTCTTTGGTGCTCATCTTTCTATATTCCAACTCTCACATCCATACATGACTACTGGAAAAATCACAGCTTTCATTAGACAGACCTTTGTTGGCAAAGTAATGTTTCTGCTTTTCAATATGCTGTCCAGGTTGGTCATAACTTTTTCCAAGGAGCAAGTGCCTTTTAATGTCATGGCTGCAGTCACCATCTGCAGTGATTTTGGAGCCCCCCCAAATAAAGTCTGTCACTGTTTCCATTGTTTTCCCATCTATTTGCCATGAATTGACAGGACCACATGCCATGATCTTAGTTTTCTGAATGTTAAGTTTTAAGCCAGCTTTTTCACTGTCCTCTTTTACTTTCATCAAGAGGCTCTGTAGTTCTTCTTTGCTTTCTGTCATAAGGGTGGTGTCCTCTGCATATATGAGGTTATTGATGTTTCTCCCGGCAATCTTGATTCCACCTTGAGCTTCATCCAGCCAGCATTTTGCATGATGTTCTCTGCATATAAGTTAAATAAGCAGGGTGACAATATAAAGCCTTTATGTACTCCTTTCCTGATTTGGAACCAGTCTGTTGTTCCATGTTCCAGTTCTAACTGCTGCTTCTTGATCTGCATATACATTTTTCAGGAGGCGGGTCAGGTGGTCTGGTATTCCTATATCTTTAAGAATTTCCCACAGTTTATTGTGATCCACACAGTCAAAGGCTTTGGCATAGTCAATAAAGCAGAAATAGATGTTTTTCTGGAACTCTCTTGCTTTTTCGATGATCCAACAGATGCTGGCAATTTGATTTCTGGTTCTTCTGTCTTTTCTAAATCCAGCTTGAATATGTGGAATTTCATGGTTCATGGCCTGTTGAAGCCTGGCTTGGAGAATTTTGAGCATTACTTTGCTAACGTGTGAGATAAGTACAATTATGCGATAATTTGAGCATTCTTTGGCATTGCCTTTCTTTGGGATTGGAATGAAAACTGACCTTTTCCAGTCCTGTGGCCACTGCTGAGTTTTCCAGATTTGTTGGCACATTGAGTGCAGCACTGTCACAGCATCATCTTTCAGGATTTGAAATAGCTCAACTGGAATTCCATCACCTCCACTAGCTTTGTTCGTAGTGATGCTTCCTAAGGGCCACTTGACTTCACGTTCCAGGATGTCTGGCTCTAGGTTAGTGATCACACCATCGTGATTATCTGGGTCGTGAAGATCTTTTTTGCATAGTTCTGTGTATTCTTGTCACCTCTTCTTAATATTTTCTGCTTCTGTTAGGTCCCTACCATTTCTGTCCTTTATTGAGTCCATCTTTGCATAAAATGTTCCCTTGGTATCTCTAATTTTCTTGAAGAGATCTCTAGTCTTTCCCATTCTATTGTTTTCCTATTTCTTTGCACTGATTGCTGAGGAAGGCTTTCTTATCTCTCCTTGCTATTCTTTGGAACTCTGCATTCAGATTGGTGTATCTTTCCTTTTCTCCTTTGCCTTTCACTTCTCTTCCTCTCACAGCTATTTGTAAGGCCTCCTCAGACAACCATTTTGCCTTTTTGCATTTCTTTTTCTTGGGGATGGTCTTGATCCCTGACTCCTGTACAATGTAACAAACCTCCATCCATAGTTTTTCACGTACTCTATTAGATCTAATTCCTTAAATCTATTTGTCACTTCCACTGTATAATCGTAAGGGATTTGATTTAGGTCATACCTTAATGATCTAGTGGTTTTCCCTAGTTTATTCAATTTAAGTCTGATTTTGGCAATAAGGAGTTCATGATCTGAGCCACAGTCAGCTCCCTGCCTTGTTTTTGCTGACTGTATAGAGCTTCTCCATCTTTGGCTGCAAAGAATATAATTAATCTGATTTCAGTATTGGCCATCTGGTGATGTCCCTATGCAGAGTCTTCTCTTGTGTTGTTGGAAGAGGGTGTTTGTTATGACCAGTGTGTTCTCTTAGCAAAACTCTATTAGCCCTGCTTCATTCTGCACTCCAAGGTTAAATTTGCCTGTTAGTCCAGGTATTTCTTGACTTCCTACTTTTGCATCCAGTCCCTTATAATGCAAAGGACATCTTTTTTGGTGTGTTAGTTCTAGAAGATCTTGTAGGTCTTCATTGAACCATTCAACTTAAGCTTGTTCAACATTACTGGTTGGGGCATAGGCTTGGATTACTGTAATATTGAATGGTTTGCCTTGGAAATGAACAGAGATCATTCTGTTGTTTTTGAGATTGCATCCAAGTACTGCATTTTGGACTCTTTTGTTGACTGTGATGGCTATTCTATTTCTTCTAAGAGATTCTTGCCCACAGTAGTAGATATAATGGTCATCTGAGGTAAATTCACTCATTCCAGTCCATTTTAGTTCGCTGATTCCTAAAATGTTGATGTTCACTCTTGCCATCTCCTGTTTCAGATCAGATCAGATCAGATCAGTCGCTCAGTCGTGTCCGACTCTTTGCGACCCCATGAACTGCAGCACGCCAGGCCTCCCTGTCCATCACCAGCTCCCGGAGGTCACTCAGACTCGCATCCATCGAGTCAGTGATGCCATCCAGCCATCTCATCCTCTGTCGTCCCCTTCTCCTCCTGCCCTCAATCCCTCCCAGCATCAGAGTCTTCTCCAATGAGTGAACTCTTCCCATGAGGTGGCCAAAATACTGGAGTTTCAGCTTTAGCATCATTCCTTCCAAAGAAATTCCAGGATTGATCTCCTTCAGAATGGACAGGTTGGATCTTCTTGCAGTCCAAGGGACTCTCAAGAGTCTTCTCCAACACCACAGTTCAAAAGCATCAATTCTTCGGCGCTCAGCCTTCTTCACAGTCCAGCTCTCACATCCATACATGACCACAGGAAAGACCATAGCCTTGACTAGGCGAACCTTTGTTGGTAAAGTAATGTCTCTGCTTTTGAATATGCTATCTAGGTTGGTCATAACTTTCCTTCCAAGGAGTAAGCGTCTTTTAATTTCATGGCTGCAGTCACCATCTGCAGTGATCTTGGAGCCCAGAAAAACAAAGTCTGACACTGTTTCCACTGTTTCCCCATCTATTTCCCATGTAGTGATGGGACCAGATGCCATGATCTTCGTTTTCTGAATGTTGAGCTTTAAGCCAACCTTTTCACTCTCCACTTTCACTTTCATCAAGAGGCTTTTTAGCCCCTCTTCACTTTCTGCCATAAGGGTGGTGTCATCTGCATATCTGAGGTTATTGATATTTCTCCCGGCAATCTTGATTCCAACTTGTGTTTCTTCCAGTCCAGCATTTCTCATGATGTACTCTGCATATAAGTTAAATAAACATGGTGACAATATACAGCCTTGACGTACTCCTTTTCCTATTTGGAACCAGTCTGTTGTTCCATGACCAGTTCTAACTGTTGCTTCCTGACCTGCATACAGATTTCTTAAGAGGCAGATCAGGTGGTCTGGTATTCCCATCTCTTTCAGAATTTTCCATAGTTTATTGTGATCCACACAGTCAAAGGCTTTGGCATAGTCAAGAAAGCAGAAATAGATGTTTTTCTGGAACTCTCTTGCTTTTTCCATGATCCAGCGGATGTTGGCAATTTGATCTCTGGTTCCTCTGCCTTTTCTAAAACCAGCTTGAACATCAGGAAGTTCACGGTTCACATATTGCTGAAGCCTGGCTTGGAGAATTTTGAGCATTACTTTACTAGCGTGTGAGATGAGTGCAATTGTGCGGTAGTTTGAGCACTCCTTGGCATTGCCTTTCTTTGGGATTGGGATGAAAACTGACCTTTTCCAATCTTGTGGCCACTGCTGAGTTTTCCAAATTTGCTGGCATATTGAGTGTAGCACTTTCACAGCATCATCATCTCCTGTTTGACCACTTCCAATTTGCCTTGATTCATAGACCTAATATTCATGCAGTACTGCTCTTTACTGCATTGGACTTTACTTCCATCACCAATCACATCCAGAACTGGGTGTTGTTTTTGCTTTGACTGCATCCATTCATTCTTTCTGGAGTTATTTCTCCACTGATTTCCAGTAGCATATTGGGCACCCACTGACTGTGGGAGTTCATCTTTCAGTATACTATCTTTTTGCCTTTTCATACTGTTCATGGGATTCTCAAGGCAAGAATACTGAAGTGGTTTGCCATTCCCTTCTCCAGTGGACCACATTTTGTGAGAACTCTCCACCATGACCCGTCTGTCTTGGGTGGCCCTACATAGCATGGCTCATAATTTCAGTGAGTTAGACAAGGCTGTGGTCCATGTGATCAGATTGGTTAGTTTTCTGTGACTGTGGTTTTCAGTCTGTCTGCCTTCTGATGGAGAAGGATAAGCACTTATGGGAGCCTCCTGATGAGAGAGACTGACTGAGGGGGAACCTGGGTCTTCTTCTGATGGGCAGGGCCATACTCAGTAAATCTTTAATCCAATTTTCTATTGATGAGTGGGGCTGTGTTCCTTCCCTGTTATTTGACCTGGGGCCAAACTATGGTGGAGGTAATGAAGATAATGATGACCTCTTTCCAAAGGTCCCATGCATGTACTACTATACTCAGTGTCCCCAACCCTGCAGCAGGCCACCCCCGACCCACACCTCTGCAGGAGACTCCTGGCTACTCATGGGAAAGTCTGGGTAGTGTCTTGTGGGGTCACTGCTCCTTTCTCCTGGGTCCTGGTGCACACAAGTTTCTGTTTGTGCCCTCCAAGAGTCTGTTTCCCCAGTCCTATGTAAGTTCTGGCACTTCTATGCTGGGGTTAATGGCGACCTCCTCCAAGAAGGCATATGCCATACCCAGGTCTATTGCACCCAGAGACCCTGCCCCTGCAGCAGTCCACTGCTGACCCATACTTCCACAGGAGACACTCAAACACAGTTCTGCCTCAGTCTCTGTGGGATCTCTGGGTCCTGGTGTGCACAGAATAAACCTATTAAGACTTAAATCTGATTAACTTCCCCCTGCTCAGAACGCTCCAATGGCTCTCCAACTCCCTCTGAATAAAAGCCAAGATCCTACAGCCTATAAGGTCCCCCACAGTCCAGCTCCATCCCCACACTGATCTGTCTGGTGTCTGCACCACCACCCCTCCCCTGGCTCATGCACTCCCTCCACAGTGGCCTCTTTGCTGTTTCTGAAGAAAGAATTCAGGGCAAAGTCCTGTCTTAGTCTTTGCAGTTGCCGTTTCCTTAGCCTGGAACTCTTTCTCCCCAGCTGTGGCTCACAATCTCGTTTCTTTCAAGTCCTTACTCAGCTTTTCACCTGTTTTTGTAAATAAAGTTTCATTGGAACACATTTGTTTATATATTATCAATGGTGTTTTCAAGCTAGGACTGCAATATTTAGTAGTTGCAACAAAGACCCTATAGCGATGAAAATGAAAATATGTCTATTTGGCCCCTTAGAGTAAACAGTCTGCTGACTCCTGAGTGGAAGGAAAAAAATGTTGAAAAGGAGAAGATAGCTTGTAATAAGCCAGGGTGTGGCACAATCTCCATGACTAATTAAAGCCAACAACGATGGTTAGCTGTAGGGAAGGAGAGAGCATAGTAAGTCAGCTTCTATATGATACAATTCCCTGGAGAAGGAAATGGCAACCCACTCCAGTATTCTTGCCTGGGAAATCCAATGGACAGAGGAGCCTGGTGGGCTATGGTCCATGGGGCTGCAAACAGTCATATACGACTGAGCACACACACACACACATATGGTACAATAAATGGGGGTGGGAGGGGAACCAAGACAATGGCAGGAAACGGTGGCATTGAGAAGTATAACATGTTGTAATCCGAGAAAATGTGTTCAATGATGGGGTGCTGGAGCAGAGGAGGCATTAACAGTGGTTTTGCAAAAGCAGTGAAGAGCAAGAAAACACCTATGAACCCCCAGGGTCACAGGTACGTGGTGGGCACAGAAAACGGCCGACACTTTCCAGCACACAACACACTCAGGAGAAAGCCAGACTGCAGTGAGCACAAGAAGAAATGAGCATTCAGAGACCACCTGCCAAAGATTACGACATAGATTTGTTATTTTATCAATAAAGGGAAAAGGAAAGCCAACAAAAGGTGTTAAAGCTGGCAATTTGAAGATACAGCTTTAAATCTGTTCTCAATGAAAACTACATGGCATTATTTTTTACTTTTTAACAGAAACTGGTTCTGCCATCTCTTCTCCTAAGCAAAATGTTGTGTCACACTGACCTTTAATCCTGAGCAAATATATATATATACATTTGAAATATCAACATGTTTCCAGATTTATTGATAAATATTTTTACCTCTATAATCTTAACCATAGTCTTTATTCAGAAACTCTAAGCCAATGGGATAAATGTTTAGGGAGTTTTATAAAGGTTGTAGCTAAGATTTTTAGGAAACAAAGTTCTTTGTAGAGGGCAGGAGTTCATTTCTTCAGCTGTTCAGCCGACTCTCCTGAAACTGCACGCTGGGGATGTTTAACTGGCAACAAGTCAGTGGTGGTCTGACCCTCATACACTTTTCAGTCTTTGGGACAAAACTGCCTTGCTAATTTTGTGACTCTAATTCTAGACGATCAGAGTCACAACTTAAGCATATCCCAATAGTTTCATTTTATGGTCATCTCATTGCCCACACCTATGGCAGCATATCAACATGTTGCTATGTGGTAAACACATCTAAACAGGCTAAGGGCTCTAACTAAGTGCACTATAGAATGTCTCCATCTATACCAGGCAACTAGAACAACAATTTTTTATCCAGTGACCAACTGATTTCATCAAACATATCTCCCTGATTTTTCTTTTTCCCTGAATTGGCTTGCTATTGAGAAAACAAGTCATTTAACCTGAAAGACACATTTCCTAGTAAACATAAATTTAACATCCCCTGTGACTTACCAAATCCATATCCACAAGGCAGCCATCATTTCAAAATGTAAATCTGATTATATCATCTTTGCCCAACTTAAAATTCTTCAATGGCTACGCAGCCATTTGATTTGATGTTAAGGAGCAAACCTTGACATGACCCATTTATCATATAATTTATCATCCAAACTGGGACACTTTGAGAATGAAAGAGGGTGATTAATTGTCACATCAGTAAACCAGGACGGCCCTGGAAAAGAGGTTAGCCTGGTCACCCACCCGGAAGCCTCTCCCTCTTCAACTTCTCTCATTTTTACCCTCCAGGGACAGAGGTCCTCTTTCAGCTCAGACTCGTCTCAGTTTCCTCCTGTAACAAGTCACATCTTCACTGTGAACTCTGAAGCTTGGCATTCTCTCTTTCCTCCTCTCCAGGTTATTAATCCTTATCTATCCTTCACAATGTATTTTAAGCATTGCTTTATCAGGAAAGTCCCCTCTGGCTCCCAAAGAAGCTCTCAGAGCACTGCCCATCTCTCCTTTGTAGGACTGGTCACACTTGCAATGATATCTTTGATCATGTGGTCACTTGACTAACATTGTCTTTTCCGCTGAAGTGATCCCCTCAGATGACTAGATTCATGTGCCCTAAGAAATACTTTCATAGCATCAGACATCTGTTAAGAAAATATATATTCTCCAAATAGACAAAAAGACAAATCCATGCCCCTTGAATATAACAGGACATTGTCTAACTGGTTCACCCAAGGATTATCTAATTCTCTAAGATAGTACCGATATCTTTGTTCTGTTTTATTATTTAGTATTTTTAAGGCCTTAATCATGGAGAAGGAAATGGCAACCCACTCCAGAGTTCTTGCCTGGAGAATCCCAGGGATGGGGAGAGCCTGATGGGCAGACCCCCTGCCGTCTATGGGGTCGCACAGAGTCAGACACGACTGAAGCGACTTAGCAGCAACCTAGCAGCAGCAAGGCCTTAATCAAGAGTCTGTAAACTCTAGCACATGGGGCAAATGACAGGACAGCAGCTTGTTTGTGTACAGCCCACGAGATAAAAACAGTTTTTACATTTTTAAGTGACTGTAAAAACAAAACAAAAACCAGATGATATGGGACAGAGAACTTACGTTGGCCCACAAAGCCTAAAATATTTACTACTGTACTGAAAATTTGACATTCTGTGGGTTAGGGTATTTCACGTGTACAAAATGGACGTCAGTAGGAATGACTCTTATCTGATGGCAATGCAAATGAGTGCTGTGATATATTAATGTAAATGGATTCACAAAGGTTATAGTTTTATTGCCTGTAGAGCAATAATCATTTTAGTACTGTAGCGGTCTCATTCCAGAATTCTTTCTTTCCATGACTATAAATATTTTTTGTTATATCTACATGTTTTTGAACTATCTTTGGCATCCTGCTAGTTCCCTCACTGATTAGTTAAGTGAATCTTTGATATTACAGATAGACATGTAATGCTTTAATTGGTGTACAGTATGAAGTTGCCAACATTTGCTAGATCAAAGAGAAAGCAAGTTATTCCAGAAAACATCTACCTCTGTTTCACTGACTATACTAAAGCCTGTGACTGTGTGGATCACAACAAAATGTGGAAAGCTCTTATAGAGATGGGAAAACCAGACCATCTTACCTGTCTTCTGAGAAACATGTATGCGGGTCAAGAAGCAACAGTTAGAAGCCTGTATGGAACAACTGACTGGTTCAGGATTGAGAAAGGAGTATGACAAGGCTGTTTATTGTCACCTTGTTTTTTAACTTATGCTCAGAGCACGTCATGTGAAATACTGGGCTGGATGAGTTACAAGCTAGAATCAAGATTGCTGGGAGAAATATCAACCTCAGATATGTTGATAGATGGGGAGCTGTTTCCTTCAGCTAGAACAATCTACCAGCATCTAACTTTAAGAAATACTATCCATAACACTGATTATACAAAGGAAGATTTAAGCTTTTCTATGGAAATTTATTTTTTAAACATTTTAAAATAATAGGCTTATTTCTACCCATGAATAAGGCAGCAGATTATCACCTGGAAACTTTCCCTTATTTTCCTTAAATTATTAATTGCCAAAAGATGCTCTCTTTGAAACTCAAGGAAGTAGAAAAAAAATACTTTTCAAATAACTATGCTGTTTGTTCTGTGTAGAAATGCATTCCCTTAAAAGTGATTCTTTCATTTCAAACCAGTTTTCCATAAATTTTCACAACAAATTTTAGATTGCTTAGTAGAGTCATTTTTCATCGTTTGAGGCTGGCGTGTTCTACAAAATTGTCGCAAACATTGAGTTAGCAAATACTGAATCACTGCTCCTAGGTGAAATAACAGGCTTAGCTTCCTGTAAGCTTCCAGTCACAACATTTTGGACAGCTAATACAGGACCTTGTTTTATGGATGTTTCTATTGAAAGACATCTTACTGAGTACATATTGCTGATTTATTAACACTGAGCTCATGGCCAACAGCACTATAACTCATGCCTTAAAGCCGCTGCTGTATAAAGCTTATCTAAGACATGTATTCCCTCAACTCTTCTCCATACAGCACATCACAGCCTTTCCGAGCTCAGAAACGCTAGACAGCCCTTCAGCCCTATCCTTTGGGGCCATTTTAAACAGCAAAACCAGGCACTCCAGAGGTGGCGACAAGGACTCCTGGCTTCAGTCTGAGAACTCACACAAGAAGGCAGAGTGTCCCCTGTCAGTCCTCAGTTGGGACTGCCAGGCACGCCCTGGCACACTGGGCGGCTCCAGCTCTTTGCTGCTCAGGTTATCTGTGAAGGTCTGAGAACAAACATGAAACCGCCCTAAGTATTGATAAAATTAAAATAAATTTTAGCAAGGAGGTCAATTCACAGATATGGAACCTGCAAAAATAACCAACTTGTTTATTTCCTTGGTGGTGTAGTCGCTAAGTAGTGTCCAACTCTTGCGACCCCATGGACTGTAGCCTGCCAGGCTCCTCTGTCCATGGGATTTCATCGGGAAAAATACTGGAGTGGGTTGCCATTTCCTTCTCCAGGGGATCTTCCCAACCCAGGGATTGAACCCACATCTCCTGCATTGCTGATGGACTGTTCACCGACTGAGCCACCACGGAAGTTTATTTCTTTATGCTACTTTAATTGATCATAGATCTCAGCTCTTTTATTATATTTATCTGCTCTTTAGCATTATAATTGAGTGTTATTAATAAACACAAACACTTATTTATGAGTATATTAAACCTATGTAGGTAACCATTTATAAATTAAAACTTTTTTAGACATCAATTATCATCTGATCAATCTACTTTATAAGCTTACATTTTCCAGAAAGAATCTTCCTAAATACTTCATTTTTTATGTATAATCATAAACACTATTAAAAGACTGGCTATGTATAATGACGCTTGTTAGATACCACATTAGCAAGTTACACTGCAGTTTATAAACTACTAAAAGATTGGCTTCCATTCAGCAAACAGAAGAAAGAGTAAAGGAGTAAGATACACAGCCTGGTTAGTTTTAAAAAGCCATCTTTAAGATTAATATGATCTATGAATAACACTAAAGTGTGAAAATTGCACTTAAAAATGAGCAGTAAAGTCAGAAGTCTAGGTGACCTTTCTCCTGGATTCCTGCCGTGGAACAGTGCCCTCTGAAGAGGGCTTGATATCCATCACCTTCTCTGATCCCTCTCAAAGGACTTATCTTTCTTGCTACAAAGCCTTTTAGCTTCAAAATTATTCATCATTTCATGACATATTTGGGGCTCCTTGGCAAAAACAACTCTCTAAAGAGGATGCATATGAATAAAAAGAGTAGAAAAGAAAGGTATATTATATAATTTTTTTAAAAAGGGAGGTAATTCTTTCTGGTAAAGGTGAATTGCCTTCTTTATTATTTTCATTTTTTTCCTTTTTTAAGGGCAATGAAATCTTAGAAAATAAAATGTTATTTCAGTGTCATTTTGGAGAAGTCACAATTCTTATTATCTCCTAAACAGAAAGGCTTTTAAAACCAGGCTGAAGGCTTATATGCACAATCTGAGAACAGAAAAAAAAAAAGGGCAGCTGTATCTGGTCCTCATGCTTCAGGTGAGAGTAACACAAAGCACAACGGGATCCAATAGTCAGGCATGGTTGGAAAGCCATATCCACCAACCTAAAAAGTCCTATATTTCTAGAACTGGACGAAACAAAATCTAAATAGTTTAAAAAAAAATCTTGGAAATCAATAGTATACTGGGATTAAAGGACTAATGTTTTTAATTTTGAACATAGTCTTTCAATTACATAATTCAGTAAACACAAAAAACAGTGAGGAAGAAACTGTGCTCACTGCCAGACTGAACAGAGCTACCCAACGGGCTGAGTCTCAGAAAAGCTTTTATACACTGCCGATGTAATTGAATCATCTGAATAAATAAGTTTGTAGCAGAAATTCCTAGAACCTAGGGTAATAATTTCTGTTGTGAACATTTGTGCCACAGTCAATTTTGAAAACCAAAACTGAACTCAAAGAATTTTAATAATTTTGCTTTTAAAGGAACTATATAGATAATCTTAACTAACTAAAAGTAAGCTTTTGGTCTTTTAAACTTTTTTCAGTAAGCAATGACAGAAAAAATTATATTTTATATAGTACATATATAAACAGTAATGCATACTCCTACACACAAAATGACACTTAACCTTACTATATGTTATACACTCTGCTGTCAATTATCTGTTTATTTCATTACATCTAGTTGCTTCCCTGGTGGCTCAGACGGTCAAGAATCTGCCTGCAATGTGGGAGACCTGGGTTCCATCTCTGGGTTGGGAAAACTCCTGAGGAGGGTATGGCAACTGACTCCAGTATTCTTGCTTAGAGAATCCCATGGACAGAGGAGCCTGGCGGACTACTGTGATTGCAAAGAGTCGGAGACAACTAATCACAGCACAGCACAGCAGTCACTAATGTACTGCTCAAAACACACTGGACAACCGTATTTGTCATTTCTTTCCTTGTTTGGGGCCTCAATGCTAGTAGTGAATTGACTTAAGAGTTAAAAAGAATTTCATCTCTTCCAAACTTCCTTAGATGACAATATTAATATATGTCATATAAATTTACCCTTGTCAATTAGATTGTGTTCTTAGTAAAAACTAGAAAGGATAGAGAAACAAATTCTCCATTCTGCCATTTTACTTTGATAGCATTCAAGTGCAACTTCCCTCAAGCATACTTACATGAAGGAAATTATGTAGAATTCACAATGTAAAAAAGCTCTTCGGTAGAAATTTGGGATATTGACTTAGAAGAGCAATTTAATTTGGAAGCATGATGAATCAGACCCTTGTTATCTATAAACCAGATAATTCAGACATAAATTCAACACTTTACCTAGGCTCACCTTCATCTTTCTTCCTATTCACATTTAATTCAAAACACTGTGCTAAACAGCCGTTTGTTGGGTAGCAAAAAATGAGTGTTATTTTCAGTGGAAAGAAATGTTTACATAGAGTTGGGGTGTGAGGGGACAGAGAACAAAGCATGTATAGAGGCAGTTTTGTGTTGGTGTAAAACTGTTTTGGAAAGCATTATCCACATATGTTCAGTAATGCTTTTAGTCAGAGGTCTCACAAATACATATCTATATCACCTTTTATAGTCTGTTCATTAATTCATCCACACTAAAATGATCAATACTAAATTATCAGATGTAAGATATGTGGTCTTAAAGAAAAATGACAACACATTTATTCAATCAGGGTTCTTAAGACCACTAACTAGAAACATTTGAATGCACTCAATCTAAGAAATTTATTAAGGTAGCTTCCAGGATTGTTGAGAGGGCTCAGGACTAAGGTTCCAGGGGAAAAAAATTCCCAAACCAGGCTCCAGAACTGGCTTATATGAGAAAACAGCTGCCACTCTATCTGCCACCATTCATACTAATGTACTGTAACTGCCAATGCCTCCAGGATCAATGTCGATTCTGTACCAAGAATTAAACATTACACAGCTGACACCTCAAACCAGAGCTGTCTACTACTACACTCACTGACAAAATGGAAGTGCTTGTTTTCCAGTATCAATCCTCCAATTTCAGTATGGCAAAAATCTGTCAGATTAGACATACCTTGGAGTCATGCCTGCAGCCCAGTTGGAAAGGAGGCTGGGAATTTGATTTTTGACTGCCACAGTGGTAAGATGGGACTCATAATGCTGTGATTTCACAACTTTAGAAAGGCTACTCAAATGGCCAGGTGATATGGCAGCTGTCCACCACACGTGTATTTTGTGTAACATACTGTTAACAAAGTATTTTTTAAAAATCAAGTCCCAGAATTTTAGACCTTACAGAGACCTTAAAAGTCAACCACAATCTAGCCCTTTGTTGTTCAAATGGAGTCTAGGGTGTTTTTTTAATCCACTTAAATCAGAGCCACACAGTTATTCCAAAGCAGATGATAAATTTGCATTTGACCATTCAAAAATTTGGGCTTCCCTGGTGGCTCAGATGAAGAATCCACCTGCAATGCAGGAGGCCGGGGCTCGACCCCTGGATTGGGAAGATACCCTGGAGAAGGGAATGGCCACCCACTCCAGCATTCTTGCCTGGAGAGTCCCATGGACAAAGGAGTCCGGTCATGGGTTCACAAAAAGTCAGACACGACTGAGCAAACACTTTCATTCAAAAATCTTCTCTTACTTCCCCCTGGCACTATCTGTGAGAAGATAATGGCTCAACTGAAAACACTGGTAATTATGTGGAAGGTGGTGTATTTGATTTTAAACAGTATCCAGACTGGTTTTCGGGGAAGGCAATGGCACCCCACTCCAGTACTTTTGCCTGGAAAATCCCATGGACGGAGGATCCTGGTAGGCTCCCGTCCATGGGGTCGCTAAGAGTCGGACACGACTGAGCAACTTCACTTTCACTTTTCACTTTCATGCATTGGAGAAAGAAAGGGCAACCCACTCCAGTATTCTTGCCTGGAGAATCCCAGGGACAGGGGAGCCTGGTGAGCTTCCGTCTATGGGGTCGCACAGAGTCGGACACGACTCAAGCGACTTAGCAGCAGCAGCAGCAGACTGGTTTTAGTTGATACCTCCAACATCCAACTAACACTGCCCTCACCTGAGAGACTCTGCTAGCCAGTGATTTTGTGAGTTGTTGCCAAGGAGTTAGAGGGCTCCTGGAATGCTTCTACTCCCACTACTCACTAACATACAAAACAACAAGTGAAATGACTCAGAGGGATGGTCCGGAACAAAAACAACATGTTAACTGGGTAAATACTGTCTTTGGCATCTATTTGCCTTTCATTAGGTTGGAACTGGGCTGCAGCTTCAGGGAGATGAGTCAGGGGAGGATGGAGGTGAAACTGCGGTGCCTGCAGCCTGCTTGCAGTTAGCAAGAGGATCTAAAAAGTAATTTAGAAAACGAGTATATGCACACAGTGAGGAAAGAAGCAAGTGTTCTGGATGACGGTCGTGGTTTCCTCCTATGATGGTGCAGCGAGAGTATCAGTATAGAGTTCTATTTAATTTCAAAGTTTTTAAGGAAAAACTTTTTCCTCTTTTTAAGCAAAAAGAGGACTTCAATGATAAAATTGCAGCTAAAAGCCTACTTTTGTTAGTTTGAAGCATTATTATGTACAACTGCAAGGATAATAAGCATATGTTTGTGATCCTTTCTCAGGAGCTTTGGCCAAGTTATGAAATAAATATAGTGGTTATCATTTTTATCCAAAGTTTCTATGAGGTAAACCAAGAAGTTCCTGAGCAAATTGAAAAATTTCCCCAAACCTATAAATTTCTTATCAAACTTCTTGCAGCTTCCCTTTCATTCTTGACACTAAGTGTCCTCCTGTTTCTCTCTGGTTCTCAAATCCTTTTCTTTGCTATCAACTGGAGCATGAACCCCAATGGGACATTAAGGCTGAGCTTATTTCTAATTAGAGACAGAACTCACAGCAAAAAAGGAAACAATCTATTATCCATTATTCTCTGTGTTAGCATAAACTTTCATGCTCCCTGACTCAGAATTAAAATCTTTAACTTGGAGTAATTTGATTCACACATTTATAGGTTCTGATCATAAATGTACAACTTCAAAACATTTTGGAGTATTTACAATATGAAAATAGACAGCCAAATACACTCCCCACCCTACACAACCCCCAAATCTAAAGGAGGTACAGAGTTGTGAGTTGTGAGTCATCATCCTGCCATAATGTGGTCACTCAATGGTACTTCTCCTGCTAGGTCTCAGTTTCAAACACTATAAACACTGAAAAATGCTTTTAGGAAGAAAAGCAATAAAATCTAGACAATTTCAGGCCCCAATACCTAGGTCCTTCTCAGCACTGACTGGGATGTGACAAGAGTGGCAAAGAAAAGTATCACAAAGTCATGTTCAATGCGTATTTCCTTAGGATGGGGAAGTAATCTTTTCCGAGGCGTAAGGCATATACAGTTTTCAGAAGGTAGCTCATTTCCTACAACCATTTGCTCTATGTGGAAGAACTTGTTGCTTTCTCGTGCAAACACCAAAGTGAGGAAATATGGCCATAAAATTACAAAGTAAATTCCACTGAAGACGATATTAGGGATTTCACAAGCAAGCCGGTATGAGGAAACCCAATCTAGGCAGTAAAAGGTACCCATAATAGAAGTTTTCATGGTTGTAAGATTATATATACACAAGAATAAATTTTTTCAAGTCATCTAATTCATTTGTCCATCTCTACCATACCATTTCTGGTGTGCACAGGGGGACAACCAAAATGCAATTCCCACTGCATGTGGGTATGGTCTATTTCCATTTGAAGGCTCTATCACCAGAGTTGCCACAAAGGCTACTTTCAAAGGACATGATTAAAATAGCTGAACATAGAAAACATTGCCAACGTGGAGAGGGGAAAAAGCCAGAGCATTGACTGCAACAGGACACCGAGCCCCATACCAGCAGTCACGGCTCCAAACACTGTCACCTGTAAATCAATTAAAAGCCGCATTCATAGAAATCAGACGCTCATTCAGTTTAACCAAACATAATCAAATCACACTTCCAAGGGAAATTAATGTCACAGTATATTACTACTGCAACTGTCCAACAGGATAAACAAAGTAATCCTAAGCCTCCAGCGCCACCACTGAGAGACACAGTGCAGAGCTGAGTGTGGGCTCTGCAGGCGCAATGCCAGCCTGCAGCCCCAGGCTTGACCACTTGCTGGGCAACTGTGTACAAGGTGCTTGTAGGCCTGAACTCTTTCCCTCATTTGTTAAAACTGAACATAATAACATAACAACATATCTAGTGTGACTCTTACACAAGACAACGTACACAGCGTATTCAGCGCAATGCCTGACACACAACACACACTCAATGCATTTTGAACAGGTGTTATAGTTTCAAGAATTAGGTTCAAAGAATTTACAATCACTAACAGTTGGAAAGGCCAGGATAGTGTACATAGTTTATTAAGAAACCTTTCTGGAAAAAGCCTTTGTTTTTAAAAACAGGACAAAGTCCACAGAAGAAGGCATACTATGATCCCTAACAGAGTCCTACAAAACACTGAAAATCTTTCACAGCCTTCCAGAGTGCTATTTGCAAAACAGCTGCCCCCAAGGTTTTTCTGTTCTTCTCTCCCTTTTCTGAGGCTCTATAGCTGTCCACATTTCCACATACATATTGTGGAGAAGAGGTGGTCTGAATCAATCATCACTATGTCCACTGTTAGGCTCTGATATTTTTATTTAGGCTTGTCTGACCAATTAGAAATGAGATCTACTTTAAAGAGGGCCTATGAGTCCCTTCAAGGAGAGAAATCTTTCCAAGAGAAGAGAGAACTGAACAATTAACAGTGACTCAGTAATAAAATGGAGAGTATTTTCTTTATCTCTTTTACGAGGGAGAAAAGTAAGTAAAATTCATAATCTTAATGACGAGAGGAAAAAAAAACAGAACACTCAGTGCAACAAGACAGTCAACAGTGGCAGTCACCGCTCCAAATAATGCCATTTGTAAGTCAGAAGCTGCACTCACAAAAATGAGATACTCGCTCGGAGTTTGCCTCCCTCAAAATTCCACACAACAGTGAGGTACAATAGCTACTGATTGTATGCTTTGCTTCCATGTGTTAATTTAACAAATACTGAGCTCCAGTTTGTGTCAGGAAACTTTCTAGATATTGAGGAATCAACAGTAAGCAAAACCATCTATGACCTCACTTTCACCCATCTGGGAAGGCAGCCAAGGCATTCTCCCCACCTTTCCTCAGAACAAAGTGGCATTAAGGACTAGAATGCACAGGATCTTAAGAAGCTTAGAAATCCAGACCCTCTCCTACTCAACACACACATGTACCTAGCCCTGTAATTAGCCTCACAAATGGTGTACTGCAGGAATCCCATGTGGCACTAGTGGTAAAGAATCTGCCTGCCAATGCAGGAGACGTGACATGTGTTCCATCCCTGCGTCAGGAAGATCCCCTGGAGAAGGGCGTGGAAGCCCACTCCAGTGTTCTTGCCTGGAGAATCCCAGGGACAGAGGAGGCTGGCGGGCCACAGTCCATGGGGTTGCAAGTGGCTGAGCATGCACGCAGCATGGTGCACTGCACTGGGCCCTGAAAAATCAGAGCAAGAAGTAGAATCCATGTTCTTATACCTTATCAACAAAGGGGACTCATTCACAATCACTGGGCAAATGCTGGGACAAGCAAATATTTACATAAAGCTATAACTGAAAGCTTACAGAGAAAGAGAAAGCACCTTTTCAAGTCTGATTCATGAGAAAGAACTAATCAAAATAAAGGTCTTTCCTCTGATAACCACTGATATTTCCTTTCGGTGAATATGGGTGTCCAAATGTGAGTAAATATAAGCCCAAACACTTCTGAATGTAGGTTAGGTTCTAAATACAACTTTGGTGGTATGAGTATTGCTAATAATAATTCACTAGTTATTAATAAGAACACAAGAGAAGGTAAGGTCCCTTCAAATCTTATGAGATTGGTAGGACATTGTATCATAAATAATGGGCACTCTGATAAGATATTTTACATTTAGTGAGATAATCTTATTTTCAGTTTCACAAATTTTGCTTTCAGTAAAATGAAGGAAAAGGGGCTTGTTTTCTGCAAACACAGGTTGTAGAATGAAAGATACAGGATTCCAAGTACTGGTTGGTTGTATTCAAAAGCCAGTACTTTCCAACTAGTCTTCAAAAATGAGTTAATACATTAAATGTTTCTATTTAACCAATTCCTAAAGGAAAACAGAATGCATATAATATGAATCAGGGAGTGGAGAAGTGAGAAAATAAATGTACTCTGCTCATACTTTTATTTTTATGGGAAATGTATATTTATGGTGTGTCTGTAAAGTTTAGTGTTTATCTGTAAAGACAGAAGGGCCAAGTGGAAAGGGATGTCTTTGTCAAATGCAACCATATGTTAGGCTGATATTCTGCTGATAGGGAGCTGCTATGTCTATTGTTAAGCCTGGCACCTGTCCTAACTGGGTGGCCAGTCCATTCTAGTAGTTAAAGTGTTCTAAGTATCATTCCAAGTTGCGTGCTGTCAACTCCTGATTTTATATTTCCAGCCCTGACCTCCCACTGAACTTCAGACTCATATCTAATGACTATGTGACATCTCCACTTGGAAGTCTAACAGGCATTTTAAAATCTACGTGCCAATAATTAATCCTCTCATCTTCCTTCATAACAAGCTCCCACCCTAGTCATGCCCATCTCTACCTGGGGCAACTCCATCGTTCCAGCTTCTCAGGATTGATCATTGACTCCTCTCTGCCTGGGACAACTCAAATCCAGCCCTCAATATATTCAGATAGTCAAAGGTATGGTTTTTCCAGTAGTCGTGTATGGATGTGAGACCTGGACCATAAAGAAGGCTGAGCACCAAAGAATTGATGCTTTCAAAACGTGGTGCTGGAGAAGACTCCTGAGAGTCCCTTGGACTGCAAGGAGATCACACCAGTCCATCCTTAAGGAAATCAATCCTGAATATTCATTGGAAGGACTGATGCTGAAACCAATACTTTGGCCACCTGATGCAAAGAGCTGACTCACTGGAAAAGACCCTGATGCTGGGAAAGATTGAAGGTAGGAACATAAGTGGGCAACAGAAGATGAGATGGTTGGATGGCATCATTGACTTGATGGACATGAGTTTGAGCAAAGTCCAGGAGATAGTGATGGACAGGGAAGCTTACTTAGCGTGCTGCAATCCATGGGGTTGCAAAGAGTTGGACACGACTGAGTGACAACAATCACCACCTTCAAAACAATTCTGAATCTTACCATGGTGTAAGATTCCATCTCCACTTCTGCTGTCCCCGTGCAACTCGCTGATCACAGGCACTGCCTCCTCACAGGTCGCCCAGCCTCTGCTTTTGCCCTTGCAGTCCTCCAGTGACGTGGAAGCCAGAGCGAAGCTCTCAAAACAAGTCAGATCAGCTCTCTCAGAACTCTCTCAGACTTCCCATCTGTCTTAGCCAGCTCTAACAGTCCACAGCACGTTCTCACTAGCAGGGAGAGTGAAGGCCTCATCATAGTCTCCAAGCTCCTGTCACTCTTCTGGTGGCAATGCTACAACTTGCTGTCCCCTCACTCCACATCGTGCCATTCCACACTGGCCTGTGTTACTCTCAGCTACGTCGGGCACGCTTCCAGCTCACATGCCCCGAAAGGCTCTTCCTTTGGGTGTTGCAAAGCCTGTTCCCTCATTTCCTCTTGGGCTTGGCCAATTTATCACAGTCTGACCACGGACAGGCTTTGTTTGTTTATCCCCAGCCCTGCTCCTGAGTATAAGCGGTAGGCAAGGGATTTTTGTCAGCTTTGTTCACTGTTGTAACATAGTATCTAGAAATGACCTAACATGTTAGATATATTTTTTTAATATCTGCTAAATAGATATAAAAAAAAAAAAAAAGAATGAGGCTGATTCTGCAGGCCAAGTATAATTCCAAAGCTACAAGGATTTTCCTACAATTCTTGAAATAGTTCTACAACCAAAATTGAGTATATTCTTAAGTGTTTCATTTCTCAAAAGAACGTAAAATAAAGTATACCAAACAGAATAAGAGAGCTGAGGGAGAGTAAAGTATTAAAGGGAGTTATTTAAAAGCCCATTAGCAAGTTTCATAACTTGTGAGCCCTTATCTTTGGTTTCATTTATGTTTAATTTCAGAAATCCTCACTGAAAAAGCTAAATGCATCCTTTTGTTTTTGTTTGGCACATAATCAACAATCTTTAGCAGCAAGCAAGCCATCATCTGGCTATTCGGAAGATTCCTCTGAAAACTAGTCTACAGACCTACTGTGGGATACAACTTGAAGGCAAATTGCTAGAAAACATCTATCAAGATGTAATCTGAATTTTTTTTTTCTTCAGAAACTGAAAGTGCAATTTCTTTGTTTGCAGGTTGATTTCTAGGCCTTTACTATGCAAGCCTAGGCTACCTGGGCAAACAGAGTTGAAATGCTCTTATGCTATGCTATGCTATGCTAAGTCACTTCAGTCGTGTCCGACTCTGTGTGACCCCATAGACGGTAGCCTACCAGGCTCGCCCGTCCCTGGGATTCTCCAGGCAAGAACACTGGAGTGGGTTGCCATTTCCTTCTCCAATGCGTGAAAGTGAAAAGTGAAAGTGAAGTCACTCAGTCATGTCTGACTCTTAGCGACCCCATGGACTGCAGCCTACCAGGCTCCTCTGTCCATGATTTTTTCCAGGCAAGGGTACTGGAGTGGGGTGCCATTGCCTTCTCCGGAAATGCTCTTAAAGTAATAATAAATCCTAAATCTTCAGAAATCAAGTCAGATATCAAGTTTCTGAACTGGTCAACTAGGCTCTGCAGCAGTTTGTGGACCAAAATAAAGAAAAAAGAGCAACACATCCCTGTCCACCCTGAGACAGAGACACAGCTCTCCAGTCCACCCTCCTGAATCTCGTTTTAGGCATTCACTTCTTGTGCCTCCCAATTTGTAACTGCAGAGCTTGACCCACCAGAGAGCCAGGGTGAGGACCTCTAGAGTACCAGAAGAAAAATGAGATAGGTGTCAGAGAATGTAACTGAGGATCAGATAGCTAAACAGGAAGCATGCTCTTCTCTCTTCTGAGGTGTGATTCCTACAGGTGCCCTCTTTTTCGGGGGAAGGTGAGGTACTTGAAAGTTACATGTTTACAACGTTCTCTCAGTTTTGTCAGATGCACATTTAGGAGAAGAGTTTGGAGCCTGTGAGAGGTCAGAGGCAACTGGACCAGTTTAGAACCTCAGCCAAGAGAGATGTAAGAAAATAAAGGAAGTTTGCTACGCACATACCTGCTTCCATAAAGCAAACTCGTCAGGGCTGTGCCCCTGTCCAGTTCACCCTCAAGCAGCTCTAGAGAAAGTACTATTCAAACATCTCCCAAATCTGCTCCCAACTCAATACAGCCAACAAGAAAGAAAAAGACTCAGAAAAACACAGGGAAGATCCGAAACGTGCTGTTAGGGAGAGAATGGTGGGAAGGACAGGGCTTCCCAGGTAAAGTAAAAAGTAACATTTTAGTTGACTTCATTCCCTTCCCAGGTGGCTAAGGAATCAGGCTTATTGTGAATGAAAAATTCATGGATTAATTTTTTAAATCCACAGTAAATTGTGAAAGCAATATTCACGAACAGCCATGGTTACATGTCCCAGTTTGGCTAGGTTAATGACACTGTATGTGCTAGTCTCTGAAGATGAAATGTGACTGAGGTTCCTAGGGCCTAGAACCTGTCTTGGCGGGGATCTGGGTCTGTTGTAACCGGCACAGTGGAGCCAGAGCTGCTCTGGCAGCATGGTACTTCCTGCACACTAAGGAAAGGCAGGCCTGCCCCCGTCCTAACGCACCCCTTCCACCAGGCACTTCTATCCACTGAACAACCTTCCTCAGAGGACCAGCGAGGGCTCTAGGGAGGCTGAGGGCTCAGTTCAGAGACAAGGCCTGCAGAAAAAGGAGGAAAGTATCCGGACAGAGGAGGAGAAAGAAAGAGCACTGCCCACCAAGAGGATAAATGAAGAGGCATCAAGAGAAACAGAAAGGCTTCCCTGGTGGCTCAGTGGTAAGGAGTCCACCTGCCAACGCAGGAAACACGGGTCCAGTCTGGGGTCCAGGAAGATCTCACATGCCGCAAGGCAGCTACACCCATGAGCCACGGCTACTGGGCCCTGCCTGTGATACAGCCTGTGCTCAGCAGCAGGGGAAGCCGCTGCAGCAAGAAGCCCACACACCTCAGCCCGAGAGCAGCCCCGCTGGCCGCAGCTAGAGAATAGCCCATGCAGTAATGAAGACTCAGCACAGCAAAAGACAAATAAAATTTAAAAAGAGAGAGAGAAAATGGAAAACCAGAAACTGGAGTTGAAGGAGGGGAAGCGGTCTATGTGACTAGAGAGTAGAGGACAACGGAGGGAGCTGAAATGTACCAGTTTTGCCAGTGTCAGGATTTTAGAATTTAGCCTTAGGAACTAGGGAGCCATGGAAAGACTGTAAGGGAAGGAATGACAAGACAGATGGGATTTGCATTTTAAAAGTATCTTTCTCAGAAGCAAGGTGAAGAACGGAGGAGAGAAATGCTTATTTGAGCTTGGCCTGTGGTATGTGGATAAAAAGAGGGGGAGAGACTTAAGAGCCATTAAGGAAGCTGAAGTGAGAGGCACTGCTAAGTGATTATGTAAGTGGGCAAAGCAAACAGGTAGACCAGGGGTTTCTGGATTAGGCGAGGCTATAAGGCTGAGGCAGGAATCCTAAGCAGAGGAGCAGGTCTGGGTGGGGGCGGGTGGAGCAGAGCTTGAAAACAAGGCCCCGTTCACACACAGCGTTTCACCAGTAGGGTACCAGTACAACATCCAAGGGAACATTCCAGTATGTAGTGGGAAGTGTTTTGGAGAGAAATGCTAGGCTATAAAAAATAGATTTGGGGATAAACACCTATGGTTGAGATGCCCCGGGCAGATTTAAGGGATAGACAAAGGTGGAGGAACTCGGGAAGGAAACTGAGAATGAATTGTTAGAGACAAAGAAGACATCCAGAGAACACTAGTGTTACAAAAGCCAAAGCAGGTGACTCACACTTTCAACTGTAGAGAGACATCAAGACCAGAAACTCAGAGGTTCCACTGGACTTGGGAATAAGGAGGCAACTGATAACCATGATGAAACCAATTCCATTGGAACACAGAAGGTCTGAGTACAAGGCTGATGGAATGGGAAGAGTGCTCCTTCTTCACAAAGTATTCAATGAGAAGAAACCAAGGGGGAATTAATTACACAGGTAAATGGGTGTTAATAACCTCTAAATTGTAGAAGGATGACTGTCGTTATTGTTCAGTCACTAAGACATGTCTGACTCTTTTGGAGCCTCAAGGACTGTAGCACACCAGGCTCCTCTGTCCTTCACTATCTCTTGGACTTTGCTCAAATTTATGTAGTTGAGTCAGTGATGCCATCTAACCATCTCATCCTCTACTGCTCTCTTCTGCTTTAGCCTTCAGTCTTTCGCAGCATCAGGGTTTTTTCCAATGAGTCAGCTCTTTACATCAGGTAGCCAAAATATTGGAGTTTCAGCATCAGTCCTTCCAATGAATAGACAGGGCTGATTTCTTTAAAGATTGACTGACTGATCTCCTTGAAGTCCAAGGGACTCCCAAGGGTCTCCTCCAACACCACAATTCGAAAACATCAAGTCTTTGGTGCTCAGCCTACTTTAGGAATTTGCCAGGTGGCACTAGTTGTAAAGAACCCGCCTGCCAATGCAGGATACATGAGAGACACGGTTTCGACCCCTGGGTCGGGAAGATCCCCTGGAGAAGGAAATGACAACCCATTCCACTATTCTTGCCTGGAGAATCCCATGGACAGTGGAGCGGCAGGCTACAGTCCATGGGGTCACAAAGAGTCAGTACTTCAGTCAACTAACCTGAAGTACTTAGCACGCATGTAGCCTTCTTTGTGATGACCATATGAAGGGTGATTACCCAGCATCACCCCCAGAACAGACTCATTTCAACTTCCATGATATGGGGGCAACATTGCTCCCAGGCCCTTAAATGTGTCCTTCAGGATATTCAAATCTGTCCAATATCCTGCATAAAACATTTCACATACAACACGGGAGCCTCTCTCTTCCCTATGTATCTAATTTGGGAATGTAATTTCACGCTCCCTTGAAATGTTAAGTATTTTCTTGTGTAAATGTCCTAACTTCCTGCACAAGTAGGAAACCCTTTCCATGTCAACAATATTTGGTACCACACTGGTCACACTCCAGTGCTTTATTTAAATAAATAAGAAAGTAATACAGCTGCACAGAGAGCTCTCATGGCTTCAAGCAGAGGAGGAAGTGAAGAACAGGCTTGTGCAGTAGAAACCTGAACTTTGGAATCAAACAAATGTATTTGAATCCTGGTTCCACCCTTCAAAACTAAGTAGCCTCAGGCAAATGAATCAATCCCTTTGATACTCAACCTCTTCGAGAGTGCAGTGCTCAGTATTTATTAGAGTCACTCAAAGAATGGAGGTAATACTAATATCTGCAGAGCAACTGTTGAAAAAATCAAATAAGGTGCACATGCTAAGTGTTCAGACACAATAGGTTTCAGGTTATCACTACCTAAGAATCTTTCTGAATGATTTTGTTCTCTAGACTTAGTGTGGAAAAGAAAGAAGACAAACTGTCTGGTGATTCACCACAGTTGAATACAAGCTTACTGGCCCAAAGTTTTACTGGGGATTTAGCTTTTGTAACATTATCTCTAAAACAATACCATTTGTAAATGGTGGTCCCTGGAAATCTGTATCAGAAACACTTGGTGCTTGACTTAAGCAATAAGTAAATAAACCAAAAAAGTAAGCAAGTAAATAGATGGCAAATTCCAAGAGCCCACCCCTGGTTTATCTGTGATAGTGAAGCCTACAAATACACACTTTTATCAAAGGAGTATTTTAGAGCCACCCACTCGTAGTCCAGCTCACCCCTGACTGTACTGTGTTCCAGCAATACCAGGAAACAAGTTCAGTTTTGTGGTTTTGAATTATTCATTAGGATTCCTAACAGGATTCTGTCGAGCTCTACAGAGTTACTTTTAATCTCAAAGAAGCCAGAATCTTCAAGAGGGGTGAGAGGTAGAGGGATTGATATGAAGAACACAGAACTAAAACCTTTGGAGTTGCAGCAAATCAAGGAGCATCTATCTGGTCATCATCAGAACCTTCACTCTCCTGCCTCCCACACACATGCAAACACCATTAGAAGCAGATAAATGAACAGCTCAGGCTGAAATAAACCCAAATGGATGATGTGCATACTCAGAAGGGAACTTCCCTCAGAATCCCCAGAATCTTCCTGGGTCAGGTGTGGCAGGGGGAGTGAGCCTATTTATCTTTCTCTTCTGTGCAGTGTTCACCATTCAGCCTAAAGACTTATTTTCTTTTCCACAAGAGGTTGTGAAACCAGAACTTTCCTCAGCTGTCTCTGGGAGCTGGTGAAGCTAAGAGAGATCTTCCTTTCACAAAGGGCACAGGAAGATTTCCTGATCCTAGATACAGCTGGAAGCCAGATCCCTCTTCCTGATCTCTGATGAAAAGGATCATCCATTTGGTGGGACAATCCATGGCAGCATAAGGAACTTAATTAGCTGATACAGATTAGAAGATTAGATTAATAAAATATCACTTATTGGAATGTATATTTTCAGTTCAGTTCAGTTGCTCAGTCATGTCCGACTCTTTGCCACCCCATGGACTGCAGCATGGCAGGCCTCCCTGTCCATCACCAGCTCCCGGAGCTTACTCAAACTCACATCCATTGGATCAGTGATGCCATCCAGCCATGTCATTCTCTGTCGTCCCCTTCTCCTTCTGCCTTCAATCTTTCCCAGCATCAGGGTCTTTTCCAATGAGTCAGTTCTTCGCATCAGGTGGCCAAAGTACTGGAGTTTCAGCAGCTTCAGCATCAGTCTTTCCAATGAATATTCAGTACTGATTTCCTTTAGGATGGACTGGTTGGATCTCCTTTCTGTCCAAGGGACTCTCAAGAGTCTTCTCCAACACTACAGTTCAAATGCATCTATTTCTTCAGTTCTTCACTCAGAGAGTTATTAGTAGCCTTTTAGATCCCAAAGTTACCCAGTAATTTGCCAATATAACCATTTGAATGTCATGTGATAGTGAAACACTCTATGAATGATTTTCATACTCTCCCAAGATACCTCTTAGAAAGAATATTATCTTTAGAAATAAAATGCTGTCAGGAGTCTCAAATAATAGTAGAAAAAATAAACACAGTAAATTCGCTATCGACAACTTAATAAAAATCATGATACAATTTGTGCTAGGCTAAGTAACGACCCACTCATGGTGATTATTAAAGTTCTCGATTTGCAAAATGAACATAGGGCTAAAGTGAAAATATATCTGTGAAAAGAGACACACAACTTAAAATCAAGAACAAGAGAACACTATATATAAATGCACACACACACATATGTACATACATGCACACATATATACAATTGACCCTTGAAGTTCACCCACTGAACAGGAGTAAGGAATACCAACCCTTCTTGCAGTCAAAATTGCTGTATAATTTTACAGTTGGCCCTCCATATCTGTAGTTTCATATGTGCACAGTCAGTCAACCTCAGACTGTGTAAGTCATACATACTTACTGAAAAAGATATACCTATAAGTGGATGCACAAAGCTCGAACCTAAGTTGTTCGATTGTTATACATACATACATACACACACACAGAGCAGGAATAATCTCTATGTTATATAACTTAAGAACTAGAAAGTAATCAAAATACCAGATAAATAAATTCACAAAAGTGAAAATCTTTCTCAGAAAACGAGTTATATTTCTTCAGTCTGTATCTATTCAAATATCCGCTTAAAAATGTGATGTTTCAATGGAAATGAATAATTTTGTCTCCCAGGATATCAGAGGCAGACAGGGTAGAAAGGTCAAGCAGGGACAAGAGCAAGGACAAAAGTGTGGGGAGTCGGAACAATGGAAGCTGGATGCCAGAGACAGTTATCACAGTTTCAGGTCACAAATAGGGCTATCTGCAAAGTCATGCCCAGGGGCTCGTAAGCCCAGACTTCAAGTGTGCAGAACACATGGTCCGGGGCCCAGGAAGAGCAAGTCTAAAAACAAGAACCATGCCAGCAGTATCAATCACCTGAGGCAGAACAGGGTCTGGGACTGTGTGAATGGTCTTTTGAGGCCAGGGAATTCAGATAAGTTGTCGACACACAAAGAAAGAATTGTTGACCGCTGCTGGCAGCTTGCAGTCTGCATTTACACAAAAGTAAACGAGAGCAGGTCAGCATTTCCCACAGCAGAAACCAGCAGAATTCCTGTCCACTGCCCATCTTGATAGCCTGCTGAGATGGCTCGGGGCCTAGGTGAGGTTTGCTCATTTCCCTCACCAGGGACACCTGTGCTTTACCTGAAAGGCCAGCATGTTCAGGAGGCATCACCCTCTCTCCCTGAGCGATACCAAGCCCTCTCAGCACTCATGCTACCCTGCCCCATTCCGAGTAACCTAGGAGAGTGTTTAAGAGAATGCAGGTCTGTTTCACAAGTGCAAATAGGTCCAAAGGATAGAGGGGATTCCCTCTTGATATCTCTGCACATGAAGATGAATATAAGATGCTCTCTTCTGCACTCTCAGAGAAGCTGTCCTCTATTTTACCAAAATTAGCTCATTATGTTTTGTGTTATTAAGAAAGGCAAGCTCTCACTGAGGCTGTTCCTCCTCCTATTTTATAAGAGGCACAGATTCTAGTAGACTTAGGATATTTCTGGATGGGGGAAAGATTAGATTCATGAAGAAAAACACCTCAAAAATATCAGAATAAACAGAAAAAATAATCTCCTGTCAGAGTCACATCCTAGAAGGCAGTGAATCTGTCAAATATGGACAAAGCTGGCCTGGGTTCTATGTAATCCAAAAGTTTAGAAAGATGAAAAAAAGTGAGAGGTCAAAATTGTTTCAGAAACAGTACTTTTATGTGTAAATACAGAGGTAATCTGAAACAGACAATCATGTTTCAAGTAAAAAAGGAATACAGGTAAGCGGTGAGTGATGTCAGCCCAACCTCTAAACCAAATCCAACACTGACAGGTTACCTAGGTGTGATGGTGGACAAGGCGGACACTGGTGAACAGCTCTCTAGAACCTCACTGCAGGCCAAGAAATCCAGGCAAGAGTCAACTAGGGGCCAAGGAAACAGCAAGACCAGTAGCGAGACTGAGAAGAAACTGAGCAGCAGAGTCAAGGCTTTTCATATTTCAAGAACAGACAGACCAAGAATCGGGAAAAGCACCACATCAGGAACCGGACTTGAAATGCAACTGTTTTCTGGAATTAGAGGAATTCAGATATGGAAAGCCATACAAGTCATTATTACACAGATGTTTTAGCTTCTGTCCTCTGAGATTCAGAATATATAAGCTGGCCAAGAAATCAAGATGAAACTGTTTCCTAGGCCCAGGAGAGAAAGCACTAGGGAGTCGCAACCAACCCAGGAAGGTCTCCTAGACTCCAGAGTAGGGCTTAGCAAACTACGGCCCAGAGACCAAATGAAGCCTGGTGCTTAGTTTTGAATGGTCTTAAACTGAAAATAGTTTTTTTGTTTGTTTGTTTTTAATGGTTACAAAAAAAAAGTCAAAAGAATAATAATTTTGTGACATATAAAAATAAATGTCAGATTTCAGTGCCTGTAAATCAAGTTTTATTGGAGCACAGTCATGCCTATTCATTTAGGAAGTGTCTATGGCTGCTTGGATAGCAAAGAGATCAAACCAGTCAATCCTAAAGGAAATCAACCTTGAATATTCATTGGAAGGACTGCTGCTAAAGCTCCAATATTTTGGCCAACTGATATGAAGAGCTGACTTATTTGAAAAGGCCCTGATGTTGGGAAAGACAGAGGGCAAAAGGAGAAGGAGGTGACACGATGAGATGGTTGGATGGCATCACAGACTCAAAGGTCGTGAGTTTGAGCAAACTCTGGAAGATGGCGAAGGACAGGGAAGCCTGGCTTGCTACAGTCCATGGGGTTGCAAAGATAAGGACGTGACTTAGACACTGAAAAACAACAAATGGCTGCTTTGCATTACAATGGCAAAGTCAGAACAGTTAGGACAAGAGAAGGCACGGCCCGCAAAGTCTAAAATATTTCCTAGTGGGTGCTTCATAGAAAAAGCTTGGCAATCCTTGCTCCTGAGAAGGGCTCCCAGAGGCCCTAAAAAGAATCAATGAGGACAGGACAAGCCTATTACAGAAGCAAGAGTAAGAAAGACAATCAACCCTCTTTCTTTACTCAGCACTTTGGCAATTTCATCTGAAAAGGAGGCTTTTGCTTTGAAGAGTGAAGTAGTCAAATTAAGGGGTAGCTCATAAATGTCTAAGAATGAAGTTCACAACCAGATCAGTATGTGATCTGGCAAAGGGGGACATTGGTGGCATTTATTGCTAGAATAGTTCTGCTTCCTGGGATATCAACAGAATGCTCCCCAGGAAGAAGAGGAAGCAGCCAGCAGCTGTAGGTGTCTGCCAGGGAGACCCTCAAACTCCAACAAAGATGCCTAAGATTCTTCACGCTGCACTGGAAATACTTCAAACGTCACCAAGAAGGGTATGGGCCAAGATTCTAGGCCACAGGGTGGGGATTTCAGACTAAGTGACAAGGGATTATTAGGAAAACCAGGAAGGAAAAAGAGGTATGCTGCCATACGGTGTTTTGATCTGCCCAGAGATAGAAATCTTCTTAAGTTTGCTCTCTGGTTTTAAAGTCTATGTTTAGCTGTGGTCTTGCCCTAAGCCACTGATATTACTTTAGCCAGAAGGATTCCAAAATTCTATAGATGAACTCTGTGCTTGAATAAAATAACATCATAAATTAAAATTTATGTTTTTCTCATATTAATAGAAATCCTTCCTTGAAGCTCAGTTGGTAGAGAATCCGCCTGCAATGCAGGAGATCCAGGTTAGATCCCTGGGTTGGGAAGATCCCCTGGAGAAGGAAATGGCAACCCTCTCCAATATTCTTGCCTGGAGAATCCCACGGACAGAGGAGCCTGGCAGGCTACAGTTCATGGGGTCGCAAGAGTTGTACGTGACTTAGCGACTAAACCACCACCATATTAATGGAAGAGTGTGTGTTCTCCTCTAGATGATCTAAACTTAAGAATATATGCACCCATGCATTGTTTAATCTCTGAAACATTTACTGAGCACAGACTCTATGTCAGAGGCTATTTTAGGTACAAGGGGATATAATGGTTAAAAAGGAAACTCCCTGTCTTCATGGGGTTTTAAATGCTGTGCTGTGCTTAGTCGCTCAGTCGTGTCCAACTCTTTGCGACCCCATGGACTGCAGCCCGCCAGGCTCCTCTTCCTTGGGGATTCTCCAGGCAAGAATACTGGAGTAGGTTGCCATGCCCTCCTCCAGGGGATCTTCCCAACCCAGGGATCAAACTCAGGGCTCCCACGTTGCAGGTGGAATTTTCACCTACTGAGCCAGCAGGGAAGCCCTTTATATGCTAGTGGGAAGGAAATAATCAAAACTACAACTAAGCATACAGTATAGTGGTAAGTGTGAAGGAGAAAAAGGAAAGCAAAGAAGGCTGGAAGGAGTGTGTGGTGGGCATGTGGGGAGGAGGCTGCCCTTTTACATAGAGCTGTTGGGAAGGCTTCCTCATGACGTGATGGTTGAGCAGAGGTCTGAGAGAAGCAGCCTGCAGGACTTCTGGGGGGCTAGTGGAGGCAGCATCCTCAGAAGGAACACAGGGAACAAGTAAGGAACCAAGAAGCCCAGAGCGGGTGGAGCAGACCAGCCCAGGTGTTGGGGCAACAAGTGGAGCTGAGCTAAGATGAGGAAGAGAAAGCGGCTGGTGATCCCTGCCCAGAGGCTCAGACCATCGAGAGGGCTGTAGGGCTTGTCCCCTGGGAAGCTGCTGAACAGTTTCTGAGCAGAGGACAGACATGGTCAGACCCACAGCAAACAGCGTAATCCTGGTAAAATTCACTATTGAAACATGAAAATGTTCCCAAATTAAAAACAACTCACTGTAACACAACATTCCATTCATTTAGTCTCAAAAAAAATAAATCAATAACATTTTCCAGTTTACGGGAAGACCTCAGGAGAAAGTTACATTTTTTTCTGTTTTATTGGGAGATGCTTTACAACTGTTACATCATAGTAATGCATCACTGATTCAGATTAAATGGGAACAGGACTTGTCAAAATTAGTCAGAAGGCAGAATTATTCTATTTTATTTAAACAAATTTCATTACCCTTTGGTATGTGAAGTAAGGAATCAGGTTTTCCAAGGTTGCCTAATAAAACCTGTTTTAATGAGCAGATTTTTAAAGGACTGCAATTAGCATATGTCAGCACCAGTCTCTGGTACGTTGGCTTCTGCTTACATTGCAATTTCTAGGCGACACTTTAATTAGATACTTCTGAATTGTTTCAATAGCAGTTTATTCTCTTCACTGGATGCAGACCTAAAATCTTACATTATTCATTTTCTTAACAAATTCTTTGGGGGGATTAATAATGTAAAAGTACAAATAGGCATAAATAAATGTGAGATTAGCTTAGTTCCTGTCTAGGAGTTTACTTCCCAAATCAACTGGGTGGTAATTCTCCTTTTCACAGACTGAAGCCCCATCTCAAAATGCATGCTTTATTATGATGGGAGTTGAGGTGGAGAGAACTGTGCAAACCTTTTTATGTGAATTACAAGATCATTAAGAATAACATGAAAGTTACGTTATGGAAATACAAAAAACCTCAAATAGCCAAAGCTATCTTGAGAAAGAAGAACGGAACTGGAGGAATCAACCTGCCTGACTTCAGGCTCTACTATAAAGCTACAGTCATCAAGACAGTATGGTACTGGCACAAAGACAGAAATATAGATCAATGGAACAAAATAGAAAGTCCAGAGATAAATCCACGCACATATGGTCACCTTATCGTTGACAAAGGAGGCAAGAATATACAATGGATTAAAGACAATCTTTTTAACAAGTGGTGCTGGGAAAACTGGTTGAACACTTGTAAAAGAATGAAACTAGAACACTTTCTAACACCATACACAAAAATAAACTCAAAATGGATTAAAGAGCTAAATGTAAGACCAGAAACCATAAAACTCCTAGAGGAAAACATAGGCAAAACACTCTCTGACTTACATCACAGCAGGATCCTCTATGACCCACCTCCCAGAATATCGGAAATAAAATCAAAAATGAACAAATGGGACCTAATCAAACTTAAAAGCTTCTGTACAACAAAGGAAACTATAGGCAAGCTGAAAAGACAGCCTACAGAATGGGAGAAAATAGTAGCAAATGAAGCAACAGACAAACAACTAATCTCAAAAATATACAAGCAACTTCTACAGCTCAATTCCAGAAAAATAAACGACCCAATCAAAAAATGGGCCAAAGAACTTAATAGACATTTCTCCAAAGAAGATATACAGATGGCTAACAAACACATGAAAAGATGCTCAACATCACTCATTATCAGAGAAATGCAAATCAAAACCACTATGAGGTACCATTACACGCCAGTCAGAATGGCTGCGATCCAAAAGACCACAAGCAATAAATGCTGGAGAGGGTGCGGAGAGAAGGGAACCCTCTTACACTGTTGGTGGGAATGCAAACTAGTACAGCCACTATGGAAAACAGTATGGAGATTCCTCAAAAAACTGGGAATAGAACTGCCTTACGATCCAGCAATCCCACTGCTGGGCATCCACACTGAGAAATCCAGAATTGAAAGAGACATGTGTACCCCAATGTTCATAGCAGCACTGTTTACAATAGCCAGGACGTGGAAGCAACCTAGATGTCCATCCACAGATGAATGGATAAGCAAGATGTGGTACATATACACAATGGAGTATTACTCAGCCATTAAAAAGAATACATTTGAATCAGTTCTAAGGAGGTGGATGTAACTGGAGCCTATTATACAGAGTGAAGTAAGCCAGAAACAAAAACACAAATACAGTATACTGACACATATATATGGAATTTAGAAAGATGGTAAAAATAACCCTATTTACGAGACAGCAAAACAGACACTGATGTATAGAACAGACTTTTGGACTCTGGGACCGGGAGAGGGTGGGATGATTGGGGAGAACAGCATTGAAATATGTATAATATCATATCTGAAATGAGTTAGTCCAGGTATGATGCCCTATAACAGATGCCTGGGATTGGAGCACTGGGATGACCTGGAGGGAGGGTGTGGGAAGGGGGGAGGGAAGAGGGTTCAGGATGGGGAACACATGTATTCTGGTGGCGGATCCATCCCGATGTATAGTAAAAGCAATACAATATTGTAAAGTTAAGCAAAAAATAAAAAAAAAAAAAAAGAGTAAGAGGAAATGTCTTCGAAATAATTTTTTTGTTTTATTGTGAAATCTATGGTTCAAAAGTCCATATTTAGGCTTTATCGATCTCTGTAAATACTCCAAACTATATGAAAATTTTGATGTCAATATGTTATTTTGTGAAGAGAATCTATAACCTATAGAAATTTATCCAAAGGCGGTTCAAGATCCAAAAGTGGTAAGAACCACTGTTCTAAATGACTCACAATGAAGACAAAATTATTTCACTAGAGAATTATATTTCTTTTTAATCTCCATTTATCTGATTCTTGGGGGGTATTGACCTATAGTTTTCACTTTGTTTTAAATAAAAAACATTTAACTATACAAATACCCTTTTTTTAAAAAAAAAAAACTTATTTATGGTTGACATTTAAACTAGTTCTTTTTCTACTTTGTTGTTAAAATGAAATATTTTAGAAACTTTTGCTTGCAGGATATACTGTGCAAGTACCATTGCCTACTTGTCCTTCATTTAAGGGGACACATTGATTAAACTTTTTTAATGTAAGGAAATTACAAGTATCCAGAGTTATAGCTAGTCTGGCTATTTGCCTTATTGTTAATGTAGTCACTCTTACTTTAAACTAGAGTCTTCCAATCTACTCAATTTCAGTTTAAAAATATTAAAATTTTAAATATTTATTTTTTAATTGATTGAAGATTGATATACAATATTGGTTCGATTTCGATTTGTCATACATTAATGACAGAATGAATGAAGCATAGGAAAATATGTCCTCTCCCTCTTGACTATCCCCCCTAACCTCCCACCTTTTCCCACCCCTCTAGGTTATTTCAGAGCCTCAGTCATAGTTCCCTGAGTCATATAGAAAATTTCTATTAGCTATCTATTAACATTTTAGACCACATAATCCATTATCGTGAGGGGCTGTCTTTTGAACTGTGGGATATTTAGCAGCATTTGTGACTTCTACTCAATTGGTGCCATATGGGCACCCTCAACTGTGACAACCAAAACACATACTGCTAAATAGCTCCAGGAGAAGGAGAGAGAGAAGGGGACAAAATCACCCCAAGCTGACAATCAGTGATTTTAAATCACTGATTCTTTGGCTTTCTGAGGGGGAAAAGGCCTTGTTTTATTTCTCTTGTCCATATTATGAATGGGTTATTAGAAAGTGACCAGGAGATGTAATTTGAAAGGCAGATTTAGATAAGGAATATCAAAAGAAAAGATCACTGAAGTAATCTACACATATAAGAATGACATATGTTTTGAAAACCATGTTTTGTCAGAGTTCTTTTAGAAAGTTCCCAACAAATAAATTTAAATATATAATTTAAATTTAAATGTTGTCACTCTTACTTTAAACTAGAGTCTTCCAATCTACTCAATTTCAGTTTAAAAATATTAAATTTTTAATATTTAAAAATTAAATATTAATTTATATTAATATTTATTATATTAATTTATAATTAATATTTAATTAATATTAAATGTCAGCTTCTAAATGAGAAATTGTTTGGGGAATGGCAATTGGCTAAAGTAAAAAATATGATCTTCAATACTGTAACTTCATTACAGCTCCAATAAATTTAAGCCTGTTAATAAAACATAGTCTTGGTAGTTACAAGAGTAAATTGATCTAAGTCTACCTAAAATCAACACATTTGAGCTATTATTGCTAAAAATGAAGTCAATATAACTTTCTTGTATATTTCTAAATATGTTGTCCCCAAATATAATTTCCTTGTATTTATCTAGGAAATTTTAGTTATTTTATATAAACATTTTCTTAAAGCACATTGAGAATAAAGATGAAGGGAAGTCGCTCAGTCGTGTCCGACTCTTTGTGATCCGTGGACTGTAGCCCACCAAGCTCCTCTGTCCATGGGATTCTCCAGGCAAGAATACTGGAGTGGGTTGCCATTTCCTTCTCCAGGGGATCTTCCTGACCCAGAGATCAAACCCAGGTCTCCCACATTGCAGGCAGACGCTTTAACCTCTACGCCACCAAGATAGTTGCGGTTAAAACTCTTTTTGAAAAGAAGTTTTTCACACCCTTTACAAGTACGGATTTGTTATCATCTGTCTTTGGCCCCTTCATAATCCTCATACCACTGAGTGTGTTTATCCACTCTCACTATCCCCTACATGTGTGTTCATGCTAAGTTGCTTCAGTTGTGTCCGACTCTTTGCAAAGCTGTGGACTGTAGCCTGCCAGGCTCCTTTGTCCATGGGATTCTCCATGCAAGAATACTGAGTAGGTTGCCATTTCCTTCTCCAGAAGATCTTCCCAATCCAGGGGTCAAACCCACATCTCTTGTGTCTCCTGCACTGGCAGGAGGGTTCTTTATCGCTAGCGCCACCTGGAAAGCCTATCCTCTATATGTTCAGTTCAGTAAACGCAGGCAAAGTCGTGTCCAACTCTCTGTGACCCCATGGACTGTAGCCCGCCAGGCTCCTCTGTCCATGGAATTCTCCACGCCAGAATACTGGAAGTGGGCTGCCATTCCTTACATGTAAATGCCGCCATTCCTTACATGTAAATGTCTCCAAATACGTATTCACATTTTCTAGAGCCCTCTGTCATGTCTCATGTGCAAGTCAGATAAGATATATCCAAATTAAAATAAAGTCCTGAGTGAAAAGGTTGGCTTAAAGCTCAACATTCAGAAAACGAAGATCACAGCATCTGGTCCCATCACTACATGGGAAATAGATGGGGAAACAGTGGAAACAGTGTCAGACTTTATTTTTCTGGGCTCCAAAATCACTGCAGATGGTGACTGCAGCCATGAAATTAAAAGACGCTTACTCCTTGGAAGGAAAGTTATGACCAACCTAGATAGCATATTCAAAAGCAGAGACATCACTTTGCCAACAAAGGTTCGTCTAGTCAAGGCTATGGTCTTTCCTGTGGTCATGTATGGATGTGAGAGTTGGACTGTGAAGAAGGCTGAGCGCCGAAGAATTGATGCTTTTGAACTGTGGTGTTGGAGAAGACTCTTGAGAGTCCCTTGGACTGCAAGGAGATCCAACCAGTCCATTCTGAAGGAGATCAGCCCTGGGATTTCTTTGGAAGGAATGATGCTAAAGCTGAAACTCCAGTATTTTGGCCACCTCATGCGAAGAGTTGACTCATTGGAGAAGACTCTGATGCTGGGAGGGATTGTGGGCAGGAGGAGAAGGGGAGGACAGAGGATGAGATGGCTGGATGGCATCACTGACTCGATGAATATAAGTCTGAGTGACCTCCAGGAGTTGGTAATGGACAGTGAGGCCTGGCGTGCTGCAGTTCATGGGGTCGCAAAGAGTTGGACACGACTGAGCGACTGATCTGATCTGAGTCAATAAAAGATACATGTTTGTCTGAGGCTTGAGGGACTAGTGAGAAATGAGCCTTGTTGAGAGTCATGGGAGAAAGAACATCCTAGAAATCCTGAACCACACAGTTAAGTGACAGAGTGGACAGAAACGATCTTCCTTGTTCAGAAGACACTTTGAGAACACTTGACTGGTTTGACTTCCTGCATAAAAACAAAAGACCTAAAACCAAGAGTCTAGCTATAGTCATGCACTGGTCCAGGAGGAACGATCATAATCACTGTCAATCACCTTCATCCCGAAGAGGAATGCCCAAGTGGTGAGAAGCTTACACTTTCTGGCAAAAAGGGATCAGGTTTCAGGTGGTGTTGTGTGCTCTTTCTAGTTTCCTTTTTTTTTTTTTTTTTTTTGGCCCATGGTCCCCCAAAGGAGATACTTTCCAACCTTTAAAAAAATAATTTCATGTTCTAAAATTCAACTAAATTTCTAATCTCTCCCAACTTTATTTTCCTGCTTTGTTCCCTATTGTTAAAGGGCCCAACATCTCTGTAGTCACCCAAACTAAACACCTCTACCATGGTTCAGGAACTCAACATGTCTTATACATAAATTAATTCAAAAGACTCTTAAATGCTTTTCAACACATTTCTCCTGACACTAAACAATTATGTTTATTATTACCAAATTTGTCGTTCGGGGAAAACTGATATAATCATGTGTGTCGACTAAATAAATCTTTAATAATTTCCTATTTTCTATAGATTAGTGATCAAATTCCTTGGCATAGAAAGTCAAGACTCTCCACTATTACTCCCAATCAATCTTTACAACCAACGTACAAGTTACACTCTAATCATTCCAGAGTTTCTATCATTCCTCAAGTGTGATAAGGACTTATCTGATCTTTCCCTTTGATGTCCTTTCTGTAATGCTATTGGAATCTGATCCCTACTTCTTTATGGCAAAATTCTGTTCATTACCCAATGTATTTCAGTTAAATATTTTAGCTTATTCCTTAGTGTTCTCATGGCACTTAGTAATTGCTTCATTATAGTATATAACCACATTTTATTTTAATTGCATACATCACTATCTGCCCTCCTAAACTGTAAATTTCTTGTGGTTAAGGACTAGGTCTCACTCACCTCTGTTGCCTTTCAGTATTTGAAGTGCCAAATTAAATCAGTATCTTTAAATAATATTTTTAAAGTTAAAATATTTTCAGAGCTAATCAAAGTATAGAATACTGTTCCACCACTTTGATTTTAAAGAGCTTTTCTTTTAATACAAAATAGATCAACAAAGCATTATTTATTTATTTATTTTTACAAATAATCTAACCCAAAGTCATTTGAATATGCAAAACCACTGATACTCAAGGGAATCATAATTATGACTCTCTCTACAGGGGAACTGTTTACATAAGACTCCCAGTTAAATATCTGAAAGTAAAATTATTCAAATTCTGAACAGAATGAATGAAAGACAAGATTTTCTATACATCAAAATAACGGACTCACAAATTACTGCTATCTTCTTTGGAGATTAATTTTTTAGGCTACAGAAATTTTTATTATTCTAAGCATTTTGTTAAAACTCACACGATATACTTGTTACTGAAAAGTTTTAACAGTGAACTACTAAATTTCAATAGTGTGAATGAAATCCTATCAAAAGATTTTTGTCATTTCATAGCATACTGTAAATGATCACTGAAATACAAAATATGAAAAAATATTTTAAGAATTGGAGTCGTATTACTGTATGTATCTATTTCCTTTCCTTCAACACAGTCCATTAGCCTTGTAAACTAAATAATCAACAAAATTAACATATCAAAGAATAATCTGACACAATCATCACTCCAGGGCAAGTTTATCAAAGTTGGGGTTGTTTTTGTTAAGCAGATGAACTACAAACCAAATTCAAAAAGCAAACACCTCTACCTTTGGAGCCTTTGTAAAGAAAACCAATCCCTATTTTCAAACTTAAGGAGAATGAGATTACAGCATTACCAAAGTGACAACTTTTTTTTTTTTTTTTTACAACCAAACTAAACCACAGCAAGCATTACAAAATGGTAGAAATAACTGTTAAACTGGAACTCTAAACTGCACTTTCAAAAGTTATCTTAAAACTAAATTACTGCTGCTGAATATAGTCTATTAAAATAAGTTATGAGCATTGGCTGTTTAAAACACATGTCCACTTGAGGGTTCATTTGATCTTAGAATCCATCATTCTGTAAATGTCCTGTCCTGATTCATTTTTAACAACTTAAAGAATAGTTTTTTAAAGTTTGTTTTGTCCTGTTACACATCATCTTAATTACCACTGCTAGTTTGTTAACTTTCATTGTTTTCTGACATATTTATAGTAAAAGGTTGTCTGGCATAGCAAGCAAATTATTAACGCAGGATCAAAAATGACCACTTAAGATTTTTTTCACCAAGATACAAAAAATTACTGTCACTAAAATCAAAGCAAGAGAGTTCCAGAAAAACATCTATTTCTGCTTTATTGACTATGCCAAAGCCTTTGACTATGTGGATCACATAAACTGTGGTAAATTCTGAAAGAGATGGGAATACCAGACCACCTGACCTGCCTCTGAGAAACCTATATGCAAGTCAGGAAGCAACAGTTAGAACTGGACATGGAACAACAGACTGGTTCCAAATTGGGAAAGGAGTACATCAAGGCTGTATATTGTCACCCTGCTTATTTAACTTCTATGCAGAGTACATTATGTGAAACGCTGAGCTGGATGAAGCATAAGCTGGAATCAAGATTGCCGGTAGAAATATCAATAACCTCAGATATGCAGATGACACCACCCTTATGGCAGAAAGTGAAGAGGAACTAAAAAGCCTCTTGATGAAAGTGAAAGAGGAGAGTGGAAAAGTTGGCTTAAAGCTCAACATTCAGAAAACAAAGATCATGGCATCTGGTCCCATCACTTCATGAGAAATAGATGGGGAAACAGTGGAAACAGTGTCAGACTTTATATTTTTGGGCTCCAAAATCACTGCAGATGGTGACTGCAGCCATGAAATTAAAAGATGCTTGCTCCTTGGAAGGAAAGTTATGACCAACCTAGACAGCATATTCAAAAGCACAGACATTACTTTGCCAACAAAGGTCCGTCTAGTAAAGGCTATGGTTTTTCCTATGATCATGTATGGATGTGAGAGTTGGACTGTGAAGAAGGCTGAACGCCAAAGAATTGATGCTTTTGAACTGTGGTGCTGGAGAAGACTCTTGAGAGTCCCTTGGACTGCAAGGAGATCCAACCAGTCCATTCTGAAGGAGATCAGTCCTGGGTGCTCATTGGAAGGACTGATGCTACAGCTGAAACTCCAGTACTTTGGCCACCTCATGTGAAGAGTTGACTCATTGGAAAAGACTCTGATGCTGGGAGGGAATGGGGGCAGGAGGAGAAGGGGACGACAGAGGATGAGATGGCTGGATGGCATCACTGACTCGATGGACGTGAGTCTCAGTGAACTCCGGGAGTTGGTGATGGACAGGGAGGCCTGGCGTGCTGCGAGTCATGGGGTCGCAAAGAGTCAGACATGACTGAGCGACTGAATTGAAAATCAAATTATTTCCATAATATCTGTATCTGCTATGAGTGTTTCAATAATCTCATGATGATATTTCCCCTCTGGGGTTAGAAATAAAGATAAATAGTAAAATTACACAATATCTCTAGGAAAGGGTCTTAGTCTACTGTTATTTTAATCAATCTTCACAAAACTTAGAGCTTCTTTTCTCTACTTATTAAACAAGAGTTTGAGTAATCCAAAGTTAGAACGTGGACTGTGAGAGTATCAGTGGCATCTACAGGCTTGAATTCCAGTTTGACTGCTTACAGCTGTATGACTTTGGTAAACTGTGTAATCTCTTTGGGTTTTAGATTCCTGGTCTGTAAAATGGAGATAAGAAGGGCATGTGTTTGCATTGTGGATTAAAAGACCATGAGCATGGAGAGTACTCAGACCAGTGCCTGATAGCACAGCTAACAGTTCTGTTAGTAACTCTGGTGACAGAGTTTACTGGAATGTTTCTTTTCATTCGGCCCATCTTCAAATCTTAACACAATAGCTTTCTATATCTAAATTTATTTTTATTATTGAAGCTATCAGAAGACAGGGAGTACAGCAATGATTTTTAAGTGATTAAAAGATTCCTGAGCTCTTTTCATGGCTTCCTGACTACTGGTCTTGCCTGTGGTGAGGGTAGAGAGAGGAGATGATTCCAACCAACTCAAGTCCCAGGAAAACAAACAAAGAAAAAGGTGCAAGTAATACTTGAGATTACTTTTCTTTCAAGTTTTAGTTTGGGGTCTAATTCTGAGCCTGAGAAACTGACACAAACTTCCAGTACTCTGTTAGGGGAATCTACCCTGAAACTAGGGAAGATGGGACAAGGAGACAAAATAGGTTTAGTAGAAAAATCAGGAGGTATGTTCGGGTAAACAATATGCATTGATAGATCAACGTGTACTACCCAGTAAGTCTCAATCACAAATTGTCCTTCATTTGTAACAGGACCGTTTTCTCTATCATTTCATACATAATCTAGCTACTTCTGGTGTAACTCAGGAGCTGGTTTTTCCATTTGATGGATGGGAAAAATAACTTACAAAGGAACCAATAACAAATGGACTCAGATCCAAACTCACTAATTCAAAGAGAATCTAAAATATTATCTTGAATCTAGAGTTTTTACACCAGTATTTTATCTTTCTACTAAATAAGATGTTTACTTTTAAAGATTATGAATTTAACTTTCAAACAAAAATTATAAAGTGTATATTACTGGCCACATTAAATAAACAAAAAGAAAGGAAGGAAGGAAAGGAGGCAAGGAGGGAGGAAAAGCTAATAAGATAATGAGTATTTTTGAAAATATTTATTTGGTGGGAGAAAAAAAAGTTTGTGCTACATTTGTTAGAAGAGGATAATCAATTCTGCAGACAGCAAGACATTCTAAAAAGTAACTTAGCCTTCACACCAAATAATCAAGCAAAAGAAGTGAGATCTAATCAAATAAAAGGTGAAGATAAACCAAGAGTACTTTGGTTTTTATTACTGAATAGTGTTAAATTACCTTTTATCTGTTGGACAGTCACTGGAGAAAGTTGGTTAACAATAAAAATGATATATTCTTGAGTAACTGCAAACATGAATATTAGGCCTAACTGCCAATAATGAAGGAGGTCATAGAGAAAAACTACGGAAGTATTATGTGCTTGGAACATTGTTGAATTTCTCACAACACTGAAAAAAACTTTTGAGTGTCATTCACAAAAACATTAATTTTGTCTTCTCAGCACACCAATTAACATTTACTTACACGAGCTGTTCTTCCCCATGTGACTCTTTAAAGGGTTCAAAACCAAAATCTTGTAGCAATAGCCATGTAAGGCAATTTAATCATCTGATAACTACTGGGAATGTCTAAGATTAGTATTTGCTGGGACTTCCCTAGTGGTCCCGTGGCTAGGACTCCAAGCTCCCAATACAGGGGACTGGGGTTAGATCCCTGGTCAGGGAACCAGATCCCACATATAGACCAGACTCGGCACAGACAAATCAATAAATATTTTTAAAAAGATTAATATTTATTGAATTTAAGCTTATACAAAATGTGATTGGATTGGTTTCTTATAAATTCTAAAAACCTGAAAGCTGCATGCAGATATAAAGGTAAAATTTTTTAGAAACATAAGAACATGTGACTATTAACTTTATCTTGTAAAAATTAGGAGGATGATAGTTGACCCAACCAATTTTTGAAAAGACTAGGGAGATCTAAAAATGAGGTTAACATATTACTTTTACAGTATGACACACCATACCTCCAAGATCAAGTAAAAGAAGAGACAGTACATGCACAATGAGGTCATAAGCAAGTTGTACATTTATCATCTCTATGGAGATCTGTGAGTGACCTTGGGCATATTTCCCTACTAAAATTTCCAGTCTCTATCTGTAGACTCTATATTGGGCTTAAATAATTCCTAAGGACTCTTCCAGTTTTATATTTTAGGAAAAGGAAATTATACATACCTTCGATGCCATAAATTATCACTCACAGGCATGGGAAAACTGCTTATATAGAAAGAAATGTCTATATTCTTTAATTTCTACCTGTTATTGAATGTAATTTCATGTATTGTTATATATATCAAATTACAAAACTCGTTCAATCAGAGCATCTTTCTGATTCATACCAGGGTAAATATATAAGGTATAACATATTCACCAAAACTTATAGAATTTTCTTTTCTTGTAATACAAGAATTGTATTGGTAGTTTTTAAACTTAATGTTTACCCTATATGAGGGGAAGACTATATGATGTATATATGTAGACAGTTTATATCATACAAATAATACACAACAGATTCTGAAATATATTTTCCCACTATTGAGTACATATACCTCTCAGGAAGAAATTACTAAACATTAAGAAATGATTGTATAATATCACTTAATTATGAAATCTAAAAAATAAAACTAGCAAATACAGGACAGACCCAGACTCAGATATAGAGAGACAAACTCATGGTTACAGTGTGGGGTGGAGAGGGGGAGGGGGATGATAGGAACAGGGTTTTAAAAAATATAAACTACTCTGTATAAAATAAATAGACTGCAATGATATATTGTACAACATAGGGAATATAGCCAATATTTCATGATAACTATAAATGGAATATATCCTTTAAAAAAGTGAATCACTATATTGTACACCTAAAACCATATGGTAAACTAACTATATCTCAGTTAAAAAATAAAATAATTAATTAGGTAGTTTCTGGTAAGTAATGCTCCATAATAATTTATTCAGTTGTTTATCTACATTAAATAGCTTCCAAACTTTATTAACTTCTCACCAAAATGACAAGATGCATTATTTAATTCTAATAATTCTCAGAAGGAAATAAAAAGATCGAAATCTTCTCTTCTTTACAATGAGAACAGCTAGAAGTTAGTGAGCAGACAGAATGTGCTTTGGCAGTTCACAGAACAGACCAGCATCAGAAGTAGAATAAAGCAGGGTCCACAAGTCATAGAGTTTTCTATTAATATTACATCTTTAACTTTCTATTGCACTTTATAATGACATATCAGTGACTGTGTTTATGTGTTCTAGGGTCGTGGCTACGACAGACAGTAAAAAGGATGTAATCATGAAGAGATTATGATCTCAGGAAGGTTAACTCATTGTAGGTGGGGTCCCAGGGCTCTAATACAGACTAGATTTGAAAAGGCCACATATCCCTTCCATTGACTCTCCGGCTACTGGGCTTCGCTAAGCCTCGTCAGTAAAGGCTCCCCTTAAAAGGTGATGCTGATCCTCTACAAATAGAAATGCTCCTTCAAACTTTCAAAAACTTGTCTTGCACTTTCCAACATCTAGAAAAAGGGTAAATTCAAGTCCTTAGAGAATGGGATAACCCAGTAAAAAAATTTTGTCATACCACTAACTGCAAAGTTGTCTCAAATACTGATCTCCTTGGAACTAAAGGATTGTAAGTAGGCATTTTCTCACCAAGGGCATCAGATCTGTCAGATCTAAGCTCTTGATATTTCCTCTTTTCTTTCCCTAGTCCAGTTCTTTTCAGATTCGTACAGCTGAATTTAATGAGTATGTTGCTTCTCTTCCTAGTTTTTCCTTACTGTTTTTAATTATTTGGGCTTCACTACAGGTTTCAATAAATTTCTCAGTAATAATGCTGATCAAAGATCAAGCACAAAAGCAATGGAAATGCAAAATCATTTTGAGAACAATTTAGCTATTACCTTAAGTATCAATATTTTATTTCACTACCTTAATGACATTTTGCCCTGGTGTAGTAAATATGTTGACATGTAGCTCAAACTATCTGGCTTACCACAAATCTTTTCATACCTCAACAGAAAATAAGCCATTTTATTCAAATAAGAGATGAACAATCGAAAACAAGCTAATTAACAGAAGCATGAGGTCAGACAATCTCTCCAAATTTCATCAACGCTGTGGTGCCAGTTTAGAGTTAGCCATCAATATAATCCTTCCAGTTTGTTGAAACAAAACTGACGCGCTCCTCCAAGGACAGAGAAACGATGGGGCTACTGAGGAAATTGCCTCCACTTTCAAATTAGTTGCGTCAGGGCATGCATGGTGCTGTTCAGAGACTACACGGCCCACACAGAGAAGGGCGCCGCACTGGAGCTATTGCAATTCTTACCCATGACAATGGAGCCAAGGGCATTAGGGTGATAAAAACTGGATTTTGGTGAACTGGAGGAGCACTATTATTTCTGACTCTGCTTAGATGACACCAACCCGTTTCACTCACCGCAGACAGAGCAAATCGGTCTGTGATTTGCTCCTCTCGCTTGGCTTCCCATTGCACTTAGAATAAAACCCAAACCCTCTAACCTGGTTTAAAAGTCCTCCCATCAGGTACTACTATCCTTCTGACTCATCTAAGGGCACCTCCCGTTCCCCCAGGGCAGGGCACACACTGGAGCCTGACTCCCCCTCTAACAAGAGAAGCTCCTCTGCTCCTAGTCCTTCTTCTCTCAGCTTTTCTGTGACGGCTTCTTCCTGTTACAGAGATATAACTCTAAATGTGACCTCCGCATACATACTGTGCCAGACAAGCCACTCTAAAGTAATGACAGAGACTCTCCTCGACCCAGGTTTAGGCTCATCTGAGAGTTGGACTGTGAAGAAAGCTGAGCGCCGAAGAATTGATGCTTTTGAACTGTGGTGTTGGAGGAGACTCTTGAGAGTCCCTTGGACTGCAAGGAGATCCAACCAGTCCATTTTAAAGGAGATCAGTCCTGGGTGTTCTTTGGAAGGAATGATGCTAAACCTGAAACTCCAGTACTTTGGCCACCTCATGCGAAGAGTTGACTCATTGGAAAAGAATCTGATGCTGGGAGAGATTGGGGACAGGAGGAGAAGGGGACGACAGAGAATGAGATGGCTGGATGGCATCACCGACTTGATGGACGTGGGTTTGGGTGAACTCTGGGAGTTGGTGATGGACAGGGAGGCCTGGTGTGCTGTGATTCATGGGGTCACAAAGAATCAGATATGACTGAGTGACTGAAACTGAAGCCCTCTTTTCAACTAGGTCATGTCCTTTGAGGTCCTGTTCTCAAACTACCTGAGTGAGTTTTAGCAAAGAATCCTGGGAAGTCATCCTCCCACCTTTGATATTTGCTTACCTTTGAAATCTGATCAAGTTCCTCACCATCTATCCTTGATATCTAAGTCCTCAGTCTGCCCTTAGTAAGAATTTTGTTATTCTAGGCCACTTGAGTAAGAATCCCCCCTACTTTTGATAGCTCTTCTTAATAACTTTCCACTCACTGACCCCTCATTCTGCTCCTTGGCTATAAAATCTCCAGTTGTCTTTGCTAAAATCAGAATTTAGCTCAGCTCTTTCTTCTACTGCAGTAATACCGAATCAAATCTGTCTACTGACTTTAATTGTGTGTGCTGAGTCTCTCTTTGACAGTAGCCACCCAATGCCCTGGTATCAAATTACCCTAATTTAATTCTCTGCAGAGAACCAGTTCCCATGACATTATTCCCAAGGTTTATTTGTTTACAGCCTTTCTCCTTCCATGAGGTTCCAAGGCTGGGGAAAAGCAGGGATATTATCTTTCTTGATCACTGCTTCAGTACCAGTATGTTAAGCCTAGAACATGGGCTGGTGAGAGCTACACACTCAATAAACTTTGCTGACAAATAAAAATTATATTTTCATGGTTTGTCTAAAGGGGAATGAAAATGTATACAAGAGAATGCTGGAAATTAGCATACACAGAAGATTCATTATAAAAAGGCAGACAAGAACAAATATTGAAAAGTTGTTCTCTCTGGTTTCTTCTTCCTATATAATTGTGTTTTCCAAATTCTCCACTAAATGTGTGTATTACTTTGAAAATCAGAAAAACATGGAAGAAAAAAAAAACCTTTAGTGAATGACCACTTTTAGTTGGTTTAATATGTTTCTTTGGGAGAAACATTTCAGTTGCTGTAAATCTTCAGATTATCGATTCTGTGCCAAGAGAAAGACACACAAAAATAAAAATGCACCAAGCCAATTTTCACAGGGGAAAAAATCGTCAGAAATAGTATTTCGTTCCTTGAAGTTCAAAAAACCTGACAGATTTAAGAAAACCAAGCAAATAATAGAACAGAGGAAGTAGAGGAGGATAAGAATCTCATATTCTTTAGATACCAGATTATCTATTTCAAGGACATCAAGACCAAATGCTGTGACTTTCCTGATAGTTCAGTGGCTAAGACTCCGTGCTCCCAATGCTGGGGGCCTGGGTTCAAGCCCTGGTAGGGGAACTAGATTTCACATGCTGCAACTAAATAGAGATCCCATATACCACAGTGAAGAAGATCCTGCATACAGCCACTAAGACCCAGCACAACCAAAGAAATACATAAACACATTAAAAAAAGAAAAGACCAAACGCTGTCTTCCCTTCCTGAATTAGTAGCAGGTAAGCAAGAGATCCCTGTGAAGCTGTTAACAATCTCAACAGGACCACCTGCCAGTCCGCCGGCAGACGTCCATGGTAGCATCTGTCAGGCACACCTTTGTCTGTGGTGGCTGACCATTTTATATTACTGTTGTCCTTGTTGTTTCACCATTTGTCATTACATGAGTAAATGCAACATTGTCGTATTACATAGCATGGAGCTCCATCAGTTAAGATAAAATAAAAATGACTCATCCTCATTTCTCCAATCAGGGAAAAAAAGATTTGGTGGAGTCCACGGAGCAAGTGCCTGCCTCAGGGCCTGTTTGCAAAGGCGGTTTGTTTCCTCTGCCTGTAGAGCTTTCTTTCCCCAGAGAGTCTCTTCCTGCAGACTTGCCTCCTCCTGTTTCTTAGGTTTTCACTCAAATTTCAATCTTAATAAAGTCATCCTGGTCAGTCCTTTAAAATATAATCCCCCATCATACCCAGTTTCCTTTCCCCTGCTTTCTCTCCCAGTAATTAACACAGCCTAACATCTGCTATGTATGGTCTGTCTACCCCAGTAATGCAAGCTCCACAAGGGAAGGAATATTAGACTGCTGTATTCTCACTATATTCCCAAAATATTAATTTGTTGAGTAAATGAATAATATGAGTAAATTTGCTACTCTATAAGGATTTGAGATCATGTCTTAGAAGTTTAATATACCAATGATTTATACACTAAAGTACAGGATTACTAGAAATCTCTCTTGTGGTTAGAAACGGGTCTGAAAGTTCAAAAGACCTGAGAGAGAGAAGAAAACCTCAAGTGTGGCAACCAAGGACACTGGCTGCCATGGACCCTTGAGAAAATGCTATTTTGTGTCAGAGTGTGTTGATGGTGCAATGTCACAAGACTTTAGAACTTTTCCCAGTGTACAGCTTCCCCTTTTTTGGTAAGGCTATTCTGTATGGGAGTCAAAACGAAAATCATTCTTGTTTTACTTTGGGTTTCTTTGGTTCGACTTTGGTCCGCTAAAGGAAATGGAGGCAACTACTTTCATTATCTACAGAAGTTGAGTTTCATAGAAGGATCCCTATTAAAAACAAATGAGCAAAAACAACTTTCCATCATATGAATAACAAGTTCAGTAAACTATGATTTCATTTACCTTAAACCTGAGTGAGAAAAACAGTCTTTGAACTATAATCAGTTTGTACTGTATAAGTCCTCTTTAGTCAATATTATGAGCTGAATTGTGTCTCTCCAAAATTCATGTTGAAGTCCCAACTCCCAGTTTCCCAGAATGGGAAGATATTTGGAGCTAGGGTCTTTAAAAGAGTAATTGAGGTTTTAGGAGGGACCTTAATCCAATGTGATCAGTGCCCTTAAAGAAGAAATTAAAATAGAGACAGTATATAGAAGGAAGATCATGTAAAAACATAAGATGGCCACCAACAAGCCAAGGAGGGAAGTCTCAGAAGAATTCATGCCTCCCCACACCTCGATCTCAGACTTCTTATTTCCAGAATTGTGACAAAAGATATTTCTCTAAGTTACCCAGTCTGTGGAACTTGGTGTTATGACAGTCCTAGCAAAATAATCCAGCCAATTAAGAAATGCCATAGACTTTCATATAAATACTTAGAAAGAGTATTATTACTTAGAAAGAGTAAAATACTTAGAAAGAGGCATATTCACATTTCAGAAGTTGTTTTGTTCTCTGTAACCAGAAGGCTCTTATTAGACAGCCACTAATTTGTTAATGCTTCAGATTTACTTGTTAGTGTCTATTTACTCAAGAACCTAAGAAGTACCTACAAAAATGAAGGATACTAAAACCTTCAAGGAAGGAATAGAGCCAGAATGGCTTTATACATAAAAATAGAGAAACTTAGATCTTGTCAATGAATGACTTTGTTATTTTTACTGCACTGTGGCTCCCTCTCCCCTCTTCCCACCTCAGAAACGTTTTGGCTGACAGTAAAACTCACAGAGTGGGGCAATAACATTTTTCAAACAAAATCAAAACTATTGTCACAGAATGTGGCATTTTCCTTTCCTTTGTTTCTTTCCTCTATTTCTCTTACATTCACAATTATTTTTCAATTTTGAACATTATCATGTTATTATATTCATGAGAGATAATATTCTAAAATAATTATACTAGTTTCTAGAATAGAATCAATGATTACAAAGTAAACATTTTACAGGAGAGGTGAAAAGTAACTTAGCAGACTAACATAATGGCTTAAGTTCTGTCTCTCCATAAAGTAGCAGCAGCTGAAGAATCGTTAAAGATACATAAAAGCACTACTCAACTAAAATACCTTATATTATTTCTAACGTGCTTATAAGAAGGAACTGCTACCTCTTGAAAAACTTTCAACTCTGAAGAATCAAATGTAATCAATATCAAAAGTTAGGAACCTATTAGTTAATAATTACAAATAATATTCTAGTTTATGAAGTATCGTTAAGTTGTGTAAAATTATGTTATGTAAAATTTTAATTAATATTTAAAACATGCTGAAAACTTTTCCTTACCAATATTGGGGTGCTTCAAAAGACGGCAGATTCTAGCTTCCCTTTCCAGTTTCTGATGATCTATTAAAAAAAAAAAAAAAAAAAACACAACAGAAAAATAAATTACATTTCGCCAAAAGATGAAGCAATGATTAACAAAATATTAAAATGACATAAAGACTTTACATTTATTTATATTTTGGTTTCTTTTTTTAAGTTATTTGAGTTGGGAATTAGGTGAACACAATAGTTTAATAATCTAAATATTTTTATTGGTTTGAAGTCTGCAGTATAGAACAGCATTGAATTTAGATTTGAGCCGGGGAAAACAGTAAAAATGGCACAAAACAATAACATTCTTTCTTATCAGACCTAGGTATATACCGTTACAACAACTTAAGCCAATATGGACATACACATTTAAACAAAAGATATCTATCTAGCAATCAGAATGCCAATGGAACCAGTACTAAACAGGGTTGCTGCTGCTAAGTCGCTTCAGTCGTGTCTGACTCTGTACGACCCCATAGACGGCAGCCCACCAGGCTCCCCCGTCCTTGTGATTCCCCAGGCAAGAACACTGGAGTGGGTTGCCATTTCCTTCTCCAATGCATGAAAGTGAAAAATGAAAGTGAAGTCGCTCAGTCATGTCTGACTCTTAGCGACCCCATGGACTGGAGCCTACCAGGCGCCTCCATGGGGTCCATGGGATTTTCCAAGCAAAAGTACTGGGGTGGGGTGCCATTGCCTTAGTAACAGTTTATTCCTAAACAGCAAAGTGTTTCCTGTCCAGACATACTTGCTATCAACTACTCCACAGAATTTCTGGTTCAGCTTCCTAGGCGTACGATACTTTTCCATGTATCATGGACTCTCCAAACACCAAACTACTTGCTGGTCTCCACCCTTCTCTGTATTCTTAAGCATTTCTTTGAAGGACCACAGAGATTACTGTAAACTTGCATTTTAAAAACTATCTGATACTCTTCTTTGGTTTCTTTATAGTAGTTCATACGCACATAATTATACCCAAAATCACTAGCCAAAGCACAAAATAAGTAACAGAGAAAGAAGCAAAAACAGCAGAAACACATGTTGCCAGTAAGAACAGTGTTGTAGAATGGTCCTTATTGAGACCTGAAAGTCCTTACATCAAGATCAGATCAGATCAGATCAGTCGCTCAGTCCTGTCCGACTCTCTGCGACCCCATGAACTGCAGCATGCCAGGCCTCCCTGTTCATCACCAACTCCCGGAGTTCACTCAGACTCACGTCCATCGCATCAGTGATGCCATCCAGCCATCTCATCCTCTGTTGTCCCCTTCTCCTCCTGCCCCCAATCCCTCCCAGCATCAGAGTCTTCTCCAATGAGTCAACTCTTCGCATGAGGTGGCCAAAGTACTGGAGTTTCAGCTTTAGCATCATTCCTTCCAAAGAAATCCCAGGGTTGACCTCCTTTAGAATGGACTGGTTGGATCTCCTTGCAGTCCAAGGGACTCTCAAGAGTCTTCTCCAACACCATAGTTCAAAAGCATCAATTCTTCGGCGCTCAGCCTTCTTCACAGTCCAACTCTCACATCCATACATGACCACATCAAAGACTTGATTTAAACCATACAACAGCCCTCTAAGATAGGCAATCTTATTATCCCTACTTTACAAGTACAAAAACTAAGGCAGAGAAAGGTTAAGATCATAAAATTAGTTACTGGCATCTACCAATCTGCTCTCACTAACTAGTGTCACAAGACAGCCTCAAGAGACTGAGGGGGGCATCTACCTAACCACCCCACACAGTGTCCTCACACTCTGGTCTCAGAACCCCTTCACACTCTTAAATTATCTGGGAACCCCCCAACAAAGCTTTTGATTATGTGGATTAGATCTGTTAATGCTTATTAGAAATAAAACTGAGACAAACTTTAAACAGATATTTATAAATTCACTTAATATAATAATGAACCCATTATATTAACATAAGTGACTGCATTTAATTTTTAAACATTTATTAGGAAATAACTGAAACTTACAGAAAACTCAAGGACCAAGAATCAGATCAGATCAGATCAGTCGTGTCCGACTCTTTGCGACCCCATGAACTGCAGCACGCCAGGCCTCCCTATCCATCACCAGCTCTCGGAGGTCACTCAGACTCACATTCATTGAGTCAGTGATGCCATCCAGCCATCTCATCCTCTGTCGTCCCCTTCTCCTCCTGCCCTCAATCCCTCCCAGCATCAGAGTCTTCTCCAATGAGTCAACTCTTCGCATGAGGTGGCCAAAATACTGGAGTTTCAGCTTTAGCATCATTCCTTCCAAAGAAATCCCAGGGCTGATCTCCTTCAGAATGGACCGTTTGGATCTCCTTGCAGTCCAAGGGACTCTCAAGAGTCTTCTCCAACACCACAGTTCAAAAGCATCAATTCTTCGGCGCTCAGCCTTCTTCACAGTCCAGCTCTCACATCCATACATGACCACAGGAAAGACCATAGCCTTGACTAGGCGAATCTTTGTTGGCAAAGTGATGTCTCTGCTTTTGAATATGCTATCTAGGTTGGTCATAACTTTCCTTCCAAGGAGTAAGCGTCTTTTAATTTCATGGCTGCAGTCACCATCTGCAGTGATTTTGGAGCCCAGAAAAATAAAGTCTGACACTGTTTCCACTGTTTCTCCATCTATTTCCCATGTAGTGATGGGACCAGATGCCATGATCTTCGTTTTCTGAATGTTGAGCTTTAAGCCAACCTTTTCACTCTCCAACCCAGGACCAAGAATAGTTCCCCCAAATCCTGCTGCTGCTGCTGCTAAGTTGCTTCAGTCGTGTCCGACTCTGTGCGTCCCCATAGATGGCAGCCACCAGGCTCTCCTGTCCCTGGGATTCTCCAGGCAAGAATACTGGAGCGGGTTGCCATTTCCTTCTCCAATGCATGAAAGTGAAAAGTGAAAGTGAAGTCGCTCAGTCGTGTCCAACTCTTAGTGACCCCATGGACTGCAGCCCTCGAGGCTCCTCCATCCACGGGATTCTCCAGGCAAGAGCACTGGAGTGGGGGTGCCATTGCCTTCTCCTAGGTACTGTTTATTCAGATATATTAACATTTTACCCACTTTTTTACACGATTTTACGTGCCCTCCATGTATATGTTCATGTGTATCTATACATATTTACCTAATGGACACATGTATATACAAATATATACGTACGTTTATTAAAAAAATGAACCATTTGAAGGTAAGTTAATAAACATTAAGGTCCTTTACCCCTAAAATTTCAGTGTGCATTACCAAGAATTGTGAATATTCTCTTACAATCATAGTATGTTATCAACTTCCACAAATTTAACAATAAGACAATAATTTACTATTCACACTCCCATTACCCAAGGATGTCCCTTATAGCATTTTTCTCCTTTTAATGCAAGATCCAGTCTAGGGTCAAATATGGCATTTAGTTGTCATTTCTCTTTAGCTCCTTTAGTCTGGAATATTTCCACAGTTTCCCTTTATCTTTTGTGACCTGACATTTCTGAAGAATACCATCGAGTCTATTTTTTAAAGAGAATATTTCTAATTTTGGTTGTTTGGCTTTGTCAAATGATTGCTCATGATTTGATTAAGGCTATGTGTTCTCAGCTAGAACATTATCCTTCTCAGGCTCTCACATCTGGATGTACACACTGTCCAACCGCTCCTCAAAAGTAATGATAACCAGATCAAGGTGCTCCTGAATTTCTTTATCTTTTTAATTTTCTTTTGTAACTAACAAGTATTGGGAAGACATTTTAAGATCATGAAAACATCTTGCTCTTCATAAAAATTTCCCTCTATATTTAGCATTCAGTGATAACCCTTGCCTGAACCAATCTTTAATTTGATGTGCTTTTGGTAACAACAGGTACTTAAGTGCTGATTTTCCAACTCCAGCATATACAAATGAACACAAAATGTTAAACTAGATTTTGAAGGTGCATCTAACGCCATGTTAAATACTGTAGAAGTAATACACATAAAGCATATGGAAAGCATATGCTTATAGGAATTATAATTTTTGTAATGGAGACAGGAAAATGAAACACATATGCTAAACTATGTGAGCTATACATCATCTGATACACCTACAATTATGTGAAAATGAAGAAGAAGGTAGCAAAAGACCTTTATGGACAATAAGTGAGTGGTATCAAGTTTTAGCTGTAGAAATAAACGTAGAATTTTATATAGCCTATTCTTATGGACTGACTGTGTCCCTGTAAAATTCGTATGTTGAACTCCTAATCTCTAGTACCTCAGAATGGGACTGTATTTGGAGATACTGTTTTTAAAGGGAATAATTAAGTTAAAATGAGGTAATCAAGGGTGGACCCTAATGCAATATGACTGGTGTCCTTAAAGGAAAAGGAGTTTAGGACATGGACGTGCCGAGAGGGGAGACCATGTGAAGTCACAGGGAGAAGATGGACATCTACAAATCACAGAGAGGCTTCAGAAGAGACCAAGCCTGCCAATTCCTTGGTCTTAGATTTCTAGCCTCCATAATTTGAGTAAATAAACTTCTAGAATTTAGGCTTAGTCTGTGGTACTTTGTCATGGTAGCCTCTACCTAACTAATACAAGTATTAGTTTTCCATCACGATAAAACAAAGTATTACAAACTTAGAAGCTTAAAACAATACGTATTTTTAATCTTGCATTTTTTGTGCACCCGGAACATGGGCATATTTTAAGTGAGCCCTTGGTTTTAGAATTTCTCACAAGATGCCATGAAGGTATCAGCTAGGGTTGGGGTACCATCGAGAATCCTGACTGGGCAGGATCTGCTTCTAAGCCCATAGCTGGGGTTAGTATTTAGTTCCCCAAGAGCTGCTGAGCTGAGGATCTCAGCCTCCTAGCTGGCCACTGACTGGAGGCTGCCCTCACTTCCTTGCCACATGCCAATTTGCTTCATCAAAGCCACCAAAGGAAAGAAACTGCCAGCAAAAGGAAGTCCCTATCTCATCTAGCCTAATCACGAAGTGACAACCACCACACTTGCCATGTCTGCTTGGTTAGAAGCGAGTCACTAATAGAAAGCCCAGAGATCAATCCATGCACCTTATCTTTGACAAAGGAGGCAAGAATATACAATGGAGAAAAGACACTCTCTTTAACAAGCGGTGCTGGGCAAACTGGTCAACCACTTGTAAAAGAATGAAACTAGAACACTTTCTAAAACCATACAGAAAAATAAACTCAAAATGGATTAAAGATCTAAACGTAAGACCAGAAACTATAAAACTCCTAGAGGAAAAAATAGGCAAAACACTCTGACATAAAGCACAGCAGAATCCTCTATGACCCATCTTCCAGAAATGGATACAAAAGCAAAAATAAACAAATGGGACCTAATTAAACTTCTCAGATTTTGCACAATGAAGGAAACTATAAGCAAGGTGAAAGGACAGCCTTCAGAATGGGATAGTAATAGCAAACGAAGCAACTGACAAAGAATTAATCTCAAAAATATACAAGCACTTCCTGAAGCTCAATTCCAGAAAAATAAATGACCCAATCAAAAAATGAGCCAAAGAACTAAACAGACATTTCTCCAATGAAGACATACAGATGGCTAACAAACACATGAAAAGATGCTCAACATCACTCATTATCAGAGAAACGCAAATCAAAACCACAATGAGGTACCATTTCACGCCAGTCAGAATGGCTGCTATCCAAAAGTCTACAAGCAATCAATGCTGGAGAAGGTGCAGAGATATGGGAACCCTCTTACTCTATTGGTGGGAATGCAAACTAGTACAGCCACTATGGAGAACAGTGTGGAGATTCCTTAAAAAACTGGAAATAGAGCTGCCATATGACCCAGCAATCCCACTGTTGGGCATACACACCAAGGAATCCAGAACTGAAAGAGACACATGTACCCCAATGTTCATTGCAGCACTGTTTATAATAGCCAGGACATGGAAGCAACCTAGATGTCCATCAGCAGATGAATGGATAAGAAAGCTGTGGTATATATACACAGTGGAGTATTACTCAGCCATTAAAATTAATACATTTGAATCAGTTTTAATGAGGTGGATGAAACTGGAGCCTATTATACAGAGTGACGTAAGCCAGAAAGAAAAACACCAATACCGTATACTAACGCATATATATGGAATTTAGAAAGATGGTAACGACAACCCTGTATGTGAGACAGCAAAAGAGACACAGATGTATAGAACAGTCTTTTAGACTCTGTGGGAGAAGGTGAGGGTGGGACGATTTGAGAGGGTAGCATTGAAACATGTATATTATCATATGTGAAACAGATCACCAGTCCAGGTTCAATGCATGATACAGGGTGCTTGGGGCTGGTGCACTGCGATGACCCACAGGGATGAGATGGGGAGTGAGGTGGGCGGGGTTCACAATGGGGAACACATGTACACCCGTGGTGGATCCATGTCAGTGTATGGCAAAACCACTACAATATTGTAAAGTAATTAGCCTCCAATTAAAATAATAATAAAAAAAGAAGCAAGTCACTAAGCTGGCCTACTTTTTAAGGGGAAATAGTTACACAACAGCAGGAACAGCAGGAAGTAAGGATTGTCAAGGCCACCTTAGAGGTTGTGTGTCACCTCTGACTAAAAGGACTGAGGTTTCATGAGTCTCTTTCTGATACCCACGTTCACTTACTTTTTCTTCCATACAATCACATAACTTAGTGATCTCCTATGAGTCACAAGGCATTCTGCACGCTTTCGTTGGGGGATGTTGTGACATCTTAAACATGATGACTGAACTAAAGTTTTCATTAAACGGAAATGTGTATTGCCTGGTGTGCTCCACATTCAACATCAAGTTCATGACTTTCGAGGGAGTAGGTAGGTGAGGAGGAGTTATTAAGTACCTATTATTACTAAAAGAACACTTCTGTATTCATCCTGCTAAAGAGAAGAATTAGTTTTACATTTAACATTTCCTTTACTTCTCATTCAGGGGCAACAATAATTATACACAATACCTCATCCCCAGCAATTACAACTACGATGGTAAGAGGCAAAAACAGATCAAAAAAGGCAAGAAAGATATCCATAATACTACATATCACCATTTGAAGATTTTCTTTTATTATCCACAAACCCTGCAGCTAGTGCAGAACCAGCTTCATTTATCATTTAATATTTATTAAAGTACTCAACCTATAATAGTTTGGCTTTATTCTTCTTTTGAAGCTCAAGTCCACGATACGAATAAACGTATAACCCTTCAGGCTGCAATCTTGTCAGATGTGACAAGGTGCATGCTGTTAGCAATACATGGTTGAAGACCTATCACATAAAAACGCCGGAAGGAAAATACATCATTGTCCAGTTTAGACACAGAATAAGTGGGGACTAGTATTACCCAGTACAGAGAACTCTAGATATTGCAAAAGTTTCTGAGAATTTTGAGAAAATGTAGTTATTTCTTCCTAGTTTTAAGGTACTTTTTAATACTTAAGCTTCAGATATTTTATTTCAAGTGAGGTCAAAAATTTGAATTTGGACCTAATGAAACACATCCTTCACTCTTGATTCAAATAAAAATTTAATCTGTATGCAAAATAACTGATCACAAGTGAACTTAAAGCGCTATCCTTGAATCACCTTCACAAAGCAACAGGAGTATTACTAAAGCTACATAGAGCAACAACTTACTTAAATGGCAGCATCAGGGAATGAGTTTTTATCAGGAAGTAAATTTCAAAAGTAACTGTCCCACAAAACTGACAAAGTTTTAAAAGGTTAACCTCTTAATTGGGGAGGGAGGGAGGTTAGTCTTTTTTCTTACACTGAGGATATACAATTTAATATCTTTGACACCACAGGGTCACCATTTTAGCTTTAGTTATTATTCTGCTGTATTTAAGCGACATCCTCAGAGGCCTGCTGAGGTGTGAAAACCCACAGGTAGCTGCCCTGCATCCCTGCCTGCCCTGGCCCTCTGTGTGGAATCACGCTGCAGCATGGGCAATGCCAAAGGATGGTCTGGGCAGTGGGCTGAGCTCAGTCTCTAATCATCAGTCACTTACCACCTCCTTCCTCAAACGCACCCACCACCAAACACAGGCACACACACGTACACACATACGAGTGTAAATCTACAGTCTAAGGAAGGCATGGATCTGCTACGCCCAAGAAGGTTTAACTCTTCCAGTTCCTTCTCCCTACAAAGAGATTGTCACCCTTAAAATAATCTTATGGAAATTAAGCAGGGATCACCCCCGAAGCCCAGGAAAATGGCAAGTTTAAAATCCAGTTCCACCACTCCTTTCTGTTCTGCTGGCCTCCGGGACTCCCATCCTAAGCTGTGGCCTTCACTACTCCTGTCTCCTTGGCCCTGAGCTCCAGTGGGAGACCAGTGCCTCAGATCTATCCATTTTAACCCTGCTTCTCTGGCTTCTGCACTACAACCAGCCCAACTTGATTCTCAACTTTTTTCACGTTTGTTCAGTTTCTAAGAAACTACAGCCTCAAATAAGAGACTCTCCTATTCTCCTTCTAAAACCAAGCCTGACTGGTTCTCCACTCTCAGAAGGTAGATGAAACCTGTTATGTAAACTACTGCACAAGGTACGCTTCTGCATCTGTTTATTATAGTTTCTCTAGCTCTTCACACTTTTTTTTTTTTTTTGCTGCCATCTCTTATTGCTTTGATTTTCTCCAGCAAGGATATAAAAATACAAAGTAATCACAAATAACCTGGCAGTAAGAATGTGAAGAGATATTCTCTGAATAAAAGATGGACTCTAATATACAGATCCTGGAACACCATTATGTGGTTACTTAGATAGAAGTCTTATTCCTGGAGGTTGTGGAATTACATTCTGAATACATTTTTCTTGTTAGAGAGATTACTTCTCATTAAATGAGGCCTTCCTCTGGTAGAAAAATAAATTCTGTCCATTTAAGTAGGTCATATTTAAAACTGCATTGTAAGTTAAAACGAACTACTTAAAGGTTCACTTCATTACAAAACCAGAGCATGATGTATATGGATTTGAAGCTGTCATATTCATTTAATAAAAGGATTTTTAAACTCATAATTAAACACTATACTTCCACATCACTTTTTTATTTTGAACTATTTTTAATCCACACCATAAAACTGCTTTTTTAAACTCCACACTTGACCTAGATTCTTTCTGACATCAGGTATTGGTCACTCTCCATCAGTTCTGTGCCCACTAATATCCTGGAGGGAGAGGAAGATCTCAGGTTTTAGAGCAGAGGAGACAAGAGTTGCTCTCTGGTTCTTCCACTTACTATCAACTGGATGTCAAAGTTCCCAGACCTCTCAAAAAATTGTTTATCAAATGAGCATAAAATATCTAGCATCAGGTACAGCATCTGGAAAAAAAAGTAGGATATCAATAAATTATAGCATGATTATTTAAAAAAAAAATCTGTCCAACTTTAAAAGAACTAGATTTCTAAAAGATACATGAAAAAGTATACTAATTCCATCAAATATTATTCATTCTACATGCATTTTAATATAAAAATTGATTTTCCATAAAATCATATGATTATGCTACTCAGGCCACTGATAACTGAAATAGAGAATCACTGATATCAATGGTCAGACAGAGACAAAAATCAATATAGTAAAATATGGACAAAAACTCATAGTTAATTATTCAATTTCATGCTGTACTCTAAATAGCTCAAAATAAAGAATACAGTCAGTGGCATCACTGATTCTATGGACATGAGCTTGAGCAAACTCTGAGAGATGGTGAAGGACAGGGAAGCTTGGCATGTGTAGTTCGTGGGGTCGCCAAGAGTCAGACATGACTGAGCAACTGAACAACAAAAAGAATAAAAGAAAAGTTTTTTATTTGCATAAACGTAAAACTTTTAAACAAATTAACCAGTTACATATAAACTAATGATATTCTTTCATCCACTTCACACATCCAAAATAAATGCTGTTCTGATAAATAATTTATCATATATTATTATTTTAGAGTGAGTTGGTAGATGATATATTTGGCCTATTTGCTATATCTGTAAAAGAATAAACAGTGAAATCTGATACAACCATTCTAATGCTGCCCTGCAGGAGAAAAAACTTCCCTTTTCCACCACAATAATGGCATTCATTCAGAGACATGACATTCTATCAGCTATGAAAATAATGCTCTAAACAAAATTATGCAAATGTAAGACCAAAAAAAAAAATCCCTATCTTATCAGGCTTCTGTTCAGCAGCAATTTAAATGAGAATACAATGTTATAGACCTTTTAAAATTGCAAAGTAAACATTAACTTACACGAAATATTTTCATATAAATGTGTAATATCTGATTATACAGAATATCTACATAGCTACCAAAGATATAGTGAGGAGATGGGAACATTCCATTCAGACCTAACAGAACTTTTAGGGGAATCTCTTAGTAAGCCTCTCACTAGGTGTGGGTAACCAATCAGCTGAGGAATTTGAACTGAGCTGTTATCCCTTGGGACGGGAAGTGGGAGTGTAACTGTGTAGAACCCAGACACGGGGCACTAAACAGGGGACTGTCGCTGGAGTGTGGATTTCCTCCAGATGATTAAGCGGGTGGACAGAAAGCCCCGATGGCGCCCTTAGAGCACTAAGTGAACTCAGCCAGCTCCACAAGCTCTGATGGCACTGCTGTCTCCCTCTCAAGGGGGTGCCCCTGCCTGCCTGCGTGTCCACCGTTCTGATAAGATGGCAATATCACTTGCTGCGTGTTCTAAGGCATCGCTCTAGTACTGCAAGGGTCGCCAGGAGTCCATCAGGAGAAGCAAACCAGAAGCCTAAGAAAAGAAGGGTGGTATCCAGAACAGGCAGATAGCCAGGAAAAGTCCCCATAGAAGGCAACGATCAGGACTCATCCACAGGAGGAGAGCAAAATGTGCCAAGATGACATTTAGGACACGAGGTGTCAGAGCTCACACACAACATATGGCTGCCTGTCAACAGCACCATTTTTAACCTATTATGTCTTAAGTGATTGTTAATATAAAAGACAAATCCCTATAGTAACAAGTTATGAGGGTACTCTGCCGTACATATAATTAAAGATATTTTCATGTATCTCTATATTAATTATACACCAATAATTTAATCCATACAAGTTTTTTTTTTTAATATTCTAATTATACTCCTGGAAACAGGCAATGAGATAAATTTTATATGTGATTCTGCCTTCAGTTTCCACAAGTTGGTCTAGACCCCAGCACTAGCCCCAGGTGTAATTTTACTTGTTTTGGAAGGAATTGCTGCACGATTCCAATTTCCTGTTTAGGAAATAGAGTTAAATCACTTGAGACGTGTTGCATTAAATCTTTCAGACTTACTACCTAGAGACTAAATGGACCCAGAAGGGAAACAAAGCATATGCAATCCACACTGTACAATTTTTTTCCATTGGCCCGGATGATTTACAGGCAGATGCACAGTAAAACAACAGAGCATTTACATCAGAGATGTGCTGTTCATTTTTAGCTTTTCTTACTGTGGTAAACATATTTTGCTGTCCTTAAATATGTTTTTCCAACATTCACTGGATCACTGAAAAAGCAAGAGAGTTCCAGAAAAACATCTATATCTGCTTTATTCACTTTGCCAAAGCCTTTGAATGTGCAGATCACAACAAACTGTGGAAAATTCTGAGAGAGATGGGAATAGCAGACCACCTGACCTGCCTCCTGAGAAATCTGTAGGCAGGTCAAGAAGCAACAGTTAGAACGGGACATGGAAAAATAGACTGGTTCCAAATAGGAAAAGGAGTATGTCAAGTTTGTATATTGTCACTCTGCCTATTTAACTTATATACAGAGTTCAGTTCAGTCGCTCAGTAATGTCCGACTCTTTGCAACCCCATGGACTGTAGCATGCCAGGCCTCCCTGTCTATCACCAACTCCCAGAGTTTACTCAAACTCATGTCCATTGGGTCAGTGATGCCATCCAATCATCTCATCCTCTGTTGTCCCCTTTTCCTCCTGCTTTCAATCTTCCCCAGCATCAGGGTCTTTTCCAATGAGTCAGTTCTTCACATCAGGTGGCCAAAGTATTGGGAGTTTCAGCTTCAGCATCAGTCCTTCCACTGAATATTCAGGACTGATTTCCTTTAGGATGGACTGGTTGGATCTCCTTGTAGTCCAAGGGACTCTCAAGAGTCTTCTCCAATACCACAGTTCAAAAGCATCAATTCCTCGGTGCTCAGCTTTCTTTATAATCCAGTGATTCTGGAGCCCAAGAAAATATATATGCAGAGTACATCATGAGAAATGCTGGACTGGATGAAACACAAGCTGGAATCCAGATTGCTTGGAGAAATAGCAATAACCTCAGATATGCAGGTGACACCATCCTTCTGGCAGAAAGAGAAGAAGATCTAAAGAGCCTCTTGATGAAAGTGAAAGAGGAGAGTGAAAAGTTGGCTTAAAACTCAACATTCAGAAAACTAAGATCCTGGCATCCAATCCCATCACTTCATGGCAAATAGATGGGGAAAAAGTGGAAACACTGACATACTTTACGTTGGGGGGGCTCCAAAATCACAGCAGACGGTGACTGAAGCCATGAAATTAAAAGACATTTGCTCCTTGGAAGAAAAGTTATGACCAACCTAGACAGCATATGAAAAAGCAGAGACATTACTTTGCCAACAAAGGTCTGTCTAGTCAAAGCTATGGGTTTTCCAGTAGTCATATATGGATGTGAGAGTTGAACTATAAAGAAAGCTGAGTGCCGAAGAATTGATACTTTTGAACTGCAGTGTTGGAGAAGACTTAAAGTCCCTTAGACTGCAAGGAGATCCAACCAGTCCATCCTAAAGGAAATCAGTTCTGATATTCATTGGAAGGACTGATATTGAAGGTGAAACTCCAATACTCTGACCACCTGATGCAGAGAGCTGACTAACTAGAAAAGACTCTGGTGTTCGGAAAGACTGAAGGCAGGAGAAGGGGACGACAGAGGATGTAATGGTTGGATGGCATCACTGACTCAATGGATTTGAGTTTGAGTAAACTCCGGGAACTGGTGATGGACAGGGAGGCCTGGCGTGCTGCAGTCCAAGGGGTTGCAAAGAGTCAGACATGACTGAGGGACTGAACTGAGCTGAAATATGTTTTTCTAATAATTAAGTATACAATTTATTCAAAACATGAAAAGTATAAAATATTTACACATTTTTCCTTTATCTAGTTTAATACTAACATTAAAAACAGATGAAAGAATGAGTTTGGATAGTAATTTAGAAGAATGTAAAAAAGAAATGTAAGAAACATGGATTCTTGTGGCTCCTTTAAGCTTCTGGAATATTCAGTTACACTGAATATTCAGATGCACTGGCCACCAAAAGCATCTTAACAATACAATCGTATGTTTTCATAAAACTTGCCAAACAAGATGTTTTAACATCATCAGTTAGGATCACTATTTCTTTCCACACCTTCTTCTGCTCCATTACACTTTTCCTTGCATTGAGTAATACTGAAATGGGCATAAACTGTTTTGAGATCTAGCTAAGGGGAAGCTGAGTTGAAGATATAGTTTTATTTGGATTTAATGATACATTTACATTGTTCCCAGTCACTTCTGTGTATAGTTATGTTCTTGCTAGTCATCCCAACGCAAGGCTGCTACCAGGAATACATCTGCATCCAGCTGGCCGTGAGATGATGGGACACCCCAGAAAAGGCATCATGATATAACCCTGTACTGCTATTCACCCCGCAAGTAAGGACACAGAGAAGGGAAAGCAAGGTTTATTTTTTCTGTTTTTCTGGATTTTGTTGTGCTTTACAGTACCTGTCAGCTTTAAAATTTATAATTTCTTGTGACTATTTTTATTCTAAATATAGATTTATTTTTGAGTTTAATTTTGTGTTTGTAATTTTGTTTTCTTTCCCTTAGAGAGAATTTCCAAACTGCATAAACTTCAGACCCTACTAATCCTGAATCCTCACTTCTTCTTATACTTATGAAAAAAAGGAAGATAAATTATTGTTTAAATTCTAAACATAAAACAATCACAAATAAAATACTGCACAAAATGTATATTAACTTTCTCTTTTATGTAAGTATAAACTCATTTCTATTACTAAAACTGGTCATTAAAAAGTCATATACGTATCAATCATGAGTGACAAACCACAGTGAAAAGATCACCACGTAGAAAATTAGGAGGAAAAAAAATGGCTTTCACAGTAGAGGCTCTGCCAGGAATAAGGGCAAAATTCAGCACATCTTACATCTGTAAAAAGCTATGCTTATTCCTTTCTATCCTAGCAGAATACCACAAATTTGAGATACCTTATCTTTATAGTTGGGGGGAAATCCCTATGTCAGATGTGGTATTTAAGCATATTTAGTAAGCAGACACAAGACTCTGAATGATGTTTTGAAGGTAAAGTAACTTATTACAGTCTAGCTACTCATGAACTTCAAACTATACTAGAAATTATTGGTTTTAATAATAAAAATACCCATCGAATTGGAGAAGTGACACTATCATTTATTAGTACGCCCCAAGTAAAAAAAATTCAAGGCACCTTAAATTCTTGCCACTACATATTTTAATCATATATTCCTAGTTTACCACTTATGGGTACTTTATTTACTAGACTGCACAAATATGAGATTTAATGTAACCATCTAACTGAGAGTTTTAAAAGCACTATTACGATAAGATATTAAAATGAAAGTGTCTCAGTTTTAGCTGAAATCCTGAAAGCTAAAAGAGCAGCTGTCGGTTACAGGGTGCTAACCATATATTCAGGACTCATCAAGAGGTCAGTTGAAGCCATTCTCAGTCATGAGCCCACTGCTCATTTCCAGATGAACTGGCGTAGATGATAAGACCACTAGGGAGAACTGCTCCAGACAGAGTCATCAGAACACTCTGCATCTCCTACCCAACACTGGAATGGAGCTCACCCAAAGGTACTGAATTAAGGAAAGAAGAGGTGACTGAGAAATATCAGATGAGGTGCATCCCTTTGATTTTGAGAAAAATAAGAACAGCTATCCCTGGAATTGTAAAGCAGAGGTCTTTCATCAGGTTATACCTCCACAATACTAAGACCATGTTTCTATGAAAACAGATTGTGAGCCCATAGGAGGGACTGATTGTTTTCTAATAGACAATCCTGAAGAGGTTACTCAGGGAGGCACTGTGATCCTAACAGAGGGGTGAAATGCCGGAAGCCCAGGAGCAGGAAAGACGGTTAAAAACAACCCAAACATCCTGCCAGGGGAAGCATGGCCATCATCAGCAAAACTATCCCCAGAGGTCCCTATGAGGAACTGTTGACGTGCCTTGAAAGCTAGTTGGCAATCTTGTGTCCATCAGCTAGTAGCAGTGCAGATTACAACTGCACCACGGGAATGAGACTTGCACAGCTCCTTGCAGCTCTGTCCTCAAGGGCCACAAACAGCAATCAGTGACTAGAAGGTGAAATAAGGTTAAAAAAAAAAAAAGTGTTAGGTATCACACCCCTTCTCTGTGAGTCCATGGAGGCTCTCAAGCATGAAACAAGCTTGACTTGAGAAGTAGGGTGGGTGGGTGTGTGTGCTCTTAGTCGCCCCCTGGACTGTAACCCACTAGGCTCCTCTGTCCAGGGGATTTCCCAGGCAAGAATACTGGAGTGGGGTGCCATTTCCTTCTCCAAGGGATCTTACTGACCCAGGGATCGAACCTGTGTCTCCTGCACTGCAGGTGGATTTCTCACCCACTGAGCCATTAACCCTAACATGAGACAGGGGACAAGTTTTAAATATGACACTGGTCAGGACTTCTACATTTCTGATATGAGACTGTTCTTGTGACTAAAAGGAACTGCAAAGCTCTGAAATCTGACCAAGATTTCTTCAAGGACAAAAGTGAATATGTACATGGGTTCGCTGGAGCTGAGTAAGGGTAGTTTCAGTGGGAGACAAACGATCTGATTTAGATTATAAATATTTTCTTAAAAAAAATCTGCAACCATCTAGAGCTTGGATTTACTATTAATAATATGGTCATAGTCGTTTCCTTGGCATCGTCCACTCCTCTGCTTTCAGAGCACCATGTTTAGTCTCCTTTGGAAACATTGTTATGGAGAATAGTCTAGGTTCTCATTACATGAGAGCACTTCATGCACACTTTCCAACTACCTCAAGTTTTTCTAGGTAACGTACACTTTAAAAATGTACTATCTTATTCTTTCTGATCCTGAAACTGTAGGACAGCGTTCCCTGGACTTAAGATGAGCGGCAGGCAGTCTTAACCCATCGTCATTCCAGATGTAAGTCTTTGTCATCCGTCAGGAATAAACATTTATCTTTTACCTAGAATGCTCTGTCTCAAGTAAGTGCTGCATCATTTAGGATGTGGATTTGGCATTGGCATGGCATTACAAACTGGGCCAGCTCTAAAGCAAGAGCTTTTTGCAACTGTGCCTGGCCCAATGCCCACAGTTTATAAGGAGGCATATTAAATGCTACCTCAATTGACTCTGGTGACCCCTAAACTCTGAAAGAGGAAGATATCAGTCTCTGTGTGGTGAACTTTAAAGCTGTCACAGGCAAAAAACTGTCCTGGGCTGACATGTAAAGTTAACACCCACTTCCATGCAAATGAACAGATCCACTGCCCAGCTGCTGTAGACAGAGTAACACTGAAAACAATTTCTGATTTGTGTTAATCCACAGGTATTATCAGAATCAAAGCATGGCTCCCTAACAGCCATAACAAGGGGGCAGGGGAAACCCCAGGAGCTTACTGAGGTTTTCTGCATCACAGTTAAAAGAAATCAACAGCTAAACCTCTCCTCAGGGAATAAAACGCCAGAGGTACAAGGGAGAAACCCATACCAATTGCTCCTTTAAAACCTGAGACTCCAGGAATTCTGCCAAGTGACCTGGAAATGCAGGGCTGTGACCAGAGGCCAACAGAAGAGAGCATTCTGCATTAGCTCTTGCAGTAGAAGCGAGTACACGGCCACAGTCCACCCTACGTATCCCTCTTGACAACTCATGCATCTCCTACACAACATCTCCTCCACCTAGCCTAATTATTTCTGACTTGTCGCCATCCTCATTTCTTTCACTCTAATATTATTTTTCTAAAAAATCTTATTGTAAAAATGATAGATTCTCAAAATGTTCCAGGGTTCTCTTGTTCCCTCCCTGTTCCAACCCTGGAGTCAGCCATTTCTCTAAGAAACTTTGGCATCTTTTCATTTTTTGGAAAATTACATTTATAGGACAAAATCTGTTAAAACTCCACTACCCAGGGAATTTCTGGGTAGTCCAGTGGTTAGGATTCGGCACTTTATAGCCTGGATTCAATCTCTGGTTGGGGAACTGGGATCCCATGGGCCACAGTGAAGTGAAGTTGCTCAGTCGTGTCCGACTCTTTGCGACCCCATAGACTGTAGCCTACCAGGCTCCTGTGTCCATGGGATTTTCCAGGCAATAGTACTGAAGTGGGTTGCTATTTCCTTCTCCAGGGGATCTTCCCAACCCAGGGCTCGAACCTGGGTCTTCTGCATTGTAGACAGACACTTTATCATCTGAGCCATGAGGGAAGTCCCATGGGCCACAAGGCATGGCCAAAACAAAACACAAATGAACAAAAGCTCCACTCTACCCAGATATACCATTGTTTATGTTTTGATGCACTCTTTGCTACTCTTTTCCTTCGCATATACCTAAATATGACTCGAAGTTACGTATAAGCAAAGGAAAAGAGTAGTGTGTGAAGTATGATTTAAAAATCATTCTTTTGTAGACTGCCCAAGTCCCCCAGGCAATTGCTTTAGAACAGAGGCATGACTCACTGACTGGTTAGATGACTGATAAAAGCCTACAAACCAGAATTTGGGGAGGGGAATATCCCTTCCAGGTAAAATATATCCCAATTAGACCACTGTGTGCCCCTCTGTACAGTATCTGTCAAAATGATGTGACTAATTGGCTCCTCAAAATACTGAGTCAGCCAGAAAAGCTCGTTAGGGTTTTCCATAAGATGCTATGGAAAAGTCCGAATGACCTTTGTGGCCAACACAATACTTGCCTCAAAGGTCAAGTTATGTAAACAGAGGAAAATGAATTATTCAGACCTTATGAAATGTTTACTTGGATTAAGTGGTTCCCCCTACCCCAATAATTCAGTCTGTTTTATTTATTAAAGACTTGGCATCTAGCCAGTCTTCTACTTCACCCAAAGTCTGTCATCACAACACGGTAGGCTACTTCAACACACACACGGATAACTAGTCACAGACTCTCGTTTCCTTGGCCTCTCCGTCTCCAGTGATCTTCACCTCCACTCCAGTCTGGTTACCACTCGTGCACTCATTCCCTGAAACTCGGCCATTCTCCTCCGGAATCAGGAAGGTAAAAATTCAAATCTCTAACCACTAACTACTCACTTTCCAAAACGTTCATTCAACACTTCCTAGGTAACTCTTCTCAAACCATCAGGAAAACCAGGTCACCAAGTCCTCGACTTTTCCTAATTCATCATTTACTTTCCTCCATATTCGTCTGCACTCTACTTCGGCCATACGGGCTGACCTTCTTTGATTTCTTCATAAATGCCATGAATTCTCCTGCCTCAGGATTTTTGTGCAGGTATCCCACCTGCTGGACACTCACTCCACCTCTTTTTGATTTATATTTGGTTATTCTCCACATACTAAAACAAGTATTTTCTCTTCAAGGAAGCATTTTTCTAACAGGTTGAAATTCCTTATTATTGCTCACACATAGCAGAAATTCCACTTCATAGTTATTTGCGACAGTTGATTTTTTATTTAGTTGTAAGATTTTTTTTTTTAATGATCTCTCTCTGCAATAAATGGTAAGATCCAATAAAGCAGGATATGTCAATTTTTGTTCACCATTCTATACCCTACATCTAAGACAGTGTCTGGCACATAGCAAATAAGCAATGAAATTTTATTGAATGAATTTGTGAATAAACAGGGAAAAATAATATAGAATAAACAGGAAAACAGAAATAAATATAAGAATAGAGACTGCTCCTGATACAACTTGGCTTACTTCCTTCTCCAGGTGGCCACAGAGATATGAAGATAACATAGTCAGTATATCCAGAGGCTGTTAGAAGAGTCAGACAAGACTCTAAGAAAGCCCTGTGTCAGCACGGGCCATGGGATGAGAAATGAGCCTAGAGTCTAGAAAATGCAATGCTTGTTGGATTAAGATGGGGATACTCACTAGATTATAAGAAAGCTATGATCGAGTTTAGTTTATATATCTGTACACACACACACATGTATATACATACACAAACATATGTATATGTATCTATATACAAATTGTAGGTCATAAATTAAGGAGAGTTATCATTCAAGTAGAAATAGCCCCATGTGTACAGAGAAAAAAGTGTCTTTCATGGTGGCAGAAAACAAAAATCAAAAAGAGATCTCTTACAAGGTTATTTATGTAGGAAATATGTATAAATACGCATAAAAGAGTATCTTGACTCAGATTCAAAGATCTTCCAAAGCTCTTTTTTAAAAACAACCATGAAAATAATAGCTAAGTGACAGGACAGCTATCACTTGGTAAACTTTCAAACAAATGGAATCTTTCACAATTTGATAATTCTGGGCAGCTGAAAATCAGGTTACCTGAGGGTTAAATGAAAGAAACGCTTTCTGCTTGAGTTGTCGTTAGAAGTCTTTGTAATAGAGTCCTGCGAAGGAGCTGCTTTTAGCAGCAGACCAGTACAATTCATGCAGAGACAGCAGGTGGATCAGGGTGCTCTCCAGCGGATTTGGGGTGGGGGGCGGTCCCTGGGCAACTTACTGGGTCTCTGAACACCAGTCCCCTTGGCTGTAAGAAGTGAAATCACAGTACCACAGGACACATGCAAGACTCCAGAGTCTTTAGGCTCATGATGTCAGTGGGCTAGACAAAGATTTTTTCCATTTGTGTGATTCTGTACTCAATTCTGGGATTGTTTCTTGTTGTTTATGGTTGGAGTTCATTTCTTTGTTTTTTGGATATGTGATTCTTAAAAGTCTAGGTAGCCCAAGGGAATTTTCCTAGCCTGATATTTTAAAAAATGTTTACGTATAAAATACAAACAGAAAACTACATATGTCATAAGTATATTGTGCAATGACGTTTCGCACAATGAACACACCCATGAAACCAGCACCCAGATCAAGAAACAGAACCTAATCAATACCCAGAACCCTCTGATACTCCCAGACCCCACTTCCCACACCACAGTAACCACTATCCTGACTTCAAATCACATAGATTTGGTGTGCTTCTGTCCTTTACATGAAAGGAATAACAGGGTATGCATTGTGCTTTGGTATTTTACACCTGGAATACATTCCATTCATATAATACTGTTCTGGGGTCTCATGTTAGCAATACCATTAAGAGCTGAAAACTTGTTAAAAATGGATGAATGGGCAGATGAAAACACAAATAAGGAAGTATGAAGGTCAGTTAATGCTACAGAGGTAAACTTTCAAAGGCCTGATGTAACTGACATAATTTACTTTCTCTCCACAACATAAATAGTGAATAAAATCAAAAGCAGCTTATATTTACTAAACACACATATGTCAGAATTCAGTCTCTTATCCTCTTCTCTTCTGATACATGCTATTGTCATTTAAATGCTTCCTTCTCCGAGCCCCTTTTCTTTAAACTCTTCTCTATATGTCTGCCATGGAGACTAGTTACATATTTCTCAGTCTCTGCGTCTCTGCTCTAAGTTAAAAAATCAACAATAATCAGGAATCCCCTGGTGGTCCAGGGGTTAGGACTCCGTGCTTTCAGGGCTGAGGGCTCGAGTTCAACCCCTGGTTGGAAACTAAGATCCCACAAGCTGTGGACTGTGAACAAAAGAAGAAAAGAAAAATCAACAATAACACATGAAAGAAAATAGAAATACTGAGTCATATCCTCTAAGCACAGATAGGGAGAAATCAAATTTTTTAAAAGTTACATTGAGTTTTGACAACTCTCAAAATATGAAAAGATATAAAATTCAAAATATAAAAAAGTAAGACAAATCTCCAAACGCAAATTTGAAATTAAAGCACAAGAAAGGAGACATCAACTCCCCCATTACAATATAAAATTGAATTTCTTAAAAATGCCCAGCACATATTCTTCATAATGAGATCAATTCCATAGTAGCTGTCAGACTCACTGTTTTTTGCTTTTAAGTCAAAAATAACAATACCCAAACCACTGAGGAAGGAATAAAGAAAAAGAGAGAAGGAAGAAAGGAGAAAAGAGCAGGCCTCAGTTATACCCAAAATGATGTATTTGAAGAATAGCTAAAGAACACTTTAAATATCTCTAATGCACACAGGAAAAAGCTGTAATGTTTGCTATTTATTTCTTTGCAAGGACTAATAGTTAATTATACAAAAAAACTTTAAGAAGATGTATTTAGGGATAAAGAATGGTGATTTTAAAACTATGACTTACTACAAACATCACTAAAAGAACTAAGTAAGGACTTTACTTGTCAAAGGCTTCGCTCGTGTCCAGTAAAATAAAATCCTATACAGTTATCTATATGAAAATCACAAATCTAATAGTGACTGAACTTTTCTTTTTTGGGTATCTTCATTTAATCTGAAAATATTACTTCCAAATTAATAAATTACAGAATACGACACAGTTTATTATTAAAAAGTATATTCATTTGTGACTTGAAATTCCTTCTACTAGTCCTGTTTTCACATGCTTAAGTCCTTCTCACTGACCAAGTTCTGTGGAAATGGAACCAGAAGCTATTTAGAGATATCAGTCTCATAAAAGAAAGGGGAAGGAAGGAAGATCAGGCAGAGCGAGACATGAAACTGTTAGGCAAGGCCAACAAGGCCTTGGCTCACTGGACCCAAGACAAGAGATCTCTGCAGCTGAAGTTAACGCCTGCTCCCTTTCTCCGCCCAGCAAGGCGCCCCTCCAGAAAGGCCTACTCCAGCGTCTGCCACACTTCCTTAATAGCACATGAGCTTAAAAAAAGCTTAATAGGTTCAAGAAACTGGGTGAGACGAGAGAAGCGAAAGGACAAAATGAGAGCAACTCCAGGGTAATTCCCTTTAGGAGTCACGGGGCTGAGGGCTGCTGCTCTCACGGATGAGGACACTGAGGTCCGCAGAGATGGCAATCTGCCTGGTCACACAGAACCAGAAGAGAAGATGTTCTCTGTGTCACGGGAAAACCTGTCCTTGGCCTGAATGGAGGTGACCTCCCGTTAGGATACGGAGTGATGGCACCATTCTGTGCAGGGATGTGAGACAAGGGAAGGCCTCCTAATGACAGGTCTGCCCCTTTCTCTGGGGCAGTGCTGGGCAACTGGCCGGCATGGTATAATTAATCTTCACCATCTCCTTGTGAGATAGGTAGGTTACAAAGAGCATAACCCTAAATTAAGAGCCACTGAGAATGAAATACAAAAAGGGTTCCTGTAGTTTCCCTATAATCATTCAGTAAATTAAGGAAGCACCAGCAGAAGATCAGGTATCAGCTCCCTGCTGACCACATTTTCCGAGGCAAATACAAGAGCTGTACTGCAAGCTGTATTTAAGCTTAAGCTATTTCTTCTCCTTTCCTTCCTCCCATCTATCATAGATGATACTTCTATATAAAAAATGAAAAATGAGATAAACTGTACATTCCATTTTCAGTGCAAAGATAGTAATATGACCAATTCCAGAAGGTCATTCAACAGCCACAGAAAACTCCAAAGCTGTTCTGAGAAATAAAATCTGACCTTAAATTTTATCCCAAGTTCATTCCAAGCTACATGTACAAGGATCATGTGTGCTTATTCGCTCAGTTGTGCCCAACTCTTTGTGACCCCCATGGACTGTAGCCCGCCAGGCTCCTCTGTCCATGAGATTCTCTAGGCAAGAATACTGGAGTGGGTTGCCATGGCCTCCTCCAGGGGATCTTCCCAACCCAGGGATTGAACCCAGGTCTCCTGCATTGCATGTGGATTCTTTACCAGTTGAGTTACCAGAGAAGCCCAAGAATACTGGAGTGGGTATGCTATCTCTTCTCTAGGGGATCTTCCCGACCCAGGAATCAAACTAGAGTTTTCTGCATTACAGGTGGATTCTTTATCAGCTGAGCTATCAGGGAAGACCATATGAGTGATCATATTGAGAGTTAAAAATCATAGATTAATACCTGGTTAGACCACCATTTAATCAAATCTTGCTGCTGCTAAGTTGTTTCAGTTGTGTCCGACTCTGTGCGATCCCACAGATGGCAGCCCACGAGGCTCTGCCGTCCCCGAGATTCTCCAGGCAAGAACACTGGAGTGGGTTGCCATTTCCTTCTCCAATGCATGAAAGTGAAAAGTGAAAGTGAAGTCGTTCAGTCGTGTCCAACTCTTTGCGACCCCACAGATTATAGCCTACCAGGCTCCTCCATCCATGGGATTTTCCAGGCAAAAGTACTGGAGTGGGTTGCCACTGCCTTATCCTATATTAAGATTTAAATAACTGCAAAATGAAATATTTTAGACAGATGGCTTCCATTTAAAATATACCAAACGATATACCCCATATTTAAAAAATGGCCTTTCCATTTAAAATTTGCTATTTAATTAGTTTTGTAACTTCAGTATGTTTGTTTCCCTAGCTCAAGGCATTTTTCTGAAACTGAAATTCTCAATCCAGTGAAAGGAAGCATGAGATGCAGGAACTGTGAACCCAAATTGGAATCCTGCCCTTATTTTCTGGGGCAATGGCTGAGCTTCCTTTTCTGTGCTTACATGATGGAAGATGAAAATGCTTTACAGGACAATTGAGAGACTTAAATTAGGTTGTATGCATGGAAACTTCCATCACAGAACATGAGGTTAATGTTTTAGCTGTTTTGATATGGGAAGAAGAACAATACATTAGATCTTTGTTTAATAATTCCTAAATATGAAATACCTTAAAAAGAGAATAAGGTAAATGAGAAAACTACACACAGAGATCTTTCTAAATTTATTTAAAAATATTAGGTCCCGTAGTTTTTCTAAATCGTAGACTATTTTAATTTAGATTCATTTTTTAAATTTGTAAGTCTTAACAATTCAAATCCCTAATTTATTGCAGCATCATTCAGACTTTAACTTCTAGTCCAACACTGACTAAAATTATAGCACAATTATGAGTGGGCCACGTTTTTGTTCTTACTTTTTCGTTTTCTACTATATCCCAAATGCCTAGAGTCCTCAAAAAACCTCCATCTCTCTAACCCTCTGTTCTAGTGAAACCATGCAAAGACCTTTAATTTGGCCTTTAGTTTCAATTAGAAATAATATCGGGAGAAGGCAATGGCACCCCACTCCAGTCCTCTTGCCTAGAAAATCCCATGGACAGAGGAACCTGGTAGGCTGCAGTCCATGGGGTTGCTGAGGGTTGGACACGACTAAGCGACTTCACTTTCACTTTTCACTTTCATGCATTGGAGAAGGAAATGGCAACCCACTCCAGTGTTCTCGCCTGGACAATCCCAGGGACGGGGGAGCCTGGTGGGCTGCCGTCTATGGGGTTGCACAGAGTTGGACACGACTGAAGTGACTTAGCAGTAGCAGAAATAATATCATCTTTAACATTTAGTAAAGAAAAGTGCTCCTGCACTATTATTATTAAATGTTTCAATTCAAACATTCTTCAATTAAAGTCAAAATGAGTCATCAAAGTTTTGCTGGATCAAAGAAGGGTTAAAGTACATGGTACTTTGTGACTGTAATAAACCTCACTGTAGAGAAATAAAAGGCTCTTAGTTTCACCATATTCAATCATCTGCCAGTTTCTCTAAATGTACTTGAGTCAGATGATCTATAATCAAGAAAACAGAATGAAAGAGGGTACTGAGGAATTAGTCAGTGCTCATCCAACATCTGGAAACTGACTTTCTAAATTAAAGTGAATAGAAAAATAAGAAGCAAAATATTTTAAACACAACTTGTATGTGCTATTTTATTCCATTCATGACATTTAATTGGCAACCTCAACTTCCAAGAAATGGGCTGTGTGCACTAATTTTTTCCCACCCACCTCTTATCATACCCAGACAAGAGAAACTATTTTAAGTGGGTGTAATGGTTTGGTTTCAAGCATTTCAAAAGCCTGCACCACCTGCACAGGAAACTCTGAGAGCGCAGTACCCAGGACATGGCAGTGGGTCTGAGGGCTGAGTCTGCTTAGGAGATGGTCACACAAGATCAGCAGGGGGCCTGGTACGCCCAGCGCCTGACATGTTTTCCTCTCAGTAGACGCTGCTGCCAGATTCTGGTTGCCTCCACCTTCTTGCAATTCTAGGAAGCAAACTGATTCAACGTTTAATTTAATTAAATACTGACAATATTTCTTGAGTGCTACCCATGAATCTGGCTCTATGTTAGAGACGTGTTGAGGATACAAAGACAAGAAAAATGGATCCCAGACCTCAAGAAGCCCTGCAGGTCAAGAAGGAAAAACAAAGATCGATAAACAGCACCATACAATGAGGGAAGCCCCCAAGCAGAGTTACACATTCAGTACTGTGGGAACAAAAGGTGAGAGAAAAGAGGTGAAGTCCCATCTGGGCTTCAAAGAATAAGAATGGGTTTTCCAGTGAGACAATGATGAAGCAGATTCTAGACAAAAAGCATAGCATAGCTAACACTACACTACACTACACAGTCAGCAAAAAAGTATTCGGAATGTTTGGAGAAGAGCAAATAGTTTAATATACTTGCTGTGAACAAAGACCTCAAACATGACCTAGGGAGAACCTTAAAGAGCTGACAAATTACAGTTGACCACTGAACAACACGAGTTTGAGCTGTATTAGTCCACTTATATATACTGATTTTTTTCTCAATAGTAAATATGACAGCAATATACAATTTGCCATTTGTTCTATCCACGGATGTGGAGGAACCTCAGATACAGAAAGACTGTAACTCACACACAGATTGTCAATGCACACAAGGTAGGTGTCTCTAACCCGCTTGTGCTGTTGAACGGTTAACTACAATCCAATACTGAGAAGATGGGAACCATGCTGCAGAAAATGTGGGCTTTAATTAGAAGGATGAACTAAGGTTTTTTGTGCTTTTTTTTTTTTGCAAGGAAGTATAATACAGTGGTTATGTACAGAGATTCTAGAGCTAGACTGCTGCTGCTGCTGCTAAGTCGCTTCAGTCATGTCCGACTCTGTGCAACCCCACAGACGACAGCCCACCAGGCTCCCCCGCCCCTGGGATTCTCCAGGCAAGAACACTGGAGTGGGCTGCCATTTCCTTCTCCAATGCATGAAAGTGAAAAGTGAAAGTGAAGTTTCTCAGTCGTGTCGGACTTTTAGCAACCCCATGGACTGCAGCCTTCCAGGCTCCTCCGTCCATGGGATTTTCCCGTCAAGAGTACTGGAGTGGGTTGCCATTACCTTCTCCAGAGTTAGACTTCCTGGGTTCAAATACCAGCTCATCCACTTACAACGAGGTTTGTGACCTGGGGTAAGTGCTTTGAACTCTTTGTGCCTCAGTTTCTTCTTAACAAAAAATGAGGATATTAATAGTACCAACTTCATGCAGTTGTAGAGAGATTTTTATATAAGAACAGTGTCTGGCATACAGTGAGCAGTACCAAAGTGCTGGATATTGTTATTTTAGAAAAATTAAGTTGATGGTATTATAGAGTATGAAACCAAAGAAAAAAAGATTGATTATAGGCAAGGATTTCAATTAGGAGACTAATGAATATTGTATCTGCAAAAATTAAAATTCATGAAGACATTTCTCCAAACAGAATAATCATGTATCATATAAATTAACATATAATCAATCCAAAAAATATATACACACACACACACACACAAAAAGTTACTGTTCATTCATTCCAAATGAGACACAAATTAAGTGCACATGTGCCTCCAAATTCCTAGGCAAACTAACAGATATGCCATGTTACAAGTTATAAATATACTCCCTATAGCCAACCTAGTAGGTATTGTATGTATAAATGTAATTTAAAATTTAGTAATTTGGAAAGCAGAAAGGAATGAATGCTTCTTTCTTTGTGCATCTGGGGACTCGCTAAGAATGAGGGGCAAGAAGATCACACATCCTCTCTGAGACATCTCCCAGGCCCAGGATTGGAGACGAAATTCAGCAGGAAGAGGGTAAACATATGGCTTCCCAACTATCCTTTTTGGCTAGCAAGTCCCATTTACTGGAAAAGCTTCAGAAACTCTTACCAAAAATCCATTTAAAATCCCCAAATTCTACTTCTCAGAAAAATAATATTTCTCTTCAGTCTAGAAATAACATCCAGGCCTCAAAGTGCTATACTGTCATTACTTCTAAAAATAAACGGAGCAGATCAAGATCTTGAGGTCAGTTTCAAATACTGTGCTGCAGCAGCTTTAGAAGCTGTGGCCCCACGGCATCCCACTGGAGGCAGTGGGCTCCCTGAAAGGACAAACCCGCTTGTCCTCGTCTCTGATGCACACACCTGCAGAGAACCAGCAGCAGAGAACCGGACAGGTCTCAGAGGCAGCAGAGGCCGAGCCAAGCCCTTCACTCCGTTTGATTGCCTTCAGTAAGGCGCACCCGGAGAGAGCACACCAATGAAAGGACAGACTCTTCAAACACAGTAGCTTTTCCAAATGGCAGCTGAGCCCATTTCCCAGAATCCTGTAAACGTCCAGGGCCGACTATCCTGTTTAAGAGCCCCTGATACCACCTTGCATGGTTTGAACAGATACATATGTAACTTACATTCAGATTTCAAAAAGGAAACTCATGAGCTTATAGAGGACAGTAAAATACATCTATCAACTATGAAAATAAACAAAAACAGGCAATGTGAGGCTTCCTTAGTGGCTCAGACAATAAAGAATTCACCTGCAATGCAGGAGACCCAGGTTCAATCCCTGGGTCGCAAAGATCCCAGAGAATGGCTGCCCACTCCAATATTCTTGCTTGGAGAATTACATGGACAGAGGAGCCTGGCAGGCTGCAGTCCATGGGGTCACAAAGAGTTGGACATGACTTAGCAACTAACACTTTCACTTTTCAGGGACATTTTAATTTTATGTCAATAAAATCATGAAAATTATTAGAATAAATAGGCATTTTTGAGAACCAGAAGAAATAAACATTTAGTTACTATTTCCTAATTCTTTTCCTTGAAAAATACAGTTAAAAGATAAAGTAAAAACAATGAAGAATGAATGAAAGGCAAGTCAATACAATGTACTTGATTCTAAGTAACATCCTTGACACTAAAATTTAAATAAATTTTTATCTCAAAGGTAATGAGAAGAATTTATCAAAATATTTTCAGATAAGAAAGTCCAAATAATTGAGATGTATTTCTATGAAAAAGTACCCTCTGGTACACCTCTGTAGTATCAGTCTCTGTCGTTGTTTAGTCAGTCGTGTCTGACTCTTTGTGACCCCATGCACTGTAGCCCACCAGGCTCCTCTGTCCATGGGATTTCCCAGGCAACAATACTGGAGTGAGTTGCCATTCCCTCTTCCAGAAGATCTTTCTGATTCAGGGACTGAACACACGTCTCCTACATTGGGAGGTGGATTCTTTACCTCTGAGCCACTAGGGTAGCTGATAGTATCCCGTCAGCCTTTGTACCTTTTCTCAAATCTTTGTAAAAATATTCATAAGCAATGGTATTGAAAGGAATATTTTATTTATCCTATCTTCCCAACAACAAAATCTTATTTTTCTAAATGCCATGATTTGCACATTTTGGGGAGATCTCATCTTGCTAAAGAAGGATTTTTATTAGACCCTTGATGTACTGACCTTTAAATTTAAGAAGGAAGTACACATCTTAGTTCTGGAACCACTTTCTTTCCCAAGTAATTAGAAATTTGGGGAATTAAATTTGCAAAAAAAAAAAAAAAAATCGGCCACAAGCCAAGTATTTGGAGTCTTGTAATGCTCTGGATATAATTGATGCTTTTGACTGTGGTGTTGGAGAAGACTCTTGAGAATCCCTTGGACTGCAATGAGATCAAACAAGTCAATCCTAAAGGAAATCAAGCCTGAATATTCTATGGAGGGAATGATGCTGAGGCTGAAGCTCCAACACTGTGGCCACCTGATGTGAGGAACTGACTCACTGGAAAGACTCTGATGCTGGGAAAGATTGAAGGCAGGAGGAAAAGGGGGTGACAGAGGACGAGATGGTTGGATGGCATCACTGACTCAATGGACATGCGTTTGAGCAGGCCCTAGGATACGGTGAAGAACAGGGAAGCCTGGCATGCTGCGGTCTATGGAGTCACAAAGAGTAGGACATGACTGAGCAACTGAACAACAACAAAGATTTATTTTTAATATGATCATTGAGGGAAAAAAAGCTTTCAGCCCTGATTTCTCAGTAAGAGAACCATTCTTATCCATCCTGGTTAGTGTAAGTTTATCCCACAAGTCTCAATACCAACATAGTAAACTCCTTTCTTGTTTTAAATACATGTACGCACATATGCACACACTAGATTGCTCAAATAATAGTTTCACAATACAAAAATCCAGTATTAATGGAGATACAAGTTTCTCAGTTCACAAAACTCACCTGGCAACTAGCCAGGAGCACTTACGTTCTCTTCTTTGAATCTGTGTATTGCGTCCTTTCCTAAACGGAGCACAGGAAATTATCAACAATCCTCACCTATTTTTTCACCCTTTCTGCATTTTAGGGAAATAAGTTCATGTTAAATTTTAAGCTGTGTGCTATTGAAGGGGAGGAAAAAACATTTTAGAGCATACAGTAAGTAATCATTTCCTATGTTCCTAAGTAATCTGTTATAAATCATTGCTTAGATGTGATCAACAGTAACAAACCCCTAGCGATATATCAATATAAATGTTTAGTGACCATATAAATATCAACTGGTCTTACATGCCATTTTACGTGGCCTGTGGTCACAAACCATCTTCTTAAGGGCAAGACAGGTCATCAATCAAATCCAATTCAAATAGTTTAGCCAACTATGATGGAAAAATGGATAGCCTAAAAAGCTGTGAGTCCATTTATCAGCAGCACCAATGACCAAAATGGATCAATGGGTGTTTAGAATTAACCATAAAGTCAGACAAAGGGCAATAAAACTGTCTACTACAAGTCAGGCTCAGGTTTGTCTTATGGCTAAACAAGGAAATCTTCAGTCTCCAAAGCTTTTTATCTGGCATATACTTTATAAAAAATAAGAAACTTAATTCCTTAGACACCCACCCACCAGCTGAAAATGGGTAGCTTCTGACTGTTCTTGTCAATAATATGAGAGCAGCCAAACACAAATGAGATATTTTTATTCTCCCTTTACTCTTAACATAAAATAGTAAATCATCAGGCACTCTGCCTGTTTCTTACATCCCTTCTTGGTTCAATTATCACAGAGAATCTCATACAAACTTTATAATTTTGAAACAGTTCTTTGTTACAAAATTATATATAAACTAAAACTTAAAATACTATTAAAGAATAATGTTGACATTTTTAAACTGAAATACACACACAAGAGGAAAAAAAAAGCTTCACACCTTATCAAAAAAAACCATTAGGTGGATCAGGCTCAGCAAAGGAAAAATAACTCTCTTAATTACTAAATGATGACTGATTTCTCTAGTTGCTAACAAGTCTTCCAGAAGATTCTGCACTCCAACGTCAGCCATCAAAACCATGTCTATTGCAATGAGGGTCCAAAACTTTTACCATCCAAAAGCATCATGAGGCAAAGTAAGTAGACTTCTCCTTTATATCATGTATATATCAAACCCGTGCCCTTCACGAGGATGTCTGATTTCAGAAATTCATCCCTAAAACAACCTTGTTCAAAAGAGTTTAGATGCCCTGTGGAGAGGGAGGAGGCAGTCTCTTTTCTAACCATGCCCAGTCTTTAAATATGTGAAAATAAAACATGTTCCCACTATTTTCCAGTTAAATGACATGGTTTCTGTTACATGTACTTGACATTAGAAATAGCATAGTAAACCATCTATTTACACAATCAGCTTTCTCCATGTAGATGTTTCTGAAATTTGTGCCTCTAGCATGGTCTCTGTTCTGATTTCCAAACATCTCCAGCTGCCAGGTGTCCATTTTCACAAGGCTGGCCTCCAGGGGCTTCTGAAACATCCTTCACAGACCAGAACTCCTCCTCTTCCGGCTCCTGTTGCCCAGACTTGCTCTGTCCCCTTTCACTCCTGACTTTGCTTCATCAGTGTATTCAGTCCCACTGTTCAGCTGTCAACTTTCTGACCTGAACTGTCAAGTCCAACCCATATCCATCTCATCTTCCACTTCCACTGCCCTAAGCCACATCGTCATTGCTTCCTAGTTGGATTTATAACCCTGTCTTCCAGTCTCTTTTGATCCTATACCAAAAAGTGACCATGAAAGGAAAAAGAGCAAAAACAGGTTAACATACAAAGAGAGGAATGAATAGATTTGGGGGAAAAAAATAGTTATAAGGATAAATTAGCTCAGATGGTAAAGAATCTTCCTCCAATGCAGGAGACCCAGGTTCGATCCCTGGGTTGGGAAGATGCCCTGGAGAAGGAAATGGCAACCTATGGCAACCTACTCCTATTCTTGCCCAGAGAACTCCATGGACAGAGGAGCCTGGTGGGCTACAGTTCATGGGGTCATAAGGAGCTGGACATGACTGAGCGACTAACACTATACTTCTAGAACAAGAAGGAGGGGAGAAGATGGGAGATTCTTCCTTATCTCTATCACTCTTCCTGTCCTGTTCAGCCTCACTCTGAACTAGAACAAAGCTGTTTGCTGCTGAATGCCCTCCATTCCGAGTTCTGACCTTAAAACTCACAGGTGTACATATATGTTAATGAGAGAACATACACATGCATAATTTTACATGTGTGTATAACTCGGTCTGTTTTCATCTCAATCTTTACCAAGTACAGCTGGCCCTTGGATAGCACACGTGGGTTTGATGCACTTACATGCAAACGTTTTTCAGTACTAAGTACTGTAGTTTCACATGATCCATCATTGACTGAATCCACAGATACAGAACCACACATACAGAGGAACTACAGATACCATAGGCCAACTATAATTTATGCTCAAATTTTCGACTGCACACAGAGGATTGCCATCCTAACCCCCACAGTGTTCAAGCGCCAAATGTATTTTAAAACATATGTAAACTGTTTTGTGTAACAAGCTGAATCATCAATATTGAATGTGATAAAATGTGGTGGTACCCCCTTCGGGACCCAGGCGCTCATTCCTTAGTTGCTGGGATTGTTGGAGGTAGCTGGCTCTCAGCTGAGTCCTTCTCCAGGGCCTGTGAACGGCATCTACTGAGGCTTCATGCACAGGTTTAAACATTCAACCTCCTTAGCTAAAGTGGGACAGTTTTGAAGGGTCAGTCCCACTCTAGGGTCCACTGTAGATACACTAAGGCCTTTCTTGGGGTGCATTACAGTCCCACTTTTAATGCTGCCCAGTCCTTCGTTTTTACTGCCTCAGAGATGCTGATCCAAGTGTGACTAGATAACTTCCCTGGGACTTTCCTTCATGTAAATCTCCATCCCAGAGTTTGTTTCCTGAGAACCTAAGATATAAGGCCTCTAAGATCCTATCTCAACCAATCACTCCCAATCTTCCCAACCTCATTTCAATCCACTCTCAGTTTTGATGATTACAGTCCAAATACGCTAATGGCCTTTCTTTTCCTCCATCTGTCTTTCTTATTCTTGTTTCGGTGGCTTTTATTTTTTTCTTTGGCTTAAATATTCCTCCTGTGGCTTTTTCCACGGACGGGAAGCTCGATCTCATCATCCAGGCCTCTGCTCAGACGTCACTGCCACACCTCTCATTACTCTTTCCCAAGCGGCTCCACTCTCATCCTACTAATCTGAATCACATCACCCTCTCTATTCCCTTCACAACATTCAACACAATCTGAAATGATCATATGTGTTTATTACTTGCTTCAAATAAATCTGTCCCTGTCTCCTACCATTCTCCCACTCCCACTAAAATACTAACTTCTTGAAGCCAAGGACCTGTGTGTTCATTAGTGTTTCTCCAAAGTCTAAGTGTCAGGCATATGGTGGGTGCTCATTCCTGGATTCACACTGGTGCAGGTATTGATAAAACTGTGAGAGGAGAACAAAAAGTCACAGGTCTATAACCTCTACCCCCTGGCCAACAGAACATCTCATCTAAATTCCTAAGGCTTCCACTAAGAAATCTATAGAGAAAGATTCCAGAATGTTAAGGATGTGATGTATGAAATAAAGCAAAATAAGCCCCCAGATGTGCAAGGCTCTCCTAGCAGATCTGTGCCCATCCTGATTGTGGTCTTATATATAAGTCTGTAAAGAATTATTACCTTGGAGAAACTAAGGAAAAAAACAAGGAAAATGTTGTTATGATATTCATTTTAATAACCAAGGTTATATCTTTCGAAATGTCTACTGAATGATTTCCACATTAGTAAGCAGTTCCCAGCAACTGCCTTCACCTTTTGCCATGTATGATGATGACTGGACCTCTGCCCCACTTTAAAATATCTATATTTTCCTAAAATGTTGAATGATTTCCAGATTGATCCTAGGCAGGCTTTAATTTAAACATATTCAACGCATAATCACAGATTTCACTATGCACTGTGTATTGTGATCACAAAGAGTTGGACATGATTGAGCGACTGAACTAAAATGTAAGACTGAAACTCATGAACAGTCTTTCTATATATGATATTAGTTGCTCTTCAATCTTGAGCCAGTTTCCTCTCTCTGAATACTGCTCTACTGATACTGGTAATAAATCACATAGGAAATATGAAAGGGGTTGTTTGTGAATGCTCTGGGGCCTAAAATTCTTAGACACAAAATAAGAATATTTTATAATGCTAGAGAAGTTATTATCACAAGCACAGAGTAAAATTCATGATTGTCTTGTGATATACAACACAAAACATTCCTTAATATAAAGTGTTCTGCCTTCACAACAACCCAAGTGCATTAAGGCATTCATTGTCATTACTATCATAAAGAAGATTCAAAAAATGGAACACTCTCCATTAAAATTAAAAGTACAAGGATTATCCATCACAACACTTTCAAAACCTGGAAGACTAAAAATCCTACTTGCTCTGCATAGAGTCCTAGACTTAGGTACCATATCTGCTCCACTAATAATTTAGAACATGAAAGCATATACTCTTCAGAATATTAAAGCTAATTATGCATCCTAAATCGAAAAACTGGTTGAAAGAAGTACACAGTCTGATGATGGGACTAAAAGCAATGGCATCAGGTTTCGTAGATGTTCCTGGGCTATATTCAATAGCTACATCTACATTTTAAAAGATTAATCAATGTTCCCAAAAGCAGACAGGGGAAATCCCAATTACATTCACCACACTGCTTAAATGGGGGATGTGGGAAAATGGCCAAGTTACACAATGACTCTTGGGTTCTGTTTTGTGTTTGATGAAATTTTCTTTCTACTCCTGAGAAAAGGACAGAAAAATAAGCAATACATGAGAAAAATAAAGTCAGCCATGAAACAATTCCATAAGCATGACTTAAAATGCTACTGAGGAAATCACTGAGATTCTTAGCAAGGATGCAAATTATTCAATCTTCAACCTCTAAGAAAAGATTATCTCCAGCACTCAAAAGTTCTTCATGAATTCCAGGTGCCTTGTCCCTGCACAAGAGTTCTTTGCTAAACTTATTTCTTTTCATCCATACACGAAAATACCAATTCATCTTAAGAGAATGAAAACAGGTATCCTTACTCTTCCTGATAAAATAGATTTAAAATGAATATAATATCAATTTGGTAACATCATTCACTAAATAAAAGTACATCCATAATCTTCAGTTTGTGAACATTTTGAGTAATATTATTTTTTGATGATTTACATAGAGAGTTAATTCCTTTTGCAACAAATGATTTACATATACAGTTAATTCCTTTTCCTTTATAGAAAACATACTTGCATAAAATATTTTTGTTATATATTTCATGAACATGGCTGTATGAATTTTACATTATTCTTAGCAATATTATCTTCACTATCATTTAAGATGAATTTTGTTTTCAAGTTCTATTAATATAATTTGCAGAACTGCTTATAATGGTTTTCATAAAGCACAGTATTCATGAAAATCTGTAATTCCTTATTCAATTACGAACCCACAGGAAGTCATTTATACTCCCTCTGACCCACAGGAGATGTGCTGCTGCTGCTGCTAAGTTGTGTCAGTCGTGTCTGACTCTGTGCGACCCCACAGACAGCAGCCCATCAGGCTCCCCAGTCCCTGGGATTCTCCAGGCAATAACACTAGAGTGGGTTGCCGTTTCCTTCTCCAAAGCATGAAAGTGAAAAGTGAAAGTGAAGTCACTCTGTCGGGTCTATAAAACCAGTCTGTAGCAGACTGGTTAAAAACTGGCTAAAAACTGACTCTGAGCTAAACTTCCTGATAGAGACCATCCACAGAACAGAACGTCTGTCATTGTTTAGTCATGTCCAACTCTTTGTGACCCTATGGACTGTAGCCTGCCAGGCTCCTCTGTCCATGGGATTCTCCAGGCAAGAATACTGGAGTGAGTTACCATTCCCTTCTCCAGGGGATCTTCCTGATCCAGGGATTGAACCCACATCTTCTATATTGGAAGATGGAATCTTTACCACTGAGCCACCAGGACAGTCAAGAATAATTCTGAGTAAGGGGTTGAATGAGAAAGCCAATCCTAAATAACATCCTTAGGTAGCATTCTGGAATTTCCAATGTGGTTTTCATTATGTTGTCAGAAGCAATATCTGTAAAGTTTATGGACACCAAAACTCCCATAAAAAAATTCCTAGGAGCCTGCGAGTCAAGAAAATCAAAAAAAGACTTAGCTAGCTTGGCTAAATTCCAAAATGTTAACAGATTTGTTAAAGACTTTATTAGTGTAAAGTATTTGGAGATTTCCCAATAAAATACTGTCTTCTATTGGTAGCTTCGGTTAAGCCCTTGCTAAAAATCAGCTTCTCATTTCCTTAGACTCAAATACTCCTCTGCTGATCATTACAGAGAAAATGGAAACATCAAGTAGAGACAGCAAGCGGCAGAGCAGAAAGAATTAATGCCCTATTTCCCTTCTCCTTGGATCTATTAGTTACTCATATTCCTTGCATTCCAACTGGGATGGAAATGTTTGATTTTTGAAAGGTTAATGGGGCGTTATTGGAAATTTTTGTTCAGGTCCTAAGAATTTAAAAACATTTCTGTAAATTCTGAGGTCAAATACAGCTATAAACAAATATAACAACAAAAATAAAATGATATCAATAAAAATGTTTTCACTTGTCTAAATTATAGCTTTTGGGGGGTTAGCTAAAGGAAACATTTTAGACTTTCTTATACTACCTAAATAATATTTTTTAATTTTAAAATCTACTAAAATGAACCCAATTAAGAAGACTTTATCTGCTATAAAACCATTCTTTAAGCATTCCAAAGCTAAATGAAAATGAATTTAATGTATCCACTCTCTCTCACTTACTCATGCTAGAGTAGATCACCAAGCAAAAGCCAAAATTTTCCCCCTCCATGTACAAACCTCTCCTGTTTTTCCGTCTTTAAATATCTTTTATGAAAATAAAAGACTCATTCATTATCCATGTTAGCCAACTAGCTTTTCTGGGGGTAGATGGATTAATCCAGGGGTGTAAGAAACAGCCAATCTGTCCAGAGAATGGAAATACCATATGATATCATCTGACCTCAAACTTTAGGAGTTTCCTGACTCCTTGACCAATGGAGCATGGAGATACATTAAAGTCTTCAGGAAAAGAAAGATCTAGTTTCTTACTCACTGCTGATTTATTGATGAAGCATTAATACAAGCTTTCACTAATGCTCTTAGTTCTTGCAATGAAGCTGTTCTCCAAGTTCCATCTATATGTTTATATTTTGAGAACAGTCAAAAATAAGAAAGAACGTGCAACCCACTAAGAAAGAATGTTTTATGTCTCTCTCAAAAAGTAAGTGTTTCTATGAATGAAAAGTCAACTTCTGGGTTTACAACAGGCACGTACTTGGGAATGTGGGTCACATGTTCATTAACAGTGAGAAGGGGTAAACAGCTTTGACTCTAACACTTCTTAAATACTTCTTGCGGGCATCACCATGATCTGCAGGATGCAGGACAGACAGAGAAGGACAGAACACTTTACTCTGCATGCCCTCTTGCCCTGTGCTCTAATCCATCACATATGATGGAATGAAAACAATTTATCAGAATATTGTCAAAAACATCAAAAAGTTCAAGAGCTTAATTTTAATTTTACTACTAAACTACACAACCTAAGGTATGACTAAATATTGTCTGACATTGTGCTCTAATTGGTTCACCTGTGTGAGTCTAGGCTCTCAACTGGGTGCCAAGTTTCTTAAAGGCAGCAACTCTTACCAACACTTCTATCATCCACAGCACAGGTACACAGTGTGCTACACATGTTTATAGGATGATTCACAGATGGGTAGCCCTTGATTAGCACAGCTGATGCAAAAATAAATATCACTAACAAAAGGAACATGAAAGCAAGTGTCCAACTTTCTATTTAGAACATGATCTGATCATAGGTGGACTCATCAAGAGAGCCCTTCATCTTACTGAAATAAGTGTTTATTCTGGCTACATCGCGAAATGAGAAAAGTAGATGTTCCTTCACCTCCAAAAGTACTGTCAATAGTACTGCCATTTTGGACTTTATGGGATATGAAGATGGGTAAAAATGAGCAGAATAAATAGAGAAACTAAATGAAAAAGGGTGTGGGGAAGTCAGGGGAACTTACCATCTATATATTGACAAATATAACTTTTTACCTACAACCCTGACCTGTCCCCTGAACTCCAGATGGTAGCTAAGGGTCAGTTCTTATTTCTGGTAACACATCTGAAAAATGCCCATTTAACACATCCTAACTTAGCTCTTGTTCTTTCCCTTCCAACCTACAGTTCCTTTAGTTTTCCCCATTCGTGCATGCTAAGTCGTTTTAGTCGACTTTTTGCAACCCTATGGACTATAAACCCACCAGGTTCCTCTGTCCATGGGATTCTGTCCATGGGATTGTTCTCTGTTCTTCAGGCAAGAACACTGGAATGGGTTGCCATCCCCTCCTTCAGGAGATCTTCCCTGACCCAGGGATCAAACCTGCATCTCTTATGTCTCCTGCATTGGCAGGCGGGTTCTTTACCATTAGCACCACCTGAGAAATCAGTTTTCCCCATCTCAATAAATAATACCTCCAGCCTTCTAAATTGCTCAGGCCAAAAGTTTTATCCTCGACATCTCTCTTTCCCTCATATCCTATACCCAACTGTTGGCATCTCCCACTGGCTCTGCTTTCAAAATATAACCAGAACCCAGCCACTCTAAGCACCCAGGTCCAAGCCAACATTATGTCTCACCTGAAACACTAGAATAGCCTCCGGTTTGTCTCCCTGCTCCTGCCCTGTTTCCCATCAATCCATGTTCAACACAGAAGCCAGAATGATCCCTAAGTCAGATAAATACTACCCCTGCACACAAAACCTTCCAAAGGTTCCTCATTTCACACAGCATAAAAGACACAGGTGTTGTCATGATTTACACTGTCCTGTGTGATCTATGCCCCAGCTCCCATCCTCACCACCCCCCACTCACACACACACTCTTTATCTCATCTTTCTCTCCCTGGCTCCAAACACATCGGCCTCCTTGCTGTTCCTTGACCATATCAGGTATGCTATGAATGGAGATCCCTGAACCTCCTGATTCCTCTGCTCAGAAAGCTCTCCCCACAGGTATCTATGTGCTTATTCCCTTACCTCCTTCAGAACTTTTTGTAAATATGCCACACTAAGTGAGGTCTTTCCTAACCATCTTATTTTAAATTACCATTCACACACCTCAACAGATACACATACCCACACCTATACACACATACTCCTTAGCCCCTTTCTCTTCGTTTTTTTTTCATGGCCCTTATTACCAACTCTTATATTAATACTTAGATTTATAACTAAAATGTTACCTCCATGAAGGTGGGCATTTTCTTCTATTTTGATTTCTGCTGTATCACCAGGACCTAGAAAGGTACCTGGTACATGGTAAGCAATCAGTAATTATTTGTTTAATAAATAAGTGGACCGCTAAGAAGCAAGAGAGAAATACTGTCCACATACTCGCTCAGGATGGATTGCAGTCATCTCCTTTGCACTCTTGAGTACTATAATCATCCATCATCACCAGTAGTCCATCCATCACTAATTCTCTATTAAGAGCAGCTATTAAGTAACTGTATTTGTGTGGTCCAGAAGCAGCTGTGATCTTCTCATCTCCATCAGAGATGAGACAAAATATAAGCAAATCAATCATAAAAGTTAATTCTTGAGTGCTTACAATATACCAGGCACTGTGTTAAGCACTTTAATACGTTATTCAATCCTCACAGTATTCTAAAACACATATTTCTTTCTTTTTAAGAGGAAGAAACTGAAGCATAGCAACTTTAAAAATTAAACTACCATATGATCCAGCAATTTCACTTCTGGGTATTCAAAGGAAATGAAATTATTGTCTTGAAGAGACAGCTTCACATCTATGTTCACTGCAGCATTATTTATAATAATCAAAACATGCAGACAACCTAAGTATCTACCAATGGTTGTGTGAATAAGGAAAATGTGAGATATACAGATATATATTCACTTATATCCCAAATTCATAAAAACTGAGAGTAGACAAGTAGTTGCCAGAAGTTGAGGGGAGGGGAAGTAGGGAGATTTTAGTCAAATGGTAAAACTTCCAGTTATAAAGTGAATAAGCTCTGGGGATCTAATGTACTGGATGTGACTATGTTAAAAATACCATTTTGTATGCCTGAAAGTTGCTAAGAGTACATCTTAAGTGTTCTTACCACAAAAAAAGTAAGGTAATTACCTGAGGTGATGGATATATTAACTAAATTTATTATAAACATTTTGCTACATAGATAGATCAAATCTTCACATTGTATACCTTATACTTACATAATGTTATATGTCAATCATAGCGCAATAAAGATTGGAAGAAAAGAAGGGGAAAAGGAAACTTTACAAATTTTATCATGGCTAGGAAGTCAAAGAATAAGGATCTGAGTTTGGATCACCCAGACGCCATTTTTCCCCACCTATATCTAACAGAAAGACGCTCCCCTCGTGCAGAGCAGGGAAGGTAACGTGTGAGTGCGCTTTGGGGCGGTCCAACAAACAGCCTAGCCAACGCTGACACTTGGCTGTACAAGGGAGTGCAACATTCCCAGCACCAAAGGTGTCAGACCTGGTACCAGAGGCAAGGGGGCCCCATGGCACCTGAGTCAGGAACTCGGTGATACTGACTGACAGTCTGCAGAAGGGGACTGACTCTGGAACAAAGGTTTGGAAAAGGCTGAGGAAAGAAAAGGAAGGCAAAATCTACATACAGAATATAGATATATGCAAGAGCATGGAGAGAGAAACGAGTGCATTCATTCACTCATTTGTTCAAAAGTGTAAGCGCCCAGTGCTACCAACACTGGTACACCTATCAGGGACACAAGGAACAAACAGACGATTCCTGTGCTTAAGGAGTTCATCTTCTGACAAAGGCAGTTATGGAGGAACGATTAAAAAGCCAGTCTGAATAGGCCAGAAGATGCAGGGCGAGTTTTCTGGAGAACAATGAGGGAAGAAGTTAGCAGATAAAAAGGGAAGAGATTACGGAGGATTTTGAGGGTCAGAGGAGTTTGAGTTTGGTTGTAAAAATATATTAATATTAGCTGTAGATTTCTGACATACAAAATAAACATCCATTGAATGAAAGGTGACAAGTTTAAAATGCATTCAAAGCCCTGGCCTGGTCACTATTTTTCTCTTTTATGCACTTGGACAACTATTGCAAGAGAGACAATCATTTGTTAGCATCTCTCAACCCACTAATAATTCTGGACAATATGAAAAGGATTTTTTCTTACTATACTATGCCAGTTCTTATGAGAAATGACTCATAAATAATACCCCTCTGTTTTGAAATACCTACAAAAAATAACAAAACATGGATGGTTTTCTTCCCCACTCCCCACTTCCCAGCCCTGGAGATGACTTTCTCAAATAGAAGTCCTGGGAATTGATCAAATAGCTCATTTTCTCCTTGAATCAAACTCCTAAGAACCACGGTAGAAGGCACAGGGTGAAAGAACCCACCTTCCCTTTCCTTCCTGCTCACAAAACTAGCAAGTCACTAGGTCACAAAGGAAAAATCATTTATAAATGTCAATATTCATTCAATACCTATGCCCAATGCTTTAATTTGACTCTTTCCTATACACTGACCTGGTCACAGAACCACAGGTCTCTGTGCCTCATATTCACCATCCACAAAGCAGAATCACAACAGAGCTGCCTGGCTGGGTTTCTGGGATCATTTAATGGGTGAACATGCCACATGGGTACAATGATGCTGGCCCACTGCAAACCTTCAAATACTAGATTTCACCACGGTTACCACTGTACACATCTTTATCTTTCCATCAGTGGTTTATATTTAAAACTCAAAAAATATTTTATAAAAGTCATTTGCTGCTAAAATGATTCAAACAGTACAGAGGAGAAAAAGTCAAGATGAAAATTCTGTCATTATCACCTCTGGCTCCCTTAATCCTCCCTCTCTAGCAGTATCATTGTCTGTATGTCCTTCCAGACATATTTTGCATCAGGAAATATAACTATATACCTGGATACTTCAATTTACATATATCAGATTGCATTACAAAAACTGTTTTGCAATCTGCTCTCCTTTCATCTGATGATATGTCTTGTACACATTCTGTATGTTTGTATCTTTTTAACACAGCAGTTAATTTGGACGCACTTGGCACAATTTATTTAATTGGTCTCCAACTGATAGACATGGAGGTGTGTCCAGTTTTTACTATTAGCAAACAATGTTTCAATAAATATTTATATGTGTTGTTACACATTTTGGTGATTTTTGTCAATCTCAAGTACATTTTCTGGATTAATGGCTATATTTACATTTCAATTAGACAGTAATTGAAATATAGTTAATATCTTATTATACAACTGCCAGACTGCCTCTAGGAAATTATATACCTCAGTGGTACACTTTTGAAGTCTTAAAGATTAATCTAATATGGATAGAAATACATGGACTCCAGCAGCTTGATCCCTGTGCTTATCCACTGGTATAGGTAGTTACAGGAGATTAAGGAATCAGCCTGAACAGACCAAAGCCACAGAAGATCTTTTCCGGGAAATACTGGAGGTAGCACTCTGTTATACGCCACAAAATTAAAAGAACCATCATGTAAAATGCTACTTTTATTCTGCTTATCTGCTATCTTTGTCATATTGTTCATAACACCACTTGCATAATTACGCTACCAAGATACTACTTTTCAGGCAACACAGTCTCAGAAAAACACTGACATATTTAGGTGGTGTAAATACCTTTTAACAGTATGTTTTGGATACTCAAGGATACAAGCTAAGGTTTATCCAGCAGTTAACCCTGACCTATCCACAGTCTACAAGTTGGAGAGACAGTAACACAACCACATTCCTTCTCCCTCCCATTCTGCCCCACATTCCAACCTCCCTCCATGCCTAAAAAGAGATTTACATAATCCATAATCATCTTATTCCCATCCCCAACAAAGATAATAAGACCTATGGGAAACAAAAAAAATTAGCCCTACCGGGGAAGGCAATGGCACCCCACCCCAGTAGTTTTGCCTGGAAAATCCCATGGACGGAGGATCCTGGTAGGCTCCAGTCCATGGGGTCGCTAAGAGTCTGACACGACTGAGCGACTTCACTTTCACTTTTCATTTTCATGCACTGGGGAAGGAAATGGCAACCCACTCCAGTATTCTTGCCTGGAGAATCCCAGGGACGAGGGAGCCTGGTGGGCTTCCGTCTATGGGGTCGCACAGTCGGACACGACTGAAGCGACTTAGCAGCAGCAACAGCAAAACAACCACACTTTGGGAACGCCAATATAGTTACATAGAGAGTATACACAAAATATTTTGAATCTAGAGACCAAATTGTTCCAATACAAATTTAAATTAAGAAACTCTTTTCTATGCATCTATTGACTAAAATATACACATCTTAACTTGTGTTTTGATAAACCAAAGGCACCAACTCTTAGGAACAAATTTACGAAGAAGAGACAGTCTTAAGAAAATTATCAGATGCTTTCATAATACAAATCCTGCTGGGAAATTATGAGTCATGTGAAGAAACTCATTCTACTATTTGTTTCATTTCAAATGACTATGTACTTAAGCATCCTACATTCCTGCTTGTCCATAACATCTCCATCTGGTACTTTCTGAATATCAAATTTTACAAAATTGTTTCTGTGGAAACACAAGCATATAATATTCAAAGGGCAAATGAAACTGAATTGATTTCAGAGGTACTAACCAAAGACCGCCAAAATTGAAGGTACTTTTTATAAAACACTCGGAGAAATTCTGCCAGCTTTAAACAGGCAGCCATTTCACTGCCCTGTCAGGGTTATTTTTAATAAGCTCATAATTGTATGTTGCCCATCTTTGTTTTTGTCAATGAAGTTTAAGCAAATTCCACCAATTCATAATAAAGGCCAAGGGAGGATAAACCCTTTGGTTGAGAAAATTACTATATACAGAATATAGTATTTCTTCTCCCTCCTGGTTCTTGGTGGAGCCACAGCACTGAAAAGAAAGCAAGCTATTTCAACTCCAGACGGGTCATGGATACTGGCTCTGTCTGCATAATTCCAAAGCCAAGGCGTATGCCATACTTCCCAGCCCTGCTAACAAACGCTTCTTCTCTTTAGCTCTAAATAGCATCAGATAACTGACCCCTTGAGGAGAAGAAACAATCACAGAAGTAAAAACACCTCCCTCCAAACCAAACAGAGAGATGTCAAATTGTGAGGGAAACACAGGGGGCCCGGAACAAACTGGGCCATCCACCTATCCAGGAAGCCCACCCAGTTCAGCTTTCCTCTCCTGATTCTCTCTGTGGGCGATGTTGTTTCCCTGTGGAAGAGCTGAGAGCAGTCAGAGCAAACTCAACTGGCAAGAGTAGGCTCAGCTGTGTCAGCTGGTATTTGGAAAAACTGGAGAAGGTAAAATGCCAGGCAACCCTTGGATGAGCCCAGGACACTCTAGAAGGGCACCCTTCCTACCCTCTTCAGGAATAGACTAAAGGCAGGAAACCGGATCTGGCCTTCGGAAAAGATCCAAAAGAATACATTGCCAGGATTTCAAGTTCTTAAATCTCAATTAATAAGGTTCTAGTTAAACGATGTCTTCCATCAGCACTGACTGCCCACTCACAAGATCAGGCACTGATGGAAAATCAGCACAGGAACGGCTGTATTGTTCTGTAATAATTCTGTTTCCTATCATCCACAATTCTCTTCACGAGATAAATTCCCCTACTGCACTGTTTTCTTCGTGTCACACCCCTGCTCTTCTCCCTAGGGGAAGGCCCTTTTGGTAATCTTACAGTCTGCCATTTCGAACATAAACACTCTACACTAACCAGGTAATTCATTTCACTGTCCCCAAACAGAGCTTTTACCTATTCTTGCTTCTGTTCCTTTGTTCCCACAACTCATAACAAGTGGAATACTGTTCACCTTTTTGCCTGAAGCAGGCTGGATTCTCTGGGTAGCGGACTGAGATGGAGTTCAGTAATCCAAACACGTATTAGGGAGTGCCCTTAGTATCAAAACCTGAGGAAAGGAGAGGAAGGATATGGAACTGGGTAGAGGGGGAAGCTGAGCGATGACACGGCTCCAGCAGCCTCAGCCAGCACTCTGAGGGTATCTGTGGCTAAAGTGGCCTTGTGGAGCTGCCTCAGCTTTGCTGAAATGCTGAAGCCTTTATATTCCACCCTGATCACTCTCTGCATATCGGCCGCCATGGAAGGGTGTGACCTCTGGTGATGTGGCTACAGAGGCAATCCCTGAAGGGGTTGATAGCATTCCCAGTAGCTGAGACAGCAAGACCTTCTTTGAAGGGTGACCTGGAAAAGGTGACATCACCATACACACCACTCTTCCTGCCCCAATCATCTCATCTGTTAAGGCTCACCTCTAGTCCACTTCTACATCATACAGCCCCTGAACACATATCACGAACACTTCATGAAACTTTAATTGTGTTATATAATACTTCAAAAATAGTATTTCCCTAAACTACACAGGTTGCTGGAGGGAAAAAACCATGAGTTACGTATCCTGAGAACTTGTTTAGAACAGGGATAAACACATTGTTTATATTAAAGGCCAGATAGTAAATATTCTAGGTTTTGCACATCTATATGGTCTCTGTGTAATACTTTAAAAAAAACAAGCACAACTTTTAAAAAATGTAAAAACCTTTCTCAGCTAATAGGCCATTTATATATAGGTCAGATGTGGCCCACAGGGTATCAGTTACCAACTTTTGCTTCAGAACAATAAAGTCAAGTGGCAATTTTATGCAAGTCACAAATGCAAACCACATAGGTAATGTTAAATTGTGTGCTACATTAAACAAGCAAAAAGAAATCTGTGAACTTAATGCTTTAATCAAAAATATTAAAATATTATTTCAACATGGACTCAATATGAAAATATCAATGAGTTATTTTACATTCTAAGTCTTTAAAATCTAGTGTGTACTTTATATTTACATCATATTTCAATTCAGACCAGTCACATTTCAAGTGCTCATTAGCCACAAACAGCTTGTGGCTACCACACAGGATAGAACAGCCAAGCAATACAAAGGATGGTGTTTTTGATAACTGTGAATTGGTTTATTTAAACGGCATTTACTGTGTTCTAGCCATTGAGATGGAGAAGGCAATGGCACTCCACTCCAGCACTCTTGCCTGGAAAATCCCATGGACAGAGGAACCTGGTAGGCTGCAGTCCATGGGGGCGCTAAGAGTCAGACATGACTGAGCGACTTCCCGTTTACTTTTCACTTTCGTGCATTGGAGAAGGAAATGGCAACCCACTCCAGTGTTCTTGCCTGGAGAATCCCAAGGACGGGGGAGCCTGGTGGGCTGCCGTCTATGGGGTCGCATAGAGTTGGACACGACTGAAGCGACTTAGCAGCAGCCATTGAGAATACAGAATGGTTTGTGCTAAATATGAGAATATAGATGTAATAAGAGTCAGTTTTTGCCCTTAAACAGCCCAGAGCTCAATGAAGGATAAAACAGATGATAACACTGTGATATGGCAGTGGCCTACAGAAAGTGCTACAGTAAATTTAAAGAAAAGGAGTTAGATTTCAGTTGGGCACCAAATCTGTGAGAACTTCTTCAATGCACTATAGAATCTTTAACATCATAATTTTTTAAGTAAAAATACTTCAGACTTTAAAAAGTAATTTTTCTCTCCTTAAATACCCTCTGTATGAGGGAAATTTGGGTTTCCCCGATAGCTCAGCTGGTAAAAAATCTGCCTGCAATGTGGGAGACCTGGGTTAGATCCCTGGGTTGGGAAGATCCCCTGGAGAAGAGAAAGGTCAGTATTCTGACCTGAAGAATTCCATGGACTGTCACAAAGAGTCGGACACAACTGAGCAACGTTCAGTTTCACTTTCATGAGGGAAATTAGTTTCCTATGCAACAGAAGAACTCTACCACAGCTGGGTAAGAAGTACATATCCTTTCATGATCATTCCATTTTATAGAAGGCATAAAATGGAAGGTATTATTTCAAAAATATATTTTTGAAAATATATTTCAAATTTATACCAGAGGTACATCTTTCTATTTCTCATTACTTTATTTTTAAAGGACCAGGTGCTTCAGGTGGCAAAATTATGCCTTCTGAAATTTCAAATAGTTGAAAAGCTTTTCTTCTCATTTTTGTGCAATCAAATTTTATTATTCCTCAAAAATACAATTGATATAAGAAAGCCTTAGAAATACAGTATTATTCCTGAAGAGATAAAATAGGGCCCATTTTCTCTACAGTGTTTATCTGGGAGTCCGACAGATACGAAAATAAAATCTGAATATCTTCTATAAATATCAGGTTCCCTGGTGGCTCAGACTGTAAAGAATCTGCCTGCAATGCAGGAGACTCGGGTTCGATTCCTGGATCAGGAAAATCCCTGGAGAAGGGAATGGCAAGCCATTCCAGTATTCTTACTTAGAGAACTCCATGGATAAGAGGAGCCTGGTGGGCTACAGTCCCCTGAGGTCACAAAGAGTCAGACACGACTGAGCGACTAACAACAATTTCCAACTTCTATAAAAATCCAAGATAAGCATTCCCATCACGTTTTCCCTCCAATAATCTAACCTCCCAGGCATTTTGTCTTTAACACTTCTAGCATGAAAGTCAGAGAAGGAAATGGCACCCTACTCCAGTACTCTTGCCTGGAAAATCCCATGGACGCAGGAGCCTGGTGGGCTGCAGTCCATGAGGTCACTAAGAGTCGGACACGACTGAGTGACTTCACTTCCACTTTTCACTTTCATGCATTGGAGAAGGAAATGGCAACCCACTCCAGTGTTCTTGCCTGGAGAATCCCAGGGACCAGAGGAGCCTGGTGGGCTGCCGTCTATGGGGTCGCACAGAGTTGGACATGATTGAAGCGACTTAGCAGCAGCAGCAGCAGCAGAAAGTAACATAACCTGTAATTTTTATTCTTTGTGCCTACTGAAATTTAATGGTTATAAGCTATTTGATTATACTGGGATATTCTGGTATATGTGACTAACTGTAAAAAATGAACTTTACTGTTATAAGAAAAGGGGGTAATTAATTTTCCTATTAGCATTTAAACTTTATTAACCTAAAGTAACCGTATTTAAAGCAAATTCATAACTAAATTTTATTCATAATAGAAACATGAATATTCTAATACATACTGAAAGAGAATAAACATACATTTAAAATGTTATTAGTAATGTGGAATGTCAGCCTAATTTGGTTGACATTTTCTATGCTATCTTTCTCACACTGGAGCAGAAAAGTTACTAATCTGGGGATGGAGGGAAAAAGCAGGGAGTAGTTATAGACACTGGTTAAAAAAAATTTTTTTTCCATAAAATCTGTAAATCCTCTTCTCAGAAAAATTCAAATTTTCATACACACTATACGCTCATAAGGAACATAAAAGTTCATTTACTGCAAGCTAAGATCCTTTCAATTAAAAAGTAGATTAAAAAAAAAAAAGTAGATCAAATTTACCAGTGAAGAATAAATTACTGAAATTAAGCAAGAAAGTATCGTCGATGAGTCTTTTTATAGTACTCCAAGTTAATGTTCCAGAAGAACATGGTGCCTCAATAAAAGAAGAGTGTCAAAAGTTACAGCAGGCATCAAACCACAGCAGGTAAATCAAAGGATGATGAGTAGATTCTGATCAGATTCTCTGACAGTCATTGTTACCACGCTGTATTGATTAGCCCTAGGAAAAGTGCCAGAAATAACCACTCCCTTCTTAAAAAGCAGTAGATGAAGCCTAGTACTTCTTGCTTCAGAAGCGTTTTCAGACGTTTCAGTTCCTCTCCCTCCTGCTCTGTGTCAGGGCCAGCAGCTACTCCACACTACCTCCATCGAAAGACCCTCAGCCATCTGAAGGACGCTTTGTTTAAAAGGCAGTCAGTAGCTAGCTCTGAACCTTTAAAATGTGGCCAGGATCTGGACTTTAAGTAAGATACTGTAAGCTCTTCTGCCTTCAAAAGTTGCAGCTTTGAACTAAGTGATTGGTATATGAGGATATTCTGCACTGCCTTGGCAACTCTCTGGTAAATGTCAGATTATTTCAAAATAAAAAGTTCTAACAAAGGAGTTCTTCCGAGAGATTACTCACTAGTAGTGTTTGTTTGCTCCATAGACCTACCCAGGCTGGAGACTGAGTTTTCTTAAAAATTGATGATAGATGGGATTTAAAGGAAAGACATATTACATCTGGCTTCAAAGTGAGAGTCCCCAACATATTTTCAAAAGTAAAGAAAGAATTCAAAGAAAACCATGCTATCAGTCTCTGAACAAAGCGTTCTCAGAGAACAGGAGCACCGGCAGAGTTGTCAGGAAGGGCCAGGTGTAGCTGTGCCACGCAGCCCACTCCTGCCTGTGGCGGTGGGACACACAGGCAGCCCCTCTCGAGTCAAGATCTAGGCTAACGAGAAAAAACTGCTACATTTGAAAAAACTGTCCAATATCATGGGTCACTCATAAGTAAAGCAGATGCTAATCAACTGGTAAGACATTAAGTGATGCTGAAATGATTTTACAATAGCTTCACTGAGTCACAAGTACTTTTATACACAAAATAGCTTATTTTAGTGATGCATTTTATAGAAAGAAGTCAACTTTTATCAAGAATTGATTTAATGTTATTAAATCAGTGATGAACATCCTCTTAAGCACTTTACATAGCACTTACTGAGTGAACGTAAACTTTTAATTAAACTAAATAAAGCATGCGTGAAGAACTCCAATTCCAAATTGGCAAATCTGAAACACTGCAACAACAGAATAAAAATGGTCGGTCCACTAATAGGAACTCTCCCATCTAAGTTAGATGGAAACAAGACATTCCCTAGCTAAATAAAAATAACTTTGACTCCTTACCCAAAAGAGGGAAGGTAAAGTAATAGCATGAAATTGAGCAAAACAGTGAAAGTTGTACAGTCATGTCTGACTCTTTGTGATCCCTGCCCAGCTCCCTCTACCCATGGGGTTTTCCAGGCAAGAGTACTGCAGTGGGCTGCAATTTTCTTCTCCAGGGGATCTTTCCGACCAAAGGATCAAACCCGGGTCTCCTGCATTATAGACAGATTCTTTACCAACTGAGCCAACAGGGAAGCCCAACAAAATAAGCAAATCAAAAAGTCAAAAAGCACTAAAATAATAACACCTCCCAAGAAACAAAGTGATGTTTATAAATGACAAATGTTCTTATGTGGGAAGGAAAAAGGCTGGCTATTTTAACAAAATGGACACCTTAGAGTGAGTTTAAAAAATAGTATGGCTTAAACTTGGCTTGTTATTTAGTAGTATTTAATATTTCCTCAGGAAAACAGTGTAATAGACAGCAAGCTTCTTGAGTTAGAGAATAAGCCAGAACTAAAGACAGAACCTTGATGCAACTCACAAATGTAGCTGGTATACTAGAAAACCCGTATGTTATTAAATGATTGAGGCAAAGGTGTATTTAGGTATGTATGAAATGTTTCAAGGTCCCAATGAATATAAAGAACAAAGTATTCTTAATCACTTTGAACGCTTTAAATTTTATTTTTAATTTTCTATCAAAGTAGTCTTTATACTTATGCAAGTATTTTCTGTCGTTTTGCAATACAACATGTTGTGGAATACAGAACACAGCATATACAAATAGTTGGGCCACGTAAAATAAGTAAAATACAGCAGAGGAAAATAAAATCCTGCACCACAGCAGACCTATAAGGGGAACGTGATAACCAGCCACCATTCTTGCTGTGTTTTAAGCAAGCACATTACAGGGGTTCATAAATAGAAAATTAGTTTAGAAACTCTGAGGTAAGCTTCTTATTTTACTCCTCACTGCTTGACTCATGCTGGACACCCATGCCCGGTTATGATCTGCACATCTGAAAGGGAATGCAGAGAAATAAAAGGGAAGGGAGCCCACACAGATGATGAAAGGGGTGGAAAAAGAAGAAAGACCCAAAGGACACAAGTGTGCAGGCTGGGAAGAAAGAGCTAAGGGGAGACTTTTTAATGTCCTTGAAATATAAGGACCATTATATTGACAATGGTAACCAGCTGTTCCCCATCTCTATTTAGGGCAAACCAGAAGAAAATGGCTTAAATCACAGCAGTGACAGATTTGGGTTACTAAGGGAAATTGTGAAGTCTTTTCCAGAATTATTTAAAACTAGACAGATATTTAATGACCTAAGGTGGTTAACATAGAGGAGTGAGAACTACAATCTGATTTCCAAGACTCTTTTAAATGCTAATTTCTGCATAACTTTATCAAGACATATTAAAATGCATACAGAACTATTAGATATCATTGAACACAGTCAAATATTCTGAATTATAGAAGGCAATGAAAACCACTTGGGATCAAACCATAATGTGAGATACTGGACAAGATTTTTAACCACAGGACTCTTCAATTTTGTGGAACTATTCATCACCAGAAAGGGACTGTAACAGTATTCACCTTGTAAAAGTACTGTGCTGATTTAAAAAAAAAAAAAATCCGTGTAAATGATCTGATACAACTCTTAAGACATATTAGATGCTCAGTTAATGTTAGTTCTCTTTCACTCCCTTAGATGCAATATATAAGGTTTTGGATTTTCCAAAAGGAATAAACATATATACCATGAAACTCACCTGAATTGTTGTTGTTGTTGTTCATGTTAGTCACAGAACCAGAAAGTAGGAAAATACAAGTACCAGCAGTCAAAAAAGACTTCTCTCCATTCTATAACTTCTCTCATTCTTTCCTCTTCCTGTCTCTCACTTTTTCTCTGGAGTTCACAGGTCTGAGTCTTATTTTGAATATCATGTTACTATAGTATAGGCAAATTATGATAAACCAAAAGGAATCCACATTTTCCATTACAGGCCTTCACCACTCATTTTTGAAGTGGTCCAGGCAAATTATGATAAACCAAAAGGAATCCACATTTTTCATTACAGGCCTTCTCCACTCATTTTTGAAGTGGTCCATGATAAGGTCCGGAGAAGGCAATGGCACCCCACTCCAGTACTCTTGCCTGGAAAATCGCACGGACGGAGGAGCCTGGTAGGCTGCAGTCCATGGGGTCGCTGGGAGTCGGACACGACTGAGCGACTTCACTTTCACTTTTCACTTTCACACACTGGAGAAGGAAATGGCAACCCACTCCTGTGTTCTTGCCTGGAGAATCCCAGGGACGGGGAAGCCTGGTGGGCTGCTGTCTATGGGGTCACACAGAGTTGGACACGACTGAAGTGACATAGCATAGCATGATAAGGTCAATGCCGGTTTAATCTGAAGGTGTCTGAGGTGTTTCAGCATTCAGAAAACACAATTTGGAGAGTTTCTCCAGGAACAACTAACTCTGCAAACAACCCCAGGACCTATGCTGCCTGACTGAAGAATCTCTGCTGATAATTAAAAAAAGAAGAATTATAGCTCACGTCTTTTAGCCTTGTTATCTTGTTGCTTGGTAACTAGGGTTACTTCTGCACTCTGATCACTTCACAGATGCTACAATAAAATTATTCTAGCATGCAGTTCACCTGGTGATTTTCACATCTAGAGTAGGATAAAGTTTTCTTCACAGCTTTAGGGATAATCTTTTAAAAAAGTTAAACTTTTCTGAGTCTATAACCTACCCATAAAAAAACATGTTATCAAATTGAGTATGTTTTATTCCCTTTAAAATAAAAAATGTTTTGGGTTTTGTGGGGTTTTTTTAATGGAACCAAATTATAAAAAATTTTCAGGACAGGAAAATATTGATACAGTCAGCTGATTTGGCTATAAAGACAGGAAATTGTTTTCCTGTCTATTTTTATGAATAAATCATTCCATCACCTGTAAAACAAATTACATTCTCTCAGAAATCATCTTATTTCTCTAAGCAACTAGTATTATGATCCAGCTTTTTGTTAGAGAAATTTTACATGTAGTCAAAAATACTTTTTTGATTCCAGAGAAATTAAGATTAGTGATCATTTCTCTGCAGTGTAAGAATGCAGTTTTCATACATTTAAATATATTAATTGTTCACTGAATTATATCAGGCTCAGAACTGAAAGAAGTGCTTAAAATATTGGTCCTCTATTCCAATTCAATGAGAATGCAGGACAGGCAGAAGAACTAGTAAAGAAAAGACTGGATATGGTCAAAGATAAAAGGTAAGAGATACAGGTTGGAATGATTTAACTGGGAGCTGACTGAATCAACCTAACTGGAGTGCACCAAAGAAGCACTGTGGTCTGATGTCTTCCAAAGGTCCTACACCCTGGATCCAAAGTGTCTGAATGACCCAAATGCCACAGGGTATCTACATAGATAGATGAAGTGCAAGCTGCTCTTTCAAGAAGGCCTTTGCCTGAACAAGTACAAGTAAAAAGTCACAGCTATGAGAGAGAGAGGCATATATAAGAGAATTCTCATAAATGAACATAAACATCCCAGAATATAAACAGGAATTAACTTTTCATTTGCAAGTAAAAGCAACCCTGGGTTTTGGTATGGCACTTATTTTTACTTTAATGCCATGAGGGGAGAAGGGCAAACCTGCACTTTTATCTTTAACTATTTATTTCCATAGTCTGATGTTGATATGAGAAGTAAAATATAGAAAGAAATTAGAGTATTTAGAAGGTAACAGTTTAAAGCTCCAACCTTTTTGGTATGCCAGATCTCAGAATTACAGATTTGCAGAGACATTTCAGGGTACTTTAAAAATTAGTATACTTTGACAAGACATTCACATATTTGTGAAAAAAATCTGTCATTTTTTAAAAGGTCAAAAGATTTCAATGACATATATGTATACTAAAACAGATTAAGCTATATTTATTTACTAGGACATAAGCTAGGAACTCATCAACTCGCCTGATGAAAGAGGACAATTCTAAAACTTAAGAGGACAGGGTATTGATAACTAGCAAGTCCTCGTCTGGGTTTTGATTCCCATCAGGCCTCTGGCACAAACTCAAGATGTGCAAATGGTTCTTTAAGGCTGGAGGAACAAAAGCCAAGGAACTAAAGCTGTAAATACAGAGAGATCCTAAGTTCTCAGGACTCTGAGGCCACGTGTTTCTGCTCCACTTGAAGACGACAAGAAACACCTTACTCTTTAGCATTTACCTGAAATTACTATTCAAAACATCTGAACATACATACATACACACACACACACACACACACACACACACACACACACACACACACACACACCCCCATCACTCTCAAGGGTCAATTATTTCTTTTCTTCATCTATTGTGGGAAGATGAAAATAGAGGGATTATAATTAAGGGATAAATATTTTAATTGGTACAGCAAACAGCCTTGGTAGAATGTGCCTTAGTAACCAAAGCTGAAGCAAGTCTTAACGCCTTGGGTGGCTGCAGTTCCATCCCCATGGACTGTTTCTACTCTCCTGTCGCTGCCGTCTCAGCTGCTGCTGCCACTACAGTTTCAGAAGCTAGATGAGGAAAGGAAAGACGGGGAAGGCAAGTTTGTTCTATTTTCAGAGAAAATACAGTATCAAAGACTGCTGACTTAAGGTATGCTAACTTCATTCTGAGAAATGGGAAACTGCCCAAATAGGCAGTAGGGCTATCCATCTAAGCGTACAACTCCTATAGGAAGAGATCGATGTTATGTCTTTTTATGGATTAATTCTGAAGTGTGTTCTCCATATAAATACTTTCCAGCAAATACTCTTTGAGATCTAAATCCTGTGGAATGGGCAGAAGTTTGGTTTATAGTAGTTTTAATGTCTGTGTGTGTGTGTGTGTGTGTGTGTGTGTGTGTGTGTGTGCGCGCGCTCAGTCATGTCTGACTCTACGACCCCAGGGACTAGAGCCCGCCAGGCTTCTCTGTCCATGGGATTTCCCAGGCAGGAAAACTGCAGTGGGTTGCCATTTCCCTCTGCAGGGGATATTCCCAACCCAGAGATAGAACCCATGTCTCTTGTGGCTTCTGCATAGGCAGGCAGATTCTTTATCCCTGGCACCACCTGGGAAGCCTTTAACATTTAGTAATCTGTTTATAGTAGTTCTTAATATCTATTTGAGATTTTAGACTGATGAATTTACAAAAAATTTACTTGATTTAATATATGTTAACATTTCTACATCTAACATATATAAATATACATATCTATTTTTAATCTATTGTATCATATGAAGTTGAACATATATGTATGTATATACACATGTATGTATAACAATGAATATATATTTTAGAATTTCCCAACTTATCCTTTGCAATACACTTTAAAAATACTAACATGAGCATAAATAATGCCACTAAATCTCCCATTTTTACATAAAGTGTTTCAATGGAAGCTATAACAAACTTAAAATACTGAGGAATTCAAACTCTATGCTCAAGGTAAAATATCTACCTATATAGGTATGAACATATTTCTACTTATGACTTTGTGCCTATTTGAGCTAAAAACTGAGTTGATAAAGTTTGGCCTCAAGGCAACTGCAAAACTAAATTGAAATAATATAATAATATTGATTTACAATGAAGTGGTTATTCCCCAAAGATTCATATCAGCTTGAAACTAGCCTTTGAGTTGATCTATGAATTTATTTTTAATGGCTATCACAGTGAAATGAACCCTACAGTCAGCTTATTAGAAGCTAATCACTGGGCCTTCACTAACTCTCCACTATGTCATCTCTTGAGCCTATATATACTTCATTCTATGCATGTGAAGAATATCTGATATTAAATATTTTTCAAGGTGAAGAGGTGGGATTTCTTATTTGTTGCTAGTTGGAATTAAAAAAAAACTATCATTTCCACTAAATATACTTTTCCCTCATTTTATTTTCCTAGTTAAAAAGAAGTGTTCCTTCATTTCCTAAGTATAGCATATACTTTCTAGGTATGACAGACTTGAGATGTCATATGAGGGCCTTGTCAAAACATCTACCCCCACTCTACTGAAGGAAGTCTTAACTTTTATTATACTTTTATAAATTCATTATTTTGCTTAAGTTTTTGAACATCCTCAAAACGCAAGTATTATCTGGAAAGGAATCTCATTATTCATCCTCACACACTTACCCTTGACTGCGTGTTAATTTGTGAACTCATGACAGTAAACTTTTCAGTAAAGGATATAGTCACCAATTCCTGAGGAACAGAGGCAACCATGAGGAACACCTGAGGTGGCCAACAATTAACTGTGACCTACTTGAAAACATGCCCAAGACCGAGCCAGGAGGACTGCATTCGTTAGCCGTTACTGTAAATTACTCGTTATCTTTAGAGTTAGCTTCAAGTTCATAGGGTTATATTTTAAAGCTGATAAGAGAAACAGTGTTTTCCAAACTGGATGCTAAACTAGATACTGTACAAGTGCACTTCTATTTAAAGACTACAATGCTTCTTAATACACAACTGCTGGCAAAGGCTATATGCCAGTACTTCTTTTACCTCAGACTAGACGATTTGAACATAATAGACAATTTGAGAGTACACTCAAGTAGCACTAAGACACTATCTTTCTAGTAATAGCAAAAGGCTCCTCCTTCCATATTTTCTAATCCTAAACCTGCAAAAGCTCAACTCTCTGTGAATACCTTTTAATTTTTAATTCTATAATTATATAGAAAATAACAACAAAATTTTTACCCATTCTCACGTTTAAACCAATATTAACATTTCGCCACATTTGTTTTCAACCTCTTTTGCTTCAAGAAAGGAAAGAAATTCATGTTTTTAGGAAATATCCTCAATTCCTATGGAGCACTATCATCTCAGACACTATAGTACTTTCTATGATAAAACGGCTTTGGAAAATGAACTATCACCTCCTCCTTAGAAATTCACAATGATGTCACTACGTATTGATTCTGAGATATCCTAGAGTAAAAAAAAAAAATATATATATATATATATATATATATATATATTTAACAAAAGTTTCCCAAATTACCTGGACAAATAACTCTCTTTTCTTAGACTGTGATTTTTCCAGAGCATCACTGAACCACAAAACACCGGCTGGGAGATATTGCTTTGGAGTAATTTTGAGACTCATTAAGCTTTATACCAGAGAAGGCAACGGCACCCAACTCCAGTACTCTTGCCTAGAAAATCCCATGGACGGAGGAGCCTGGTAGGCTGCAGTCCATGGAGTCGCAGGAGTCGGACACGACTGAGAGACTTCACTTTCACTTTCCCTTTCCTGCATTGGAGAAGGGAATGGCAACCCACTCCAGTGTTCTTGCCTGGAGAATCCCAGGGACAGGGGAGCCTAGTGGCTGCCGTCTATGGGGTCACACAGAGTCGGACACAACTAAAGTGACTTAGCAGCAGCAGCAAGCTTTATACAAACACACACAGATTTCACCATTATTTTTCTCTGAAAAACTCAAACCTCAGAGAAAAGGCCATACTCTTGTCACCTCACAAGAGTCTAAAGTTACCAAAGAGTTTATCCCCAGATTGCCTCCGGTATTGACAAAAAGCCTCTAAGGGTATATCTGCAAGTGTTCCGTCCAGTCATTTTCTGTGGCATAGTGAAAATATGGATCACAGATGAATCTGTTATACTAAACTCAGTCTACACTTCGAACCAAGCCTTTGGCTTTTAGGAATAAAAACATGAATTTGAAGAGCAGAATACCATTCTATTACCTGGCATGAAGAAATGGTCTGTTATTTGACACTGTCTTGTCATTTGATGAATGTTGAACAAATCATAAGAACTCACCTCCAGGCTAAAATCTTTCCTTTTAGATATTTAGTAAAGTAATTACATAAAACAAATGACATCCAACAAAGCGTACCAGTGAAATAAATAAGGACACTTGCTAAAGAACAAAATGTTCAGTTTCATATGTTCCTAAAACTAAATCCCTACAAACTCAGACTTGGTTCCATTTAGAAGTATTTTGTGAACCAAAAGAAAAATAACCCAATGATACTGCTATGAACACATAAAAGTGAACAAGTGAACAAAGTTCATAAAGTTCCCATTATTTTCATTTTTCTAGAATTAGAAGTTTGAAAGGATTCCTGTAAAAAAATAAATTTTTACAGCCTATTTTATCTTCTCTAACTTTAAAAAGTGTTCTCTTCTAGCATTTTGCTGAATAAGCCACTGGGATATGTCTTCTCTGTCTCTCTCAGAATGGCACTCATTGTCATAAATTAATAAGGAAAAGCAAACATCTCAGAAAGCAATAAATTCTAATTTACAAGAAGCTCATATTTTCCAGCATTGTCTATCTTTTCTATTCATCTTTAAGATCACTTAGAAATAGTATCAATAACCAAAGAAAATGTTTATAAAAACAAAATAAAACATAAGAGACAAAAATCCCACCTTGCTGGCAGAAAAACTGTCTTGGCTAGTCTCTGCACAATATGAATTTTAAAGATACAGATGGTAAAATAAATGGTTTAAAATGTTTATGGAAACCTCTTGGAGAATTTAGTATAATGAGTTTTATGAGTATACTCATAATTAAGTTCTCAAAAATTTCAAGGACTTGATAGTACTTGAAACTGATGTTATAAAATTCTCTTTCATTGTTGCTTGTATTATGCACACAAGCAGAAGATAAACAAATCTTTATCTCTAAAACTGAGTGTTGAGATAAAACAAAATTGTATGTGTGTGTCGCGAATGCATCTTGAAATGATTCCACTAACTCTCCATGTTCTAATTTTAAATTATAAAGGCAGTGAGAGGAGGATTTAATTTGCATTCCTAAAATCTTTGATTATTGAATAGAAAACCATTCATATCATTATGATCGTTATTTCGTTCTGGAATAATATTAAATAACATCTGAAAGTTATAGTTATATGGCAATATTAAAGTTATATTCAGACCACTGACCTCAGTTATACTGAAAAACTAAGAGAATTATATCTTATATATCATGGTTATTTATGCTGATAACCTTTAAATATTATATCTTGCCTTTGAGCTTCCATTAGCTTTTTTCAAAACAGTCTTCAATAAAATGAACTTGTTATGGGACATAACTTAGAAAAGACATACTTTTAGCAAATATGTAAGAATTATTTTTCAAGCAAAATGGAGACAAAAAACAGACACAATACAATTTTAGACAAAAGCACTTAATGACAAATTATGTAATTTTAGAAAGAAAACTAAATAACATTAAACATTAAGAAAAGCTGGTAAAGACCTAAATGAGTAAAAAGAATAGATAAAAATTTAAGAAAAGTATATGCAAACTATTATCCTTGTCCAAGAAGTGGCATGATAACAGAATACAGGATAAATGCAAACTGCTTATGAACAATTAAAATGATTATACAGCCTTGTACACCTGTCATTTTCTAATCTCCTATAATATTATATCCATTAATCCTCCCAGCATTAGTCTGAAACAGGATGAAAGGCAACACAACTCATATAGAACTAAATAAGAGTTTATAAAATTGAGCAAGCCAACTCCAAAATTTTAAGGCCACCCTTGAGAGGAATAAGGGAGGAAAAAAACCTCTAATATTCTTGTTCTCATTTTTTAATATCTAGTTCAAATCCTAAATTTAGGCAACACTATGAGAGTTTTTCTTTTCATAACATCTTGATCAATGTATTATCCTTCTATTGATGTAATTCCTCTGGTTTTAAAATTTATTTTTCTTTTCAATGAAATGTTAAAATCATTGACTTTTTCAGACTTTGACATGCTAAATCTGTTTTCAACTCATTTGATCCAATTTTGCATTTTAAAAATATATGTTTTCCTCATTAAGCTTTCTAATTTCCAAAAGATCAATCTCTGAAAAAATATTTTAAATGCATCAAAATCCCCTTTAATAAACTTAAGATGTAGGATTAAGAATTAATCATATCAAATGAAAATTACAGCAGGTAAGAATTCCGAAGATAGAAAATGAGAGAAAGAGTCTCATATGAGTAGTACCTAAATCCTGTGTAAATCTAACTACGTTTTTTTTTTTTTTTTTTAAAGATGAATGGCCAAGAAGGTAAAGGCACATCACATTTCTGGAAGGTTTCATAGATAAACAGATCATTTTTGCAAAGTAGAGGCAGGATTTGATGAAGAATCTATGTCTTCACTGTAACTCTTGGCTATTTAGTTTTTATTCATAAAGGTAAATTACTTAAATAATATAAAATGCTGTTTTAAAATAAGTATATGCTAACTCTTTGCTCTGAATCAAATTTACTTTGCCTAAAAAGGAACAAGTCTTTATGCCTTTCTGAGCTGCTAACGTGAAGTAAAAAAGCAGTCTAGCCCAAAATAGTTCACAAGTGGCTACTAATAGGTCTAACTTGCTTATAACAAATCACTTTAAAATTTATCACCAGCAAACATATCTGGGGTGACTATAAAGCACTGGATACAATTTGGGCACCCTAACTGTCCATAACTTAATTCTTTTATAGTGATCCTAAACACTCTTAAAAAACTAAAAGATGGGCTTCCCTGATGGCTCAGTAATAAAGAATCCACCTGCCAATGCAAGAGACAGAGATCTGATCCCTGATCTGGGAAGATCCCACATGCAGTGGAGCAGCTAAGCCCGTGCACCCCAACTATGGAGCCTGTGCTCTAGAGGCTGGAAGCCCCAACTCCTGAGCCCACAAGCCACAACTACTGCAGCCCGTGCACCCTAGAGCTCGTGCTCTGCAACAAGAGCAGCCACTGCGGCGAGAAGCCTATGCACAGCAGCGTGAGAGTGGCCCTTGCCTGTCACTAGAGGAAAGCCCATCAGCAACTAAGACCCAGCGCAGCCAAAAATAAACAAATCATAAACAGGAAGATTACCTCCTTACATCCTTAAACGTATATACACACCTATGTCTTCCCACCTCTAAAGAAGACATTTTATATAACCATAAGTGTACCTTGATTTGGCTGGAGAAAATTTAACTTCTCTCTCTCTCTCTCACTGAAGACTCCCATTAGTGCTGTCGTCCAAATATATCAAAAATCCAACCATTTCTCACTACTGAGTAACTATCTTACACAAAAGCATTATCTCTTGCTTAGATTATTTCAATCATTTCCTGACTATGCAGATTGTTTATGTGCTTCTCTAGTATAACTTACTTACACACAATAGCCGGAGTGATCTTTTAAAAATATGTAGCTCATAGAAAATCCCAGAGAATATACCAAAAAAAGGTATAGGATACAAGGTCAACAGACAAAATGCAACCATATTTCCATATGCCAACAATGAAGATGTAGAAACTAAAATTTTTAAAATACCACTTATAATTGCTAAAAATAAAGTGGATTCCCTAGTACAAATATAACAAACCATATATAGGATTGGCATGCTGAAATTACAGAACAATGATAAAAGAAGTCACAGATCTAAATAAAGGGAGAGACATATTCATAGACTGGAAAACTCAAAAAAGATGTTAATTCTCTTCAAATTGATCTACAAATTTAGTTCCTATTAAAATTCCAGTAAGATTATTTTTGTAGATATTAGACAAGAGAATTTTAAAATATATATGGAAATGTAAAGGAGGAGACTAGCAAAAATAATTTTGAAAAAGAAAATAAAGTGGGAAGAATAATTCTAAATGACATTAAAATGGAGAGTAAGTCAGACACTGTGGTACCGGAGAAGAGTCAGACATATGAATCAGTGGAACAGGATAAATAACCCCAAAATAGATCCATACAATATGGTCAACTGATTTTTGAAAAAGGTACGAAAGCAATTCCATGGAAGAAGGATAGCCTCTCTTCAACAAAAGGTGCTTGAGCAATAGATACACACACACACAAAAAAAATGAGCCTCAATCTAAACCTCTTAAACAAAAAATTAACTCAAAATGAAAACTTCAAAAATTAAGAGAACATTTTCAGGATCTAAAACTAGACAAAACGTCTAAACAAAATATTTTAGACTTGATACCAAATACACAACCTATAAAAGAGTGATAAATAAGAATCTCATCAGATTAAAAACTTTCACTCTGTACAAGACCCTCCCCGCTGTTAAGAAGGTGACAAAACATGCTATAGAGGCAAAAGAATGTATTGGCAAACTTCATACCTAACAAAAGATTAGTAATTACTGTACAATATACAAAGACCTCTCAAACTCAAGAGTAAAAAACAGTCTAATGAGAAAATGCTACGTCCAAAATACACTAAGAACTCTTACTATTCAACAATAAAATGAACAATCTTATTTAAAAATGTGCAAAAGATGTGAACAAATATCTCACCAAAAAAGATACATAACTGGCAAATAAACATGAAAAGATATCCAATATCAGGTATCATTAGTAAACTGCAAATTAAAACAATGACATACACCATGTACCTATAGGAATGATCAAAATCCAAAAATACAACCCCAGATGCTGGCAAGGATGTGAAACAACACGAACTCTCATTCACTGGAAACAGGGATGCAAAAGAGTACAGCCACTCTGGAAGTTAGTTTGGTGGTTTCTTATTAAAATAAGCATACTTTTACCACATGATCCAGCAATTGTACTCCTTAAAGAGTTGAAAAATCCAAGCAAAAATCTGCACATGTATTTTATAGCAGCTTTATTAATAATTTCCAAAATCTAGAAGCAATCAAGACATCCTTCAGTAGGTGAATGGATAAACAAACTATGGTTCATCCAGAGAATGCAATAGTCTTCAATGCTAAAATGAAATGAATTATCAAGCCAGGAAAAGACACAGAGTAAACATGTGTATTAGTCACTCAGTCGTGTCTGACTCCAGCCCAGTGGACTTCCAGGCTCCTCTGCCCATGGAATTCTCCAGGCAAGAATACTGAAGTGGGTTGCCATTTCCTTCTCTAGGGGATCTTCCAGAGCAAGGGATTGAACCCAGCTCTCCTGCAATGCAGGCAGATTCTTTACTGTCTGAGCCACCAGGGAAGCCAATCTGAAAAGGTTATGGACTGTGTGATTCCAACTGTAAGACAGTCTAAAAGGCAAAACTGTGGAGACAGTAAAAAGATCAGTGGTTTCTAGGGTTTGCAGTGAGGAGGGAGGGATGAATAAGCAGAGCACAGGAGATTTTTAGGGCAGTGAAATTACTCTGTAGGAAAGCATAAAGATGAACACATGTCATTATGCATGCGTCCATACTCACAGAACATACATCACCAAAAGTGACTCCTCATGTAAACTATGGGCTTTGGGTGACTCTGATGTGTCAGTGTAGGTCCATCAATTGCAACCAATGTACAACCGGTACAGCATGTTGATGGTTGCTGAGATGTACACACTGGGGCAGGAAATATATAGAAAACCTAACTACTCTAAAAAGTAAAGTGGAAAATAGATGGATAAATGAAACATTCATCTTATGGACACAAACAGGTTTTAAAAGTAAAAAAACTGCCTTTTTGCAATTACATTATACACAACAATCCCAGAATTTTGTATATATCCTCACAATTTATATTAATAAAATGAATCCTAATACTTCAAAGACACTTGTAAAGAAAATTGTATTCAGTCCACTGAGTTCTGTTTTCTCAAATACTACTGATAATAACAGCACATTCTCAGATGAAACACCCCACTGCTTTGGTTCTGATACACACACATGCAGAAAATGTGACTTATTACTTCTTAAGACTTGAAGAATTTATTCTGAACACTTACTGTATTTAAAGCAATTTCAGTAATACATATAAAAATATATAGGCTCACCATAACCACACACACACACATATATAGTATCCTTTACTTTTTATTTTCCAGTGAAGGGGGGAAAAGCTTTAGTTGATCAATATACTTAATCACTTAGCTTTATTTGGTAGAAATAATAAACTATCATCTTAACAAGAACTTTTTACTCTCAAAGGAAGGTGTAATGTGAAAAGTTGATTATTGCTCATTTTTAAAATGCAATTATTTTCATATCAGACCCTAACACAGTAAGCATGCTAAGAAGCAATTCATTTAGATCATCTTCCTCAGAAATACCTTAAGTTACACATGTTCTTTGAGTTTGAACCATCATATCTGGCTTTTAATATTCAAATTGTAATGAATCTGATTTTATTATCTAATTTATTTGTACTGTTTTCTTAAAATCTTTATACTAAAACAACTACAAAAATTAAAATTAGGCTGTGCTTACATAGCCCAAACCCAAAATATAAGAAATAAAGAACCTGCTTTATTAGGTAGGTTCAGTTCAGTTCAGTTGCTCAGTCGTGTCTGACTCTGCGACCCCATGAATCGCAGCACGCCAGGCCTCCCTGTCCATCACCAACTCCCAGAGGTCACTCAGACTCACGTCCATCGAGTCAGTGATGCCATCCAGCCATCTCATCCTCTGTCCTCCCCTTCTCCTCCTGCCCCCAATCCCTCCCCAGCATCAGCGTCTTCTCCAATGAGTCAACTCTTCGCATGAGGTGGCCAAAATACTGGAGTTTCAGCTTTAGCATCATTCCTTCCAAAGAAATCCCAGGGCTGATCTCCTTCAGAATGGACTGGTTGGCTCTCTCTGCAGTCTAAGGGACCCTTCAAGAGTCTTCTCCAACACCACAGTTCAAAAGCATCAATTCTTCAGCACTCATAGCTTTTTTCAAGGACAACTTTCACATCCGTACATGACCACTGGAAAAACCATGGCCCTGACTAGACGGACCTTTGTTGGCTAAATAATGTCTATGCTTTTCAATATTCTATCTAGGTTGGTCTTAACTTTTCTTCCAAGGAGTAAGCATCTTTATTTCATGGCTGCAGTCACCATCTGCAGTGATTTTGGAGCCCAGAAAAATAAAGTCTGACACTGTTTCCACTGTTTCCCCATCTATTTGCCATGAAGTGATGGGACCAGATGCCATGATCTTCATTTTCTGAATGTTGAGTTTTAAGACAACTTTTTCACTCTCTTCTTTCACCTTCATCAAGAGGCTTTTTAGTTCCTCTTCACTTTCGGCCATAAGGGTGGTGTCATCTGCATATCTGAGGTTATTGATATTTTCCCCCGCAATCTTGATTCCAGCTTGTGCTTCTTCCAGCCCAGCATTTCTCATGACGTACTCTGCATATAAGTTAAATAAGCAGGGTGACAATATAGAGCCTTGACGTACTCTTTTTCCTATTTGGAACCAGTCTGTTGTTCCATGTCTAGTTCTAACTTTTGCTTCCTGACCTGTGTACAAATTTCTCAAGAGGCAGATCAGGTGGTCTGGTATTCCCATCTCTTTCAGAATTTTCCACAGTTGATTGTGATCCACACAGTCAAAGGCTTTGGCATAGTCAATAAAGCAGAAATAGAGGTTTTTCTGGAATTCTCTTGCTTTTTTGATGATTCAGCAGATGTTGGCAATTTGGTCTCTGATTCCCCTGCCTTTCCTAAAACCAGCTGGAACAATTGGAAGTTCACGGTTCACATATTGCTGAAGACTGGCTTGGAGAATTTTGAGCATTACTTTACTAGCACGTGAGATGAGTGCAATTGTGCGGTAGTTTGAGTATTCTTTGGCATTGCCTTTCTTTGGGATTGGAATGAAAACTGACCTTTTCCAGTCCTGTGGCCACTGCTGAGTTTTCCAAATTTGCTGGCATATTGAGTGCAGCACTTTCACAGCATCATCTTTCAGGATTTGGAACAGCTCCACTGGAATTCCATCACCTCCACTAGCTTTGTTCCTAGTGATGCTTTCTAAGGCCCACTTGACTTCACATTCCAGGATGTCTGGCTCTAGGTCAGTGATCACACCATCATGACCATCTGGGTCGTGAAGCTCTTTTTTGTACAGTTCTTCTGTGTATTCTTGCCACCTCTTCTTAATATCTTCTGCTTCTTTTAGGTCCATACCATTTCTGTCCTTTATCAAGCCCATCTTTGCATGAAATGTTCCCTTGGTATTGCTAATTTTCTTGAAGAGATCTCTAGTCTTTCCCATTCTGTTGTTTTCCTCTATTTCTTTGCACTGATCGCTGAGGAAGGCTTTCTTATCTCTCCTTGCTATTCTTTGGAACTCTGCATTCAGATGCTTATATCTTTCCTTTTCTCCTTTGCTTTTCACTTCTCTTCTTTTCACAGCTATTTGTAGGCCTCCCCAGACAGCCATTTTGCTTTTCTGCATTTCTTTTCCATGGGGATGGTCTTGATCCCTGTCTCCTGTACAGTGTCACGAACCTCATTCCATAGTTCATCAGGCACTCTATCTATCAGATCTAGGCCCTTACATCTAATTCTTACTTCCACTGTATAATCATAAGGGATTTGATTTAGGTCATACCTCAATGGTCTAGTGATTTTCCCTACTTTCTTCAATTTCAGTCTGAATTTGGCAATAAGGAGTTCATGATCTGAGACACAGTCAGCTCATGGTCTCGTTTTTGTTGACTGTATAGAGCTTCTCCATCTTTGGCTGCAAAGAATATAATCAATTTGATTTCGGTGTTGACCATCTGGTGATGTCCATGTGTAGAGTCTTCTCTTGTGTTGTTGGAAGAGGGTGTTTGCTATGACCAGTGCATTTTCTTGGCAAAACTCTATTAATAGTCTTTGCCCTGCTTCATTCAAGGGACCCATAAATCTGAGTCTAGTGATAATACATAATGTTAAGGAAAGTACTGGGAGTGAAATTCCATTTTCAAAAATGTTAAACATCACCTATTAGCCTAAGTATTAGACAAAAAGCACTAAACTATATTCCAATGTATTCCTTTCTCCTTTCCACCCTACCTATTCCATCTCAGACTTAAACTGATAGCTCATATCTACATTTAAAGTCTCTTAAGTCTATAGCTGCTGCTGCTGCTGCTGCTAAGTCGCTTCAGTCGTGTCCGACTCTGTGTGACCCCACAGACAGAAGCCCACCAGACTCCCCTGTCTCTGGGATTCTCCAGGCAAGAATACTGGAGTGGGTTGCCATTTCCTTCTCCAACATATGAAAGTGAAAAGCGAAAGTGAAGTCGCTCAGTCATGTCCGACTCTTAGCAACCCCATGGACTGGAGCCTACCAGGCTCCTCCGTCCATGGGATTTTCCAGGCAAAAGTACTGGGGTGGGGTGCCATTGCCTTCCCCGTGTCTATAGCTAACTTATACCAATTAGCTCCACATTCCAAATGACACCATAAAAGATGATGTGATGTAGTATCTTACAGGTGAATATGGTAAAATCCAGCTATTACGTAGGAATTAAAAGTCAAAAATAATACATATCTAGTGCTAGGGTAATAACAAATGCCATGAGACCATAAATTAACCACTACCACTGGACACAGAAAAAAACTGATGGAGTTCCATTCCAATACATTAGCAATAATTTCCAGTCTGCTGCTGCTAAGTCACTTCAGTCATGTCCAACTTTGTGCGACCCCAGAGATGGCAGCCCACCAGGCTCCCCCGTCCCTGGGATTCTCCAGGCAAGAACACTGGAGTGGGTTGCCATTTCCTTCCCCAATGCATGAAAGTGAAAAGTGAAAGTGAAGTCGCTCAGTCATGTCTGACTCTCAGCGACCCCATGGACTGCAGCCTACCAGGCTCCTCTGTCCATGGGATTTTCCAGGCAAGAGTACTGGAGTGGGGTGAATTTCCAGTCTAGTAAAAGAAAAAAATCCTTCAAGTAAAATGGACCGTGATACACACACACACACACAGGCACACAGGCACACAGGCTTCCCCCAGTGGCTCAGAGGTAAAGAATCTCCCTACAATGCAGGAGACATAGGTTTGATCCTTGGGTTGGGAAGATCCCCTGGAGAAGGAAATGGCAACCTGCTCCAGTATTCTTGCCTGGGAAATCCCAAGGACAGAGGAGCCTGGCGAGCTACAGTGCATGGGATCGCAAAATGCCAGTCACAACTGAAGGGCTACAATGGAGTAGTTTTCTTGATTGGCAGGCAAGATTCAAAACCAAATTAATATTTGAAAAAAGCAGCACTTTTACAAAGAATCTGAACTCTAAGATCTATGATAGCACTCTAAAGCAAAAGCACAAGAGATTCTACAGTTTGAATGCCAACACCTAGAGCTTGTCCTAGATCAAGATACAGATAAAGAGGGACTTCCCTGGTAGGTCAGTGGCTAAGAATCTCCCCTGCAATGCAAAGGACCTGGGTTCAATCCCTAGTCCTTTGGGGGGATGGGCCCATGGGGCAACCGAGTATGTGTGCCACAACCAGTATGTCCGCCACCACTAGAGTCGTGTGCTGCAACAAAAGACCAGCAAAATGCAACCAAAATCTGACACAGCCAAACAAATATTAAAAAAAATTTTTTTAATAAAAAATGGATACAAATAAGGAGATAGAAGTTTGACAATCCCTAGGTCCAGGTAGGAAGGGGTGGGTATAAGAAATTAGGAAATTGGGATTAATATATACACAGTATTGATACTATGTATAAGACAGATAACTAATGAGAAACTGCTGTATAGCTCAGGAAATTCTACTCAAAGCTCTGTGCTGACCTAAATGGGAAGGAAATGAAAAAAAGAAGGGATAGCTGATACACATAGCTGATTCACTTTGCTTTACAGTAAAACCTAACACTGTAAAGCAAGTTCAAGGCAATAAAAATTACTTTTAAAAAGAGAAGTCTATTGAGAGCTTACTTTATGCCCAGCAATGTACTCAAGTACTCAGCACTTGACATACACTTCATGCTACAAAGCTCCCGATAACCCCCCTGTGAGGTACACACAATAACCCCGTGAGGTAACTCTTCCGATGTTACATATTGAAAGATGAATGCTCTCAATTGTGCTTTATTTTAATCACCACTGGCACAGTCAAATTCCCAAAGCTTTTATTTTCATTATTTATAAGGCAAACATATTTCTCCTAAACTTAGAAAATGTAGCCATATTCATTACTTTGAGAGACTTTCTGACTGCCTCCACATAAAATAAATTGCACCATTTGCAATATTTTATGTGAATACTAGTTATCACAGACCAACTTATTAGGTAATTGAATTAAACCATGAGAGATCATACTTTCATTAGTGCAAAACAGAAATTAGTAGTAAAAGACCAGTTGTGGGGGGAAAGCAAAGTTTCTTCAGAACCAAATACATGGGGAATTTTTAACTACTCCTCATGATGTAATGAAACAGTCTTTTGTGAGACAGACTCTTCTAACATGAAATGTATGTTGTCTAAGAATTGGTGTTATATTAGACTTAAAAGAGAATTCCCTAGCTCTACTAGAGTAAAGTGATCATACAGTCTGTCCTATGAAATAAATGGAGAGGTAAAACCATGTATGCAGGTTGAAGACTTAATGTTAATAGGTCAATTCTCACAAAATTTATATCCAAGTTCAACACCATTCAAATAAAAATCCTGGTGGGTTATTTTTGTAATAAAAATTGACAAGTCATTTCTAAAAGCTATATAAAAAAATAAAATAACCTAGGAGAAATAAAACTAGTTTGAAAAAGAACAAAATTAGACAACATACAATATCTAATTAAGCTATAAATAAGATATTGTGGTATCGGCATAAAGACAGACAAATGAATCAGGCTACTGTCCAGACCTGACCCTCTCATATACAGTCAATTGACTTGATAAAGGTGCCAAGGCAATTCAATGGGGAAAAATCTTTTCAATAAAGGTGCTGGAACAATGAGATAAACATGAAAAAGATGAACCCTGCCCTTTACCACATACCATATAAAAAAATAAATTCTAAAGGGATCAAAGACTGAATTCTAAAGCTAAGATAAATCTTCTAGGAGAAAACACCTTTGTGAAGCAAAGATTTCGTAAGACACAGAACAGTAACTATGAAAGACAAAACTGATAAACTGGATTTTCATCAGGATTAAACATTTCTGCTCATCAAAAGACACTACTAGGGAAATAAATGAGCAAACTCCAGTCTTGGAGAAAACAGAAATACAAATAGTCCAAAAATATTTAAAGAACAAAATCCCTAAACACTCAAGAGCAACAACAAAAAAGATGTACAAATGGTCAATAGATACATCAAAAGATACTTAACATCATTAGTCGTTAGGGAAATACAAACTACAACCATGAGATACCCCTTCACACTGGCTGCTGCTGCTAAGTCACTTCAGTCGTGTCCGACTCTGTACGACCCCAGAGACGGCAGCCCACCAGGCTCCTCCGTGTTCTCCAGCAAAACGCCGTCCCTGGGATTCTCCAGGCAAGAACACTGGAGTGGGTTGCCATTCCCTTCTCCAATGCAGGGAAGTGAAAAGTGAAAGTGAAGTCGCTCAGTCGTGTCCGACTCCTAGCGACCCCATGGACTGCAGCCCACCAGGCTCCTCCGTCCATGGGATTTTCCAGGCAAGAGTACTGGAGTGGGGTGCCATTACCTTCTCCATCACACTGACTAGAATGGCTAAAATTAAAACACTGACAATACTAAACACTGATGTAGAGAATCCAGAAACTGCAATTTTCATACAGAGTGCCAGTAGGAAATAAAATGGTACAACCATCCCGGAGAACTGTTTGGCAGCTTCTTAAAAAGGTAAATATACATCTTACTTATGAACCAGCAATCCTTCTAAGTATTTACACAACAGAAATGAACAGATATTCTTGTACACAAATGCTCACAGCAGTTTTATTCACACACTAGCAAAGAACTAGAAACAACTTAAATCCCTAAAGAAGCAAATGGGTTCATACACTGATACAGTCGATATAGTGATGCAATCGTAACGGAATACTGCTCCTTGGCAATAAGAAAGAATAAGCAACAACATATGTGAGTCTCCAGAATGTTATGTTGGGTGAAAGAAGCCAGACACAAAACAATACAGTGTCTGTTTATTCACATGAAGTCCAAGAAGAGGCAAAAACAACACATGGTGATGGAGGCCAGAAAACACAGTTGTTTATGGCAGTGGCAACTGACTGGAAGGGACATAAGAAATATGTAGTGACAGAAATCTGTCTTTTGTTTTGGGAGGTGTCTACATAGATGGACACAACTGCCAAAATTCATCGAATGACACACAGGATCTGTGTATTTTACTAGGTATAAATTGTTTCTTATAAAAGGTTAGGTTAGTTTTTTTATTAATTAAAAAAACTATTTTAGCTGTGGTGTCAGGGAGAACTAGGTTCAAATTCGAATTGCACGTTTCTTCTCTGCATGACCTTGGAAATGTTCCTTAACTTCTCAATCCCTTGGTTTCCTTCCTTTGAATATGCAGATAATAACAGTAAGTTCCTATGTCCATCACAGGATTATTGTGAAGATTAAATGAGATAGTGGATTAGAAAACACTAAATGAAGTACATGAAATAAAAGTCAGCTAAAAAAAACCGGCACTATTATAATTAATTATTAATCAAAACTTTCTAAAGAGCATGCCTAATACAATCATAGGTAAAGACACACACGGTTTTCCATCTAAAACTAATTTCTTGCCACAGTAAATTATAACAAAAAGCCTCTTATGGTATTACAGTTTTGATTAAAAAACAGTGATTATTGTAAAATTGCTTTCCAATGGACAATAGAGAAACACAGGATTGAATCTGCAGCAATAATAACTGTAGATTACAGAAAAAAAACAAAAACCCTCAAACCCATATTCAAATCATCATCCCTTCCTGTACTATTTCAAATAGTCCCCTAACTAGTCTTGAAGCTTCTATTCTTGTATGTTTTCTCAATCTGCTACCCTACAGAAGCCAGAGTGACTGTTTTATAAACATAATTTAGACCATGTCATGCTCTGCTTAAGTTATTTCAATGGCTAAGCAATGCTCTCAAAATAAGATCGGTAAGACTCTCCATAGACCGCAAGGACCCTCCATGATGGAATTCTTCCTTACCTGTCCATCTGCTCAGGCCCCTCCACTGTTTCTAACTGCATGTGAATGACCTTTCTGTCCTTCCAACATGCCAAATCCTGTTTTATCTCCTGGCTTTTTCACTTGCCATTTCTTTCGCTTCATATACTTATGTTCAACTTCTCCTCTTCCTGTAAGCCTCAATTCCATGTCTCATCCTCAGAGAAATCTTTCCTGGCCACTCTGTGTAAAGCTGGCTTTCCAGAACCAGTTTCTATCACAGCCCCTTGATAACACTTAGAAACTCCTGCACACAACAGAGGTATCTCTCACCACTAGACTACAAGCTTCATGAGAACAGAAACTTTCTCATTTTCACCCAGCATCCTGAGTCTCTCACAGCAGTAAGTGCTCAATACAGAATTGATATATTAATGAATCCATAAGGGTGACTCTAATTTTTTCTTAACTTTTTAGCTAGTACTAACAGCAAATTCACCTCCACAACACACTCATTGTGAACTTTTTTTAAGTTCATTTTTTAAAGATTCTGTTAACTTCTTATTCTCATGCCTTTTGTCTGGGTAGTAGTTTGTTCCAAGTGACAAAATGAATTAGAATGATGAAGGCAAGTTCTCCTGAGATGAAAGAATTTCATACAAAGGCAGAAAGTATTTCCTATTTCTTAGCGATACTTCACTAAGACACTCTCAAGTGATACTGGCCATATCCTTTGTTTCATTTGCTATAGAGACCTCTTCCATAAACTACAAACACATATTGCAGAGGAATTGTTACCTTGAATAGGTTCATCAAGGACTCAATTACAGAGGGACCAAAACTGCAACATTATTAACAGAACCAGGCCTGTAGTTGAGGTCCCTTTTTTATTTATGACATTACCTTACTGAAATTCATAGAATTCTGGGCCTTACTGTAATTCCCTCACCTGGCTACAGAAAGGATCAAAAGTACTGCTATTTAAATCACTTTCCTCAGGGCAACTTTCCTCTACTGGGTCTCCAATTCAACTCACTGACTTGACCCTTCTTCTGTAGAGTGAATGCATAACTGAGCTTTTTCTAATCTTATGTAATCTTACGCCACTCACATAGACAATGTACAAGGCACCAATTTACACCTTCTCTTGCCAACTTACATGACATTTAAGAGTTACCACTGAACTGGTAAAGTCTTATCAGAAAGTCACGTATTTAGCAGCTACTGTGGTATCACATATTTAAAGTCATTGACTTGAAAAAATATAACATATATAACCCTTGGATGTTAAGTCATCAATTTCAATGCATTCACCAATTGATTCTTTAAGACATGCTACAAAAATCAAAACAGACTGACTGGCATTTCAACTTCTTTCCTATAAATATGCTCCCTCACGAAAAAAAAACAGGAAAGCAAAAACATGCCACAAAATTAAAATATAGACAATGGACATAAAATAACACTGAAGATTAAGAGACCTAGATGCAAAAACTAAGAGACCATAGGCCATTCATTTCTCTATTTAACAGCATTCCCAAGTCTTAAAAGAGTTCATCAAACCCTCCCTAAAGTCTGTTTCTCAGACTTTATAAAGATATAAAATTATATTTATAAAAATTACTTCAAAAAGTTTAAGAGTATTATCAAAATGATGATTCTGCTATCATAGTAAGTTTCCAAGGAGTAAAAAGTTAACAGCGTAACAGAAACAATTTCCATAAATACTATATAACATTATCTTCCCTAATCAAGTTATCCCTTGCCTGTTACTCCTTAATGTTAAAAAACAAACCTTCAAAACATTTAAAGTAATCTAAGAAAAAGTTACTGCTCTCTTTATATCACTCCTCCTCACAAATTCCATTCCCCATTGTTAGGTTCATTGTTATTGTTATACTGTGCTCAGACATGTTGGACTCTTTGAGACCCCATGGACTGTAGCCTGCCAGGCTCCTCTGTCCGTGGGATTTTCCAGGCAAGAATACTGGAATGGGTTGTCATTTCCTACTCTAGGGGATCTTTCCAGCCCAGGGACCAAATCTGTTGCCAGGCAGATTCTTTACCACACCACCTGATATTGTAATAAGTTCACAGCTCTATGTGATTCTAGAGCCACAAACACTTGAGTTGTACTCTCATCTTAGCTCTGATACTCTCCACTGTAACATCGGTTGGGTCATTTCATTTCCTTGGGCCCAGCTTCCTCATCTTTAAAAGTAGGCAACTGCACTCCTGCAGTGGTACCTCAACTCCTGAGGCATTGGCATCCACCTTCCAATGTCAAAACACCCAACTATCATGTGACAGTGGTGGAGGCCCTAGTATTACTGGCTGAGCCTGTATGAGTTCAGTAAAACTTTTAAATGAATTTGCCTTTAATCAAAATGGCACTCATTCACAATGTTGTCACGGAATGGGAGTTCACGTATCTTCACACAGGTTAACCAGTAGACAGGGATACAAAGACCTCAAGAAGTAATTCAATGACAAGGGCCCTGGGCCTGCGATATGGGAACTTCTGAACTAGAAGACCTTTAAGAACTCCCCCATCCTGCCCTGTGCCCTGTGTGATGACATGACATGATCCTATACAAAGGAGGGAACATAAGTTAAAAGATACAGTATCTATATTTACAGCCGAAATTTCAGCAACACCCACAGGGTAAGTTAATGAGTTAGAGCAAATGCTAGCTCTTCTGAATACTTCTTCTTAATATATTCCTTTTTAAAGACTTGAAAATGTTTCTTTCTATAGTTTTCTTTGGCCATCTTTCAAATGTGACTTTTTACACAATATTCAAGCAAAAGGAACAAAATTTGAGTTTTTATTAGTCACTATGACTCCTCCTTGAAGAGTCCGTGCCTATTTCTTTAAAACATAAGTACCTCGCCCATGTAGCACATTGTCTTAAAAAATGGATGTCAAGAACTCATGCTCTATGAGAAGTGCTAGGCAATACAAATGAAAAAGATGTATGAGTAGTTATTCCCCAATTTCCAAGTCATCTCAAAGGATAAAATTAATAAAAATAGGTAATAAAGTAAAAGAGCCCATGTAGGACAGATTTACCACAACTATGCCCACTAAAGAATGTATAAATTTTGAAGGGAAACACAGGTAGATTAGGGGAGAGGCATGAGAAAGAGGCTTCAGATCGTTAGAGTCATATGTGCAAAGAGACAGACTGAAATGACAGAGCAGCGTGTGAATGACTCCTGGTTATTCAGCAAACCAGCATCAAGAAAAGCACCATCTCTTGAGGCTTCTGGACAGTTTCAAAAGAAATCTTTGGAACTCTCCCTTGCACACCTGTAATAGCGGTTGCCTAATAATTATGGGAGGGGCTTCCCTGATATCTCAGTTGGTAAAGAATCTGCCAGAAATGCAAGAGACCCCAGTTTGATCCTGGGTCAGGAAGATCCACCAGAGAAGGGATAGGCTACCCACTCCAGTATTCTGGCCTGGAGAATTCCAGGGGTCCATAGGATCGCAAAGAGTCGGACACAACTGAGCGACTTTCACTTTCACTATACTTATGGAAAGGAGTCTCCGTCCTCAGTGTCTTTTCTCCTGCAAAAGCGTTTTCTCTTTGGTTAGTTTTAAAATGTCTAGGCATGAACACCACAAATGAGAGATCAAACAGGAAACTAAATGCTGGTCTGATTTTTAAAAAATTGTTCTCAGCAAGTACCTGTCTTTCTTAATTGCCAAACTGAACATCAGTTTTATTCCTACTTTTTTCAGCTACTTTTAAATGAGTTAAATGAGCTAAAAATCCACAAGTAAAGAGAATAAGCGGGGAAGGCAATGGCACCCCACTCCAGTACTTTTGCCTGGAAAGTCTCATGGACGGAGGATCCTGGTAGGCTGTAGTCCATGGGGTCGCTAAGAGTCGGACACGACTGAGCAACTTCACTTTCACTTTTCACTTTCATGCACTGGAGAAGGAAATGGCAACCCACTCCAGTGTTCTTGCCTGGAGAATCCCAGGGACAGGGGAGCCTGGTGAGCTTCCGTCTATGGGGTCGCACAGAGTCGGACACGACTGAAGTGACTTAGCAGCAGCAGCAGCAAAGAGAATAAAAGTCAAGGGATCAGGGGAAATCATAAATTTAAATACAATTTCCATAACGTTGAAATTACCAAAAGTTAATTTGCCACTCTGTTGAAAGTTCAACCATCACTCTAAAAGCAGAGACAGAGAAAAAAATAGTTTCTAAACATGTTTTTACTTAAAGGTAAAGGGCCATTTCACTTCTTAAATATAGAAATATACGCTCTGCTCAAGCATGTAGTTTTTAAAGTATGAAATTATATAAGTGTCATTTTCTTCATGAGTAAACTCTGATGCATACATATAATTATAATAGGCCTTTTCATAAGGTGATTACTTGACATCTGCCTTTTAAAACACATAGCACAAAGTAACTGTGTTCATGACTCAACCACTGGTAAGCCAAAGAGTAAGCCAAATATGTACAAATGAGAACAAGTTTCCATTCTGCCTTTCAACAGAGCTGACAAGAGAAAAAAAAATTTAAGGAAAAAACAACTTTTATTTTTAAATATAACATTTCCACCTGACTTCTACAATAGAATGAAAAAATGGGAATTTTGTTTGAAATTCTCATGCTTAGCAATTTTTTTTTAAAATAAGGGTAATTGATGTATTTTATCTTTCAGCTGAGGGTATAAAAATCTTAACACACAAAATCCCTATGAAACACAGAGGATCAAGAGTAATATAAAAGCTCTATTCTAGATGTAGGTTGTAAGAGATTAGTCCAGTTGTTTAAAGTTCCTTATTTCTTTTGTCTTAGTTCTTTCTAAAATGCAACGGTATACGGGCATGAAGAACCTGTGATGATTTTTACCTGATTTAATTCAGACTTGATAACTAAAGAAAAGTCATAGAACCTCCTACTAAATCACAACTGACAACTTTCCAGAATAATATTGTACTATATTCTAATATACTACAGGGCATACTAATTAGAATATAATATAGAATATTGCTCTTTTTCATTGACCACTTAGATTTAACCTTCTCAAAAATAATTTTTTCAAGTAGACAGCATATATACAAAGCACTTAATGAGTATGCCAACCAAATAGTTCCAGTTGTTCAATCTTATCTACTGACAATAAGAGACTGGGAAGTCCAAGCACTAATGACAAAGCAGCTTCACTATTTCAAGAACTAGCTGACAGTCTGGAAAGACTGGTTATTAAAGTGACAACACCTTTATAATCAACAAGATACAACAAATTTGGAAAGCAAATGTGAAAACACATTCTGTCAGAACTCTCCACCATGACCCGCCCCTCTTGGGTTGCCCCACGGGCATAACTTAGTTTCATTGAGTTAGACAAGGCTGTGGTCCTAGTGTGATTAGATTAACTAGTTTCCTGTGAGTATGGTTTCAGTGTATCTGCCTTCTGATGCCCTCCTGCAACACCTACCGTCTTACTTGGGTTTCTCTTACCTTGGGCGTGGGGTATATCTTCATGGCTGCTATATCTACTACTGTGGACAGGAATCCCTCAGAAGAAATGGAGTAACCATCACAGTCAACAAAAGAGTCCATAATGCAGTACTTGTATGCAATCTCAAAAATGACAGAATGATCTCTGTTCGTTTCCAAGGCAAACCATTCAATATCACAGTAATCCAAGTCTATGCCCCAATCAGTAACGCTGAAGAAGCTGAAATTGAACGGTTCTATGAAGACCTACAAGACCTTTTAGAACTAACACCCAAAAAAGATGTCCTTTTCATTATAGGGGACTGGGATGCAAAAGTAGGAAGTTAAGAAACATCTGGAGTAATAGGCAAATTTGGCCTTGGAATACGGAATGAAGCAGGGCAAAGACTAATAGAGTTTTGCCAAGAAAATGCACTGGTCGTAACAAACACCCTCTTCCAACAACACAAGAGAAGACTCTACACATGGACATCACCAGATGGTCAACACTAAAATCAGACTGATTATATTCTTTGCAGCCAAAGATGGAGAAGCTCTATACAGTCAACAAAAACGAGACCAGGAGCTGACTGTGGCTCAGATCATGAACTCCTTATTGCCAAATTCAGACTGAAATTGAAGAAAGTAGGGAAAATCACTAGACCATTCAGGTATGACCTAAATCAAATCCCTTATGATTATACTGTGGAAGTGAGAAATAGATTTAAGGGCCTAGATCTGACAGATAGAGTGCCTGATGAACTATGGAATGAGGTTCGTGACATTGTACAGCAGACAGGGATCAAGACCATCCCCATGGAAAGGAAATGCAAAGAAGCAAAATGGCTGTCTGGGGAGGCCTTACAAATAGCTGTGAAAAGACAAGAAGCGAAAAGCAAAGGAGAAAAGGAAAGATATAAGCATCTGAATGCAGAGTTCCAAAGAACAGCAAGAAGAGATAAGAAAGCCTTCTTCAACGATCAGTGCAAAGAAATAGAGGAAAACAACAGAATGGGAAAGACTAGGGATCTCTTCAAGAAAATTAGCAATACCAAGGGAACATTTCATGCAGAAATGGGCTCAATAAAGGACAGAAATGGTATGGACCTAAGAGAGGCAGAAGATATTAAGAAGAGGTGGCAAGAATACACAGAAGACTGTACAAAAGAGATCTTCACGACCCAGATAATCACGATGGTGTGATCACTGACCTAGAGCCAGACATCCTGGAATGTGAAGTCAAGTGGGCCTTAGAAAGCATCACTACGAACAAAGCTAGTTGTGATGGAGGTGATGGAATTCCAGTTGAGCTACTTCAAATCCTGAAAGATGATGCTGTGAAAGTGCTGTACTCAATATGCCAGCGAATTTGGAAAACTCAGCAGTGGCCACAGGACTGGAAAAAGGTCAGTTTTCATTCCAATCCCAAAGAAAGACAATGCCAAAGAATGCTCAGACTACCACACAATTGCATGTATCTCACATGCTAGTAAAGTAATGCTCAAAATTCTCCAAGCCAGGCTTCGGCAACACATGAACCGTGAACTTCCTGATATTCAAGCTGGTTTTAGAAAAGGCAGAGGAACCAGAGATCATATTGCCAACATCCGCTGGATCATGGAAAAAGAGAGTTCCAGAAAAACATCTATTTCTGCTTTATTGACTATGCCAAAGCCTTTGACTGTGTGGATAACAATAAACTGTGGAAAATTCTGAAAGAGATGGGAATACCAGACCACCTGATCTGCCTCTTGAGAAATCTGTATGCAGGTCAGGAAGCAATAGTTAGAACTGGACATGGAACAACAGACTGGTTTCAAATAGGAAAAGGAGTACATCAAGGCTCTATATTGTCACCCTGCATATTTAACTTACATGCAGAGTACATCATGAGAAACGCTGGGCTAGAAGAAGCACAAGCTGAAATCAAGATTGCTGGGAGAAATATCAATAACCTCAGATATGCAGATGATACCACCCTTATGGCAGAAAGTGAAGAAGAACTAAAAAGCCTCTTGATGAAGGTGAAAGTGGAGAGTGAAAAAGTTGGCTTAAAGCTCAACATTCAGGAAACAAAGATCATGGCATCCAGTCCCATCACTTCATGGGAAATAGATGGGGAGATAGTGTCAGACTTTCTTTTTCTGGGCTCCCAAATCACTGCAGATGGTGACTGCAGCCATGAAATTAAAAGACGCTTACTCCTTGGAAGGAAAGTTATGACCAACCTAGATAGTATATTCAAAAGCAGAGACATTACTTGCCAACAAAGGTCTGTCTAGTCAAGGCTATGGTTTTTTCCTGTGGTCATGTATGGATGTGAGAGTTGGACTGTGAAGAAGGCTGAGCGCCGAAGAATTGATGCTTTTGAACTGTGGTGTTGGAGAAGACTCTTGAGGGTCCTTTGAACTGCAAGGAGATCCAACCAGTCCATTCTGAAGGAGATCAGCCCTGGGTGTTCTTTGGAAGGAATGATGCTAAAGCTGAAACTCCAGTACTTTGACCACTTCATGCAAAGAGTTGACTCATTGGAAAAGACTCTGATGCTGGGAGGGATTGGGGGCAAGAGGAGAAGGGGACGACAGAGGATGAGATGGCTGGATGGCATCACTGACTCAATGGACGTGAGTCTGAATGAACTCTGGGAGTTGGTGATGGACAGGGAGGCCTGGCGTGCTGTGATTCATGGGGTCGCAAAGAGTTGGACACAACTGAGTGACTGAACTGAACTGAACTGAAGGTTAAAGTATAGTTGCAGTAACTTAATAAACAGCAATTTTATAAGAAACAAAAAGGTGACTGAGAAAATTTTTACTTTGAAAATAAAACAATTAGGAGGAAATACAAAAGGGAGACAAGTAGACATATAAAACCACATGACATTAGAGAAAGTATATTTACATAATACATTAGCATATCACCTCTGCTAACAGCAACAGAATGAGTTCCCATAACTTCGTACAAACAAAATGGCTAAAATTTAGAATATTGGAAATAATAAAAATGTAAAGTATCCTTTTATTTTCTTTGTTAGGACAGATTTTTAAAGACTCCACCAGCTTTATGTAACTACTCAAGAATATATAGAGAGACATCATTTAAGAAAAAGTATCTCCTCATTTATATCTCATATTGAATGAAAAGTCTACTGATTCAACACTAAAATAAAAAGAATCCCACCCATTAACATCCCCATAGTTGTGCTTACTGCCATCTTTAAATAACAAATCTATCACTTAGTAGCAATGGAGTTACGATCTTATCATTTGCTCCAATAAATCGTTTTAAAAATACAAAAATAAAAACTAACATAGCAAACTTCAAGGAGAAGACTTTTCAAAGAGGTTTTCTTTCCCACTTAAAATGTCTCTTTGAAATATTCACAGGCAATCAGATCTTCCAAGTCATCCAATTTATTTCAAAGGAATTTTAGACGCTGCTACTTGATACTGACATATTTTAAATAGTTTTATTGTATGTAGTATTAGACATTAAATGTACAAAAAAGTATTTTAAACCTTAAACTCTCCACCTAGATTAGTCCCAGAAAACAACACTGCATACCATACTTCAATACACCCAAGCACTTAAAAGATACTCATTTAGAAAGGCAATTCACTACAAAAGTTAATAATGGGATTTAATCAAAGTTTGTTTCATATTTGTTTTAAAACAAGTGAAACAAAAGAAGAAGGCAATACAATGGCATATACTTTCTTTTAATATCTAAATTAGCATCTGCAAAATTTGAATGAAGTCTGCAGACACCTTGCAAGCCTAGGGCACAGACAGCACTCCATATCACTGCAATGAGGTACTCAATAAACCACAATTTTTCAAAGTATTACTACAATTAATAATGGCATTTAGATTTGAAAACATAAATAGTATGGTCCTTCATTCATGCTAAACTTAGTATGATAAAACTAGTCAAATGAAAATTAATTATGAAAGCCAGGCCAAAGGCTAGAGAAAAAAACTTTATAAACTGCAAAGGTAAAGGGTGAAAAAACAAAGTCAAAAATATCCCCCTCACTTCTCTTGACTCATTATCACATTATCATATACTAAAAAAGTCAAAAAGGAAATAAGAGTTTAGAATTGGCAAACCCTATCATATTGCCAAACATACATATTATTAAGAATGACATTTTTGCCTTCAGGTAAATAAATATACATCATGATATATATTGCAACACCCCATGTAGTAGAATATTCATGGTAACTAGCTTATAAAATATAAATATCCTTGAATAAAATGACCCTACACATTACTGTGTACAATATAGAAATCAAAATTATAAACACGTTCTATTCCTTTGCTTTTCACTCAATTAGAATGTTCAATTTAATGGTCATATAGCCTTTTGGACAGACTGTCAAAAATCCCTACTATGTTCACAACTGCCAAAAAAAATGGAAGTAACCTAAGTGTTCACCAACAGATTAACACTAAACAAAATGTGGTATATGCCTATGATGGGGTATCATTCAGCGGTAAAAAGGAAGGAAATTCTGCCAAACGCTACAACATGGACGGACCTTGAGGACATCATACTAAGTGTCATAAGCCAGTCACAGAAGCACAAATATTGAATTAGTTCACTTGTAGGAAATACACAGAAGAGTCAAATTCATGTAGACAGAAGATCAAATGGTTGCCCAGGGCTGAAGGGGAGGGGAAATGGAGAGTTATTATTTAATAGGTACAGAATTTCAGTTAGGGACAATGAGAAATTTCTGGAAACGGATACTGGTATGGTTGCACAACAATATGACTGTTCCTGACAGCACTGAACTGTACAATTAAAATTAGTTAACATGGTAGATTTCATGTAATGTATATCTTACAATAACCTACTAATTACACCTATCCTTGTCTCTCTTTAATGTTTTTGCTAAGGAATTAATAACATTTCCATAATTCTTTAGTAAACATTTTGTGTCATCTAGTTAACGAATATATTCTTTACATTAATAATTAAACTTGGAAATAGGTCCAAAACTAAACATTTAGCTCAATAATAAATGAGAACATGCATTGAGAAAGAGTGGAAGGAAGATCACATTTGGGTCACAGCTGCAATGTACTCTCTCTTGGGAAGCTACAGTCAGATGGAATACACATACCTGCAACAATGTGCCTTGTGGGTTCCCTCATTATTTTTCACAACTCCAGATTAGCCTTTCAAATCATGAACAGTTCAGCAAATTACCTAAGGTCATCTTGCTGATTTAGAAATCAAAGTTTCCAACTATCAAAGAACTGACATCACAACGTTCAGATACTGCAGACTCATAACAACAAGTGAAGAATCAAGTATCTCTCTGAAAATCACTACTGCAAGGCAGACGATTAAGTTAGATGAATCAATGAATCAAACTACTATCTATGAAACTACTGCACTTTGTTTTCTGATAGTTCTTCCTAAATTAGATCTGAATTTTATACATAATGGTCTGTACATGTTCCCTTCCAATATCCTCCATAAATAATAGTTTCATGAGGCTGTTTAAATATAACCATATAAAAACCCACAAGGGAGAAAGAAGGTGTGGGAAAGTTAACCAGTCTCCTATTTCTAGTTGACTTACCAACCTGATTTTATTTAATAAAAAATACAATGTTGCACCATGGGTGAATGCAAAAAAAGTATCTTTTATGTGTTGTCTTCCCCTTTAGATTCTGGCAAACATATCTGGTACCTTACTCAATCCCTGTATTTCTTCCTTGGGAATCCTGTCCATCTGGCTGGCTATCTACCTGGTTTGAATGAAAATACTAAAATACATAATAAAATAACATCAGCAGATGTTAACTATTTCAAATATTAAAGCAAGCTTTTCCAATATGAATTTCTGCACATCACTAAAAATTTATTGAGGATAGTCAAATCTGAAAGACAATTCATCCAACCTAGTTTCCAAAACTATTAAATAATTAAACCATTTTAGGAAAGATGTCATGTGGAGAATAATACTTATCAATTCTCTTGGAAATATCCATCAAATAGTAAACATACATGGCAATATAGAATCCATTCAACATATGTCTTGCCATTAATGCAAAGTGGGTTTTTTTAATGTTGTAAACAAATATTAACTGAATTAGAACATCCCTTTAAAAAAAAGTTTTTTAGCTCTTTTTTAGCACTTAGAAGCACAATACATGAAAGTAACCCACAAACGGGTTAATCTTACATTGCCAGATCAAGAAAATATCAATACATTGCTGCAAAAAAGAACTGAAACTCATTACACAAATTTCATGAGAAAGAAAGGCAACATTCTTGGGCCTTTAGTGCATCCTAAAGTCAGTCTTCAATTAAAAGATGAAAATGGAAACTTCTCACTAAAAATCAAGTTAATCTGGAATTTTAGTGAAAAACAACTTCAGTCCACTTCTCAGCAACCCCTAATCTCCCACTCATTTCCCCAAATAGCTCCCCACCACAAAAGCAAAGTATCTAGCAAATTATTTTGTCCAGTGTCCACAGACTATGGGTATTCACCACAGCCTGGCAAGTAATGGGCAGAAACAGACTTCTTTCCTACAAAAGGGTAACAAGAAGGGGTGGGGGTGGTAAAAGAATATTACCACACTTCCCATTCAAAAGAAAAATACATATTTGCATCAATATTCTAATAAAAATCCTTGATGAAAAGAGAGATCCCCATGCCAAATTCTTTCTAGTAACAGCTGAGATGAGTAAGGAGATCATACAGGGAATAGACAGGCTGGACTGACAATTTTTTGACATGAAACAGATGTTCCTTTCAACTCTGGGCACAACTAATTTAAAATAATGACAAAACAAAGCCCATCTTACTTGGTGTGATGTCTATTCCTCATACATAAAGGCAGATGGTCATAATTCACTTTCTTCCTTTGAAACTCTACTTCTATTTCTTTTTCACACATCAAAATAGCTAAGTTACAATATTTTCTTAGTCATGTGTTACATGTACATATTTTATAATGAAAATTATCAGGTTAGTAATCAATTTCTATACAATAGCAAAGGGAACTGCTTTTTTCATAAATTCTTTATTTTTTATTCCTTGAATGTGTGTATTTTGTGTGTATATAATTTTTTCTACTCCTAGGCACATACAGAAGACAAGTAAAAATATAAGTTTACACAGAAAACTTAAACACAAATGTTCAAGGAAGTATTACTTATACTAATAGTCAAAAAGTGGAAACAACCCAAATACTCATCAACTAATGAATGGATAAACATATTGTGGTAGATCCATACAACAGAACATTATTCAACAACAAAACATGCTACAACATACATGAACTCTGAAAATATTATGCAAAATGAAAGAAGCCAGTCAGGTTGGCTTAAAGCTCAACATTCAGAAAACAAAGATCATGGCATCTGGTCCCATCACTACATGGGAAATAGATGGGGAAACAGTGGAAACAGTGTCAGACTTTATTTTTCTGGGCTCCAAAATCACTGCAGATGGTGACTGCAGCCATGAAATTAAAAGACGCTTACTCCTTGGAAGGAAAGTTATGACCAACCTAGACAGCATATTCAAAAGCAGAGACATCACTTTGCCAACAAAGGTTCGCCTAGTCAAGGCTATGGTCTTTCCTGTGGTCATGTATGGATGTGAGAGCTGGACTGTGAAGAAGGCTGAGCGCCGAAGGATTGATGCTTTTGAACTGTGGTGTTGGAGAAGACTCTTGAGAGTCCCTTGGACTGCAAGGAGATCCAACCAGTCCATTCTGAAGGAGATCAGCCCTGGGATTTCTTTGGAAGGAATGATGCTAAAGCTGAAACTCCAGTATTTTGGCCACCTCATGTGAAGAGTTGACTCATTGGAGAAGACTCTGATGCTGGGAGGGATTGGGGGCAGGAGGAGAAGGGGACGACAGAGGATGAGATGGCTGGATGGCATCACTGACTCGATGAATATGAGTCTGAGTGACCTCCGGGAGTTGGTAATGGACAGGGAGGCCTGGCGTGCTGCAGTTCATGGGGTCGCAAAGAGTCGGACACGACTGAGCGACTGATCTGATCTGATCTGATCTGTCTACTGGGCTTCCCCAGTGGCTCAGCAGTAAAGAATCTGCCACAGTGCAAGAAATGCAGGTTCGATTCCAGGGTTGGGAAGATCCCCTGGAAGACAGCCTAACAACCCACTCCAGTATTCTTGCCTGGAGAATCCCATGGACAGAGGAGCCTAGTGGGCTACAGTCCATGGGGTTGCAAAGAGTTGGACATGACTGAAGCAACTGAGCACACATACATTTATAAAGTTCCTAAAATAAAAAAATCTATAGAAACAGCAAGTAGACTAGTGGCTGGAGTTGGCAGAGTAAAGAAGAGAGGTGGGAATGGGGAGTCAGTTGCTAATAGGTAAGAGGTTTCTCTGGGGGATGAGGAATCTTAGATTTAACACATCAAAAACCTGAACTCTCGATTTCCCACCCCAATCTAATTCTATTCCACTACTGCCCATCTCAGTTAACAGCACCACCACTGGAGAGCTGATCTGGCTATAAATCTAGTAGCCCTGCCTCTCCCCTTTCCTTCTCACTTCACAATCTTTCCATCAACAAGTCCTATATTTTCTTCTTCCAAATACATCCTTCTTCCTATACCTACTGCCACTTTCCCATCCCTCATAGGCTTCAAGAGTCGCCTAGTCTTTTTTTCCACTCACACATCCAATTTTTTTTTTCCCATATGTGGCCAGAGAGAGATTTTTCAGACAAAATCTAGTCACATCACTTCCCTGCTAATCCTCAATATGGCTTCAGTCAGTCAGTCAGTTTAGTCACTTAGTCGTGTCTGACTCTTTGCGACCCCATGGACTGCAGCACACCAGGCTTCCCTGTCCATCACCAACTCCCCGTGCCTACTCAAACTCTTGTCCATCAAGTCAGTGACACCATCCAGCCATCTCATCCTCTGTCGTCCCCTTCTCCTCTTGCCTTCAATCTTTCTCAGCATCAGGGTATTTTCCAAGGAGTCAGTTCTTCACATTAGGTGGCCAAAGTATTGGAGTTTCAGCTTCAGCATCAGTCCTTCTAATGAATATTCAGGACTAATTTCCTTTAGGATGGACTGGTTGGATCTCCTTGCAGTCCAAGGGACTCTCAAGAGTCTTCTCCAACACTACAGTTCAAAAGCATCAATTCTTTGGCACTCAGCTTTCTTTATAGTCCAACTCTCACATCCATACATGACCACTGGAAAAACCATAGCTTTGACTAGATAGACCTTTGTTGGCAAAGTAATGTCGCTACTTTTTAATATGCTGTCTAGGTTGATCATAGCTTTTCTTCCAAGGAGCAAGCATCTTTTAATTTCACCGTGGCAGTCACCATCTGCAGTGATTCTGGAGCCCTCCAAAATAAAGTCTCTCACTGTTTCCATTGTTTCTCCATCTATTTGCCATGAAGTGATGGGATCAGATGTCAGGATCTTAGTTTTCTGAATGTTGAGTTACCACTGCTTTAAAATAAGATTCGAACTCTTTTGATACTGGCTGAAAGACTACCCAATCTGCCCTCTGCCCACCTCCAGAAGATCACTGTGCACTTCTCTCCTCCTAATTACACTCTAGATGTAATGACTTTCTTCCTACTCTTATGCAAGCTCATCCTCACCTTGGTCTTTTGACTTGGAATGTCCTTCTCTCATATTTTCTCATCTTTTGCTTCTTCTCATGATTAATGTCTCAACTCAAATGTGAACGTCCTCAGAGAGGCCTCTCCAAACTAACCCCACCTGAACTCAATGTCTAACTTATAGCCCTGTTTTATTTACTGCAGAGTACTTATCTGTACAAATGACTCCTCCAGCCTCTCTCATACCAAGTTTGCTCACATCTATATTTTTAGAATCTAGAACTGTGCCCACTCATAGGAGCTGCTCAAAAATTTGTGTTCAATAAATGAGTGAATGAATGAGGACTGATATAATGGGGTCAAGTTAGACATGAGACCCCTTGGGAACTAGAGAAACAACATCCAGGGCATCAAAAAATTCAGCATAAAAGATACCAAATTTCCAGTATGGGGTAAAGATGTCTTCTAGAACTTAGAAGTTTGAACTGAAGACACAATGTTGTTTGTGGGAAATTTGGTGGTAAAGGAAGAGAAAAGTAGGGGTAATTAGATATTAACAATAGTAACAGCAAAGGGAGAAAGAACAGGGAATGAATACAGGTGTGGGAAAATCTTTCTGTAAAAAGGAAAAAAGAAACACATTCTGATCACATCTACCTCTGCCACAATCTCTGGGTTCACTGCCTCTGTAGTGAACTTAGAAAAACTGAAACATGACACAGACTTTTAAGAAAATTAGTCACTATGTCAATGCTTTAGGGAAACCTTATCTAACCCAGAGGGGGAGGGGGTGGGCGATGGGGGCGGTTCAGGAAGGAGGGAACAAGTGTATGCCTGTGACTGATTCATGTTGGTGTATGGCAAAAACCAACACAATGTTGTGTGACAATTATCCTCCAATTAAAAAAAACAATTTATCTAACCAAAAGTCCTTATCATTACAGTCAATGAACCAGAGGTATGCAGATAGGAAAGCAAGCAAAGGCACATAAAATCCAGTGTTCATGATAATAAACCTTATTAAAGGTTGGCAATAAAACAGCCAGGATGAACTAGCTTATCAGTTCAGTTCAGTTGCTCAGTCGTGTCCGACTCTTTGCGACCCCGTGGACTGCAGCACACCAGGCCTCCCTGTCCATTAACAACTCCCAGAGTTTACTCAAACTCATGTCCATTGAGTCAGTAATGACATCCAACTATCTCATCCTCTGTCATCCCCTTCTCCTCCTGCCTTCAATCTTTCCCAGAATCAGGGTCTTTTCAAATGAGTCAGTTCTTCATATCAGGTGGCCAAACTACTGGAGTTTCAGCTTCAACATCAGTCCTTCCAATGAATATTCAGGACTGATCTCCTTTAGGATGGACTGGTTGGATCTCCTTGCAGTCCAAAGGAAGCTCAAGAGTCTTCTCCAACACCACAGTTCAAAACCATCAATTCTTTGGCACTCAGCTTTCTTTATTGTCCAACTTTCACATACATACATGACTACTAGAAAAACCATAGCCTTAACTAGACAGACCTTTGTTGGCAAAGGTCTTTTCTGGCAAACTAGCTTATGTCTTCATGATATTTCATATTCTTGATCTGTAATAATTTTTCTCCATAAGTAGCGGTTTCCTACTGATGAAATGATATACAACTCAAACATTAAAAGCTGCCTGCAGAGTGTTTTGTTTATTTAGAGAAATTGAATAAAACTGATAGAAATAGCTGATTTAGATTGTGAACTGAAGATTCCCCAGGATTCCCTTCCAGGTAGGAAAATAAATCTGCTACCAAACATTCCAAAATGGTATAATTCTGGCTGTCATTCCTATAGAATAAAATTTTCTTCCCAATTTTCTGCTTTCTGACTTCCTCCACACCTCCTCTGTCCTGACAGATCCACCCTAGAAAGAACAGAATACAACGACTACAACAAGGGCTTTCCCTTTACTTAGGGTTCTCTGGTGGCTCAGATGGTAAAGACTCTGCAGTGTGAGAGATCTGAGTTTGATCCATGGGTCTGGAAGATCCCCTGAAGGAAATGGTTACCCACTCCAGTATTCTTGCCTGGAGAATCCCATGGGTAGACGAGCCTGGTGGACTACAGTCCATGGGGTCACAAAGAGTCAGACACGACTCAGTGACTTAACACTTTCACTTTCAGGGTTGGATTTAAATTCTAGCTATTCTGTTCTTACTGGCTGTACAAATTAATGTATTTCGTTTGTTTGTTTTTTTTTAAAGGAAGCGAAACCTTCCCCTTTAAACGTTTAAAAAGTGCCAGCATCTCAGTCACCTGACCCTGTGGAGCCCTAGGCAGTCTTGGGCTAGATTCAAGGCCATGTTCACTGTACCTCCTAATGATCTACTGCACACTGCTTTGGGGGGACCCCTCACTGCAGCCCCAAGGGCCATCTCAATCTGTTCTCTCATCTTGCTTCCATTTCTCCTACTGTCAGCTGAACTGCAGCCGTCTTCTCCACTCCCAACATCTTGCTCCTTGAGAAAGAAGATGTCCTTTCCCCACACACGCTCAAAAACCTCCAGGACTCCACCCCATACATTTTACCCTCTTTTCTAACATTATTATTTTCCAGGGATTCTTTTTCCTCTTCCTTCAAATAAGCTTCAGTTTTATTTATCACCACAGTTAATTCCCTTGACCTGGTTAATCCCTGAAATCACCCCTTGGCATGGGTGTCTGTGTCTCTCTTCCTGTTTTATTAAACCAGCAGGTTTTACATGTTATCTCCATTTAATCTTTAATCCAAAGAAATTGGGTTTTTTTCCTTTATCCATTTGGGAAATATTTATTAAATACCAATTATATTTCATGCAATATGCTCAGTTAGGAGGAGGTAAAGACGAATAACAGACTAGCCTGACCCTCGTGACTGTTCTTTCACAGGACTGAAATTCTGCCATCTGGAAACCCATGGCCTTTTCTCAGTCTTCATTTCTTGCCATTTCTTTGTAATCCTGAACATGACTAGCCATCCCGTCCTTCGCAAAAACTCTCAGAGTTCAAAGCACTGCATTTTCCTTTTCTGACATATCCTTTCACTTCTTTTGAACTAATTCTACTTCCTCCTTTCATCTATTAAAACGAAGGTATTCCCCCAACCACGGTCCTATACTCTCTTCTCTTTCCTTTCTATCTTCTCTCCTTTGTGATCTTTTCCACTAGTATATCTTTTATCATCATGTCTGGGCAGACAAGTCACAAATAGCAGCTAAATTGATTACTGCAATTTATTACAGATTAAAAACAAACAAACAAAAAACATGTTTGGAAAGATTAGGAAGTTAGCCCAAGATCACAAGAACTAGGAAGTGGTAAAGAAAAGTTCTGAACCTTGGCAATCTGATTTCAGAGCAGCAGCTCTTAACCCATCGAGTACACTGCACTGCTTCCTGTGGCTCTTTCTCAAGGACCCCACTCAATTTTCAATGGTTCTTTAGGTATTTCTACCTGAAGATAGATTGGGGGCTTACAGGTGGCACTAGTGGTAAAGAACCCACCTGCCAATGCAGGAGACTGAAGAGATGTGGGTTTGATCTCTGGGTCAGGAAGATCTCCTGGAGGAGGGGATGGCAACCCACTCCAGTATTCTTGCCTGGAGAGTCCCATGGACAGAGGAGCCTACCGCCCAAGGGCTGTACAGCTGGACGTGACTGAAGCGATTCAGCACACACACAGGTTAAACACATGATTCGTCATCGTCCTTCATCAAAATCAGCCCTGGATTCTGATTTCTCAATTTGCTTTATGAAAATTACAATTTTCCCCACGATTCAACTTGAAACCACAGTCAGCCTTATCCTTTATTATCTTAAGGTTTCAGAATTTCAATATCTTATACTCTATGCTAATCTATCCTGCTTACTCACTGCTGCCAAGTAACGTCTTACATGCCCTTTAAAGTGGCGTCTCCATTGTATTTCAGACAATGTTATCAACTTGACAGAGACCTTCATGTTTTCAAACTTTTTCCCCCTAATATCCCACAGATCCTCTATCTTTTGCCCAAGCATTACATGCCTTTCTGCATCTGTGTCCTTTATCCTTCTTCCTTTCTTCCATCCACCTTAACTTCTACTTCCTCAACGTTACTTCTCCTGCTTCCACAACTAAATGTCACTACTGGGTCCAATGAGTAACTACATTCTGCTGCTACTTATCTTCCTCTCTTCTATAATCGTGTGTGTCTCCTATTCTCCAAACCAAGCTCTAAGTTTTTTTTGTGGGAACTGAGCATATTCTGTTATTTTCATGCCGCCTACAGGTTGCTTCTTTGCAGGCATAACAAATAGTTCTTCTCTGACATCATTTAGGGAAAATGCTAACCTTGCTTTCCTTCCTCACCAGTAATATGTATAGGCCACAGTATTCCTCATTATTACGTGTGCAGCTCCCAAAGGTACAAAACCTTATGGAGGAAAAGAGGCTGACTTTACTTCCCTGGGGATGAAGCAGGGTATGTGTACGTGCTCAGTCGCCCAGTTGTGTCTGACCCTTTGCAACCCCACGGGCTCCTCTGTCCATGAGATTCTTCAGGCAAGAATATTGGACTGGGTTGCCATTTCCTCCTGAGGGATCTTCCCCACCCAGGGATCGAACTCACATCTCCTGTACTGCAGAAAGATTCTTTACCATTGAGCCACCAGGGAAGCCCAAAGTGGATATAAAATGTTTTAATGACAGAATATTTTTTATAGGAATTAGGGCTATTGACTCAGAAAATGAAAGTCTCTCAGTCGTGTCCGATTCTTTACAACTCCATGGACTATACAGTCCATGGAATTCTCCAGGCCAAACACTGGAGTGGGTAGCCTTTCCCTTCCCCAGGGGATCTTCCCAACCCAGGGTTCAAATCCAGGTCTCCCACATTGCAACATGAATTCTTTACCAGCTGAGCCACAAGGGAAGCCCAAGAATACTGGAGTGGGTAACCTATCTCTTTTCCAGTGGATCTTCCCAACCCAGGAATTGATCTGGGGTCTCCTGCATTGCAGTCAGATTCTTCACCAGCTGAGCTATCAGGGAAGCCCACTGACTCAGAGACCTAGCCAAATTCCAGTCCAGGTAATTCATGCCTTGCTCCCTAGATCCCTCTGCTATTTCAGCTGGGTATGCTGGCTCCTCCACTCCCTAGCCCGGGTGGGAATGTGATGCACTCTATGAAACAGCTGCAACATGCCACCCAGGAGGACAGGTCTCACAGCACTAGGCACAAGAATCCCGAGGGTCCCTTACACACACCCTAGAAGTACTGTGGGACCTAGTTAGGGAATGTCTAAAATCCCAGAAGCAGAGATGCTAAATAAGCATTGGTATGAGCCACAAGAATTTTTCAACAGACATTTCTAACTTCCCTCCACCCTTCCTCCCCCAAAGCTTGCTACAGACAGTATGAATGAAACACTTACGTCCAGGATGGAGGAGAAATTATCCTCTCAAAGCTAAGTGCTATTTTTAAAACTCACCCTTTGTGTGTTCACTGTATATTTCTAACCCTGGTATCTCTAAATTTGGATTTAGCTGGTTTAGGTTAAACATAAAGTCTCTACCAAAAATAGTCTCCTACCTAAAATAGTCTCTCAAAGTTTGTAAAAGGTCAACACATACTTGTTTCATCTTATAAAATCATTATTACTTTAAAAGATCAAGTATCTCAGTGATACTTTGGCCATTCCTGTCCATGCCTGAAGCACTTTCTCTTCACAATGTCACTGGCAGACAACATATACTGTGACTATGAGCACCAAGTGGAGCACGCAGTGCTGTAAGTACTGCAATAATTGGTTCTCTGTCAAGGTGAGACATATACTTTCTTTCAAATAGACTTAAGGTTAACAATTTTTATTTCCCCTGTTCCTGATCATAAATACATAAGAAGCAGGGGGCAAAGTCAATCCAAAGAATTTTTTTTTCCTGAAGATAATTATGTGCAAAGCACACAAATATTAGTGAAAGTAGGTCTTAATCCTATTTATACAGGAGTCAAATAATACTCTGACACTTTTTTCCTTCTCTAATTCTACTAGAATGAAAACTGGCCAGAAATCAGGAGCTCTATGCTCAGATAACAGGAGTAGACTTTGACCTTGAAATCCTGCTGACAATCTGGAATTAGGATTTTTCCCACCCTACTTTCTAACGACTATACCAACCTTGAGTCACTTCTTTTGAAGTCAAAGAAGGCTTCCTCCTCGACAAAACTCCTATGTCAACACAAAAAAATTCTACTCTAAATTATATATATGTATATATTTATATATATATATATATACACACACACAAATACACACAGTATTATCCCCCTTAAACAAGTAATATAGTACTTAAAACAAAACTAGAGAGATCTTACAAATTAAAATGTTTTATAGATGCTACTGCTACTGCTAAGTCACTACAGTCGTGTCCGACTCTGTGTGACCCCATAGACGGCAACCCACCAGCCTCCGACGTCCCTGGGATTCTCCAGGCAAGAACACTGGAGTGGGTTGCCATTTCCTTCTCCAATGCGTGAAAAGTGAAAGGGAAGTCGCTCAGTCGTATCCGACTCTCAGCGACCCCATGGACTGCAGCCTACCAGGCTCCTCTGTCCATGGGATTTTCCAGGCAACAGTACTGGAGTTGGGTGCCATTGCCTTCTCTGTTATAGATGCTGCTGCTGCTGCTACTGCTGCTGCTAAGTCGATTCAGTCGTGTCCGACTCTGTGCGACCCCATAGACGGTAGCTCACCAGGCTCCCCTGTCCTTGGGATTCTCCAGGCAAGAATACTGGAGTGGGTTGCCATTTCCTTCTCCAATGCATGAAAGTGAAAAGTGAAAGTGAAGTCCCTCAGTCATGTCCGACTCTTAGCGACCCCATGGACGGGAGCCTACCAGGATCCTCCGTCCATGGGATTTTCCAGGCAAGAGTACTGGGGTGAGGTGCCATTGCCTTCCCCGGTTATAGATGCTAGGTTCCCTGTAATAATGGGGGGGGGGGGGAAATATTGCACAGTTAAGCATAGCTAGGGAGGTTAATAAGCACTTCAAGTTATCTTCTTGATAAATGTGAGTTTTCTCCCATTATGTAAATGAAGGGAATAAATGACTATTTTCCAGCCATCAGCTTGTGCTGAATTATATATCATATCATATTTAATCTGCTAATTTTGAGCTTTTCTTGAAACAATATAATGTACACAAATCTAAAAAATTCTGGGTTTCTAAATATGTATTCATTTACCATGATACGATATAGTTTTAGAAGTTATTTATTTATTCATTTATTCAATAAATGAGTTGTTTCCCTTGTAGCTCAGTTGGTAAAGAATCTGTCTGCAGTGCAAGAGACCCGGGTTTGATCCCTGGGTTGGGAAGATCCCCTGGAGAAGGAAATGGCAACCCACTCCAGTAACTTTTTAAAAAATCCACTCTAATTATCCTCCTGTCCTTTTTCTTTCACTTCAGATCAGATCAGATCAGATCAGTCGCTCAGTCGTGTCCGACTCTTTGCGACCCCATGAACCGCAGCACGCGAGGCCTCCCTGTCCATCACCAGCTCCCGGAGGTCACCCAGACTCGCATCCATTGAGTCAGTGATGCCATCCAGCCATCTCATCCTCTGTCGTCCCCTTCTCCTCCTGCCCTCAATCCCTCCCAGCATCAGAGTCTTCTCCAATGAGTCAACTCTTCGCATGAGATGGCCAAAATACTGGAGTTTCAGCTTTAGCATCATTCCTTCTAAAGAAATTCCAGGATTGATCTCCTTCAGAATGGACTGGTTGGATCTTCTTGCAGTCCAAGGGACTCTCAAGAGTCTTCTCCAACACCACAGTTCAAAGGCATCAATTCTTCGGCGCTCAGCCTTCTTCACAGTCCAGCTCTCACATCCATACATGACCACAGGAAAGACCATAGCCTTGACTAGGCGAACCTTTGTTGGTAAAGTAATGTCTCTGCTTTTGAATATGCTATCTAGGTTGGTCATAACTTTCCTTCCAAGGAGCAAGCGTCTTTTAATTTCATGGCTGCAGTCACCATCTGCAGTGATTTTGGAGCCCAGAAAAACAAAGTCTGACACTGTTTCCACTGTTTCCCCATCTATTTCCCATGCAGTGATGGGACCAGATGCCATGATCTTCGTTTTCTGAATGTTGAGCTTTAAGCCAACCTTTTCACTCTCCACTTTCACTTTCATCAAGAGGCTTTTTAGCCCCTCTTCACTTTCTGCCATAAGAGTGGTGTCATCTGCATATCTGAGGTTATTGATATTTCTCCCGGCAATCTTGATTCCAACTTGTGTTTCTTCCAGTCCAGCATTTCTCATGATGTACTCTGCATATAAGTTAAATAAACATGGTGACAATATGCAGCCTTGACGTACTCCTTTTCCTATTTGGAACCAGTCTGTTGTTCCATGACCAATTCTAACTGTTGCTTCCTGACCTGCATACAGATTTCTTAAGAGGCAGATCAGGTGGTCTGGTATTCCCATCTCTTTCAGAATTTTCCATAGTTTATTGTGATCCACACAGTCAAAGGCTTTGGCATAGTCAATAAAGCAGAAATAGATGTTTTTCTGGAACTCTCTTGCTTTTTCCATGATCCAGTGGATGTTGGCAATTTGATCTCTGGTTCCTCTGCCTTTTCTAAAACCAGCTTGAACATCAGGAAGTTCACGGTTCACATATTGCTGAAGCCTGGCTTGGAGAATTTTGAGCATTACTTTACTAGCATGTGAAATGAGTGCAATTGTGCGGTAGTTTGAGCACTCCTTGGCATTGCCTTTCTTTGGGATTGGGATGAAAACTGACCTTTTCCAATCTTGTGGCCACTGCTGAGTTTTCCAAATTTGCTGGCATATTGAGTGTAGCACTTTCACAGCATCATCATTCAGGACTTGGAATAGCTCCACTGGAATTCCATCACCTCCACTAGCTTTGTTCGTAGTGATGCTTTCTAAGGCCCATTTGACTTCACATTCCAAGATGTCTGGCTCTAGGTCAGTGATCACATCATCATGATTATCTGGGTCTTGAAGCTCTTTTTTGTACAGTTCTTCTGTGTATTCTTGCCACCTCTTCTTAATATCTTCTGCTTCTGTTAGGTCCACACCATCTCTGTCCTTTATTGTGCCCATCTTTGCATGAAATGTTCCTTTGGTATCTCTGATTTTCTTGAAGAGATCCCTAGTCTTTCCCATTCTGTTGTTTTCCTCTATTTCTTTGCATTGATCACTGAAGAAGGCTTTCTTATCTCTTCTTGCTATTCTTTGGAACTCTGCATTTAAATGTTTATATCTTTCCTTTTCTCCCTTGCTTTTCGCTTCTCTTCTTTCACTTAGTCACTCTTTTTTTTTTTTTTTTTTTTGTATTTGCCCCAAAGCTACATAAAAAAAAAAAAAAAAAAATAAGGTAGATAAGAAGTTGTTATTCCTCTTTTATCAGCTGTTCATACCTAATGACTCGGGGCTGTAAAATCCCAGAAACCCACCTTATTTAATAACTTCCTACAGATCCTGTTGCACTTAAATGATTCACTGAAAGAAAAAAATTGCACCTCTTTTCATCAGTGTTTGCATGCTTTCACGAAACTTTGTAAACCGTAAGTTGATCACTCAGGGTTAAAAAAAATTCATCTATTTTCCAATTCTCTCTTTATTAGCACTTACTGATTTCCTTGTTTCTCAGTATTGTATCTTTTCTATCCCTCTTTAAATTCAAAAGTGTTCATTTTCATAATACAGTTCCAAGATCACCTCCTCTGAAGTTCTCCCTTTCCTTTCAAACAACAGTTACCTCCTTACACCCCAGAATGAGTGAACATTTGCACTGTCTCACTTATCAACATGCCCTGATAACGTATTTGACTCCACATCTATTTTACCTTGAAATGAAGGACCTTTATCTTTGTATCTTTGTTTATCTAGCAGGGGTGTGGAACAAGCTAAGTGTTCTTTTGCTACATTGAAATTAAGAATTGAGTTCCCCAAAATTCAATTTTACTAGCAAATTTAAGTATTATTGGCAGAAACGTACAAAGCTTGGAAAATGCAATCTGGCAACATTTATCAAGAATTTTGATAATTCAACCCTCTAACTCATTAGTTCTCCTTTATGGATACTCCCAAGGAAAAGAATTAGAAATATGAACAAGTTTTACAAAACAACATTTACTATTATCATTTATCATAGCAAAGAAGAATAATAAAAAAAATAGCAATACTAAACTGATGTTTTCTTAGTGAAGTGTAATTCAAAGGATTTGTAGTCAGATAGGTAGACTTTGTAAAATTAAGACAAAAGACAAGACAAAAAATTGTGTATTTAAGTCCAGTATTCTGACAAACTAAGAAAGAAACAAAATCTTTACCATAATGTTTGGGGTAACTTAACTTTGAATGTGTCTTCTGTTTTTCTGCATTTCCCCAACTTGGTAACATTTTTATAATATTTTAAAATATTTTTATCTAAATTGGTAACAAATAATAAAAACTGGATTTTAGAGGTTTATCCAAAGTGTACAAGTCTCTCTGCAACAAATATGATCTTTATAATCTTTATATATATAAATCTTTGATATAAAAGCATATACAATTTGTTCTATTAAGACAAAAAATTCATCATAGTTTCTATAAAATGGCCAGAATGAATTTCACAAATCACTTCTCCCATATCTGACCTTTAAACTGCCATTTAAAAATATGATCAAAAAATCCCCTCTGGGACGCGATGCTGGGGAAAAAAATTAAATTAAAAATATGATCAAAATCCTTTCATGAAAAGAACATATTTTCTAAAATATTTAACAAAATTATAAAGTTACAGAATTGTTAAATTTCCAATTTCCTATTACATATCACACAAGAAAAAGTTCCCTGAAGAGGAGACATAAATAAACGCTTTAAAATGTGTTCCCTTTTCTAATATTGAAACAAGTACACTTCCCAGTCCTTTTTACCAAGTTTCAGAACGCAGCTGATAGATGCTGCGGCCTCTAACTGCCTTTATTAAAATATAACCACTCTAAGCAAATAATGCCCATGATTCGCATATCCAAAACTCATAAAATACCACCAAAATGCTTTTTAAAGTGAGCTCTGTTAAAAGAAAAGTGAAAAAGTAACAACCTTTGGAGAACAAATCGAAAATTTTAAAACCCTTTTTAAAAATGTAATAATGCCATGAATCTGGCATTACTGAAGAGGTCCTGATGGACACACAATGAAAATGTTACCCCATACTACTGAATCACTTCACATGGTTTTAAAAAAAGAAAATGTGGCAAGAATTTGTACATAGTTGCCCCCAAATTTACGGAATTATACAGAACTCCAACGAAGGATAATCTGTCATCTGAAAACTAATGGAATACTTAGAAAACTGTGAATACCTGGGAATTAATTCATTCAGTTAATGAATGCCACCTGACATGAAGCCTCAAGTCAATTATTTATTTCATATGTCACAGTCTTTGTTAATCATACGTCTATTTCAAGAGTCAGAATCTTATTTTTTACCCATTCAGTTGTCCACTTATTCAACAAACATTTACAAGTATATTCAATACTGTATTACTGTGCCAGGCACAGATCCAAAGATAAGTTTTAAAATGTTCACAAAATGCTTGAAAGTTACAGCATAAATAACGATAATATAAGGGGAGATGTGTGACAAGTTCCTAAAGAAACACAAAGAAGCTATTCAGGGGATATGAAAAATAATCGTATCTGTCTAGAGAAGCAAAGGAGGTGTGGAGAACTCAGAGCCAGCTTCACAGCGGAGGCAACGCCTGAACGGAGTCTTAAAGGAGAGGATTCCGCACCAGGTGTCCTCACTGCACCTGCAGGGTGTATCAGGGCTTTCTCTTCCTTTGAAAAGGCTGCTTTACTCTGCCTGGCCAAACATTTCTCCCTTTTCTGTCAGGCGCACTTACCATTTCAAACACAATCTCACCCATAAATCTCTTCAGGAAATCTATGATATCAGTCACCTCCAACCCACATCTATTATACACGGAAGGCCCTGTGAATACCTCTAGTAGAGCCCATAAAAGCTACGAGCACTATATTTATCAATCATATCAGATGCAGACTCCTCTGTCCATGGGATTTCCCAGGCAAGAATATTGGAGTTGGTTCCATTTCCTTCATACCTTTATACTATTTGTGGGTTTGATCCCTAGGTTGGGAAGAACCTCTGGAGAAGGGAATGGCAACCCACTCCAGTATTCTTGGCTGGAGAATCCCATTGACAGAGAAGCCTCAGTTCAGTTCAGTCGCTCAATCATGTCTGACTCTTTGTGACCCCATGGACTGCAGCACACCAGGCTTCCCTGTCCATCACCAATTCCCAGAGCTTGCTCAAACTCATGTCCATCAAGTTGGTGATGCCATCCAACAATCTCATCCTCTGTCACCCCCTTCTCCTTCTGCCTTCAGTCTTTCCCACCATGAGGGTCTTTTCCAATGAGTCAACTCTTCACAATAAGTAGCCTAAGTATTGGAGTTTCAGTGTTATCATCCAGTCCTTCCAATGAACACCCAGGACTGATCTCCTTTAGCATGGACTGGTTGGAACTCCTTGCAGACCAAGGGACTCTCAAGAGTCTTCTCCAACACCACAGTTCAAAAGTATCAATTCTTCAGTGCTCAGCTTTCTTTACAGTCCAACACTCACATCCATTCACGACTACTGGAAAAGCCATAGCTTTGACTAGATGGACTTTTGTTGGCAGAATTGTCTCTGCTTTGTAATATGCTGTGTAGGTTGGTCCTAACTTTTCTTCCAAGGAGTAAGCATCTTTTAATTTAATGGATGCAGTCACTATCTGCAGTGATTTTGGAGCCCCCCAAAATAAAGTCTCTCACTGTTTCCATTGTTTCCCCATCTATTTGCCATGAAGTGATGGAACCAGATGCCATGATCTTCGTTTTCTGAATGTTGAGCTTTAAGCCAACTTTTTCACTCTCCTCTTTCACTTTTATCAACAGGCTCTTTAGTTGTTCTTCACTTTCTGCCATAAGGGTGGTGTCATCTGCATATCTGAGGTTATTGATATTTCTCCCAGCAATCTTGATTCCAACTTGTTTCATCCAGCCCAGTGTTTCTCATGATGTACTCTGCTGCTGCTAAGTCGCTTCAGTCGTATCCGACTCTGTGCGACCCCATAGATGGCAGCCCACCAGGCTCCCTGTCCCTGGGATTCTCCATGCAAGAACACTGGAGTGGGTTGCCATTTCCTTCTTCAATGCATAAAAGTGAAAAGTGAAAGTGAAGTCACTCAGTCGTGTCCGACTCCTAGTGACCCCATGGACTGCAGCCTACCAGCCCCCTCCATCCATGGGATTTTCCAGGTAAGAGTACTAGAGTGGGTTGATGTACTCTGCATATAAGTTAAATAAGCAGGGTGACAATATATAGCCTTAATGTACTCCTTTCCCGATCTGGAATCAGTCTGTTGTTCCATGTTCAGTTCTAACTGTTGCTTCTTAACCTGCATACAGATTTCTTAGGAGGCAGGAAAGGTGGTCTGGTATTCCCATCTCTTTTAGAATTTTCCAGTTTGTCATGATCCACACAGTCAAAGCCTTTGGCGTAGTAAATAAAGCAGAAGTAGATGTTTTTCTGGAACTCTCTTGCTTTTTTGATGATCCAACAGATGTTGGCAATTTGATCTCTGGTTCCTGTACCTTTTCTAAATCCGCTTGAACATCTGGAAGTTCATGGTTCACATATTGTTGAAGCCTGGCTTGGAGAGTTTTGAGCATTACTTTGCTAGCATGTAAGATGAGTACAATTGTGCAGTAGTTTGAACATTCTTTGGCATTGCCCTTCTTTGGGACTGGAATGAAAACTCACATTTTCCAATCCTGTGGCCACTGTTGAATTTTCCATATTTACTGGCATATTGAGCATAGCATTTTCACATCATCATCTTTCAGGATTTGAAATAGCTCAACTGTAATTCCATCACATCCACTAGCTTTGTAGTGATGCTTCCTAAGGCCCACTTGACTTCGCATTCCAGGATGTCTGGCTCTAGATGGGTGATCACACCATCGTGGTATCTGGGTCATGATGATACCTTTTGTATAGTTCTTAAGTGTATTGTTGCCACCTCTTTTTAATATCTTCTGTCTCTGTTAGGTCCCTACTATTTCTGTCCTTTATTGTGCCCATCTTGCCTATCAGGCTATGATCCATGGGGTCGCAAAGAATTGAACATGACTGAAGCAACTTAGCACACACTACTTGCTATACCTAAGAGTTATTTTTCCAACAATAAGAAATTTAACAGTTTTGTATTTGGCTTTCACTTGCTACACTTCAGTACGAATTGACACACATAGCAGTGCTGTCCAAGAAGAAACAACGCAAGAAGCATCTGTCTTCCATTCTTCACTGGTCAGAGAAAGTGAGCCAGAGAAGGAGAATGCCTTTATCAGCAGGTTTCTCTGGGCTTTGGTTAAGGGCTGAGTGCCTTTTCTGAGCAACAAGTAAATCATTTAGAAGAAGTAATCCTAGGAACTCATTGTATATTGAGATATTTGTAATCAGTTAATATATTAAGTTCACCAAAGTATCTCATTCTTCTGTAATCACTTTCTACCATTTTAATAAGATTTTTCACTACATTGTTTTCCTTTCACAAATTAGCATGGGGAATGCCTTTTGAAACTTCCATTTGATCTTATGTTACTGCAGCAATTAAAACACTATCTTCTCTCACAAGTTGGAACCCAAACAGTCAATTTCATACATTGTGTTGGAAATATAAAATGTATAAGACATAGTCCTTTTTATAAAGGAACCTGAAGTTTAGCGGGGAGATGAATCAAGCACATACACATCAGTACAGAAAGGTTAAGTTTTTTGTAACAGCAATGAACAGGATGTGTGATGGCAAGATTCAGGCTTTACAGAAAACTGGGCTAAAATTATTGACTCTGCCATTTAGTAAGAGTAACTCTTTGTAACTATTTATAAATGGAGATAATATTGCCTCCCTAAAGGCTGCAGTGTGGATTAAATAAGTGAAATGAAGTGAAGTGGCTCAGTCATGTCCGACTCTTTGCAACCTCGTAGACTGTAGCCCTCCACGCTCCTCTGTCCATGGGATTTCTCCAGGCAAGAATACTGGAGTGGGTTGCCATTTCCTTCTCCAGGGGAATCTTCCAGACCCAGGGATCGAACCCAGGTCTCCCACATTGCAGGCAGATGCTTCAACCTCTAAGCCACCAGGGAAGTCTTAAATAAAATATCTTGTAAATATATACATGCCACTTAGAAGGCGTTCTTTAAATAATGGCTATAACATTTCTATTAGTTTATTATTATTGTTATTGATTTTGGTAGTAACAAGCAATCTCATATGTTGTTAACATGAGACAGTGTTAGAACAGGGGTTCACCTAACTATAAAAAAAAAAATCAATTATAATGTTCCGTGATTGTGTATAAATGACAATGCACGCTAAGTCGCTTCAGTCATGTCTAACTCTTTGCAACCCTAAGGACAGTAGCTCACCAGGCTCTTCTGTCCCTGGGATTCTTCAGGCAAGAATCCTGGAGTGAGTTGCCATGCAATGTACTGGAGGGGATCTTCCAGGACCCAGGGATCAAACCTACTTCTCTTATGTTTCCTGCATTGGCAGGTGGGCTCTCTACCACTAGCGCTACCTGGGAAGCCCCATAAACAACAATAGTTGATTTCAAAATCAAAACCCAACAACAGAGCTGTGCTCTCCCTCCTCCAAACCTATCAGTTTCCCTATCCTAAAGAAAGAGTTATAGAAATGAAAGGTCTACGAGTTCTCCTTAACAAGCATTGAGATACCTACTTTAACTGGAATCATGACCAGCGTAACCTAAAAAAATTTCCTACAACAAAAATAACTTTTTACTGATAGTTTTAACAAAAGTACCATATGAATAAAATAACTTTCATTCTAATCAGATATCTAAACCATTTTGAACACTCCCCAAATTGTTTATTTAGACTTTGGTACTTGAACTCGTCTGCATTATGGTTTTAAATATTTAAATTTATATTACATAAAAGCCTTCTTTCGTCTCCCTTGGCAGAAACAATCTTTCCCTCCTTGGAAATTCCACAGCACTTTATTCACGCTAGACTTAGAACACCACTTATATCTTCTATGATGTCTATTTGTGTAGATGGCCTTATTATTCCTAACATTCTGCCCATTTTAATCATTAAATATTTATCAAATAAAAACATAAAATGAGGTCACCTTTGTGAAGGTGCTTAGTAATCTATAAAATAATATAAAACATAAAGGTATATTTCAGAGTAAAAATATTTTGCTAAGACTCCCATTTAATATATCACAGTACAGTTCACTAAATGATACTACTATGACTTAAGGGCTTTAACACAGCTTTCCATGTAAACCACCAATGAACTAATTGGCAATTAACTGTTAATAATTTATGAAAAAATAAAACAAACACTGTACACACCATACTCCAATAAATGAGAAGGGTCAGATAAACTTAAAAAAAAAAAAAAAAAAGAAATACCAACCAACCCAGCCCTAGAGACACTAGGAGTTGGCCTGCCTCTGTATCAGCCTAAGGAGAAGACTTACAAATTAAGATTCTAGGTAAGAAAAGAAGTTAAATGTCCAAGAAAATCCTATTATGTGCTTTATCATAATTCATGATGGAAAAAACTCAGATTACTATATTTTAATTTTTATATTGAGTTGATATCCTTACTTAGGAACATAAATGCAGAATTCAGATTTCATAGCTGAGACCTAATTTTGTGTACATGGTCCAACAGTTCATAAAATCTTGATTCATGTTGTAGTTATATTAATCTAGGAATTAACAAAACCAGCAAAGATCAAAATTATCCACTTGCATTGTATCTGAAATTTTACATAAATATAAAATGAAACCCCTTTTTAATTTTACCAATAGAGGTAAAATATACTTGTAATAACATTATTTCAAGCTTCTACTGTACTTTTTAATATTTTACAAAACAACAACATGGTGTATCACAGACTATATAATAAGAAATGGTTTCTAAAGATCAAAAAATTCATCAGGAGATGAATGGCAAGAAATCAGTAGTGCCATAAAAAATTATGTACCACAAGTTTTAAAATGAGAAAATCACATGTACTATTTCTAAAGACATCTAACCATCAGAAGCTTCAATCCACTGGATTCTGAACTGCGATCACAGTCCTTCATAGACTTTTCATAATCTGACCATAACTTCATTACAAGAACATTAACATGGACAAAAAAATCAAAATAGCAAGGCAAATTAGCATTTGTTAACTACTAACCTAACTGGACGGAGGAGCCTGGTAGGCTGCAGTCCATGGGGTCGCTAAGAGTTGGACAGGACTGAGCGACTTCACTTTCACTTTTCACTTTCATGCATTGGAGGAAGAAATGGCAACCCACTCCAGCGTTCCTGCCTGGAGAACCCCAGGGACAGCGGGGCCTGGTGGGCTGCCGTCTATGGGGTCGCATAGAGTCGGACACGACTGAAGCGACTTAGCAGCAACCTAACTGATCAAAATGATAATTTATAATTCTCATCCTCATAATATGAGAAAATTATATTATCACTACCCACTATATACTAAGCATGTCTTCTTAGTATATGTTAGCAAACTAACAAAAAAAATTTTAGAGGACAGAAGTTACATATAAAAATCAGACGCTTGAAACATATCTACACTATTTTTTCTTTTAAAAACGAGTCAACTATAGTTGACTCTCTAAATCTGATCCATTGTATAATCAATGCTCCTCTCTATCTGATCCATTGTATAATCAATGCTCTTTGAACGTGTTAATGCAAAAGGAAAGAAATTCTTCAACACTGAGTCTCCCAAACATGATGTATGTGAGTAACAGCTGGGAGGTAACGTGACTGAAACTGTTTGCTCTAAATCCACTAAGTTCAAGGCACGGAATAAAGCATAGGTGACAGTATAAGTGGAGGTGCAAATGTGTCCAGGAATGTAGCCAAATTTTTGGCAATTCTCAATGGTCTTAGATGTACAGACAACGGCCTTTCTTCTTCAGCTGTAATGTTACACTTAAATAACATGGAGTTGGAAGGCCTGCTTGGTCTTTGAAACAAATAGGCATAAAACTGGGATTTACAAAAGGCATGGCATTTCAAATACAAACAAAAATCTGTACAAAAAATTTACATGTTTCACAAAATCTGCCATGTGCAACCAAAAAAAAATTTTCATTACCTTGGGGTGAAAATGTTATTTTGCATTTTACTCTACATTTCCCCTTAATTATTTAAAAATTTTTTCTGCAAAAGAAATTTTTTAAAATCATAATCTGGGAAGGGAGTGCTCTGAAAGGAGAATTCATATTTTTAACCACGAGCTCTTAGTATATAACCTTACAGACTTCTTTACATCCTGTATTTGCTTATTCTTTAGGAATTAACTAGGTATTTAACTCTTTTACAAACCACCTAACAGCCACATGTGATTCTTGTCACTCTGTACTGAGCCTCTCCTAACGTCCTCGACGGGGTAGGAATGTAATAGTAAAAAAAATGAAAGCATAGTGTTTTTCCATTAAGACTTTATAGCTTGAGTAGAGGTTTAACAAATGTATACACGCATAGGTACAAATATTCTATAAACTACTCTAATCAGCATGACAATACAAAATAAATTGAACATTTTGAAGGAAAAGTACAACAATATCTTATAGGTGAGCAGTAACAGATAAAATTGACACAGCATTTTGCATTTTAGAAGTGATTCTCATAAAATTCACTGAATCCTCAAAACCACCCATGACATCATACGGGGATTATTTTTTCCCCCACTTGACTAAAGAACAACCTGAGGTCAAAAAAGTTATGTGACAGAACCAAATTTACATACTGAGTACACTAGTAATAGAGCCAAGATTCAAATTGGGTTCTCACAGCTAAATCAAGGCTGCCAACTAGATTTGTAATTTAAACTGTCACAATTAATCTTTACAACAACCCAATGAGATAACAGCAGCTAATATTCATGGAATGCAGCTTAAGCCACTTAATTGTCACAAAAACCCTATAAAAGAGTTATTACTCAATTTTACGGATGAGAAAAGTGAGACTCACGTAAAGTGTGTAAACTGCACAAGATCACACAAATCACAGGTAGAGGAATCTGAACTTAAATCCAGGGCATCTAGATCCAGGGCATCTAGTTCCAGAGTCACTTTCTTCACCTCATTCTTCAGCAGATTAAGAAACCTGCTCAAAGTCACAAGAAATTTGCAAAGGGAGAACATGAAGCAAGCATTTTAGCCCTAACTACTTTCCCTAAATATAATTGAAACAATTAAGATCATTAAATCCAGAAGGGGCAAGGTAGCTGCGGGGTACATTGTTCTTGAAAGCAGAGTTTGAACAAGTGAGGAACATCAGCAGAAAAGCAGCAAGGAGTTTCAGCAGCCTAGAGAAGACTTATCTTCATACGTTTGAAGCAAAAGTAAAATGAAACGTATGTGAGCAGAGACAGGGGTGTTTACCATCCTGGTGTAGCCAGTATGAACGGTGGTGGATGAAAAGGGATGATTCTAATTAAGAAATTAGTAAAAATGAAACACAAGACATTTATTTTAAGAGAAAATGTTAAAGCCACAGAAAGATAGGAGATAGGTGTTTTAACACCTCTAAAAGAACTGATACCCCCACTCTTGCCAAAAGTACCAAGCATACAGGAAGATATTATACAAGCACTGAAAGAATCTGACTACATTTTTGCATTTTTCTTTTCTACACTAAACTGTCATGTACAATAGCAACTCCTTTTCACCATTAAAAATCTTCCTGTGGAGTAGAGAGAAGTGGAAAAAGAGACCATAATTGAGCATAAAGTGTATCCCATTAGTCCTCCTGTCCTGAATCTATGGTGCTGGTTACTTTTACACATAAGATGGTCCTCAGACTCATTAAAATCAGGTGAAAGAAATACAAACTTTCACTTAAATAAACTGAAATGTCAACCTAAAGTACACATTAAAAGCAGAATCTGCAAAAAAGAGGAGAAAAAAAAATATCATGGCAGAGACCAGACACAATGATACCAGATACTAGGAAGCAACACTTTTTAGAAGACAAATTAAAGAAGGAAAAGCAACCCTGATGGGATTTCTTTTCTCATTACTTAAATCAGGTCACTGAAAGGGGCTTACACTATGGCATTTTCTTCATTTTAATTTCATCAAACCATAAATTCCCATGAAAATATTAATACCTTAGACACGTGCTCACAATAATTGGAATGCCTAACCTTTCAGTATAAGTACTTTTACATGAGTTCAACAAAATAAAAAGAATGCAGTGAGACCCCTCCAAGTTTTTTGCTTATGTCAACAGCTATTTTATGAGTATGAATTATCTTTGCAGTTATAAAGCATATGTAATATACATTACATGAGTGAGAAGTCTTACTGCAGATGATCAAGTAAAGGTCTAAACTGCACTCAGAAACATCAAAATCAAGCTGAATTTCCTGGAACATAGCAACCATAAAATGTTCCTCCCAAAGCCATTACTGTTAAATATACCTTAATGAATTAAGTTCAAGTGTAACTACAATTGAAATATATGATTTAACTGAGTTATGACCTATTTTTCCTCTCAAAAGCAAAAGGGAATAATGACAGTTGTGAGACTTACATTTTTCCATTCCACGATTTTTCTGAAAGTTATTTCATAGTGGAGCTAAAGGCAAATTGCACTTAGTGACATTTATTTGCTTTAAAATATAGTTAGTTATGCTATTACCCACAGAAAAGATAAGATTTTAATAACAATTTATCAAGTAACAATTGTATTTGGTCACATTTTTAAAACTGCACAAACCAAGAAGCACTCAGGAAGGAAATATTATCTCAAAAGGTAATATGATACCTACAGCTACAACTATAACTAAATGACTTATTTACAGAGAACACAACCAACATACAACAGAACCAATGACCAACAGGACAAATGCACAATTAACATATAAATACCCACCCCTAGCAGAAAGCTTTTTGGTGTTGATAATTTTGGCAGCATATTCTTGTCCAGTAGGGATTTTCATACATCTTCTCACCACTGAGAATGCCCCCCTGAAAACCAATAATTAGCAGATCATCAATATAATCAGTTTGATATTCCATTAAAAACTTACATCTGAGTATTTTTACTGAATCTAGTGAAGTGTCAAATATCAGTGCACCGTACAGTAATATCTAGAAAACGAACAATTCTTCCTGAAAACTCAGACCTTCTTTAACGTTGAAGAACAAAAATAAATTTTACTTAACTGGGAGCACACATTATTAATCAACAAAATGAAAGGAACTGCCAATTATGACGACTCTTGTTTGCACATGAAATTTGAAAACATTTTATAATTCACACTCACACAGCACCAAATGCTCTGAGAAAAAATCCTGCAAAGAGCTGAAGAGGAGGAGCAAAAATCTGCTGCCTATTTATTTTGGTAGGAAAAAAAAATTAATGTGGCTCCAAGTAAGTAAATATGGCGATTGTTTTCATTAAAATAAATCTTAGGAACATTTGTGTGTGGTTTAACAAATCCTGCTGTGGTGATTTCTCTCTGCCCTGTTTTGGGCTGGGGGAGGGAGAGAGATTTGAATTAAGCTGCTCTTCCGACATATTCTCCATGTTTTAACAGCAGACAACACAAATATATAAGGATATGATCTTCATTACATTTAAAATATATTTACACGTCCTTTAATTCAACTGTAGAAAACAACAGCATACACATAAATGCACCTCTTCCTTAAGTAATGTTCGACATTAGCGATAGAGGAACTGGGGTTGGGTTTGATGCTACATAAATTAACGTTCATGGCTCGGCCCCTAGGTTCCTTTGCACAGGTTCTCAGTAGGTCTCCAATCTCCTTCCTTAACACTGCCAAGTAGTCCTGTCGGTCAGGTGTAGAAGGTCGTTTTTAAACAACATACAACGTTAGGTTACCCCTGGGAAGCACTCTCCTCGTCTCCAGAGGGCTTTTCCACTGCCTGTGTAAATAAATCCTCCCAGAGAACTCGAAGATGTTCACGTAAATCCTAGGAAGGGTGATGCTAAGCAAGTAATCTAGTGCAAGGAATAATAGTGGATATGGGACAGGGGGTCGAGTTCCTTTGGGAGGCTCTTTTCCTGGACAGAACAACTACTGGATGCGAAACAGACTCTACGCCAAGTTGAACTTTCGGCATCAATAAATATGGCACCGTCTGGGGCAGTGAGTTCTCATCTGAACGTGGGTCGTATGGCTGACTCGCCGGCGAACCCGGCGGCATCTCTATTTACAGAAAACGTGATCTATGTTGCATTTTACATGCGTTCTTGTTTCCTCTCCATACACACACGCGCACGCGCGCGCGCGCGCGCACACTTCTCAGGATGACAGCTACAACTGCAGGGATCGTAAATCCACTAAGTCTCTAGTGCAGGAGGGTGGGGGAGCGGGAGAAGGTGGGCTAAGGATTATCAGAAAGGGCCACAGCCGGGGTGGAAGGTCTTTCCCCTTCGTCGTCCCCTCCTCTTACTAAGACAACACCTTCCTCCGAGCCGACACACCGGGGGCCCTCCTCCCTCCCTCCCTCCCTCCCGTCTCCCAACTCCCTCGCCCCACGCGGGAGGCCCGTGGGTCGGGGGTAACGCGACCCGCCCTCTGCTGGAAAGGGGACGTGCGAGTACCCGGCAAAGGCGCTTACTTTCCGAGCTCCTCGAAAAGCTGATACTCGTCCGTGAACCTGGTGCAGGTTGTAGTCGAAGCCATCCTCGGTCCGGGCTGTCCCCCTGGCTGGGAGCACGGCGGACCAGACGAGAGCAGACGCGCGGCTTCCCCGGGACTCGCCCCGCGGCGCTGTCACCCAGGGCCGCCCTCACTTTCCTCGTCCGAAAGTAGCTCGCCGGCGAGGGAGTGTGCGCAGGGGCGGGGCGGGAGGGGAGATGACCAGAGAGGGTGGCGTGGGGTCTCCTCCCTGCTGTCCGCCGATCCTCCTCCTCCTCCTCCGGGCCTCGCTTCCTTCTTCTCCTCCCAACGCTCCGAACGACCCCTTTCTAGACCCTCTCCCCAGATGCAGGCGCAAAGTACTCAAGAAGAGGGGCCGGGAAATGGAAAACAGCCGGGCACGGGGCGAGAGGCGAGCAGTTGCGAAACGATCCGCACCGGGGCAGGAGGGGTAGAGGCGGAGGGGAGGGAGCCCGAGGGGGCGGAGGCCGCGGAGCCGGGAGCGGACGGCGCGAGCCCAGCTGCAGCTGTCAGCGGGCGCGGGCGCGGGGCGCGCCGGAGCCGGCCTCTCTCCCGCCCGCACCTCGGCGGCCTCGCGCTCCACACGAGCCCGCGGCGGCTCCGAGACTGCGCGGCGAGAGACAGAGCGCTCCACTCGGGCGAAGCCTCACCCGCCGTCCCCGGGCCTCCGCCTCCTCCCCAGCGCCTCCTCCCGCCGCTCCCTCCGCCTGCCAGCACCCCCTCCCTCCCGAAGCCCCCTCGTGCCGGTCTTATCCCTCGTGCAGGTCCTATCCCTCCCGCTAGCGACTCTCACCCTGTCCCTCCGCGGATTCCTCCTTCCCTCCCTCCCCGGGTCTCACACGCGCTCACGCCCGTCTAGGGAGAGACCAGGTGGGTGGAGGAGGATGTGCGGGGGAGACGCCTGGAGAGGGTGTAGGTGAAGGAGGCGAGACAGGAAAATTACAGTTAAGCCCGCAATTAGGCTTCTGCCGGAACATGGGGCCGACTTAGCGGGAAGAAGCGGGGCAACTCGTGGACTGCGGACACTGCGGCCGGGGGTCGCGGGGACCCCCGGCCTGGGTGTGGGCGCTGGGCACCAGGAACCGCCTCCCAAATCGGCGCCCGAGCCGCGGTGCCCTGGAAGGGCCAGAGGTGCAGGCGCTTCGTCTCGGCTTGAGTCGGTGTTGACACAGTGGGGGCCGGATGTGGGCAACTGGCTGCTTCCAGAGAAGGGTCCCGGCCTCCCCCAAGCCCCGATGTTGGTGCGCCCGCCCCGGCAGAAGCCACTGCGCCCGCTCCCGGGCGCTCTGCGCGGGGTTCCTCCCTCCCCCGCGGCCTCTTCAGCGAGGGGCGACGCCCGCCGCGCCACGTTTCACTTCTGATATGACGGCCGCCTCACTCTCCACCTCCGCCGCCGTTTTCTAGACTGGGTTGCTCAGACTCTGGCAATCCCCAAAAGCCTCTGCTTGGGCCATGATTGTGAACAGAAGGAAAGCGAACACTCGACCGCCGAGCCACACCTTCCCTCCTGAGTAACTCCCCGGTAACCTCCCGAAGTTCTGATAGTAAGGCGGTTTCTCGCGAGATTTCCTGCTCTGGCGGCGGGGGCGGGGTAGTGGGAAGGTTAGATGTCGGTCACGCGACCTAGTAGGGGCTGACGTCACTCGCATCATGTGAACAAGTCTAGTGCCTTTCGCTTTGCAAAAGGAAAAAGGCAAAGGAGAGGTTGCATGTACTCTGTGTGCTCAAAGATCTGATCGGATAGTGACACCTGGCTATACTCTGTACATGGCTGTTTGAAAAAGTACCTAGCAGTCCAGGAGCATGTTATTATTCAGCAGCCTATCTGTCACTGTTTACAGTAAACACGACAAAAATATTATCCATTACATTTAAAATAGATGAATTGCTGATAGCCGAAACTACCCATGGGCCTGCCTTCCAGTCCTGGCAGACCAAAACAAGAAGTCTTCTCCAAATTACTGCTTTTTGTTTTATAGCATGGGGAAACTTTGCAACTCGATTGCTGTTTGTTCACCCTCAGCATTATGTCAGGAACTCAAAATTTCACAGCTGGAAGGTGAACCATAACTAGGAGGTACAGAGAGTCTAAGATTGAAAGGAGTTACTGCTTGCTCCCAAAGGTTGCTTTTAACTAGTGAGTTTGTCCACGGTCACACATAACTTAAATCCATTTCCTGATCTGAAGAATGCTATTCTGCCAATAACAGCTTTTACTAGAGTTCTCAAAATGTTTACAGTTTTTTAATGCTTATAACAAAATTGAACTTTGTACATATTTTGATTTCTAATAATACAAAGAAAATGCTGTGTAAAATGAGCAATACAAGATGATACCAAAAACTATATGAAGAAAAGAAACAAGGTGTCTATTAATAATTTGCCTAGAAAGATGAAAAAAATCAATGTGGTCTAGGCTAAACATTTTTAATATATACCTTAAAAATTTGTCAACACGGTTCAAAAGTTATACTGTAATAATTTAATGTTCTCTGAATCTAAAAATTGAACAGAAGAAGTAAAATTAAAACAATAAATAAAGATAGAATTTTACAACTTGGGAAGAAAATTGTTTTTTAAATATTTGAGTAATGAGGCCTACATAATTACTATATTTATCTCAGTTATTTAAACTACCCACAATTGTAAATGGTTATAATAATTATGTGATACAATAAAACAAACATAACCTAGTTTTAATACTGATACATTACTAGACAATACAAGTGTGCTTTTTAAGCATACCCTGCTTAATATATATTCCTGGGCGCCGGGCACCAGGAACCGCCTCCCAAATCGTTCACTGTTCCCTGATCTATATTTTGTACTACTTAAAGTATATCTCTTATTTATTAAAAACTGCTGCTGCTGCTGCTGCTGCTAAGTCGCTTCAGTCGTGTCTGACTCTGTACAACCCCATAGACGGCAGCCCACCAGGCTCCCCCATCCCTGGGATTCTCCAGACAAGAATACTGGAGTGGATTGCCATTTCCTTCTCCAATGCATGCATGCATGCATGCATGCTAAGTCTCTTAAGTCGTGTCCGACTTTGTGCGACCCTACGGACAGCAGCGAATCAGGCTCCTCTATCCACGGGATTCTCTAGGCAAGAATAATAAAAAACTGAAGGTATGTCTAGTGCTTGGACCACCTATGACAATAATTCTTCTGAGGTTACTTACACTTGAAGTCCACATGGATTATCTTCTCTTGCCTCCTTCCTGGTCTCTGGCTTCTGCCCTTGCCGCCTCTCCTTCTGGAGCCAGAATGATCCTTTTTGAACCCTCAGTCAGAACAAACCATGCTTATGCTCAAAATCTGCTGAAGGCTTTGCACCATCTCAACTGGATGAAAAACAAAATTCTAAAAATGACTTATAAGGCCTTAGAAGATCTCTCCTCCACCCCTACTCCACTAGCCTTCTTACCGCAATTGGTGCCCTGGCTCACTCTCCTCTGGCCACACTCACTACTCCTGTTCCTGGAGTAGGGACTTTGCATTTGCTGTTCTCTGCTTCCCAGAATATTCATCTCTTAGTTGTCCTATCTCACTTCTTCACCTCCTTCCAATATTTTCTCAAATATTGTCTTATCGGGGTTGCCTTCCCTGGCTGCTCTATCAATTACTGCAACTCTTTCAAACATGATTTCCAGTCCCATTCCCTGCTTTATTTTCCCCTCAATACTTATTATCACCTACAGTACTACACATTTTTTTCTTGTTAATTGTTTATTCTTCCTAACTAGAATTTAAGCTCCCCAGGGGCATGAATTTCCCGCTGTTTTGTTCACCGCACAATTTCTAGCGACTAAAACAGTTTCTGGCACATAATAGCTGCTAGATGAACTTTGTTGAATGGATAGATTAATTATTTGGGGGTTTAGATTAATCACAGGTTTTATATTAAGGTCAAAAGTTGATAATTAACATACCATTAAGACTTCTTACTATGAAGGTTATCATTTTCAAAGTGGTCACAGTATCCCATCATTAAAAGTGTTTATGCACATAAATGAATTTTTAAAATACAGTAATAATTGACAGCAAGGGGAAAGAATCTAGTACTAATTTGCTTGTCAAGGAAGAAGGAATGTATTTCCTTAAATCTATTGGCCTTACTAAATTTTATATTGTAATAAAAGGCAGTGCCAAAGGTTTTAAATAACTAGATCTCATTGTGAAGACAAAAGTCAATGTAAGGAAATGAAAAATGTGGCTTGAAATGAATTTTTCATGTGCAAAATGGACAAAAAAATTTCTAAATAGTAGCTTATTTGGTTTCTCAATTGGTTTAATCACACAAAAATTGAGATCACTTGGTGTATTGCTTCCAGCTTCTAGATTTCTACTTTGTTATCATCTTTTAAAATTCACCCATTAATACTGGAAAGGCAATAACAGCAAATAAAGGAGAAGGGGTACGGGGTGCTGGTTGGTTGGACAACTGTTGATTTGAAAAGTAATCATAAGAAGAGCCCTGACACTACCTGGATTGCTAGACTTCAATCACATGAAGTCGTATCGGTGCCAAGAGGAAAAGGAACTCTTGCTGTAAATGTATCCCATCCCTTTTTTGTGATAGCATCAGCTGACAAACAGTAGCAAAGAGATTGAAGATTTGAAAATGATCACCATATACAAATACAAAATGAGAATAAAGGATAGAAATCTTATAATTAAACATTGCAAGACTTCAGTAGCCCTACTAGGAAGGGATAAGTTTCTAATACTTAAATGAGCAAAGTGGATATTCACAGATATTGATTTCCCCTTGCTAGAACGTTGCATACAGGAAACAATGAAATGATGACTATTTCCGTAGCTCCCTCAAAAGCAGAATCCATCTATAATAGGTAGATTTCCGTGAGAATTTTAGCAGGCTCTCTATTGTAAGCCACTCAGTAGATTTAGAGTCAGGAGGGAAAAAGCAACTTGCCCTTGCTTTTTTTCTGTTAAAGCAATCTGCTGTTGGTTTTTTCAGTTAGTCTTCCTAAGGTACAATAACCACATAGAGTCAGACACAAATACAGTCTACAAGGGAGTGGATTTTCTGTTCAAAAGGCAATGGCACCCCACTCCAGTACTCTTGCCTGGAAAATCCCATGGACGGAGGAGCCTGGTAGGCTGCAGTCCATGGGGTCGCTAAGAGTCGGACACGACTGAGCCACTTCACTTTCACTTTTCACTTTCCTGCATTGGAGAAGGAAATGGCAACCCACTCCAGTGTTCTTGCCTGGATAATCCCAGGGACCGGGGAGCCTGGTAGGCTACCGTCTATGGGGTCACACAGAGTCGGACACGACTGAAGTGACTTAGCATAGCATAGCATAGCATAACATCCATTTATGCAAGATAAACATGCAGATGAAATTAACTATTTATAAAACAAAAGATAGTAACAGAAATGTTTGCTTTGTTTCATCAGGTGCTATTTTTTTTTTTTTTTTACTAAAAATAAACATGCAACTAAATAAGAAAATAAGCAATATCCAAAAAGTAGCTCTTTCCCATCACTTTCAAGTATACTGGTTAATATACCTGATGCTTCATGAACATATATGCATATTGGTGATGGACAGGGAGGCCTGGCGTGCTGCAGTTCATGGGGTCGCAAAGAGTCGGACACGACTGAGCAACTGATCTGATCTGATCTGAACCACTGTTAAAAGAATTGTAGTAAGAAATTGTATTAAATACTATGGGTAAATGAAATAACTGGAGTCATAAGCAAATGAAACAAATTAGCAGATGTTGTCTTCCTCTTGAAACAGAGCAGGACCCTGTGGGGCTTCTAAACTCAGGAGCCTTTCTGTCCTCCATTTTCTTGTTTGTAGAGAATGGACTCCAGCTTCCATGACTTTCACTGAGTTTTAAAGAGCAGATGAGAACAACTGCTAATCAAGGAAGGAGCTGCCAAGAAGCCACCTGAGGCTACATTAAAGAAACCAGAGAAGCTCATCAAGATTTGTTGTTATTTAGTTGCTCAGGCTCCTCTGTCCCTGGGATTTGCCAGGTAAGAATCAGATCAGATCAGTCAGATCAGTCGCTCAGTCGTGTCCAACTCTTTGCGACCCCATGAACCGCAGCACGCCAGGCCTCCCTCGTTTCCTTCTCCAGGGAATCTTCCTGACCCAGGGATCAAACCCCATCCTCCTGCATTGCAGGCGGATTCTTTACTGTTGAGCCAATAGGGAAGCCCAATCAAGAAGATTACTTGAGAATAGCTTAGAGGAGTGCAGCCCCTGCACACACCCTCATCATGTCAGCATCCCCACCCTTGAATCATTGCTATGAAATGCCTCATCAAATCCTCCTGGGATGGGACACATAATTTTTCAGGGCAGGAGCCACTGTGTCCCCCTTTCTCTGGAAAAACAATAAAGCTATTCTTTTCTTCTTCGCCCAAAACTCTGTCTCCAACATTCAATTCGGCACCAGCGCACAGAGGCCAAGCTTTCAGCATCAGTCTGCACTGGTAATGACTCACTACTGTTGCAACACTTACCACTCCAACAATTAGAGTATTGGTCCCTTCGTGGTAAGGAACAGCTTTTCAGTTCCTCACCACGGCACTAGCACAGGACTTGCACCTTAAAAGATGCTCAAAAATACCTTTTCTTTTTAAAAATGAGTATATGTTATCATCAGTCTTTGTCTTCCAAAGTATTAAAAAAATCTTCAATCTTTAATATGGTATTGAGTCCTCTTTGTTGCTGTATTTAGTGGATCCTTTTCACTCCTTGCATAACTTGACCTCTCTGTATCACTTCATACTCTTGACCTGAATTCTCTGTCGGTTTCCATGTCTGATAACCACATTCTACATTCACAGCAACTCACTGTCCCACCACACTTCTATCTGCTCTTTTTCTCAGGCTCATTCCTGGCTGCTTTTCTCTACCTATATGGTAACTGCTTGTTCTTTGGTGTCCACCACCTTAGGCAGTTCTTTTTCTTATTTTACACAGCTTTCCCAGGCCTCCTGAATAACTCTTATTCTCCTGATTACTGTCTGGCTTAAATTTGCTTCTCCAGGTGTAGGTTCTTACACAAGGGGAGGGAGTTATTGTGGCCAAGTTATTGTCTCAGAGAGAAGGATAAGGAAGTAGAGAAGCAGGATAAAAACATAAACAAAAAACCCAGCGTGTGCCTTCAGGCAAAGTCCGAGGCTCAGCCTGATCTACCAGCAGCTTGGAGCCTTTCAGGCGAGGACTCTCCTGATCCTTCACCAGGCAGTCATTGACCACCAGCTGTGGGGGAACGGAGAGAGAAGGGATGTAAACTCCCAAGGGGTCAAGTAGGGCCCTCCTTGCTTTCAGGCACATGGAAAATGAAAAAGGGAAAAACCAAGTCTGCTAGATATCAAAATGCTAATGACTGAAATCTTTATCTCCAACTCCCACCTCTCTGAGAGCTTCAGATTTGTGTTGCCAGTCCCCATTAGAAAATACTTTCCAGAGAATCTGCCTCTATTTCTGATTAATCTCCCAGACTCCCTCTCTACCTGCACCTCCTCCATATCTCAGCAAAACTTGAGGGTCGCCTGTAACAATCCCTCTCCCTTCCTCCCACAGCCAGTCATGAGTCCACACACTTCATGTCATTCCCACTGTAAATGCTTTCTTTTAGGCCATCAATTTTTCTCACTCATATTAAGGCATTAGGTCACCCTTTTGTGAATTCACACTAAAGAAATCTAATGTATCTTTCCTCAGTGATACCATTATTAACTCAACACATATCCTTCTTTTTTAAAAAAAAGGCCCAAATCTTTAGTACACTCTATCCTGCATTTTCTGATTGGGACCTGGGTAGTTTCATAGATTGATCTCTCTTGTCGCTGTCCCATACCTTGTTTCAAACATTCCTAGAATTATCTATCCACTGCACTTCATTTCTTATCACTGGCATTCTAGACCAAACCATCATTATCTCTTAACCAGTTTGCCAAAACAATCTCCTAACTGCTTTAATTTGTGCTCATTGAAATTCATCTTGATAAGCATCTAACTATCTAGTGGCCCATTTATCTAAAGCACACAGAGCTTCATCCTGTTTTTCATTCTGAATTCCTTTCAGGGTGCACTGTCTGCAGGCCACTACAGTGGGTTGTGATTTAACCCTTATATAACTGGATGATGAGCAAGGCCCTTCATTGTTTTTCCCTTCACATTCTCCATCCTCCTCCTTTAGGTCATAAATTCAACCAAGGTTTGGGAGGCATTTAGTGACTGATTTGTCCAATGGTGCTGCTGCTGCTGCTAAGTCGCTTCAGTCATGTCCGACTCTGTGCGACCCCACAGACAGAAGCCCACCAGGCTCCCCTGTCCCTGGGATTCTCCAGGCAAGAATACTGGAGTGGGTTGCCATTTCCTTCTCTCCCGTATGAAAGTGGAAAGCGAAAGTAAAGTCGCTCAGTCGTGTCCGACTCTTAGCGACCCCATGAATTGCAGCACACCAGGCCTCCCAGTCCATCACCAACTCCTGGAGTTTACTCAGACTCATGTCCATCGAATCAGTGATGCCATCCAGCCATCTCATCCTCTGTCATCCCCTTCTCCTCCTGCCCCCAATCCCTCCCAGCATCAGAGTCTTTTCCAATGAGTCAACTCTTCACATAAGGTGGCCAAAGTACTGGAGTTTCAGCTTTAGCATCATTCCTTCCAAAGAACACCCCGGACTGATTTCCTTTGAAATGGACTGGTTAGTTTTCCTTGCAGTCCAAGGGACTCTCAAGAGTCTTCTCCAACACCACAATTCAAAAGCATCAATTCTTTGGCACTTAGCTTTCTTCACAGTCTGACTCTCACATCCATACATGACCACTGGAAAAACCACTGGAAAAACGACTAGACGGATCTTTGTTGGCAAAGTAATGTCTCTGCTTTTCAATATGCTATCTAGGTTGGTCATAACTTTTCTTCCAAGGAGTAAGCGTCTTTTAATTTCATGGCTGCAGTCACCATCTGCAGTGATTTTGGAACCCCACAAAAATAAAGTCTGACACTGTTTCCACTGTTTCCCCATCTATTTGCCATGAAGTGATGGAACCAGATACCATGATCTTCATTTTCTGAATGTTGAGCTTTAAGCCAACTTTTTCACTCTCGTTCAAAAATCAAGAGGCTTTTTAGTTCCTCGTCAGCCCTGTTAAAAGCCTAAAAATCCTCTAGATTGTCTGCCCTACTAGTCAGATTTCTATTATGATGCAGAAAATGTTCTCCCTTGTTGAATGTTCCCATACATAGAGAAGCACTAAAATCACTAAGGTGTCTGTTATGTAATTAGCAGTAATCTTTTGCCAAGATGTTTGCTTAACTATGGGCTTCCCAGCTGGCACTAGTGGGAAAGAACACGCCTGCCGATGCAGGAGCCATAAGAGACACAGGTTCCATCCCGGGTCATGAAGATCCCTTGGAGGAGGGCATGGCACCCCACTCCAGTACTCTTGCCTAGAGAATCCCATGGACAAGGAGCCTGGTGGGCTGCAGTCCATGGGGTCGTAAAGAGTCAGACACAACTGAAGGGACTTAGCACACATGCCGATGCTCAGCTGTATGTATTTCTTGGCCCCCGAATTCATATGTATACCAGTTCCTTTCCTACCTCTTTGGAACAGTTCCTCAGACCTCTCTCTTTGGCTATAGTCTGCAGTAAGAAACTGAATAAAACTTAAACTCACAGCTCATGTAGTGTGATTTTTTTTTTTAAGTTGACACTCTTTTAATTTAAATATCTTCAGAGGAAGGTAGCATCTCCTCCAACATTCTTCATTTTCAAAACTTTACTTTTTCAAATAATCAGTGGTTTAAAAGTGAAGTTACCTTTGCCAAAAGTTGAGATTTCTTTTTTCATCATGTAGGACAACACCAAGGATTTGCTGCATGCTATATATCAGATAGACAACACAAACTGGACTCAGAATAGATAATAAAATATACTCAATTTACTACCATCAACCATGTATAATTACAATAACTTCTGTCCCATTTGCTTGATAGGTCATGTTAATTTATTACTATTTATTACAATTTATTATTCAGATACTATTTATTCATTTCCTAGATCATCTGCTGCTGCTGCTGCTGCTGCGTCGCTTCAGTCGTGTCCGACTCTGTGCAACCCCATAGACGGAAGCCCACCAGGTTCCCCCGTCCCTGGGATTCTCCAGGCAAGAACACTGGAGTGGGTTGCCATTTCCTTCCCCAATGCATGAAAGTGAAAAGTGAAAGTGAAGTCGCTCAGTCGTGTCCGACTCTTAGCGACCCCATGGACTGGAGCCTACCAGGATCCTGTGGGGTGCCGTTGCCTTCCCCGTCCTAGATCATCTAGGCATCTGATATTTCTTATCTCTCTGATTATTTGCTTCACAGAGTGATAGCTTACAGTGAACGATGTCAGATTTGTGATCTCTGAAGAACAAGACTTAGCTTCAGGACCAGCGACCAGGCTTGAACACTCAAGAGTTTTTGTGTAGCAGAGTTTCATTGAAGTAAAAAAAGGGACAGAGAACTCTTCTGACATAGACATCAGACAGGGGCTGGAGAGTGCCCCCTCTCTAGTCTAAGTAAGGGAGTTATATAGTTTATAATTGGTTATTATAATAAATCAAAAGAAAGTCTCAAGATTGTAAAGATCTTACTAGACCCACTCCCATAATTTACATTTTAAGATAACAGGATTAGCCAGAAGGATTTTAGGAAGGAGAAACTGTCCTCAAGCAGGATACATTGTTGTTGTATAATCCTTCAAAAGTGAAGTCACTCAATCCTGTCCAACTCTTTGTGACCCCATGGACTGTAGCCCACCAGGCTCCTCCACCCATGGAATTTTCTAGGCAAGAGTACTGGAGTGGGTTGCCATTTCCTTCTCCAGGGGATCTTCCCGACGCACGAACTGAACCCAGGTCTCCCTCATTGCAAGCAGATGCTTTACCATCTGAGCCACCAGGGAAACCCTGTATAATCCTTAGTACAGAATTTAAACTGAGTTGTTTGTGGTTTAACCATCAGTTCCAGGCCTAAAGAAAAAAAATGTTTTAGGTGTCTAAGACTAAGGAATGTGGAGGGAAAAAAGGCATTTGTCCTTTCCTCCTAGAGAATTTCAGAGCCCTATCTCCTCTACGAGAGTTCCAGACCCCCCTCTTTCTTGGGGACCCTGGACTTCCTATCAACCTGCCTAGGAATTGACTCTCTCAAGAGCTTGATTGACATGCTCATTTATTCCTTCAAAAAGCAAAAAGAGAAGGGGCTTTAAAAATCTATTTGCTCAATGAGATAATGCATGTGACCAAACCTACCCACCAAAATCTGCACTATTGTCCTTCTACAGAAACAGGGGTGGATCTGGACACATCAGATCAGATCAGATCAGATCAGTCGCTCAGTCGTGTCCGACTCTTTGCGACCCCATGAACCGCAGCACGCCAGGCCTCCCTGTCCATCACCAGCTCCCGGAGGTCACTCAGACTCGCATCCATCGAGTCAGTGATGCCATCCAGCCATCTCATCCTCTGTCGTCCCCTTCTCCTCCTGCCCCCAATCCCTCCCAGCATCAGAGTCCTCTCCAATGAGTCAACTCTTCGCATGAGGTGGCCAAAATACTGGAGTTTCAGCTTTAGCATCATTCCTTCCAAAGAAATTCCAGGATTGATCTCCTTCAGAATGGACTGGTTGGATCTCCTTGCAGTCCAAGGGACTCTCAAGAGTCTTCTCCAACACCACAGTTCAAAAGCATCAATTCTTCGGTGCTCAGCCTTCTTCACAGTCCAGCTCTCACATCCATACATGACCACAGGAAAGACCATAGCCTTGACTAGGCGAACCTTTGTTGGTAAAGTAATGTCTCTGCTTTTGAATATGCTATCCAGGTTGGTCATAACTTTCCTTCCAAGGAGTAAGCGTCTTTTAATTTCATGGCTGCAGTCACCATCTGCAGTGATTTTGGAGCCCAGAAAAACAAAGTCTGACACTGTTTCCACTGTTTCCCCATCTATTTCCCATGCAGTGATGGGACCAGATGCCATGATCTTCGTTTTCTGAATGTTGAGCTTTAAGCCAACCTTTTCACTCTCCACTTTCACTTTCATCAAGAGGCTTTTTAGCCCCTCTTCACTTTCTGCCATAAGGGTGGTGTCATCTGCATATCTGAGGTTATTGATATTTCTCCCGGCAATCTTGATTCCAACTTGTGTTTCTTCCAGTCCAGCATTTCTCATGATGTACTCTGCATATAAGTTAAATAAACATGGTGACAATATGCAGCCTTGACGTACTCCTTTTCCTATTTGGAACCAGTCTGTTGTTCCATGACCAGTTCTAACTGTTGCTTCCTGACCTGCATACAGATTTCTTAAGAGGCAGATCAGGTGGTCTGGTATTCCCATCTCTTTCAGAATTTTCCATAGTTTATTGTGATCCACACAGTCAAAGGCTTTGGCATAGTCAATAAAGCAGAAATAGATGTTTTTCTGGAACTCTCTTGCTTTTTCCATGATCCAGCGGATGTTGGCAATTTGATCTCTGGTTCCTCTGCCTTTTCTAAAACCAGCTTGAACATCAGGAAGTTCACGGTTCACATATTGCTGAAGCCTGGCTTGGAGAATTTTGAGCATTACTTTACTAGCGTGTGAGATGAGTGCAATTGTTCGGTAGTTTGAGCAGTCCTTGGCATTGCCTTTCTTTGGGATTGGGATGAAAACTGACCTTTTCCAATCTTGTGGCCACTGCTGAGTCTTCCAAATTTGCTGGCATATTGAGTGTAGCACTTTCACAGCATCATCATTCAGGATTTGGAATAGCTCCACTGGAATTCCATCACCTCCACTAGCTTTGTTCGTAGTGATGCTTTCTAAGGCCCATTTGACTTCACATTCCAAGATGTCTGGCTCTAGGTCAGTGATCACACCATCATGATTATCTGGGTCTTGAAGCTCTTTTTTGTACAGTTCTTCTGTGTATTCTTGCCACCTCTTCTTAATATCTTCTGCTTCTGTTAGATCCACACCATCTCTGTCCTTTATTGTGCCCATCTTTGCATGAAATGTTCCTTTGGTATCTCTGATTTTCTTGAAGAGATCCCTAGTCTTTCCCATTCTGTTGTTTTCCTCTATTTCTTTGCATTGATCACTGAAGAAGGCTTTCTTATCTCTTCTTGCTATTCTTTGGAACTCCGCATTTAGATGTTTGTATCTTCCCTTTTCTCCTTTGCTTTTCGCTTCTCTTCTTTTCACAGCTATTTGTAAGGCCTCCCCAGACAGCCATTTTGCTTTTTTGCATTTCTTTTCCATGGGGATGGTCTTGATCCCTGTCTCCTGTACAATGTCACGAACCTCATTCCATAGTTCATCAGGCACTCTATCTGTCAGATCTAGGCCCTTAAATCTATTTCTCACTTCCACTGTATAATCATAAGGGATTTGATTTAGGTCATACCTGAATGGTCTAGTAGTTTTCTCTACTTTCTTCAATTTCAGTCTGAATTTGGCAATAAGGAGTTCATGGTCCGAGCCACAGTCAGCTCCTGGTCTTTTTTGCTGATTGTATAGAGCTTCTCCATCTTTGGCTGCAAAGAATATAATCGATCTGATTTCGGTGTTGACCATCTGGTGATGTCCATGTATAGAGTCTTCTCTTGTGTTGTTGGAAGAGGGTATTTGCTATGACCAGTGCATTTTCTTGGCAAAACTCTATTAGTCTTTGCCCTGCTTCATTCCGTATTCCAAGGCCAAATTTGCCTGTTACTCCAGGTGTTTCTTGACTTCCTACTTTTGCATTCCAGTCCCCTATAATGAAAAGGACATCTTTTTTGGGTGTTAGTTCTAAAAGGTCTTGTAGGTCTTCATAGAACCTTTCAACTTCAGCTTCTTCGGCGTTACTGGTTGGGGCATAGACTTGGATTACTGTGACATTGAATGGTTTGCCTTGGAAACGAACAGAGATCATTCTATCGTTTTTGAGATTGCATCCAAGTACTGCATTTCGGACTCTTTTGTTGACCATGATGGCCACTCCATTTCTTCTGAGGGATTCCTGCCCACAGTAGTAGATATAATGGTCATCCGAGTTAAATTCACCCATTCCAGTCCATTTTAGTTCGCTAATTCCTAGAATGTCAACATTCACTCTTGCCGTCTCTTGTTTGACCACTTCTAATTTGCCTTGATTCATGGACCTGACATTCCAGGTTCCTATGCAATATTGCTCTTTACAGCATCGGACTTTGCTTCTATCACCAGACACATCTACAGCTGGGTATTCTTTTTGTTTTGTCTCCATCCTTTCATAGGCAGAATATATCTTCCAAAGTTCCCTGCCTCCAGATGATGTTCTTGGCAAAGATGTGTGAGCAGAAGTGATGTGTGTCACTCCAGGTTTTGCCCCTTCTGCATGTTCTTTAATGTTCTTCACATTTCCTAAATGACAAACTAATTCTGTTAGCAGTTTGTAATCATCATGTTGAAGACAGCAGAGCCACTGTCAGCCTGGGTCCCTGAGCATAAGGGCTGAGTTGCTGCTAACCCAGAACTCTGGTCTAGATCAAAGAAATAAACTTCCTGTTTTTAAGAGAGCTGAGTTTTGAGGATCCTATCTTTTTTTTTTCTAGGTTGGTCTACCATATCAAAAACAAAGTATGTAAATAAAACTCTTAAAATCAAAAGTCCTGGACAGATAGAAAGTATCACTATAATTCAAAGATTATGAGTAAAATTACAAATAAATGAATGAATGGAAATAGGTGATTTGGGTTATGACCATATTTTGTTTTTTCTACATCATACTAGTTTTCACTAGTGTGATAACTGAGAGTTAGCTTTGTTACAGAATGGCCCAACTCCAGTCAGAACACATATCTATATGGTTCAAGTTAAAAAATAAATATTAATGAAAGAACCAGTTTACCCTTCTCACTTCCTACTACATACACACACAGTCCTATTTTCATTCAAAGGGACATATTCTTAGAATTTCTGGAAGATATAGCAATACCCTGCAAAGAGTCAGGCACATCTCTCTCTAAAACCTCCCATTTTCAATGCTTTATTACATCTGTGGGGGAAAAAAAAAGCTTCAATTAGTAGCTTATTTGTGAGCAACACTTCTTTTCACAATTATTTGGCTCATTTAACAAAGAAGCTGCTGCTGCTGCTGCTAAGTCGCTTCAGTCGTGTCCAACTCTGTGCGACCCCACAGACAGCAGCCCGCCAGGCTCCGCCATCCCTGGGATTCTCTAGGCAAGAACACCGGAGTGGGTTGCCATGTCATTCTCCAATGCATGAAAGTGAAAGGTGAAAGTGACGTCGCTCAGTCATGTCCGACTCTTAGCAACCCCATGGACTGCAGCCTACCAGGCATCTCCATCCATGGGATTTTCCAAGCAAGAGTACTGGAGTGGGATGCCATTGCCTTCTCCTTTAACAAAGAAGACATGCCCTCAAATTAAGAGTGAAAAGGTGTTTTTGAAGGTGAAGGCAATTAAGCTGGGTGCATTATCGAAGTACATAGGAAACAAAACAAAGAACTCCTGCAGCATAAATGTGAAGGCTTGTGCCACTGCTTGAGAAACATTTATACTATAAATTGTGTGTTTGTGTAGTGGGCCAGAGAGTCTGAGGATGTAATGTAGAGCAAAGTAAATAGTAATCCTACTTTTATAGGGCTTGCTTTTGAGCGGGGGAGATAGGCATTAAATCACAAATAGGCATTAATTATTTGTAAAAAAATTAAATAATATGAAGGAAGAATATAGGGAGCTATGAAAATGTATATTATTTGTCTTGGTGGGTAGGAGAAGGATGAGCAAAATGAGATCTGAAGGATAAGTAGAAATTAACTATATAAAAGAAAGCACAGAGCAAAGCATTCTAAAAGATGGAATACCACAAATTCAAGGAACTAAAAGAGGTGCATTGGATTAGGTTGCAGTGAACAGAATAAGGCCACAGGAGTGGATCAGAGAGGCTCTCATGGGGAACTTAAAACCATATGAAGAACAATATGGAAATACTGAAAAGGTTTTAAGAATGGAAGTGACATTCTGCATCATAAATTCATTCTGACTGCCATGTGGAGGATGAGTGTTAGCAGTTGAAAGAGATCAGCTTAAAAGGCAAGGTAAAGGAACGTAGAGGCTTGGATTTAGGTGATGGTACTAGTGAAAATAGAAATAAATGGATATATAAAACATACTTGGGAAAAGTAATATTAAAAAGGTGAAAGATTTATATGATCTGAAGAGAAACCAGAGTATAGGGAAAACTAATTTAAAAACAAAAACATTGATAATTGAAATCAACTATGTTAATATGAAACTCAAGTATTTTGGCCACCTCATGCAAAGAGTTGACTCATTGGAGAAGACTCTGATGCTGGGAGGGATTGGGGGCAGGAGGAGAAGGGGACGACAGAGGATGAGATGGCTGGATGGCATCACTGACTTGATGGACGTGAGTCTGAATGACCTCCGGGAGTTGGTGATGGACAGGGAGGCCTGGTGTGCTGCGATTCATGGGGTCACAAAGAGTCGGACACGACTGAGCGACTGATCTGATCTGATATGATCTGATGTTAATATGAATTAGACAAAACTGCAGGCTATTGATGTTAACAATATGTAAATTTATTGATGTGACATAGGTTTTATTTTTTGTTTTAGGAAAACTCTGGCCAGGTAATCAGATCAGATCAGATCAGATCAGTCGCTCAGTCGTGTCCGACTCTTTGTGACCCCATGAACTGCAGCACGCCAGGCCTCCCTATCGGAAGCAGAAGATATTAAGAAGAGGTGGCAAGAATACACAGAAGAACTGTACAAAAAAGAGCTTCAAGACCCAGATGGTCATGATGGTGTGATCACTGACCTAGAGCCAGACATCCTGGAATGTGAAGTCAAGTGGGCCTTAGAAAACATCACTAGGAACAAAGCTAGTGGAGGTGATGGAATTCCAGTGGAGCTATTCCAAATCCTGAAAGATGATGCTGTGAAAGTGCTGCACTCAATATGCCAGCAAATTTGGAAAACTCAGCAGTGGCCACAAGATTGGAAAAGGTCAGTTTTCATCCCAATCCCAAAGAAAGGCAATGCCAAAGAGTGCTCAAACTACCGCACAGTTGCACTCATCTCACACGCTAGTAAAGTAATGCTCAAAATTCTCCAAGCCAGGCTTCAGCAATATGTGAACCGTGAACTTCCTGATGTTCAAGCTGGATTTAGAAAAGGCAGAGGAACCAGAGATCAAATTGCCAACATCCACTGGATCATGGAAAAAGCAAGAGAGTTCCAGAAAAACATCTATTTCTGCTTTATTGACTATGCCAAAGCCTTTGACTGTGTAGATCACAATAAACTGTGGAAAATTCTGAGAGAGATGGGAATACCAGGCCAGGTAATATAGTACTATAAATCAGTAAATAACTTTACAGACTGCTTCAGGAACTCTCTTCAGATCAAGTTTTTAGAAACATTAATCTGCTCTCCTAATCAAATAGCTTGATCATCAGGTTAGTTGTCCAGACTAATTTCACAGTATCCACCAGTTTTAAACTTTGCCCAGTTCTCCATTTCCCTTCTTGAAAGATTGCTTATACCTCTTCAGCTCAGACCTCAAATCCTATAAATATCTCACCTCTAAGTATCTATTTCTGAAACACTGCTAAGGCCCTGTCAAGATGGTATTCTCCCTATTTTAATGAGTTGGGAGTACTTTATTAACAGATTGTCTGAAGATATTTTGAGGAACTCAACAATAAACTATAGGAAGTAGTTTCACAAACATTGGCTTAGTCATACAATGAAACATATGAAGTATTAAATTATGTTGCAGCAAAGTACCGGCATTGAACAATATCACAACATATTAACTAAAAATTCAAGTTACTAAAGATTTTACTTTAACCCCAGTGTGATATGCTTGGTTGTTTGGAAGGATAGATAGATAGACAGAGAGAGAAAATTCTCAAAGGACAACCTTCTAAGTTTTAATTGTGCTTATCTTTTGGGATAAGAATATGAATGATTTTTTCCCAATATTTTGGAATTTTTCTTCATTGAATACATTTGTGTAATAAAAATAATGAATGTTATAAAGAGATAAAACTTTTGAATTTCCATATATTTGGGAATTGAAATATGTATTCCAAAATCAAAAAGTTAACTCTGTGGTTTCTTCCTTAAAGTTTTCTTGTTTTGGTGATGGAGAAAATGGATGGAGGAATAGTAATAACTACTTCCATGGTACAGTTTCACAGTAATCATGTAAGACAAATGACACTTTTCATCTTATGAGTGAAAAATTGGGACTAATTTAAATAACATTACTTCTCACTAGAAACAAGGGCCAGTTCAAGTTTTACTTTCAAGAGTGTCTAAAATACTAATTGGTAGCATCTGTTGAGTATTTACCATGACTCATGACTCTCTGAGATAGTTTTCTATTGCATTAATTTTACAAATGAGTCAACAGGAACAGATCTGTTCGTCTTGAGGAAGTGACAAGCAAGATAAGGAATCAAACCCAGGTGAGCTGAGCCACAGAGCCTGTATTTTAAATCATTATATGTTATCTTCCATATTTTTATTTATTTTTACTTTACATGCTGCAGCTAGACACTCATACATATATTTTATATTTTTCAAATGGCTAACTCTGAAAATACCTAGCTACTTAGGACTGGCTGCTCTTTAAGGGGAGTGACAGTGTGGAAAGAAAAATGGACTACAGAAGTCACTTGGCTTCAGGGGAAAAGCAGCTGAATTTTCTGCTTCACTAATTAACTACACCAATCCCCAAGTGTCAAATAATATTAACCAGTCAACAGTTGCTTTTCCAGAGAGCTAGGTGACTCATTTTCTAAACATACTGCTTATGTAGCTACCACCTCCTGCTGCAGAATTTTGGCTGAGCCCAACCTTCCTCTCTCTCTTGGAGGTCTCATCTCCAGTTTTTGCTTCTTCCTGGCTCTGGTACCCTCATTCCTCAGCTTAGTTTCTTATTTAACCTCAGGGCTAATCCAGGTTAGGCTATATCTGCAAATGTGACTAAATGTTAAGATGGGGAATTTAATGATAGTATTCTAAGTCTTTGTTATGTGACAGCCTGGATGGAGGGGAGTTTGGAGGAGAATGTGTACATGTACACACACATATATATAGCTGTATATATACATATATATACATATGTATATATGTATACACATATATACACACACATATATATATAGCTGTGTCACTTTGCTGTCTACCTGAAACAACATTGTTAATCAGCTATACTCCAATATAAAATTAAATGTTTTTTAAAAAATCCTAAATCATAACTAGATATTACAGTGGCTAGAGGGAAACCCCTTTCCTAAGGAAATGTTGGAAAGAAGAATCCTTGGAGGCCATCTCATTTCCTTAGCACATTTCCAAGGTCTTCTTCCTGAACTTCAATTCAGGCTCTTCCAACAGGCTGGTAAAGCCATATTAAAGGTAGTACTCAGACACATAAGGAAGGGTTCACAATTATGTGTCTTTTATCAACCGCGACCACTGCCACCTGCTAAAGTCTACGTGATCTGGTAGTGTCTCTATCACTCTGCTGCTCCTGCTAAGTCACTTCAGTCGTGTCCGACTCTGTGCGACCCCATAGATGGCAGCCCACCAGGGTTCCCCGTCCCTGGGATTCTCCAGGCAAAAACACTGGAGTGGGTTGCCATACCCTCCTCCAATGCATGAAAGTGAAAAGTGAAAGTGAAGTCACTCAGTCGTGTCCGACCCTCAGCGACCCCTGAGGGTCGTACTAATAACCAAGGACTCCCAATGACTGGAGCTCTCCTGGTGACTCAGATTGTACAGAATCTGCCTGCAGTGTGGGAGACCCAGGTTTGATGCCTGGGTTGGGAAGATCCCCTGGAGGAAGAAATGGCAACCCTCTCCAGTATTCTTGCCTGGAGAACCCCATGGACAGAGGAGCCTGGCCGGCTACAGTCTGTGGAGTCGGAGAGAGTTGGACATGCCTGAGCAACTAACCCTTCCCAGTGACTAAATCCAGGTAACTTGACCCAACCATCATCTTCATGGGAATCTACATAACCAATTATGTATATTTTCTTTTTTTTTTTTTTTTACTATTAGAGGGTCAGTCTTAACTTTAGTACATGATAATATGCATGTGCTACTTATTTTAGGAAATATCAGGGATAGAAAAGAGTCCCTGATCTTGAACCTCTGATGTAATTTTGGGGCTTCTCTGTGTCAAGACCAGTGTTTTTCAAAATGAGACCATCCCATACTCTTGAGGAAATCACCCATGGGTGTGTTAAAAATGCAAATTCCTTGGTCTCACCTACTGAATCAGACTTTGCATTTTATTTTTTTTTATTTTTTTTTTGCAGGGGAAAATGGACAAAGGAAAGGATCAATGAGGGTGGGAGGGAAATGGGAAGAAAGAAGGGGAGTGATGGTGGGGAGGAGTATATGTAATTTCTTAACCAATGGCTTTCTGTTTTTAATCACAAAGAACACTTAAAAAAAATCATGGTGAATTCATCTTGTATTAGGAGGTTTGTTCTCGAAATGAAAAGTTCAGGAAACAAAAAGTCCAGTTTGGGTGTCCTCATCTTTAGGCACATCTTGGTATTTTGTATTGGTAAGTCTATCTTTACCACAATATATTATTTAGGACAGGATCACATTTGTCACCGCTTCCTCCCTACTACCCAAAGTGGTACCAAACCCACAAAATAGTCAATAAACCTCCACAGAGTGAGCAAATAAGTCTTTTTTTTTTTTTTTTTAAACTCTCCTGAGTGAACTGAATTTTTTGAGGCTCATAAGTAAATATGTTTTCCTCTTTACTTTGTCTATTACAGCCAGATTATATGAGTGGGGTGTTAGTCTCCCACTATTATTGTATTGCTCTAGAGAATGTCCTTTAGTTTTTGTTGGAGAAATGGTTTAGTGGTGCAAAATTCTCTCAACTTTTGCTTATCTGTGAAGCTTTTGATTTCTCCTTCATATTTGAATGACATCCTTGCTGGATACAATAATCTAGGCTGTAAGTTATTTTCCTTCATCACTTTAATTACGTCTTGCCATTCCCTCCTGGCTTGGAGAGTTTCTATTGAAAGATCAGCTGTTATCCTTATGGGAATTCCCTTGTGAGTTATTTGATGTTTTTCCCTTGCTGCTTTTAATATTTGTTCTTTATATTTAATCTTTGTTAATTTGATTAATATGTGTCTTGGGGTGTTTCGCCTTGGGTTTATCCTGTTAGGGACTCTCTGGATTTCTTGAACTTGAGTGGTTATTTCCTTCTCCATTTTAGGGAAGTTTTCAACTATTATCTCCTCAAGTATTTCCTCATGATCTTTCTTTTTATCTTCTTCTTCTGGAACTCCTATGATTCGAATGTTGTAGCGTTTGATGTTATCCTGGAGGTTTCTGAAATTGTCCTCATTTCTTTTGATACGTTTTTCTTTTTTCTCGTCTGATTCATTTATTTCTAGGATTCTATCTTCTAATTCGCTAATCCTATCTTCTGCCTCTGTTATTCTACTATTTGTTGCCTCCAGGGTGTTTTGGATCTCATTTATTGCATTATTCATTATGTGTTGACTCTTTTATTTCTTCTAGGTCCTTGTTAAACCTTTCTTGCATCTTCTCAATCCTTGTCTCCAGACTCTTTAACTGTGATTCTATTTTGATTTCGAGATTTTGAATTAATTTCGCTATCATTATTCGGATTTCTTTATCAGGTAGATTCCCTATCTCTTCCTCTTTGGTTTGGTTTGGTGGGCATCTATCCTGTTCCTTTAGCTGCTGGGTATTCTTTTGTCTCTTCATTTTGTTAAAATTGCCAAATTTAGAGTGTCCTTACTATATTCTGGTAGTTTGTTGAATTCTCTTTATTGAGGCGGTTTACAGGTCTTTTCAATATCTGATCTCTGCCTTGTTACAGAGGGGGCGGAGATGAACACCCAAATCTAAACCGGCCAGGTTCAGGTACTCAGATAATCCTCAGAAGCACAGACTTGGTTGAGTCTGCGTTTTATGCCCTTCCCAGATCCGAGTAGCGCAGGTGATGAAATGTTCAGCGAGCGCAGCTGCTGCGACTTATCGCCTCTCCGCCGCTCAGTTTTCTGGGTATACAAACAGCGCACTTTCTCAGGCAGATGTTGACCATCCAGAGCCCCAAGAAGCGTGAGTCAGCACAGAAACCTACTCACAGTTCCGTTAGACAGTGTCTCTCTAGGGCTATAATTGCCCGCCTCTGGCCCTGGCTGCCTGTCACCGGAGTGGGACGGCCTGCAGCCGGCCAACTCTGTGCAGCCCTTTGTTCCGTAGGTAGTCCTGGTGGTGTCTTAAGTTAGGGCTGGCTCTTGATGTAGTAGATAACCGACAGTCTGGTTATTTCGCTCAGATAGCGCCCGAGATAGCCAGGCCAAATCCTTTCTCAAAGCAATGCAGGCCTCGCCGCTCCTCCTAGCCCAGCCCCCGTTTGCCAATAGCAAATGCTGGTGTCCGCGCCACTTCTCCGAAAAAGGAGTTACCGCAGGGCTCGTTTTCTCATTTTGAAGACAATGAGTTGTCTTTCTAAGTGCCTGATGTCCTCTGCCGGCATTCAGAAGTTGTTTTATCGAGTTTATTCAGCATTCAAATGTTCTTTTAATGGATTTGTGGTGGAGAAAGTATTCTCCCCGTCTTACTCGTCCGCCATCTTAGCTCCTCCTCCTGTATATTTTCTTAAAACTGCCTTTCTTTGACCTCTTCAATTCTAGTTCTGGTTTTCTCACTGCTACTCATCATTCATTTTTCTGCCTGTTCTTCTTTTCTTGTTTTCTTTTTACTTAAATGTAGGCCTTTCTGACTACTTTGGAGTGGATAACACTGCTAAAGCCCTTGACTCTTGCCTCCATGTAGGTAACTCCCAAATCATGATCCCAAGCCCCATAGCTCTCCAGAAATGCTCATCCTTATATCTCACTTCATGCTTTGATGTCAAAGTGTATTCTTCTCAAAGCTTCAATTTATGTTAATGGTGCCATTTCCCCACTATTCAAAAATCAATCCTTGGAGTATCATTTGATTTCTTCCTTATAGTTTCCACTTCCAACATTATCACAGCCTGTAGATTTTATATTAGGAATATCTGTATTAAAAATACCTGTAGGGATTTATTTCTTCCCATTTACAAGCCAGCATCATAGGACTGTTTTACCCACTGAGCCTTCTCTTCTAATGATCAGCCTATTTTCCCCAGTCTTCTGTGATTTCCATTAGTCATCTTCTATATTAAAAAGGTGTGTGTTTGTGTTAGTCACTCAGCCACGTCCGACTCTTTGTGACCCCATTGACTGTAGCCTGCCAGGTTCCTCCATCCATGGGATTTTCCAGGGAAGAATACTGGAGTGGGCTGCCGTTTCCTTCTCCTATGGATCTTCTCAACCCAGGGACTTAACCCGGGTCTCCCGCATTGCAAGCAGACACTTTACCAACTGAACCACCAGGGAAGCCATTAAAAATGAAGCCATGCTAAAAACTGAGACCTTAAATGTTCAGGCTCATCTGCATTTGTCCCATAATAACTATTGTTTATTTAGGGTCTACAATGTGCCAAACACTCTACTAACTTCTTTATATATATTGTTTTTAATACTTTCAATAATCATGAAAAGTAAGATTTATTATATAATCAGATCAGATCAGCTCAGTCGCTCAGTCGTGTCCGACTCTTTGCGACCCCATGAACTGCAGCACACCAGGCCTCCCTGTCCATCACCAACTCCTGGAGGTCACTCAGACTCATATTCATCAAGTCACCTAGTATATATTTGGGCAAACAACTCAATTAATAGGATGTTTGCTTCCATAAGGTCACACCATAGGAGGCAAATAGAGCTGTTATTTGGTTCAGGTCTCTTGAATTCGAAAGCCTCTTCTGAGAATTTGATACATGACACTACAAACATGTATAAACCAGATTAAAACTGGATAAAAATTAAATTTTTGTTTTATATGTTACTGTATATCAGGAAAAATTTAAAGGTCAATCCCATGAAGTTAAGAAACTCACTGCTAGAATTCTTATTGATACAGAAGGAAGTTAAGTAAAAATACAAGAAAATAGATATTACTGTAACCTATTCTAAATTTCTTAGCTCAGATTCAAGAAGTGGTAATTTCCATATTAGATGTTTGTAATGTTTCTGATAATCAATTAAAAAAAAAAGATTGTGCTCAATAGCAGGTACTTAACTCTTTAATCTTTTTCAATTTGATAAGTATAAATAGTATCTCAATATTTACTGTGAAATTTCTTTGATTATAAGTCTGAATATATATATATATATTTCATGGTCAGCTATATTTTTTTGTGATTTGTTTTTTGGATCTTTGCTCCTTTGTTTTGTTCATCTGTCTGTTATTTCTTTGTGTTGATAAATAAACTCCACTAACTCCCTGGCAAAAAAAAAAAAAAAAAAAAAAGAAGTGGTAATTTCTTTAATCTCTCCCCAATGGTGAAAGTGCTGCACTCAATATGCCAGCAAATTTGGAAAACTCAGCAGTGGCCACAAGACTGGAAAAGGTCAGTTTTAATTCTAATCCCAAAGAAAGGCAATGCCAAAGAATGCTCACACTACTGCACAATTGCACTCATCTCACACGCTAGTAAAGTAATGCTCAAAATTCTCCAAACCAGGCTTCAGCAATATGTGAACTGTGAACTTCCAGATGTTCAAGCTGGTTTTAGAAAAAGCAGAGGAACAAGATATCAAATTGCCAACATCTGCTGGATCATTGAAAAAGCAAGAGAGTTCCAGAAAAACATCTATTTCTTCTTTATTGACTATGCCAAAGCCTTTGACTGTGTGGATCACCACAAACTGTGGAAAATTCTGAAAGAGATGGGAATACCAGACCACCTGACCTGCCTCTTGAGAAATCTGTATGCAGGTCAGGAAGCAACAGTTAGAACTGGACATGGAACAACAGACTGGTTCCAAATAGGAAAAGGAGTACATCAAGGCTGTATACTGTCACCTTGCTTATTTAACTTACATGTAGAGTACATCATGAGAAGTGCTGGGCTGGAAGAAGCACAAGCTGAAATCAAGATTGCTAAGAGAAATATCAATAACCTCAGATATGCAGATGACACCACCCTTATGGCAGAAAGTGAAGAGGAACTAAAAAGCCTCTTGATGAAAGTGAAAGTGGAGAGTGAAAAGGTTGGCTTAAAGCTCAACATTCAGAAAACTAAGATCATGGCATCTGGTCCTATCCCTTCATAGCAAATAGATGGGTAAACAGTGGAAACAGTGTCAGACTTTATTTTTTGGGGCTCCAAAATCACTGCAGATGGTGATTGCAGCCATGAAATTAAAAGACGCTCACTCGTTGGAGGGAAAGTTATGACCAACCTAGACAGCATATTAAAAAGCAGAGACATTATTTTGCTAACAAAGGTCCATCTAGTCAAGGCTATGGTTTTTCCAGTAATCATGTATGGATGTGAGAGTTGGACTGTGAATAAAACTGAGCACAGAATTGATGCTTTTGAACTGTGGTGTTGGAGAAGACTCTTGAGAGTACCCTGGACTGCAAGGAGATCCAACCAGTCCATCTTAAAGGAGGTCGGTCTTGTGTGCTCACTGGAAGGACTAATGCTGAAGATGAAACTTCAATACTTTCACCACCTGATGCAAAGAGCTACTCATTTGAAAAGACCTTGATTCTGGGAAAGATTGAGAGCAGGAGGAGAAGGGGGCAACAGAGGATGAGATGGCTGGATGGCATCACTGACTCAATGGACATGAGTTTGGATAAACTCCAGGAGTTGGTGATGGACAGGGAGGCCTGGCGTGCTGCAGTCCACTCAAAGAGTTGTACACAACTGAGCGACTGAACTGAACTGAACTGAATTTCTTTAATGACCATGTGTTTATTTATATTCAAACAGTGATTGTCACTGTAAGAAGGAAAACTGTCTACCTTACAATTAACAGGGGCTGGGGCATCCTCTGGATAATGTGCGAAATGGATGTTTGTCAACGCATGATTATATGAAAGATTATCTGTAATGACCCATGTGCTAGAGTGAGTTGGCCTCTCATGTAAAACAACAGAAAGACAGCACAAAATAAATAAATAAATAACTCCCTATTTGGCCACCTGGGAGGGAAGTAAATATGTCTATGAACATGGTTCTGTGAAGACTCAAGATGCTACAGTTTATGAAAAAGCAGAGGTTTTCTCCACCCTATAAAAATGAAACAAAACAGAACAAAAAAGCTAGTGAGGTATACACTACTTCCCAGAGAGGTCTTATTAATAAATCAAGTGTTTCCATTCTTGCTGTTGTTTATTCCTTTGTTTCTATCCTTTTTGCCTTCACGTCATTACACTGTTTTTATGTAAAACTTCTGATTCCTTCTTTACCACCTTTCAATTCTATATTTATAAATTGTTCTAATGAAAGACAAGGCATTTTATATCAAGCAGTACAGTCTATAGTCCACTCCACAGAACTCATTATGCATAGGAAGTGAATGAAAATTAAATTCACTCTGGATGCAATTGAAGGCAATCCTTTTTGTTCACTAAAGAATTTGTTAGCCTCTGAAGCGAAGATCAATCCAGAAGTAAAAAGAAGGCACATTGGTGTATTCAAATGTCAGTTGAATACAGATTATTGCCAGAATTTTATCAGACTGCATAAGTGATTCCTAAGATACTATTTTAAAGCCATTATTTATGTAACTAATTACAAGTTTATCTTTTTAAGTGTCAAGAATGAGCTTGAACTATCTTAAGCAAAATGGAAGAATTTATTACACAAATTCAAGGATATTTTACAAAACACAATAGGAACAAACTTTTGTCTCAGAGAGTTTTGGAATTTAGAAATGAAAAAACCATCAAAGAGTTAGCAGTATTCATACTCCATGTCTCATTTATACATCTTTCTGTGTATATATTCTAGTTCACATGTCATAAAATGGCAAGGCAATCACATAAGACTGTATAGGTTGTTGACAACACAAAGGTATCCAGTGTTGGTTACAGTCTAAATCACAATCTAGCTCTAGCCAAGCTGTGACCCCTCAGGGTTGAGTTGTCCTAAAAAGGGTGACTTTTTCTAGTTTCTAAAAGGCAGCATATGGGTAAGTGGCTGCTGTGGCTGCTGCTGCTGCTGCTGCTAAGTCGCTTCAGCCGTGTCCGACTCTGTGCGACGCCATAGATGGCAGCCCACCAGGCTCCCCCGTCCCTGGGATTCTTCAGGCAAGAACACTGGAGTGGGTTGCCATTTCTTTCTCCAGTGCATGAAAGTGAAAAGTGAAAGTGAAGTCACTCAGTTGTGTCCAACTCTTTGCAACCCCATGGACTGCAGCCTACCAGGCTCCTCTGCCCATGGGATTTTCCAGGCAAGAGTACTGGAGTGGGTTGCCATTGCCTTCTCCGATGGGTAAGTGGAGACCCCATCAATGCTGCGGCTTTGCGTATTTCAGGTCCAGTCACACAAAGAAAATATAATTCAAACTACAAATCTCTAGTAAAGAGATTTCAGTTGATTGTGTCATCTACTTCTGGTTCAATTAGCTATGATTTAGAAGGTAAGGATATATATTTTAAAATTGTGAATTAGTCTCTGGTGGGTAGGACAATTATCCACAATCAGATCAGATCAGATCAGATCAGTTGCTCAGTCGTGTCCGACTCTTTGCGACCCCATGAACCGCAGCACGCCAGGCCTCCCTGTCCATCACCAATTCCTGGAGGTCACCCAGACCCACATCCATCGAGTCAGTGATGCCATCCAGCCATCTCATCTTCTGTCGTCCCCTTCTCCTCCTGCCCCCAATCCCTCCCAGCATCAGAGTCTTCTCCAATGAGTCAACTCCTCACATGAAGTGGCCAAAATACTGGAGTTTCAGCCTCAGCATCATTCCTTCCAAAGAAATCCCAGGGCTGATCTCCTTCAGAATGGACTGGTTGGATCTCCTTGCAGTCCAAGGGACTCTCAAGAGTCTTCTCCAACACCACAGTTCAAAAGCATCAATTCTTCAGCACTCAGCCTTCTTCACAGTCCAGCTCTCACATCCATACATGACCACAGGAAAGACCATAGCCTTGACTAGGTGAACCTTTGTTGGCAAAGTGATGTCTCTGCTTTTGAATATGCTGTCTAGGTTGGTCATAATTTTCCTTCCAAGGAGTAAGCGTCTTTTAATTTCATGGCTGCAGTCACCATCTGCAGTGATTTTGGAGCTCAGAAAAATAAAGTCTGACACTGTTTCCACTGTTTCTCCATCTATTTCCCATGTAGTGATGGGACCAGACGCCATGATCTTCGTTTTCTGAATGTTGAGCTTTAAGCCAACCTTTTCACTCTCCACTTTCACTTTCATCAAGAGGCTTTTTAGTTCCTTTTCACTTTCTGCCATAAGGGTGGTGTCATCCGCATATCTGAGGTTATTGATATTTCTCCCAGCAATCTTGATTCCAACTTGTGTTTCCTCCAGTCCAGCATTTCTCATGATGTACTCTGCATATAAGTTAAATAAACATGTTGACAATATACAGCCTTGACGTACTCCTTTTCCTATTTGGAACCAGTCTGTTGTTCCATGACCAGTTCTAACTGTTGCTTCCTGACCTGCATACAGATTTCTCAAGAGGCAGATCAGGTGGTCTGGTATTCCCATCTCTTTCAGAATTTTCCACAGTTTATTGTGATCTACACAGTCAAAGGCTTTGGCATAGTCAATAAAGCAGAAATAGATGTTTTTCTGGAACTCTCTTGCTTTTTCCATGATCCAGCAGATGTTGGCAATTTGATCTCTGGTTCCTCTACCTTTTCTAAAACCAGCTTGAACATCAGGAAGTTCACGGTTCACATATTGCTGAAGCCTGTCTATGCCCCAACCAGTAACGCTGAAGAAGCTGAAGTTGGAACGGTTCTATGACGACCTACAAGACCTTTTAGAACTAACACCCAAAAAAGATGTCCTTTTCATTATAGGGGACTGGAATGCAAAAGTAGGAAGTCAAGAAACACCTGGAGTAACAGGCAAATTTGGCCTTGGAATACGGAATGAAGCAGGGCAAAGACTAACAGAGTTTTGCCAAGAAAATGCACTGGTCATAGCAAATACCCTCTTCCAACAACACAAGAGAAGACTCTATACATGGACATCACCAGATGGTCAACACCGAAATCAGATCGATTATATTCTTTGTAGCCAAAGATGGAGAAGCTCTATACAATCAGCAAAAGCAAGACCAGGAGCTGACTGTGGCTTGGACCATGAACTCCTCATTGCCAAATTCAGACTTAAATTGAAGACAGTAGGGAAAACCACTAGACCATTCAGGTATGACCTAAATCAAATCCCTTATGATTATACAGTGGAAGTGAGAAATAGATTTAAGGGCCTAGATCTGATAGATAGAGTGCCTGATGAACTATGGAATGAGGTTCGTGACATTGTACAGGAGACAAGGATCAAGACCATCCCCATGGAAAAGAAATGCAAAAAAGCAAAATGGCTGTCTGGGGAGGCCTTACAAATAGCTGTGAAAAGAAGAGAAGCGAAAAGCAAAGGAGAAAAGGAAAGATATAAACATCTGAATGCAGAGTTCCAAAGAATAGCAAGAAGAGATAAGAAAGCCTTCTTCAGCGATCAATGCAAAGAAATAGAGGAAAACAACAGAATGGGAAAGACTAGGAATCTCTCCAAGAAAATCAGAGATACCAAAGAAACATTTCATGCAAAAATGGGCTCAATAAAGGACAGAAATGGTATGGACCTAACAGAAGCAGAAGATATTAAGAAGAGGTGGCAAGAATACACAGAAGAACTGTACAAAAAAGAGCTTCATGACCCAGATAATCATGATGGTGTGATCACTGACCTAGAGCCAGACATCCTGGAATGTGAAGTCAAGTGGGCCTTAGAAAGCATCACTAGGAACAAAGCTAGTGGAGGTGATGGAATTCCAGTGGAGCTATTTCAAATCCTGAAAGATGATGCTGTGAAAGTGCTGCACTCAATATGCCAGCCAATTTGGAAAACTCAGCAGTGGCCACAAGATTGGAAAAGGTCAGTTTTCATCCCAATCCTAAAGAAAGGCAATGCCAAAGAGTGCTCAAACTACCGCACAATTATCCACAATACCTCTACATTTTTACATTTCAGACTGCACATTACTCTCTAACTCTCAGAGATTTCCTGAGTCAATTACTTATGAGATTTATATCAGAATTGAAAGTATGCCAGGAGCAATTGAAACAACCTAGATTTGGAGCAAAACTAGTCCTTTTCTTCTCTCCACATATGTAAAATTCTTTAGGGGTTGGCTTTGCATTTCTAGGGGACTGGAGATCCATTGATTCTTCAATTAAAATATAAGATGCGGGTTTTGAAATATTTGTGTTGTATGTTTCCTCCAAAATAATTTTTGTCTTCCTCTAATGGTTACCAGCGGGGAAGGCAATGGCACCCCACCCCAGTACTCTTGCCTGGAAAGTCCCATGGATGGAGGAGCCTGGTGGACTCTAGTCCATGGGGTCGCTAGGAGTCGAACATGACTGAGCGACTTCACTTTCACTTTTCACTTTCATGCATTGGAGAAGGAAATGGCAACCCACTCCAGCATTCTTGCCTGGAGAATCCCAGGGACAGAGGAGCCTAGTGGGCTGCTGTCTATGGGGTCGCACAGAGTCGGACACGACTGAAGCGACTTAGCAGCAGTAGCAGCAATGGTTACCAGATTCAGCAAATAAAAATAGAGCCCACCAGTTAAATTTTAATTTTACTAAATATCAGGTAATGAATAAGTATGCCCCATGTATGAATTTCAGATAAATGAAGCTCCAATATTTTGGCCATTTGATTCAAAGAGCAGATTCATTGGAAAAAATCCTGATGCTGGGAAAGATTGAGGGCAGGATGAGAAGGGGATGACAGAGGATGAGATGGTTGGATTTCCTCACCAACTCAGTGGACATGAGCAATGTATATGAGCAAGCTCTGAGAGATAGTGAGGGACAGGGGAGCCTGGTGTGCTTCTATCCATGGGCCTACAAAGAGTTAGACACATCTTAGTGACTGAACAACAACAGTGTATGAATCTCAGATAAATAATAATAATAAATAATAAGCATGCTCCATGTAACACTTGGGACATAAATGTACTAAAAATTATTGCATAAAATATACACTAAAGAATCATTCATTGATAATCTGAAATGAGTTGACTTGAGATGGCATCCCTGACTTGATGGGCATGAGTTTGAGCAAGCTCCAGGGAAGCCTGGTGTGCAGCAGTTCATGGGGTTATAAAGATTCAGACGCGACTGAGCAGCTGTACTGAACTGATCTTTCATTTTATCTGGCAATGGCAAACTTACAATCTTATTTCCTTGTTTTTTTTATAAGTAGAACCCTAGAGGATTGCTTTTAGACATTATTAAGATCTAATTTTGGCAGAGGGCTGGAGTTAGAAAATAGAAACAGATATTTAGCTTTACACATGAAGAATATTAAAGCTTAACCTGGTGGCTTTACACTGAAGTATGATAAATGGTCACCTGATCCACATGAGTAAAAAGGTCTATGTTCTCTTTGGGGGAAGAAAATGAATGAAGCCTAAGTTGTATTATTTTTATAGTATTTACATATATTCAGTCACATCATGAAGCAAGGGTATTTTATAAGTAAAATATAACTAACAAAATAGTACATAGTTTCATCAGAAAGCCAATTTACATTTCTAGAACTAAGAGAAATCAGATGATTTTCCATATATTAATACTGTCACATCCCTTTTTACTTCTCATTTTCATTTAACTTAATTATATAGAATGACTTATAGATAGTGATTTTTTTTTTAAAAAATCATCTAATATTGCCTTTAGTCCTTGAGACTTAGTCCTGCTTTTAAAAAATGGCACCATGGTTGGTGTCCTCGGTGGTCTAGTGGTTAGGAGTCCACCTGCAAATGCAGGGGACACAAGTTGGATCCCTGGTGTGGAAAGATGCCACATGCCACAGAGCAACTACTGAGCCCCTCTGCGGCTTCTCCCGGAGCCCACACTCCACAAGAGAAGCCTGCGCACTGCGGCTAGATTATAGCCCCTGCTGGCTGCAGCTGGAGAAAGCCCACGAACAGCACGGCCCCACACCCAAAGGCACACTAGTAAGTGTGTTAAACTTAAAAACTTAAATCGTAGAATTCTGAAAGAAGGTAACTATCTTATTAAGTCATTTACAACTTAAAAGTTGGAATAATTATTATTTAAGTACACATAAAATGTACTTGAGTTTAGATTTAATCAAGTAATTACAGTGAATATGATTTTTGAAGAAATTAGAGAAATATCTTAATTTTCCTTTATTACTCAAAGGTAACACTACCATGATTATTTTAGAGATTTGAAGAGCAAATGTTCTGTTCCATACAGTCCACTAGTCAAAATATACATTTTAATCTTGTTTCTTTTTCATAATTTTTGCTTCCCTGGTGGCTCAGATGGTAAAGCGTCTGCCTGCAATGTGGGAGACATGGTTTCAATCACTGGGTTGGGAAGATCCCCTGGAGAAGGAAATGGCAACCTGCTCCAGTACTCTTGCCTGGAAAATTCCATGGACTGAGGAGCCTGGTAGACTACAGTCCATGGGGTCACAAAGAGTCAGATACGACTGAGCGACTTCACTTTCATAAAGTAGATATTATTATCTATTTTTAAAAAAAGTTATTGGAAACTGAAACTTAGAAATATTTATTAGCTCCCCTAAGCCACACATGTAAATAATAAGTGTTCATATGTGGCCCTAAAGCCTGTATGGTATACCATGATAAAAAATTGAACTTACTGTGTTACTAAAATATTGGACCTGCACTCAAGGCAGGAGGTATTGATAACTTATCTTGGGTTCTCAATTCTTTTTTACTATAATAGAGATAAATATATGATTTTAGGAACAAATTAACATGAGCATTCAACAACTTTTTTTGATAGAGTGAATTACTCACCTCAAACATAGTAAATTGTTTAGGGGACATAAATAGTGACCTGTCATCTTTAGGTGGAAATATTTTTATAAGTTAGAGTAATTTTTTATCTTTGAAGAATACCTTCAATCTTAAAAATTGATCAACAAGGTATTGACCACTAGAGGGCTTAAAATTTGCAATCCTTGTTAGCGATCTAGGAGCACTGATTGACATTTTATGAAGGGCTTCTGGTAAATTTTGAAAAGTGAAATAGACTGACTGAAACTGAAATAAACTGACTCAATGGAGCTCATGTGACAAACAAATGTTATAATTAAATCTAACTTTAATATTTGTTGGCAACTTTACTTCTAAACAATTATACTATTAGGGCATTTTCCAATTACAATTATTGTAAAATTGCAGAAGTATTTTTACAATTGCTATTTGATAAATTTCCCAGAGAATGTTAGTGAAATTGGAATATAATGTAACTGAAGTATTGGAATTAATAATATGGAGAGGACCTTAGAATGCCTACTGGGAAGAGAAGCCGATAGAAGCCTGAAGGAGAACCTCTGGAGAGCAGGAGAGCAATAGATGACAAAGGAGCAAATAAAACCAACCAAAAGATTTGAGTATTCTTGCCTTGGAGAGGTTGGCCTATACTTGGAAATGTGAAGCTAGGGGTTGAGTGATTGATTTAAGTAATAATTATAAAAGTGGCATTTATTGGATTTGTTCTATGCCAGGCCTCTGCTAAGGCATTAACATATATTAGCTCACTGAAATGTCTCATACACCTCAGATATCTTTTCTATTCTTCTTTTTATTTTACAAATAAGGAATCAGACCCTTTCTTCTTAGACCCTTGCCCCACCACCCTAAAATAAGAAACATTCGGTGAAGGCTATGGCAAATACAAAGCAGCTTTCCTAAGCAGCTGAATTCTATAAAGACTCAAGATATGTAGCTTATTGAGTTCAAGATCTAGGACAAAGCAATGGCCTTGGAGGAGAAACATTCTTTATGAGTTTTGGGAGAACTGAGGCCAGGGCACTAAATAATATCTGATAGCAGGAAGTTAAATGTCATGAAAAAATATCTGATCATTGGAAGTTGGGAAATTGAACACAGTCTAAAATCTTGTTTGTGGGCCAAGGGGGAGAAAAATACATCTAGACTACACTGTTAGATGACTAGACATTTAAAAGCTGATCTTGCCACAAGTTCTTAATGGCTTTATATAATGAAACAAAGCAAAATACAACAGAAAACAAATGTCTGATATACTACTTATGGGTTTTGTAGTAGTTTCTGGCAATTAAATTTCTTGGCTCAGCTAGCAGTGAGAAAATCCTGTATTTTTTTTAAAATATTTATTTATTTATTTTACTTATTTGGCTACATTGGGTTTAGTTGGGCATGGGGGATTTTTTATTGCAGCACAAGGGCTTCTCTCTAGTTGCTTTTTGCAGCCTTTGTTGCCCCACAACATGTGGGATCTTAGTTCCCTGAACAGAGATTGAACCTGTGTTCCCTGCAGTGGAAGCTGGGAGCCCTAACCTCTGGATTGCTAGAGAAGTCCCTAATGCTGGTTTTAAATGCAAACACACTCAAGGCTATCATATAAAGTATGAGTAATATACCTAGAGAAAAAAACATTTCAGAGGAGAAAGTGATAAAGACATTACCTTAGCCATTGTCTCTGGCAAAAGGTCATTCATGAGTGATGCCAATAAGCATAATTATGTAATATTTGCTAGGAATATTCAGCCACTTAAATGCAGGAACAGACTAATAGATTGTTAGATCTGACTATAGTTTAAGTTTTGCTAGGAAAGAATGCTTGAGGAAGAAAGGGAAAAGGAAGTTAGAGACATTTGTTGGGAAGCAGTTACAGGCAAAATCATGAAAACAAGCTGGATGGAGTGACATGTGAAGACACAGGATTATGATGAATAAGAGTAAGTTACAGGGTCAATGAATTGATGGTCTTGAAGAATGGAGTACTACAGTGAGTAGACTGGAAGAACAGAGGATGATAGAATGAAATGATTTAAAACAAATTCAGAGATGGTACAGTTGATGACAAGGTCTAAGTGTGACATGTGAGTGGTCAGTAATTAGAACCAAGGAAACAAAAGCATTTAGAGGCTAAGGTGCTAGTCGGATCTTCTAGTTGGATTTTGAAAATAGATAGCCATGATGACAGGTAAGCAAAATGACATAAGGCGCAAAAATGAATTACTCAGAGGTCCATATACATCCAATGAAGAGGGATACAGAGTGGCAAAGCATGAGACTTGATGTTTCAAAAAACGTGAAAGTTTCAAAGGGGAAAAGAGGAAGGACAGTTTGGAGCAGAGAGGTCACTCTCTTAAGCTCCAGGCATAAATGGTACTTAGAGTACGAGAGGAAAATGTAAAAATAAACCCTTCATTTGAAGGGCTCAAGGGAAAGCGGTGTTTCCAAGAGTCAAAGTTAAAATTCAGCACAACTCTGAAGGAAATGTTCAGTGAAGAGGATAATGAAGAAGTTTTCTGACGACAGGAAATAAGCTTGGGCAGAAGGGCTTAGGTGGCCAAGGGTCTAGGGGACATGTGGTCAGACCAGCAGGGCTGAGAGAAGGGTGGGGATGAATATCTGCCTGAAACTGAGAGATCTAGGAAGCATGGACTTCTCATGGGTGACACAGGAAGATGGGATTTGGAGGTTTGGAGGGATTCGTTTCAGAAGCGACAGGACACAGTAATTAAAGGTCATGGACGGTCATGGAGTGGCTTGTTTTGCCTGCAGTTGCAGGCGGGACTGGCGGTAGAGCCACAGTCTCATCTCTGGATTTTAGAGCAAGTGGTAGCTGTAGATCTTTTCTATATAGTTCATGAGATTCTCACAGCAAGTATACTGGGCTGGCTTGCCATTCCCTCCTCCAGAGACCTGGTGTAATGCCATCCATGGGGTTGCAAAGACTCAGACACGCCTAGGTGACTGAACAATAACAACAACAACAGCAGCTGGAGATCTTGGGCCCTAAGTTGCTGGAGAAAAGCAGCAATTCAGTGCCCTTTGCTTCCTATAAAGGGCCTCTTTACTATGTTATTGCATATATTAGAAAAAAATCTACATAATGTATAAGACCAAATGTCCTCTGCTCTGTGAACCTTTCCATACTTCCACATCTCATATTTAGTCATTTCCTTTCTAACCCAAGTCACTTTACATAAACAGCTCTTTGAACCTGTATGCCATCTTATTGTAATTATTTGTGTATATCTGGTTCTCCCAGTATACAGTAAACTCTTTGAGCCACAAATTGTGGCTTACTTTGTATCTGTATTACAAAATAGATCATAATGGCACAACTCAGGAACAAATTTAGAAACTATTAAGTGCTTTAATAGCTTTTTAGCAGTGACTTAAGGTGAATTATGTATTGCTGAAGCCTGGCTTGGAGAATTTTGAGCATTACTTTACTAGCATGTGAGATGAGTGCAATTGTGCAGTAGGTTGAGCATGCTTTTTTATTGCCATTCTTGGGACTGGAATGAAAACTGATCTTTTCCGGTCTTGTGGCCACTGCTGAGTTTTCCAAATTTGCTGGCATATTGAGTGTAGAACTTTCATAGCATCATCTTTCAGGATTTGAAATAGCTCAACTGGAATTCCATCACCTCCACTAGCTTTGTTTGTAGTGATGCTTTCTTTCTAAGGCCCACTTGACTTCACATTCCAGGATGTCTGGCTCTAGGTCAGTGATCACACCATTGTGATTTTCTTGGTCGTGAAGATCTTTTTTGTACAGTTCTTCTGATCTGATCTGTGTATTCTTGCCACCTCTTCTTAATATCTTTTGCTTCTGTTCAGATCAGATCAGATCAGTCGCTCAGTCGTGTCCGACTCTTTGCGACCCCATGAACTGCAGCACGCCAGGCCTCCCTATCCATCACCAGCTCTTGGAGGTCACTCAGACTCACATCTATTGAGTCAGTGATGCCATCCAGCCATTTCATCCTCTGTCGTCCCCTTCTCCTCCTGCCCCCAATCCCTCCCAGCATCAGAGTCTTCTCCAATGAGTCAACTCTTCGCATAAGGTGGCCAAAATACTGGAGTTTCAGCTTTAGCATCATTCCTTCCAAAGAAATCCCAGGGCTAATCTCCTTCAGAATGGACCGGTTGGATCACCTTGCAGTCCAAGGGACTCTCAAGAGTCTTCCATTTCTGTCCTTTATCATGTCCTTTGCATGAAATGTTCCCTTGGTATCTCTAATTTTATTGAAGAGATCTCTAGCCTTTCTCATTCTAATGTGTTCTTCTATTTCTTTGCACTGATTGCTGAGGAAGGCTTTCTTATCTCTTCTTGCTATTCTTTGCAACTCTGTATTCAGATGCTTATATCTTTCCTTTTCTCCTTTGCTTTTCACTTCTCTTCTTTTCACAGCTATTTGTAAGGCCTCCCCAGACAGCCATTTTGCTTTTTTGCATTTCTTTTCCATGGGGATGGTCTTGATCCCTGTCTCCTGTACAGTGTCATGATCCTCAGTCCATAGTTCATCAGGCACTCTGGCTATCAGATCTAGTCCCTTAAATCTATTTCTCACTTCCACTGTATAATCATAAGGGATTTGATTTAGGTCATACCTGAATGGTCTAGTGGTTTTCCGTACTTTCTTCAATTTAAGTCTGAATTTGGCAGTAAGGAGTTCATGATCTGAGCCACAGTCAGCTTCTGGTCTTGTTTTTGCTGACTGTATAGAGCTTCTCCATCTTTGGCTGCAAAGAATATAATCGATCTGATTTTGGTGTTGACCATCTGGTGATGTCCATGTGTAGAGTCTTCTCTTGTGTTGTTGGAAGAGGGTGTTTGTTATGACCAGTGCGTTTTCTTGGCAAAACTTAATTAGCCTTTGCCCTGCTTCATTCTGCATTCCAAGGCCAAATTTGCCTGTTACTCCAGGTGTTTCTTGACTTCCTACTTTTGCATTCCAGTCCCCTATAATGAAAAGGACATCTTTTTTGGGTGTTAGATTTGAAAAGTATTGTAGGTCTTCATAGAACCGTTCAACTTCACCTTCTTCAGCACTACTGGTTGGGGCATAGACTTGGATTACTGTGATATTGAATGGTATGCCTTGGAAATGAACAGAGATCATTCTGTCGATTTGAGGTTGCATCCAAGTACTGCATTTTGGACTTTTGTTGACGATGATGGCTACTCTACTTCTTCTAAGGGATTCCTGCTCACAGTAGTAGATATAATGGTCATCTGAGTTAAATTCACCCATTCCAGTCCATTTGAGTTCGCTGATTCCTAGAATGTCGACGTTCACTCTTGCCATCACCTGTTTGACCACTTCTAATTTGCCTTGATTCATGGACCTAACACTCCAGGTTCCTATGCAATATTGCTCTTTACAGCATCGGACCTTGCTTCTATCACCAGTCACATCCACGACTGGGTGTTGTTTTTGCTTTGGCTCCGTCCTTTCATTCTTTCTGGAGTTATCTATCCACTGATCTCCAGTAGCATATTGGGCACCTACTTACCTGGGAAGTTCCTCTTTCAGTATCCTATCATTTTGCCTTTTCATACTATTCATGAGGTTCTCAAGGCAAGAATACTGAAGTGGTTTGCCATTCCCTTCTCCAGTGGACCACAGTCTGTCAGACCTCTCCACCACCACCCACCCGTCTTGGGTGGCCCCACAGGGCATGGCTTAGTTTCATTGAATTAGACCAGGCTGTGGTCCGTGTGATTAGATTGACTAGTTTCCTGTGAGTATGGTTTCAGTGTGTCTGCCCTCTGATGCCCTCTTGCAACACTTACTGTCTTACTTGGGTTTCTCTTACCTCGGACATGGGGTATCTCTTCATGGCTGCTACAGCAAAGTGCAGCCACTGCTCCTTACCTTGGATGCGGGGTATCTCCTCACCGCTGCCCCTCCAATGCTCAAAATTCTCCAAGCCAGGCTTCAGCAATACATGAACCGTGAACTTCCAGATGTTCAAGCTGGTTTTAGCAAAGGCAGAGGAACCAGAGATCAAATTTTGAACATCTTCTGGATCATGAAAAAGCAAGAGAGTTCCAGAAAAACATCTATTTCTGCTTTATTGACTGTGCCAAAGCCTTTGACTGTGTGGATCACAATAAACTGTGGAAAATTCTGAAAGAGATGGGCATACCAGAGCACCTGACCTGCCTCTTGAGAAACCTATATGCAGGTCAGGAAGCAACAGTTAGAACTGGACATGGAACAACAGACTGGTTCCAAATAGGAAAAGGAGTATGTCAAGGCTGTATATTGTCACCCTGCTTATTTAACTTATATGCAGAGTACATCATGAGAAACACTAGGCTGGAAGAAGCACAAGCTGGAATCAAGATTGCCAGGAGAAATATCAATAACCTCAGATATGCAGATAACACCACCCTTACGGCAGAAAGTGAAGAGGAACTAAAAAGTCTCTTGATGAAAATGAGACAGGAGAGTGAAAAAGCTGGCTTAAAGCTCAACATTCAGAAAAGTAAGATCATGGCATCTGGTCCCATTCTTTCATGGGAAATAGATGGGGAAACAGTGGAAACTGTCAGAATTTATTTTGGGGGACTCCAAAATCACTGCAGATGGTGATTGCAGCCATGAAATTAAAAGATGCTTGGTCCTTGGAAGGAAAGTTATGACCAACCTAGACAGCATATTCAAAAGCAGAGACATTACTTTGCCAACAAAGGTCCGTCTAGTCAAGGCTATGGTTTTTCCAGTGGTCATGTATGGATGTGAGAGTTGGACTGTGAAGAAAGCTGAGTGCCAAAAAATTGATGCTTTTGAACTGTGGTGTTGGAGAAGACTCTTAAGAGTCCCTTGGTCTGCAAGGAAATCCAACCAGTCCATTCTGAAGGAGATCAGTCCTGGGTGTTCTTTGGAAGGAATGGTGCTAAAGCTGAAACTCCAGTATTTTGGCTATCTCATGGTAAAAGTTGACTCATTGGAAAAGACTCTGATGCTGGGAGGGATTGGGGGCAGGAGGAGAAGGGGACGACAGAGGATGAGATGGCTGGATGACATCACTGACTCGATGGACGTGAGCCTGAGTGAACTCAGGGAGTTGGTGATGGACAGGGAGGCCTGGTGTGCTGTGATTCATGGGGTCGCAAAGAGTTGGACATGACTGAGTGGCTGAACTGAACTGATCTAAGGTGAATTAAGGGCTTCCTTAGTGGCTCAGTGGTAAAGAATTCACCTGCCAATACAGGAGACATAGGTTCAATTCCTGGTTCAGGAAGATCAGCTGGAGTAGGAAATGGCAGCCCACTCCAGTATTCTTACCTGGAAAATCCAGTAGACAGAGGAGCCTGGCGAGCTCCAGTCCATGGAGTCTCAAAAGAGTTGCACATGACAACTCTTAGCAACTGAACAACTTAGCAACTAACTAACTGAACAACTAACTAACTAACTAGAACTAACTGAACAACTTAGCAACTGAACAACAACAAAAGTAAATTAGAACACCACTTCAGCAGTATTATGGCTCAGCTGGTAAAGAATCTGCCTGCCATGCAGGAGACCTGGGTTTGATCCCTGGATTGGGAAGATTCCCTGGAGAAGCAAAAGGCTACCCACTCCAGTATTCTGGCCTGGAGAATTCCATGGACTGTATATTCCATGGCATCACAAAGAGTTGGACACGATAGATTGACTTTCACTTCAGTTCAGCAGTATTAGTATTATGATTAACTGCTGAGAGTTTCCTATGGGTGAGTACTGTGCTAGATATTATACATCAGATCAGATCAGATCAGATCAGTCGCTCAGTTGTGTCCGACTCTTTGCGACCCCATGAACCGCAGCACGCCAGGCCTCCCTATCCATTACCAGCTCTCGGAGGTCACCCAGACCCACATTCATCGAGTCAGTGATGCCATCCAGCCATTTCATCCTCTGTCGTCCCCTTCTCCTCCTGCCCTCAATCCCTCCCAGCATCAGAGTCTTCTCCAATGAGTCAACTCTTCGCATGAGGTGGCCAAAATACTGGAGTTTCAGCTTGAGCATCATTCCTTCCAAAGAAATCCCAGGTCTGATCTCCTTCAGAATGGACCGGTTGGATCTCCTTGCAGTCCAAGGGACTCTCAAGAGTCTTCTCCAACACCACAGTTCAAAAGCATCAATTCTTCGGCGCTCAGCCTTCTTCACAGTCCAGCTCTCACCCAATCCTTATTTGGTAGATGTCTTCTTAGTCAACAGAGGCTGCCATAGCAAGTAATCTACAGACTAGGTAGCTTAAATAACAAACATGTACTCCCCATCTCTCTGGAGGTTGGGAGTCTGAGATCAGAGTACCAGCATGGTTGGGTTCTTGGAGAAGGCCCTCTTGCTGGTTTACAGATGGCTCTCTTCTCTTTGTATCCTCACATGGTGAAGAGCAGAGAAAGTAAAGAAGCAAGTTGTTTCTTGTGTGCCTCTTCTTATAAGACCATTAATACTATTCATGAAAACTCCATTCTCATGGTCTCATTACCTACCACATGCTCTGCCTCCTAATATTATCACATTGAGGATTAGGATTTTAATGCATAAATTTTGGAGAGACACAAATATTCAGTTCACAATGGTAGATGATATTAGTATCATTTTACAGACAAAAAAGCTGGGACTCAGTCTCAAAGATTATACAGTCAGTAGGATGTAAAACCAGGAATCAGTCTAGTTGCTGGGCTGTGCTTAGCCACTCAGTTATGTCCGACTCTTTGCGACACCTTGGACTGTAGCCCGCCAGGGTCCTCTGTCCTTGGGGATTCTCTTGCCATGCCCTCCTCCAGGAGATCCTCCCAACCCGGTGATCAAACCCAGGTCTCCTGCATTGTGGTTGGATTCTTTTCCATCTGAGCCACCAGGGAAGCCCAAGAATATTGGAGTGGGTAGCCTGTCCCTTTTTTGTGTGATCTTCCTGACCCAGGAATTGAACCAGGGTCTCCTGCTTTGCAGGTGGATTCTTTACTAGCTGAGCTACCAGGAAAGCCCCTCAGTCCTAGTTTATCTAATATTAAAGTCTTTGAGTTCTACCAAATTGCTCTCTTGATTCCATTTATGTTCTCATCCTAAACTCCTAAGATATAGGAGTTTAATTATTGCCAGCGCAGATATAATACTGCAGTGACAAACACAGAGAAAATGAAGATTGTTAATTTTATAGTTATATTTACTCTTTAATAATGTGGTTCTTTTTTAAAAAAATACTTTCTGGAGAATAAAATAATAGAAAAAAAAGGAAAAAATGGCTGATATAATTCAAATTTGATCAAAACTTACTTTGGTTTAAATGCCAAAATATGCAAATCATACTCTGAGCTAGGAATATGCAAAGAACTCTCAAACACTAATTTCACTCAGACAAAAAGAAAGATGGAAATGTCCCAGGGTGTCATGAAGTTTCACAGAAGTTCTGACATCGACAGTAAAATATGAAACTATTTTTCATTTAAATTATTTAAATTATAGCACTTTCTTTTTTTTAAGAATAGGAGACACCAAGTAGCCTCAAGCACTTTTAACTTTGTTACATCTTCTTCTCTAAGTTGAAAGCTGGTGAATATCCTGAGCCCATGTTGAGTTTGCCCAAATCAGAATCCCAGAGGATCTCTGAAGTTAATTGTGCCTTTAAAGTGACACAAGAAGATCACAGAAACTTCCTTCATTTGTCATAGCTTAGGTGTGCAAGGCTAGAACAGGTGCTTGCTGTCATTTTGGAGAGAGGAAGATTTGAGCACATCTTCAGACTTCAGAAGCAACAGAGCATCCCATGTCTTTATTCTTATCTTCTGGTGTATTTATAGGAAAATCAGGTTCAACTGGACAAATAAAAGAATTCCAACTATGTACTCAGTAATCCAAACATTCTGTTGCTGGTACTGTACATGTAACAGTTATTTCACTGCACCTGAGAGATGAGAGAAGATACAGCAGCAACAGTAGGTCTTTTTTGGAACCAAGGATGTTTGTAAGGGCTGGTGTCCATGAATAGTTCTTAATAGGTGCAACGTTTATTTAATGTAGTTGATCCAAGTGACCAAGTAAATCAGATAGTTCCATAAAATAACTAAAGCCAGTAAAACACTAGGTCTTGAATTAGTAATATACAGTTGGGGGTTCACATCCAGGTATGCAAATAATTTGCAAATATTCACTTCATTTGATGCTTCATGGGCATATCTTGAATGTTTAAGGACACATGGTTCATTAGATAATCAATAGCCTTTTGAAGACTATCAGAATTGGAATTTAACTCTATGGGTCACAACCTCTGATAGACTACCACTTGTTTCATTGGCTAAGCTGGCAAAACTACTGGACTCTGAAAGAACCTTCAGGAGCCTACTCATGTTTGACTCTTTTCAGTTCAGTTCAGTTCAGTCGCTCAGTCATGTCTGACTCTTTGCGACCCCATGAATCGCAGCACGTCAAGCCTCCCTGTCCATCACCAACTTCCGGAGTTCACTCAAACTCACGTCCATGGAGTCGGTGATGCCATCCAGCCATCTCACCCTCTGTCGTCCTCTTCTCCTCCTGCCCCCAATCCCTCCCAGCATCAGAGTCTTTTCCAATGAGTCAACTCTTCACATGAGGTGGCCAAAGTACTGGAGTTTCAGCTTTAGCATCATTCCTTCCAAAGAACACCCAGGACTGATCTTTAGAATGGACTGGTTGGATCTCCTTGCAGTCCAAGGGACTCTCAACAATTTCTGTCTAGACTAAGTAAAATCAGGTACATTCTTTCACATAACTCCCGGACACATCTCAATAGAATTTATTGCATGGAGTTTTAAAAAAATTTGAGTAGAAAACAGGAACAATAGTTACTAGGTATTATTGGAGAAGGAAACGGTATTATTAGGTATTATTAAATTTATCAACTATGGTCTCAGATTCCTATCTTTACCTTTAACCTTCACTTGCTGATTCTGTTAACTATAGCTTTAAGTCTTTTCCTAGAACCAACAATCCTGCTAAGGCTTGAATGCTAGGGAGTAGGGTAAATTAGGAGAAGTCAGGGTTTGGGGCTGACCATATGGGACTGATGAGGAGGGCATGGCAACACATTCCAGTATTCTTGCCTGGAGAATCCCATGAACAGAGGAGCCTGGCAGGCTACAGTTCATGTGATCACAAAAAGTCAGACACGACTCAAGTGACTTTGTACACATACTGGAATGATACTGGCTGATATGAAATAACAAAGGCGAGAGCTTGTGTTTGGAGGGTTAACTGAAAAACAGAAAGCTAATATGAAAAATTCAGAGTTCAGAACTGTCAGGTGGTAAGGAGCAGAATACCAGGCAGAGAAACTGGGAAGGAGATCAGAGACCTCAAAGGGATGGAAAATAAAAATGGGTCCAGTACTTATGAGTATATGTAGCCATAGGCTAGACTGGAAAGCACAGAGTATAAATAGCTGTAGCTCATTATCAGCAGTAAGAGCTATTCTTAGCTATTTTTGTTAGCTTTATACTAAGACTACTATAGCAGAGATTCTTACAGGGCTTTCATGTAAGCCCTCATATTATGAAAATACTGGGCTTGAATGAATGGTTAGTTAGAGGCCAGTGGGACCTTTATGGAGTAGGAGAATGGGGGGTGGGCAGCCAGCCAGTTTTCCTATCTCTAGGACTCCAGGAGGAAGTGGACTTCAGTTTGCATTCCAGCTCATCACATTGCTTGTTGTTTAGTGGCTCAGTCAGGTCTGACCGTTTGTGACACCATCTACTGTAGCCCACTGGGCCTCTCTGTTCATGGGATTTTCCAGGCAAGAATACTGGAGTGGATTACCATTTTTTACTTAAAATCATTTAAATCTCTCTATATTTAATATGTTGGGTTGCTGTGATAATAAATGAAATACTATATGTACAATGTATGATTTAGAATAGCCATCCGGTAAATGTTAACTTCTATTTTTCCTCATCTACCACTTAAGCATCCCTTATAGAACTAAGTCCCCACTCCAGTACTCTTGCCTGGAAAAACCCATGGATGGGGGAACCTGGTAGGCTGCAGTCCATGGGGTTGCAGGGAGTCAGACAGGACTGAGCGACTTTACTTTGACTTTTCCCTTTCCTGCATTGGAGAAAGAAATGGCAACCCACTCCAGTGTTCTTGCCTGGAAAATCCCATGGACGGAGGGGGCTTAGTGGGCTGCAGTCCATGGGGTCCCTAGGAGTCGGACACGACTGAGCAACTTCACTTTCACTTTTCACTTTCATGCATTGGAGAAGGAAATGGCAACCCACTCCAGTGTTCTTGCCTGGAGAATCCCAGGGACGGGGGAGCCTGGTGGGCTGCCGTCTCTGGGGTCGCACAGAGTTGGACATGACTGAAGCGACTTAGTAGCATCAGCATAGAACTAAGTATAGTCTTGTACATCTCACTAGACTCTTTACTATTTGATGATAGGAAATATACTGTCTCTGTGGGTTTTTGTTTGTTTTGGATTTTTTTGGCTGTGCAGCTTGTGGGATCATAGTCCCCCCGACCAGTGATGGAACTCTTGGCAGTGACAGCGCCGGAATCTTAACCACTTGACTGGCAGGGAATTCCCTGTGCTGTCTTTGTATCACCAGTATCTGCTTGGTGTCCAGATGATCAAAACTGTAGTCCACAAACTTGGCATGTTTGGAAAGTACTCTCCTCTTGAAAGACAGACACCAGGTTAATAAAATGGACACCATCTAAAATTTAAGGCATTCAAAAATTTGTCAAGGGGTTTTAAAAATCCTATATAAACATTATTTATATTTCCTATCGTAGATAGCAATGAGATTTATTTTAGAGTACTGATGGAATTCTTTTGTGGTAGGAATTGGAAATAAAGTTCAATTAAAATACCCTGAAATGGGCCTGCTCCCAATTATATTAATTAAAAATATGAGACATTTGCTTTCTCAGCATCCTTTGCTGCTGATGCAGAATTCACTTAAAAGATGCTGGGGTAAGGAACATCTTGTGGGAGGGAAGAAAGTTGAAACATACCAAAATAAGTTGATATTTGAATGAAAAATTATTTCTAACAATATTAACAGGGACAACAAAGAGCTATGTCAAGAAGAGAAAGTGTGTATAATAGAAAATTGAAGATGGAATTTTAATGAGTCAGAAATTTTGAGTTTGGTACTCTAGGAGTAAAGTACCACTGGTTTGGATGAGGGTGAATTCAGAGAGAGAGAAGAGTCAAATATAACCGATTATGCAAGCATCACTCCATACCTCAGTATGATTCCTGTTGCTCCCAGAACATACCCACATCCACATATTCCGGCACGGCTGCCCTTCCATGTCATCACATTTTCACTGGCTCCTGGATCACCCAAATGAGCATACACATATACTATAATATCTCTTACCTAAGAAAACAACAACAAAAGCCCTGCCTGTTTTTACATCTTCTGTCCATACTATACCCCATTTATAGAAAAATTCAAGGAAGAATTGCCTAGTATCTCTAATTGCTATCTTCATATATTTTTTTTGAACCCATTCACAAGTCTTTCTTCCCAATTCAACTAAAATTACTCTTGTTAAGGCCACTTGGAACCTTTTGTTGCTCAATCTAACAATTTTTAATCATCAAATTATTTGACCTCTCCTCAGAATTCGGCACAGTTAATTATTTATTCTTTTTTAAAAAAACACTTTCTTCACTTGGACTTTTGGACAACATTTTCTCGCCTGTCTCATTCATTTTTTCCCCTAACTCCTGAGGGTCCCTCTTCACTTTCTTAGTCTCTGAATTTTGGAATTTCCCAACACTCAGTCCTTGGAACACCACTGTTCTTTAATTATACTTAGTCCTTTAGTGATCTCAATCCAATTTTATGACTTCAAATTATATTTATATGTGATAGATTCCAAATTTCATAATTCTAGCCTAAGACTCCCCCCCCACTTTTTTTATATACCCAGTTATTTGCTTGACTCCATGTTAATCTCCACTTGGATTAGGATGTCTCAAACTGTGCTTGTTTCAAACTGACTCCTGATTCTCCCATCAAACATTCAAATCAGCTCTTTCAGTGGTCTCCTCCATAAGTCATTACACAGTTAATGAAAATTCCATCTTTGCAGTTGCTCATGGCAAAACTCTCAATCTTCCCTGCTTCTTTACTGTATCTCACATCCCATCCACCAGCAAATTTTGTAGGTTGTATTTCAAAATATATCCTGAATCTGTTCATTTCTCAGCATCTCCATTGCTACCACTCTGGTTTAGGACATCATAAACTCTCACCTGAGTTACTGCCAGAGTCTCTAACCAATCTCCGTATTTCTGTTCTAGATACATAGAACCCATTTCCCATCAGTATTTGGTGTGAATACATGTCAAATTAAGCCATCTGTTTCTGTACTGAATGAAACTCAAAGCCTCTATCTGACCCTCAAAGCCCTACATCGTTGGCCTCCTGGTCCCTCCTTGAGTCCAGCTGCTCCCACTCTGCTTTGTTAACTGTGCTCCAAACATACTGGCCTCCCTGCTATTTTGTTACCTTTGCCTGAGACATGAAATAGCCAAAGCATGGTTTTCTTGCCTCAGTTCCTTCTTGCCTCTGTTTAAATGTGCTCTTATCGTGAGGCATGAACATTCTTCCCAGACCTCACCCATCCATGGAGAGCTAGAGGGTACTGGACTGCAGTCCTCCCTGGCTGATTGGCTTAGAGCCTAGGCCTCAGAAGTTGATCGAATACCTGTCTTGCAATTTATCTTTCCTGACTCCAGTTAGCCTACAGCTAGCTGCCAGCCCTACCCTTGGTCCTGCCTAACTTTGACCAGAATGAAAACCAGCTGTCTACTGGGGCACTTCCTCCAATTTGCAGCTCAACTCTCTGACCTGTTCTATCATAGTGCTAGGATGGCTACTGTGCCTCTGAACTCTGATGACGAAAGAAGGCATCTGCCTGGGTGGTAGGAAAGACAGCAGTGAGTAAGAGGATAAACAGAGAATTAGATGGCCCAGTTGACTAGGCTTGGCTTCAAAATAGGCCTTGGATTGACTAGTCTTTTCTTAGACTTTCTTTTGTAAATCAAGTGAATTATACTTGCCCAAGAAATAAATGCTTTCCTTTGACATAACTCCAATAATGTGTTTCTCATAAATGGAAATGGGAGTGTATAGCATTGGGAATTGAACAAAGTAGAAAATTACTTTATTATCCAAGAAGAGAAGAGCTTAATCAGTGTTAATTAAAGCATGATGATTCATATTAACATTCCCAGATTATATAAAATTAGAAATAGCATGGGCAGGTATATTAAAATGAATAGTCTATTGGTGTTCATGGTGACTTTAAGTTCAAAGATAATGAGCCAAATGGAGAGCCGGAATGATAAAGTTTTTTTTTTTTTTTATAATGCTGGTCAGAAAGAGGTTTCAAGAAAATTAGAGGAAATAAATTCTGATTTTTTTTTTTATGGCCCAAATACTTTTACACTGTTGTTTGAATAGCCATTTAAATGGCCTTTTCTGTTGCCATTATTTTTCCTCTCTTCTCCCTCTCTATTAGCAAACCATGATTTGTTTGTAACATGTCATTGCCGTTCTTAAAAGTATTGATATCTGCTGTCCTTCAACTCCCAAAGAATCAATGCCACAATCCTTTGCATGGCATTTACAAATTATTCTCTTAGTTCTTTAGAAGTATTTCTAGTTGTCCACTTCCGTATTTCTAGTTGTAAAATAGGAGTCTCCTAACTGTCCAGGAAATTTTGTTCTTTCAGGCCTTTGCTAGGGCTATTTTCCATCCAGCAATTCCTGTATCTTTCTTTTCCAGCTGAGAGAATCCTGCATATTTTTAAAGTCCAGGTAAAAACTCACTCCCTAAGGAAGGTAGTTACTCTCCTTAAACAGGATTTTTTTTTTTTAAGTTTTCCTAATTGACCAGGGTGAAATGATAGCTTAGATGTTAAAACAAAAAGTTGGCTTAAAGCTCAGCATCCAGAAAACTAAGATCATGGCATCTGGTCACATCACTTCATGGGAAATATATGGGAAAACAGTGGAAACAGTGTCAGACTTTATTTTGGGGGGCTCCAAAATCACTGCAGATGCTGATTGCAGCCATGAAATTAAAAGATGCTTACTCCTTGGAAGGAAAGTTATGACCAACCTAGATAGCATATTCAAAAGCAAAGACATTACTTTGCCAACAAAGGTCCATCTAGTCAAGGCTATGGTTTTTCCAGTGTTCATGTATGGATGTGAGAGTTGGACTGTGAAGAAAGCTGAGCACTGAAGAATTGATGCTTTTGAACTGTGGGTTGGAGAAGACTCTTGAGAGTCCTTTGGACTGCAAGGAGATCCAACCAGTCCATTCTAAAGGAGATTAGTCCTGGGTGTTCTTTGGAAGGAATGATGCTAAAGCTGAAACTCCAGTACTTTGGCCATCTCATGCAAAGAGTTGACTCACTGGAAAAGACTCTGATGCTGGGAGGGATTGGGGGCAGGAGGAGAAGGGGACGACAGAGGATGAGATGGCCGGATGGCATCACCGACTCCATGAACGTGAGTGTGAGTGAACTCCGGGAGTTGGTGATGGACAGGGAGGCCTGGTGTGCTGAGATTCATGGGGTCTCAAAGAGTCGGACACGACTGAGCGACTGAACTGAACTGAAGTCTAGTATTTGCAACATAAAGAACACATGCCATGCTTACATAAAATTTCTCAATTCACAAGCTTAAATTATTTTATAAAGAATGAATTCTTTTTACCTCCAGAGTAGGAAAATAAAATGGAGTTAAATGTAATGATGTGATAAAAAAAAATACCCACTTAAATTCCACTAGATGTTTAACACACCAATAACCCCTAGGAATACATTATACTCATCCAAATGTTTCCAAGAGTCTGAAACAAATTATGATCACTGAAGCAATTCCTTATTTTTGGAATGTTCAAAAATATCTGCAAGATTCATTTAATTAACAGTTTTGTGTATGTTTAAAGGTTCTAAGACACAGCTAAAAACATTCAGGTAAAGGACACACTGGTAGAATAAGACAGTCACCATCCTGCGCTCTGGTTTTAAAACTGGCTGTTCATGTGGCCTGGTATTGCTTGCTAGCATGGTCAAAGATGAAGAATCCTGAGAATTTCTTGAGTGGCCAGGTAGAAAATCCAGCCACCACCCCGAGTTCATCTTTGTCTTGATGATTCCTATATTATAGCCAGAGCCAAACCTTCAAATAAGAGCCCTGCTTCCTGCACACTGGCAGGTTCTGGTTAGCTGGCAGAAACAGGTCTCTGGCAAAATTCAGACCTCTCATGTTCTAGGAAAGAAAAATGTTTTTTATGGCTGACCCATAGGCCCTGATTCAGGAATAGTCTGAGTCATGATGGATGTATTTTTTAAAAATTTATGCCAGCACTGAAGCTATCTATTTCAAAACTGTTAAAAAAAAAAAAAAAGAGAGAGAGAGAGAGCACTAAAGTATAAAGGCAGCTTTAATGACATCTGCTACCCTGGACACACCAGACAGTGCGTACCTGTTGTTTTCCTTGTTAAAAGGAAAAGCCCGTTAGACAAAACCATGACACAGGAAAAAAAACCATGATGTGATTTAACAAGCTTATTGGTAGTTTTCATTATAAATGACATGTTTTTCAACAGAGCTATGAAAATGTCAGAAGATACACAGGGCTCTAGGTAGAATTATTTCCATTAAATTTAATGGCTATGTTTTACAGTTCAGGATATAAGCATCTTAATCACTGCAATAAATATTTGTAATAATATACAGTTTAACTCATTTCCCTTCCCAGTTTCATTTATCACCCTCATATTAAATTCTTAGGGACCTTATGTCTTTTAATATCCAGAAGAATTTATATGCCTTACATATTTCAAATACTATTATTTATCAGTGTTATTCTAGGAATTTAATTAAAAATGTAAAGTATCTTAAAACAGTCCAGAAAAGTGGGTATATATACATTTTTAAAAATACATATATTGCCTAGGGAAGAAAAAAGACTAAATAAATCAAGTTGTGATGGGACCAAACTGCTTTTGTGAAGACGTGACAGAAAGGAACTCAAATCAGTATAACATAAATAAATGAAGTTAAATTTAACTCTAGTGGTCAATGTTTGATGGAAAAAACAAGGTGACATTCAGATACATAAAGGGACAGCATGTAGAAACCGAGTTTCTATTTTTATAGTGATAATTATTCTGGTTTTATACCAAAGTCATGATAAATTTGGGTTCTGTAATTGCTCTGTAATGTAGAAATTTTGCAATGAGAGTCAGAGAAGAATCCATTTACAGCTTAATCCTGAGGAAAAATTTCTTGGGTTAAATACCACAACTAGGGGGTCTAGTGGTGAAATTGGGGAGGTCCCCTAGAAATTATGTATCTGTTCATTCCTTTAAAAGTAACAAGCTTTCTTCTGTCCTCGGTATTTCTAGTTCCTCTTGTATTTAAAAGCACGGATGTTAGGAAGCCCACTTCAACACTTCTGTGGATCAGAGATTATATTTCTTACTCAATTACTGAATAATTTTTAAAATTAAATTCTAAATTCTATACAAAATCAAGAAAACTTTTCACTAACTGGCAACATTAAACATCTTTTAAGGGTCATATACTCTGTAGTGGATTATACTCTGCATTAATTATCTGTTGCTGAATAACAAATAATCTCCCCAAATTGTGCATTAAAATAACAAGTTTTTATTATCTCTGTGGGCGAGGCATCTACTCATGGCTTAGTTGTGTGCTTTGGCCACAAACACTGTACACAAAATGGAAGTCATGGGCATGATTTCTTCGAAGTCTTGACTTGCAGAGGATGTAATTTCAAGTTCACCTATGTGGTTGTTGGCAAGATTCAGTCTTTTGTTGACTTTTGGACTGAGGTATCATCTTCCTACTGGCTGTTGGCAGGTGATCTCCTTTAGTTCATAGCCCTGTGAGTTCCTCTAAAGGGTAGCTCACAACCTACCAGCAGCTTCTATCAGAAAAAGTGAACAGGCAAGTAAGAGAAGGCATCAAGGCAGAAACCACAGTCTCTTTGTAATCTAACCTTGAAAGTATCATTCCATTATTTTTGCAATATTCATTTAACTAGAAGCAAGTTAGCAGGTCCAGCCCACACTCAAGAGGGGAAATGTTACATAAAGGCATGAATATGAGGAGGTAGGGTCACTGGGGCCATCTTAGATGTCACTTGCCATACGCCCATTTATCAATAAGAACACAGAACTTTAGTAACATTTTCAAGCAAAACAGTGAATGTAGAAGCCAGAATTAAAATTGAGGTCTGATTGATTTCCCAGAGTGTTTCCACTGCAACACATTGTACCCTTGTGATAATGAAAGAATAACTTCAAGTGACCTAGGAAAGCACTGGGCAATCAAAGCATCAATGTTAATAAGAATTTTTTAAAATGAGCTACACTGTAGCAAAGAGTCAAGCCCAGGAAAAATGTATTATTTTTGCTTATAGAGATAAAGAAACCAAATGTATCAGATGACATGGTCCGATATAAATTAACTGAGCTGTAATTTCCAGCAAAATTATATTAAGAAAATAAAATAAAAGTTCAATACTATTTAAAGGAGCATAGCAATTAAATATCTAGTAGTAAATATAATGAAACATGCAAGACCTACATTTAGGAAACTACCAAACCATTACTGGGAGAAATTCAAGAGGACCAAACTAAATGGAATATTATACCATGCTCATGGTTTGGAAGGCTCCACAATGTAAAGAAGCTACTAAAATTCTTTCCAAATTGCTTTATACAGTAAATGCATTCCACATCTAAATGCCAATGCTTTATGAGCATGTGTTCAGTTCAGTTCAGTTCAGTCGCTCAGTCGTGTCTGACTTTTTGAAACCTGTGAATCACAGCACGCCAGGCCTCCCTGTCCATCAACTCCTGGAGTTCACTCAGACTCATGTCCATTCAGTCAGTGATGCCATCCAGCCATCTCATCCTCTGTCATCCCCTTCTTCTCCTGCCCCCAATCCCTCCCAGCATCAGAGTCCTTTCTGATGAGTCAACTCTTCACATGAGGTGCCCAAAGTATTGGAGTTTCAGCTTTCCTTCCAAAGAAATCCCACAGTTGATCTCCTTGCAGTCCAAGGGACTCTCAAGAGTCTTCTCCAACACCACAATTCAAAGGCATCAATTCTTCAGCACTCAGCTTTCTTCACAGTCCAACTCTCACATCCATACATGACCACTGGAAAAACCATAGCCTTGACTAGACGGACCTTTGTTGGCAAAGTAATGTCTCTGCTTTTGAATATGCTATCTAGGTTGGTCATAACTTTCCTTCCAAGGAGTAAGCGTCATTTAATTTCATGGCTGCATTCACCATCTGCAGTGATTTTGGAGCCCAAAAAAATAAAGTCTGACACTGTTTCCCCATCTATTTGCCATGAAGTGATGGGACCAGATGCCATGATCTTCGTTTTCTGAATGTTGAGTTTTAAGCCAACTTTTTCACTCTCCTCTTTCACCTTCATCAAGAGGCTTTTTAGTTCCTCTTCACTTTCTGCCGTAAGGGTGGTGTCATCTGTATATCTGAGGTTATTTGTGCAAATTAATCACCTATTGTAAAATGTATATGGAAATACAATGGGTCAAGAATGACCATAATAATCTGGAGGAAGGAGAATAAAGTGGAGGATTTACCCTGATACAAAGCTCATGAAACGATATGTGGCATTGGTCCAAGGTTAGTATACTACTAAATCAAAGATACAAGCCCCCAAACAGACCCACACATATATAATCACTTGGTTTTTAATAATTTTGGCACTTCAGAGCAATGGATAAAGGAGTGTCTTTCCTGGCAAATGGTACTTGAATAACCATATGAAACAAAGTGAATCACACCATACACAATTATCAATCTGTAAACATAAATTTGGGCTTCCCAGGTGGCTCCGTGGGTAAAGAATCTGCCTACAATGCAGGAGACGGGGCTTCAATCCCTGGGTAGGGAAGATCCCCTGGAGAAAGGCATGGCAACTCTTTCCAGTGTTCTTGCCTGAAAAATCCCATGGACAGAGGAGCCTGGTGGGCTACATTCCAGAGTCTCAAAGAGGTGTATACGACTGAAGCATCTGAGCATACAGGCACACAAATATAAATTTAGAGAGTAAAACACTACTGTTTTAGAGGAAATCATTGGAACATTTCATCACAAATTTAGAATAGGCAAAGATCATGAAGGATACATTGCTGAATTGGGCTACAATAAAATTTAAAACTTCTATTAATCAAAAAACACCACCAGAAAATAAAAAGACAAGCCACACAGTAGAGAAGATACTAACATCGTTTATAACTGACATGAGACTGGTACCCAGAATATAAAATGAATTCCTTACAAATAAATGTGAGTGCAAAAGATAGCTCAATTTTTAAAATGTGCTAAATAATTAAGCATACGCTTCAGAATATACACTTCAGAAGCATACGCTTCTGCGTGCGTGCTAAGTCACTTCAGTCATGTCTGACTCTGCAACCCCATGGACTGTAGCCCTCCATGCTCCTCTGTCCATGGGATTCTCCAGGCAAGCATACTGAAGCGGGTTGCCATGACCTCCTCCAGGGGATCTTCCCGACTAAGGAATTGAACCCACATCTCTTATGTCTCCTGCATTGGCAAGTGAGTTCTTTACTACTAGTGCCACCTGGGAAGCCATGATACCCTAATAGGGAATAAATAGATGAAAAGAAGAGTTAACTTCAATGGTAATAAGAAAAAGCAAATTAAACTGTAGTGAGATATAACTGTATACCTCTAATGTGACAGCAAAAGAGACACTGATGTATAGAACAGTCTTTTGGACTCTGGGAGAGGGAGTGGGTGCGATGATTTGGGAGAATGGCATTGAAATAAGTATAATATCATATATGAAATGAGTCGTCAGTCCAGGTTCGATGCCTGATACCGGATGCCTGGGGCTGGTGCACTGGGACGACCCAGAGGGATGGTATGGGGAGGGAGGAGGGAGGAGGGTTCAGGATGGGGAACACATGTATACCTGTGGCAGATTCATTTTGATACATGGCAAAACCAACACAATATTGTAAAGTTAAATAAAATAAAAATAAAATTAAAAAAAAATAAACAAAATTAAACTGATAATCCCAAGGATTGGCTAGTAGGATTATACTTTAGTAGAATCAGTTCTGAAGTCTTTGGCATTATTTCCTAATGCCAGAATCTAGTGAACATATAGTACACTATGACCTAGAAATCAAGGAGAGATAAGAAAGCCTCCTTCAGTGATCAATGTAAAGAAATAGAGGAAAACAACAGACTAGGAAAGACTAGAGATCTCTTCAAGAAAATTAGAGATACCAAGGGAACATTTCATGCAAAGATGGGCTCGATAAAGGACAGAAATTGTATGGACCTAACAGAAGCAGAAGATATTAAGAAGTGGTGGCAAGAATACACAGAAGAACTGTACTAAAAAGATCTTCATGACCCAGATAATCACAATGGTGTGATCACTCACCTAGAGTTAGACATTTGGAATGTGAAGTCAAGTGGGCCTTAGAAAGCATCACTATGAACAAAGCTAGTGGAGGTGATGGAATTCCAGTTGAGCTATTCCAAATCCTGAAAGATGATGCTGTGAAAGTACTGCACTCAATATGCCAGCAAATTTGGAAAACCCAGCAGTGGCCACAGGACCGGAAAAGGTCAGTTTTCATTCCAATCCCAAAGAAAGGCTATGCCAAAGAATGTTCAAAGTACCGCACAATTGCACTCATCTCACATGCTAGTAAAGTAATGCTCAAAATTCTCACAGATGAACCATGAACTTTCAAATGTTCAAGCTGGTTTTAGAAAAGGCAGAGGAACCAGAGATCAAATTGCCAACATCTGCTGGATCATGGAAAAAGCAAGAGACTTCCAGAAAAACATCTATTTCTGCTTTATTGACTATGCCAAAGCCTTTGACTGTGTGGATCACCACAAACTGTGGAAAATTCTTCAAGAGATGGGAATACCAGACCACCTGACCTGCTTCTTGAGAAATCTGTATGCAGGTCAGGAAACAACAGTTAGAACTGGTCATGGAACAACAGACTGGTTCCAAATAGGAAAAGGAGTACGTCAAGGCTGTATATTGTCACCATGTTTATTTAACTTATATGCAGAGTACATCATGAGAAATGCTGGACTGGAGGAAACACAAGCTGGAATCAAGATTGCTGGGAGAAATATCAATAACCTCAGATATGCAGATGACACCACCCTTATGGCAGAAAGTGAAGAGGAACTAAAAGCCTCTTGATGAAAGTGAAAGTGGAGAGTGAAAAGGTTGGCTTAAAGCTCAACATTCAGAAAACGAAGATCATGGCGTCTGGTCCCATCACTACATGGGAAATAGATGGAGAAACAGTGGAAACAGTGCCAGACTTTATTTTTCTGGGCTCCCAAATCACTGCAGATGGTGACTGCAGCCATGAAATTAAAAGACGCTTACTCCTTGGAAGGAAAGTTATGACCCACCTAGATAGCATATTCAAAAGCAGAGACATCACTTTGCCAACAAAGGTTCGCCTAGTCAAGGCTATGGTCTTTCCTGTGGTCATGTATGGATGTGAGAGCTGGACTGTGAAGAAGGCTGAGCGCTGAAGAATTGATGCTTTTGAACTGTGGTGTTGGAGAAGACTCTTGAGAGTCCCTTGGACTGCAAGGAGACCCAATCGGTCCATTCTGAAGGAGATCAGCCCTGCGATTTCTTTGGAAGGAATGATGCTAAAGCTGAGACTCCAGTATTTTGGCCACCTCATGCGAAGAGTTGACTCATTGGAGAAGACTCTGATGCTGGGAGGGATTGAGGGCAGGAGAAGGGGACAACAGAGGATGAGATGGCTGGATGGCATCACTGACTCGATGAATGTGAGTCTGAGTGACCTCTGAGAGCTGGTAATGGATAGGGAGGCCTGGCGTGCTGCGGTTCATGGGGTCGCAAAGAGTTGGACACGACTGAGCGACTGATCTGATCTGATCTGAACCCAACTTTGGAACTTCCCTGGTGGTCATAACTCCATTCTTCCAGTGCAGAAGATGCCAGTAAAATCCCTGGCCAGTGAACTAAGATCTCAGTTGCCTGGGCTTCCCTGATGGTTCAGACAATAAAGAATCTGCCTGCAATGTAGGAGACCTGGGTTCCACTCTTGTGTTGGGAAGGTCTCCTGGAGAAGGGAAGGGATGGCTACTTATTCCAGTATTCTTATCTGGAGAATTTCATGGATAGAGGATCCTAGCGGGCTACAGTCTGCTGCTGCTGCTGCTAAGTCGCTTCAGTCGTATCCGACTCTGTGCGACCCCATAGACGGCAGCCCATCAGTCTCCCCCGTCCCTGGGATTCTCCAGGCAAGAACACTGGAGTGGGTTGTCATTTCCTTCTCCAATGCATGAAAGTGAAAAGTGAAAGTCAAGTCGCTTAGTTGTATCTGACTCCTAGCGACCCCGTGGACTACAGCCTACCGGGCCCCTCGATCCATGGGATTTTCCAGGCAAGAGTACTAGGGTGGGGTGCCATTGCCTTCTCTGGGGCTACAGTCTATGGGACTGCAAAGAGTCAGACACGACTGAGTCACCAACACTTTCACATTTGGGGGGCTTCCAGGTGGCTCAGTGGGAAAAGAATCTGCTTGCAGTGCAGGAGACCCAGGAGATGTGGGTTCGATCCCTGGGTCAGGAAGATCCAGGAAACACACTCCAGTATTCTTGCCTGAAGAATCCTATGGACTGAGGAGCCTGGCGTGATACAGTCCATAGGATTGTAGAGCCAGACATGACTGAAGTGACTGAGCATGTAGCATACAACCCAATTTTTTAATGTCTCTATAACTCTCTTCTTGCATGAAAACTTATATTTTGTCTTAACAAAAGAAGAAAGTATTCAAAAGCTGGCGATTTAAAGCTTCTCTTCGCATGTGGCATTTTATCTGAACAAGTATGACAGAATTGTGCACATAATTATTACCTTGAATCCTGCAGAACATCCTAAAAGTTGTTGTCATTGTTCAGTCGCTAAGTTGGGTCCAACTTTGTGACCCCATGAACTTCAGCATGCTGGGTATCCTGGTCCTTCACTATTTCCCAGAGTTTGCTCAAACTCATGTCCTTTGAGTCAATAATGCCATTCAACCATTTCATCCTCTGCCACCCACTTCTCCTCCTGCCCTCCATGTTTCCCAGCATCAGGTCTTTTCCAACGAGTTAGCTCTTTGCATCAGGTGGCCACATTATTGGAGTTTCAGCATGAGCATAAGTCCTTCCAATGAATATTCAGGCTTGATTTCTTTTAGGATTGATTGGTTTCATCTCCTTGCAGTCCAAGGGACTCTCAAGGGTCTTCTCCAGCACCACAATTTGAAAGCATCAATTTTTTTGATGCTCAACCTTCTTTATGGTCCAACTCTCACATCCATACATGTCTACAGGAAAAACCATACGTTTGATTAGATGGACCTTTGTCAGCAAAATGATATCTCAGCTTTTTAATATGCTGTCTAGGCTTGTCATAGCTTTTCTTCCAAGGAACAAGAGACTTTTCATTCCTTGGCTGCAGTCACCATTTACAGTGATTTTGGAGCCCAAGAAAATAAAATCTGCCATTGTTTCCACTTTTCCCCCATCTAGTTGCCATGAAGTGATGGGACCAGATGCCATGATCTTCGTTTCCTGAATGTTGAGTTTTAAGCCAGCTTTTTCACTCTCCTCTTTTACTTTCATCAAGAGGTTCTTTAGTTCCTCTTCAGTTTCTACCATTAGAGTAGTATAATCTGCTTATCTCAGGTTGTTGATATTTCTTCCAGAAATTTTGATTCCAGCTTGTGATTCATCCAGCCCAACATTTTGCATGATGTAGTTTGCACTGAAGTTAAATAAGTAGGGTGACAATATTTAGTCCTGATGTACTCCTTTCCAAATTTTGAACCAGTCCTTTGTTCCATGTCTGGTTTTAACTGTTGCTTCCTGACCTGCATACAGGTTTCTTAGTAGGCAGGTAAAGTGGTCTGATTTTCCCATCTCTTTAAGAATTTTCCACAATTTGCTGTGATCCACACAGTCAAATCCCATGGACAGAGGAGCCTGGTAGGCTGCAGTCCATGGGGTCACAAAAAGTCAGACACGACAGAGCGACTTCACTTTCACTTTTCACTTTCATGCATTGGAGAAGGAAATGGCAACCCACTCCAGTGTTCTTGCCTGGAGAATCCCAGCGACAGGCGAGCCTGGTAGGCTGCCATCTCTGGGGTCGCACAGAGTCGGACATGACTGAAACGACTTAGCAGCAGCAGCAGCACACAGTCAAAGGCTTTAGTGTAGTCAATGAAGTAGAAGTTGATGTTTTTCTGGAATTCCCTTGCATTTTCTATGACTCAACAGATGTTGGCAATTTGATCTGTGGTTCCTCTGCTTTTTCTAAATCCAACTTGTATATCTGGAAGTTCTCAATTCACATTCTGTTGAAGCCTAGCTTGAAGGATTTTGAGCATTAGCTTACTAGCATGCGATATGAGTGCAATTGTACAGTAGTTTGAACATTCTTTGGGATTGGAGTGAAAACTGACCTTTTCTACTCCTGTGGTCATTGCTGTGTAAGGGCATATATATGTCTGCTCCTGATGTAGTGTCAGAGATGGCAGCAGGGAAAACATTCTCTACCTTGGTCATCTTATATCTGGATAAACATAAAATAAGGAAACCTCTTAGCTTTTCTGCATCTTATTTCCCATTTATTTCCCTTTCATGGAAACATTGACATAATTAAGACAGTAGTATAATTTTAATGTGTCTTACTTAGGGATTTATCATGCATCAGAATAAGCTGTCTGTCAGCTGTATGACATCCAGGTCTACACTGTCTTTAAAGACCAAGTCAACAGAAGTAGTTAGCATTGTTTACTAGATGCGTGTGAGGAGTGTGCTGAGTCTGACACCTGTTTTTTTTTTTTTTTCTCTTTCTTTTTTTTTATTTTTTAAAATATGAAAGTATGATAACACATTTATAGGAGACTTGGAAAATACAGAACAGTTACATATAGTTTGAATACATATAATTATTTTAAGTAGATAAATTAATGTTTTAGTTGGAGTTTCAGTATCAAACTCTCAGAAATTAATAGAATGAATAGATGGAAAAGTAGAAGGATATAGTAGAGCTGAAAAGAACTATGAGCCAATCCAAAATAACTAAGGTTTATACAATTTTCACACCATAGCAGGATACAAATTCTATTCACGTTTCCACAGGCTATAAACTAGGAGACACTGGAACATACCCAGGGACATAAGAGCAGGCTAACACCTGCTTTTGGATCTTGACCATTGACCTCTAGCTATGTCTATATGGGCAAAGCAGTTCTCATTCCTGAACCTTATTTTTCTCAGATATAAAATGAAGCTGTTGGGTTCATTTAAACAATTTAAAATTATCATCTTGCTTTATAAAATTAGGTTATACCCATGTGATAAGCAGTCTTTATGACCCAAAGGCCAAAATTTATATGGAGGTCCAGGGCTTGCTAGACCACTGTAAGAAAATGGACCAAACAATCAAATATTGGGTGCAGATTTAAGAAACAGTGAATCCCACTTGTGTTGTTATTAGCTTTGAAGAGACCAGAAAGTTACTTAGTCAGTTCAGTTCAGTCACTCAGTCGTGTCAGACCCTTTGAGACACCATGGACTGCAGCAGCCAGGCCTCCCTGTCCATCAACAACTCCCAGAGCTTGCTCAAACTCATGCCCATTGAGACAATGATGCCATATAACCATCTCATCCTCTGTTGTCTCCTGCTCCTCCAGCCTTCAATCTTGCTTTACAGAATTTTGTTTTCTGTCAAATCTCAACATAAATCGACCATACTTATACATATATCCCCTCTTTTTTGAACCTCCCTCCCATCTCCCTCCCATCCCACCCCTCTAGGTTGATACAGAGCCCCTGTTTGAGCTTCCTGAGTCATACAGCAAATTCCCGATGGCTATCTATTTTACATCTGGTAATATAAGTTTCCATGTTACTCTTTCCATACATCTCACCCTCTCCTCCCCTCCCCCCACGTCCATAAGTCTATTCTCTACGTCCGTTTCTCCATTGCTGCTCTGTAAATAAATTCTTCACTACCATTTTTCTAGATTCCATATATATGTGTTAGAATATATATATATCAGTTCAGTTCAGTTCAGTTCAGTCGCTCAGTCGCTCAGTCTCTCATATCCGACTCTGTCACCCCATGAATCGCAGCACGCCAGGCCTCCCTGTCCATCACCAACTCCCGGAGTTTACTCAAACTCACATCCATGGAGTTGGTGATGCCATCCAGCCATCTCATCCTCTGTCATCCCCTTCTCCTCCTGCCCCCAATCCCTCTCAGTATCAGAATCTTTTCCAATGAGTCAACTCTTTGCATGAGGTGGCCAAAGTACTGGTTTCAGCTTTAGCATCATTCCTTCCAAAGAACACCCAGGACTGATGTCTTTTAGAATGGACTGGTTGGAGATATATATATATATATATATCTTTCTGACTTACTTCACTCTGTATAATAGGTTCCAGGTTCATCCACCTCAGTAGAACAGACTCAAATGTGTGCCTTTTTATGGCTGAGTAATAGTCCATTGGGTATATGTACCATAACCTCTTGATCTATTCATCTGTCAATGGACGTCTAGGTTGCTTCCATGTTCTAGCTATTGTAAATAGTGCTGCAATGAATATAGGATACATATGTCTTTTTCAGTTTTGGTTTCCTCAGGGTCTATGCCTAGGAGTGGGATTGCTGGGTCATGTGGTGCTTTTATTCCTAGTTTTTTAAGGAATCTCCATACTGTCTTCCAGGGTGGCTGTATCAGTTTACACTCCACCTTTTCCCCAAGTCTTCTCCAGCATTTATTGTCTGTAGACTTTTTGATGATAGCCATTTGGAGTGGTGTGAGGTGATATTTCATTGTAGTTTTCATTTGCATTTCTCTAATAATGAGCAATATTGAGCATCTTTTCATGTTTGTTACCCATCTGTATGTCTTCTTTAGAGAAATGTCTATTTAGGTCTTTTCCCCACTTTTTGATTGGGTTGTTTGTCTTCTGGTATTGAGTTGTATGAGCTGCTTGTATATTTTGGAAATTAATCCTTTGTCAGTTGTTTCCTTGGCTATTATTTTCTGCCATTCTGAGGGTTGTCTTTTCATGTTGCTTATAGTTTCCTTTGCTGTGCAAAAGCTGTTAAGTTTAATCAGGTCCCACTTGTTTACTTTGTTTTTAATTGTGTTACTCTAGGAGGTGGGTCATAGAGGATCTTGTTTTGACTTATGTCATCAAGTGTTCTGCCTGTTTTCCTCTAAGAGTTTTATAGTTTCTGGTCTTACATTTAGGTTGTTAATCCATTTTGAGTTTACCTTTTTGTATGGTGTTAGCAAGTGTCCTAATTTCATTCTTTTACATCTAGCTGTTCAGTTTTCCCAGCACCATTTATTGAAGAGGCTATCTTTGCCCCATTGTATATTCTTGCCTCCTTTGTGAAAAATGAGGTACCCATAGGTGCATGGGTTTATTTCTGGGCTATCTTGTTCCACTGGTCTATATTTCTGGTTTTGTGCCAGTACCATACTGTCTTGATGACTGTAGGTTTATAGTATAATTATGAAGTCAGGAAAGTTGATTCCTCCATCTGCATTCTTCTTTCTCAGGATTGTTTTGGCTATTCTGGGTCTTTTGTGTTTCCTATGAATTGTGAAATTTTTTGTTCTAGTTCTGTGAAAAATGCCATTGGTAATTTGATAAGGATAGCATTGAATCTGTAGATTGTATATGGTAGTATAGTCATTTTCACAATACTGATTCTTCCTACCCAAGAACATGGAATATCTCTCAATTTGTTTATGTCGTTATCTTTGATTTCTTTCATTAGTGTCTTATAATTTTCTGAGTACAGTTCCTTTGTCTCCTTAGGTAAGTTTATTCCTAGATATTTAATTATTTTTGTTGCAATGGTGAATGGGATTGATTCCTTAATTTCTCTTTCTGACTTTTCACTGTTAGTAATATAGAAATGCAAGTGATTTCTGTATTGATTTTGTATCAAGCAACTTTGCTAAATTCACTGATTAGCTCTAGTAATTTTCTGATACTATCTTTAGGGTTTTCTATGTACAGTATCATGTCATCTTCAAACCGTGAGAGCTTTACTTCTTCTTTTCCAATCTGGATTCCTTTTATTTCTTTTTCTTCTGTGATTGCTGTAGCTAGGACTTCCAGAACCATGTTGAATAATAGTGGTGAAAGTGGACACCCTTGTCTTGTTCCTGAGCTTAGGGGGAATGCTTTCAGTTTTTCACCATTGAGAATAATGTTTGCTGTAGGCTTATCATATGTGGCCTTTACTATGTTGAGGTAGGTTCCTCCTATGCCCATTTTTTTGAAGAGTTTTGATCATAAATGGGTGCTGAATTTTGTCAAAGGCTTTTCCTGCATCTATTGAAATGACCATATGGTTTTTATCTTTCAATTTGTTAATATGGTTTATCAAATTGATTGATTTTTATATATTGAAGAATCTTTTCATCCCTCGAATAAACCCAACTTGATCATGGGGCATGAGCTTTTTGATGTATTGCTGAATTCTGTTTTCTAAAATTTTGTTGAGGATTTTGCATCTAGGTTCATCAGTGATATTGGCTTGTAGTTTTGTGTGTGCGTGTGTGTTGTCTTTGTCTGGTTTTGGTATCAGGGTGATGGTGGCCTCATAGAATGAATTTGGAAGTGTTCCTTCCAGTTTTTTGAAAGAGTTTTAAAAGGATAGGCATTAGGTCTTCTCTAAATGTTTGATAGAATTCTCCTGTGAAGCCATCTGGTCCTGGGCTTTTGTTTTTTGGGAGATTTTTGAGCTCAGCTTCAATTTCAGTCCCTGTAATTGTGTTGTTTATAATTTCTATTTCTTCCTGGTTCAGTCTTGGAAGATTGAACTTTTCCAAGAATCTGTCCATTTCTTCCAGATTATCCATTTTATTGCCATATAGTTGTTCGTAATAGTCTCTTGTAATCCTTTGTATTTCTGCATTTTCTGTTGTGGACTCTCCTTTTTTATTTCTAATTTTGTTGATTTGATTCTTCTCTCAATTTTTCTTGATGAGTCTGGCTAAAGGTTTGCCAATTTCTTTATCTTCTCAAAGAACAAGGTTTTAGTTTTATTAATCTTTTCTATTTTTTTCTTTCATTTCTTTTTAATTTATTTCTGCTTGGATCTTTATGATTTCTTTCCTTCCACTAATTTTTGTTTTGTTTTGTTTTTCTTTTTCCAGTTGCTTTAGGTGTAAAGTTAGGTTGTCTATCCAATGTTTTCTTGTTTCCTGAGGTAGGATTGTATTGCTATAAACTCCCCTCTTAGAACTGCTTTTGCTGCATTTCATAGGTTTTGAGTTGTCATGTTTTCATTGTAATTTTTTTCTAGAAATTTTTTTTATTTCCCTTTTAATTTCTTCAGTAACCTGTTGGTTATTTAGTAATGTATTATTTAATTTCCATGTGTTTGTGCATTTTATATTTTTTTTCTTGTAATTGATATCTAGTCTCATAGTGCTGTGGTTGGAGAAGATGCTTGTATGATTTTTATTTTCTTAAATTTACTGAGGTTTGATTTGTGACCAAAGATATGGTCTATCCTGGAGAATGTTCCGTGTCCACTTTGAAGAAGGTGTATTCTTCTATCAGTGAGATCCATCTCATCTAATGTATCACTTAAAACTTGTGTTTCCTTATTAATTTTCCATTTGATGATCTGTCCATTGGTGTTATGGGGGTGCTAAAGTCTCCTGATATTGTTGTGTTACTGTCAGTTTCTCCTTTTATGCCTCTTGGGGTTGTCTTTTGTATTGATGTGCTCCTATGTTGGGTGCATAGATATTTACAATTGCAGTGTCTTCCTCTTGGATTGATTCCTTGACCATTACATAGTGTCTTTCCTTATCTCTTGTAGTATTCTTTATTTTAAAGTCTATTTTGTCTCATATGAGGATTGTCACCCCAGCTTTCTTTTGCTTCCTATTTGCATGGAATATATTTTTCCATCCTCTCACTTTCAGTCTATATGTGTCTTTAGGTCTGAAGTGGGTTTCTTTTAGACAGAATATATATGAGTCTTATTTTAGTATCCATTCAGCCAGTCTGTGTCTTTTGGTTGGAGCATTTAATCAGTTTACATTTAAAATACTTATTGATATATCCTCTGCTTTTTAAAAATCCAGCTTGAAGGCCTGGATGTTCACGGTTCAAGTACTGTTGAAACCTGGCTTGGAGAATTTTGAGCATTACTTTGCTAGTGAGTGTTCAGTTAAGTCGCTCAGTCATGTCCGAGATTTTGCAACCCCATGGACCGCAGCATGCCAAGCCTCCCTGTCCATCAGCAACTCCCAGAATTTACTCAAACACATTTCCATTGAGTCGGTGATGCCATCCAACCATCTCATCCTCTGTCATCCCCTTCTCTTCCTGCCCTCAATCTTTCCCAGCATCAGGGTCTTTTCAAATGAGTCAGCTCTTTGCATCAGGTGGCCAAAGTATTGGAGTTTCAGCTTCAACATCAGTCCTTCCAATGAATATTCAGGACTGATTTCTTTTAGGATGGACTGGTTGGATCTCCTTGCAGTTCAAGGGACTCTCAAGAGTCTTCTCCAACACCAGAGTACAAAAGCATCAATTCTTCAGTGCTCAGCTCTTTATAGTCCAACTATTACATCCATACCTGACCACTGGAAAAACCATAGCCTTGACTAGATGGACCTTTGTTGACAAAATAATGTCTCTGCTTTTTAATATGCTGTCTAGGTTGGTCATAACTTTCCTTCCAAGGAGTAAGCATCTTTTAATTTCATGGCTGCAATCACCATCTGCAGTGATTTTGGAGCTCAAAAAAATAAAGTCAGCCACTGTTTCCACTGTTTCCCCATCTATTTGCCTGAAGTGATGGGACCAGTTGCCATGATCTTAGTTTTCTGGATGCTGAGCTTTAAGCCAACATTTTCACTCTCCTTTTTCACTTTCATCAAGAGGTTCTTTAGTTCCTCTTCACTTTCTACCATTAAGGGTGGTGTCATCTGCATGTCTGAGGTTATGGATATTTCTCTAGGCAATCTTGATTCCAGCTTGTGCTTCATCCAGCCCAGCATTTCTCATGATGTACTCTGCATATAAGTTAAATAAGCAAGGTGACAATATACAGCCTTGATGTATATTGTATATCCTTTCCTGATATGGAAACCGTCTGTTGTTCCATGTCCAGTTCTAACTGTTGCTTCCTGATCTGCATACAGATTTCTCAAGAGGCAGGTCAGGTGGTCTGGTATTTCCATCTCTTTCAGAATTTTCCACAGTTTATTGTGATCCACACAGTCAAAGGCTTTGGCATAGTCAATAAAGCAGAAATAGATGTTTTTCTGGAATTCTCTTGCTTTTTTGATGATCCAATGGATGTTGGCAATTTGATCTGTGGTTCCTCTGCCTTTTCTAAGACCAGCTTGAACATCTGAAATCTCACAGTTCACGTATTACTGAAGCCTGGCTTGGAGAATTTTTAGCATTACTTTACTACCATGTGAGATGAGTGCAATTGTGCAGTAGTTCAAACATTCTTTGGTATTACCTTTCTTTGGGATTGGAATGAAAACTGACCTTTTCCAGTCCTGTGGCCACTGCTGAGTTTTCCAAATTTGCTGGCATTTTGAGTGCGGCGCTTTCATAGCATCATCTTTTAAAATTTGAAATAGCTCAACTGGAATTCTATCACCTCCACTAGCTTTGTTCATAGTGATGCTTCCTGAGGCCCACTTGACTTCACATTCCAGGATGTCTGGCTCTAGGTGAGAGATCACACCATCGTGATTATCTCAGTTGTGAAGGTATTTTTTTGTACAGTTCTTCTCTGTATTCTTGCCACCACTTCTTGATATCTTCTGCTTCTGTTAGGTCCATAACATTTCTGTCCTTTATTGTGCCCATGTTTGCATGAAATATTCCCTTGGTAGCTCTAATTTTCTTGAAGAGATCTCTAGTCTCTCCCATTCTATTATTTCCCTCTATTTCTTTGCACTGATCACTGAGAAAGGCTTTCTTCTCTCTCCTTGCTGTTCTTTGGAACTCTGCATTCAAATGGATACATCTTTCCTTTTCTCCTTTGCTTTTCGCTTCTCTTCTTTTCACAACTATTTATAAGGCCTCCTCAGACAGCCATTTTGCTTTTTTTGCATTTCTTTTTCTTGGGGATGGTCTTGATCCCTGTCTCCTGTACAATGTCACAATCCTCCGTCCATAGTTCTTGAGGCACTCTGTCTATCAGATCTAATCCCTTGAATCTGTTTGTCACTTCCACTGTAATCATAAGGGATTTGATTTAGGTCATACTTGAATGGTCTAGTGGTTTTCTCTATTTTCTTCAATTTAAGTCAGAATTTGGCAATAAGGAATTCATGATCTGAGCCACAGTCAGCTCCTGGTCTTTTTGCTGACTGTGTAGAGCTTCTCTATCGTTGGCTGCAAAGAACAGAATTAATTTGATTTTGGTATTATCCATCTGGTGATGTCCATGTGTAGAGTCTTCTCTTGCATTGTTAGAAGAGGGTATTTGCTATGACCAGTGTGTTCTCTTGGCAAAACTCTGTTAGTCTTTGCCCTGCTTCATTCTGTACGCCAAGGCTAAATTTGCCTGATATTCCAGGTATTTTTTGAATTCCTATTTTTGCATTCCAGTCCCCTATAATGAAAGGGATGTCTTTTTTGGGTGTTAGTTCTAGAATGTCTTGTAGGTCTTCATAGAACTGTTCAGCCTCAGCTTCTTCAGCATTACTGGCTGGAGCATAGACTTGGATCACTTTTATATTGAATGATTTGCCTTGTAAATGAACAGAGATCATTCTGTCATTTTTTAGATTTTACCCAAGAACTGCATTTTGGAGTCTTTTGTTGACTATGAGAGCTACTGCATTTCCTCAGGGCTTCTTGCCCGCAGTAGTAGGGACAATGTTCATCTGAGTTACATTCCCCCATTCCAGTCCATTTTAGTTCACTGATCCCTAAAATGTTGATGTTCACTCTTCCCATCTCTTGTTTGAGGACTTCCAATTTACCTTGATCCATGGACCTAACATTTCAGGTTCCTGTGCAATATTGTTCTTTATAGCATTGGGCTTTACTTCCATCACCAGTCACATCCACAACAGGGCATTATTTTTGCTTTGGCTCTGTCTCTTCATTCTTTCTGGCATTATTTCTCCAGTCTTCAGTAGCATATTGGGCACCTATTGACCTGGGGAATTAATCTCTCATTGTCATATCTTTTGCCTTTTCATACTCTTCATTATCCTAAAGTCACTACCCTATAAAATTTTTATTTTTATTTTTATTTTTTGGGGGGTTTCTGTTTCTCTTTTTTTTGGTGTGTGTTAATTTAATCATACAAATATTCATTTATACAGTAAAGAAAAACCTCCTCATCTTCATCTCCTCCCAGGCACCACGAGGCCCCACCAGGAACACCCACCCAGCTCGCTTGCTACACGCCAGTGTCCAGGAGGAGGCAGCAGCTAAGCTGCTCCAGCATTCACCCAAGGAAACAGCAAAAAGGCAGGGTGGGGTGGGGCAGGGAACCGGCTTGCACTCCTGGGGCCTGGCAATCCCACCACCCTCTCCCGCTGGGGCTCACACTAGATTTGGGGAGGTGTTTATTCTTAGGCCTTCTCCCCTCCTTGGCCATCCTGGGGCCACACCAGCTGTTCTGGTGAGGTTCTTTTCTGGCTGCAAGTGCCTTTGATGGACTAAAGTTTATGTCCAGTGCTTGATGGGGGAGAGAAGGCTTGTTTCTTGTAGAAAAATGCCCCAAATTCAACTGTCCCCGTGGCAAAAAGAAAAAAAAAGCATGCACACGTGCACACACACCCACACACACCCTCACTCCATGCACACAGAGAGGTTCCTCGCAAGCCTGAGCCCCTCTGCCTCCCCCGTGGACTCAGGTCCTCAAGGACGGTGCATGCCTCCCCTCCTGCCTGCTAGACACAGGTGGTCCTGCCCAGAGGCAGCCTGCCATTTGGTAAAGAGTCCAAGGGGAACTGAGGGGGTAGCCTCTGCCATCCCACCAGGACGGAAGAGGGACTCCAGGACTTGCTGGGCACTCAAATCAGAGAGAGGAGACAGATGATGGTACAAGGGCCTCCAGGTCCTGGGGCAACCTCAGACTCCTCCCGCCCCTGCTCCACAGCTTGTGCGCGCTCTGGTCTCGGCAAGGAGCCCACCTCTCTGAAGACGCGAACAGAAATGGTTTTGTTCTTGGGAGGGAAGCCCACATGCTTGGGACAATTACCTTGCCAGGTGAGACTGCCTAGAAGCAAGAGGAGGAGCAGGAGCCCCCTGGCAGGGCCAGACCCACTGACAGTGACCTGGACGCCAATGCTGAGTGACCAACGGCAGGCAGCTCCCCTTGGGGCGAGGGGAAGGGGAGGCTGTTGTGGGGCAGATCAGGAGGCCGCGAACCAGGGAATGTGAAGCCTCCTGCCCTCCCGTGCGGGCAGCTGAAGATGCGATGCCAGCAAGCCAGGAGGGGCTGAGCGGGGGTGTGCTCCGGGGGGGCAGTGTCTGGGAGGCTGGCACCAACAGTGGTGGCAGTCTGGGCCTGGCAGGGCCCTCAAACAAAAAGCCATCGTGAGCCCCTGGCTCAGGCCTGTGGTGGCCTGGGCACCCGGCAGGGACTCCCCTCTCCTCTGCCGGCAATGGGGTGCTCTTGGTGTGCATAGAGAGTAGGTGCCCCAGTATGAGTCCTGGTCCACCCCAGCTGCACCACCCTCTCAGCGCCTGGCTCCACCCTCCCGTGGGGTTCCCCCAGTGGACCAGAGTTTACCCCCCTTTCTTCTGGGGTCGGGGGGAGGCACTGGGGGAATTTTGTTTTCTTTAAAATTTTCCACCTCTAGGAGCAAGTAGTCTCTCTCAAAGTGTTAGCTGAATCTCAGTACAAAATACTTATAGGGAGAAAACTTATTTATTCTTTTCTAATTTTTCCCAAAGGGTGTTTAAGATAATTTGTGTTAACTTCTGCTGCTTTTCTCCTCTCTCTTAATTTTATTTAACTTCAGGTATAAGAATCAGAATTTGCCCTCTTTTGATGTGAATTGCTAGATCTCTACATTTCTATATTTGGTGAATATTTCTGGTACCTTACTGTCCTCATATAATAACATATTCAGTGATATGCAGCATTTTAAGTTATCTATTTTTTCCCCATAGCAGCTCACGAGTGCTATTTCATGTTACTTGTATATAACTTGTGACATATTCAGTGCACATCTAAAAAATTTTTTTAAAACCCTCAAACTGAAAGCATATTAGATAAATAAATCAAACTTAGGCTCAGATGGTAGAGCCTGCCTGCAAGGAAGGAGACCCAGTTCTATCCCTCTGTTGGGAAGATCCCCTGGAGGAGGAAATGGCAACCCACTCCAGTGTTCTTGCCTGGGAAGCCCCACAGACAAAAAGGAGCCTGTTGGGCTCTAGTCCATGGGGTTGCAAAGAGTTGGAAATGGCTGAAGCGACTTAACGCTTTCACACAGCAACTGTGCTGGAACCCAGGAATGCAGCAAGGGGAAGTGTTGAAATTGTTAGTTTGGGGTATTGGTTGCCCTGCCTGTGGACAACCAGACTTTGTCTCTTATTTACATTCTGGTGAGGTAATCTGATTGGTGTTGCTCCGCCCACAGCCTGCGTGTAATGGAGCCAGAGTCCAGCGCTGGAAAAGCAGTTGTGGTTGGGGTGGTGGAGTTAAATTACAGAAGTGTGGCCACCTGAATTGCCCACGGACAGTGACTGGGATAGTGTCCAGTGAAAGGGGCCATGAGTGGGAGCATACTCTCTGAGGAAATTGCCTAGCATGGTTTAATGTGCCCAGTATCAAGCAGTGGAGTCTGAAGACAAAAGATGTTTATGATTTGCCCAAAGCTGAAAAAATAAGAATGCTAAACATTAGTAACTGTAAAGGATCTGTGAACTCCCAATTGCAAGTTTAAACTCAAAGACTGCATATGTTTTTGGAGTGCAAATTATATATACTGTAATCATTCTATGCTATGCCATTGATGTGCCAGTACTGATCATATTTTCTTCATTTAGTTCCTTTTATTATGTAAAAAATTAAACATACATGAATACATTTCTATGTTAAAATTTACCCAAGTGTTAAAAAATCTGTTTTTTCCCCACTGGAGTTAAAATTTTGGAAACATATAATATACTTAGAATATAGAAAGACACAACTAAAACTCAAGTGAATTAAATATGTTTTAATTATTTCTTAAACTAAAGTCCAAGTTACGATCATGTTCTAAGTGGAATATATTGCTTACTTTCATAACCTCACTGACTTTCATAGATATGGTCTTCTGGCATTTGTTTGATTTTAAAACCCAGGAAAAGAAAATGAAGGAGACTGTTTTTCCTAGGACGGCTGCAGAACAATAAATTATGCATGGTAGCACCAAAATGTTGGCTTCCTTTATATGAATTTAGAACTGACCTAAATAACTTAAAAAGCCTAAAAAAGTCTCTTCTCATAGCTACCAGTCTTCCCCTAGTAGTGAGTAGTGAAACTCGCTCAGTCATGACCTATTCTTTGCGACCCTATGGATAATATAGTCTGTGGAATTCTCCAGGCCAGAATACTGGAGTGGGTAGCCTTTCCCTTCTCCAGGGAATCTTCCCAACCCAGGGATTGAACCCTGGTTTCTTGCATTGCAGGCAAATTCTTTACCACTTGAGCCACAAAGGAAGCCCAGTCTTCCCCTAGGGTTGCCCTTTAAAAGGGAAGTAGGAAAAAAACTCTTAGAGTGAAGAAGGAAAGGTTGCTGAAGGTCAAGGAGGCTACTGCTGTCCTCAGGTGGGGCAGCCCCTCTCTTCCCCACCTGGTCATGTAGGGAGGGCCTGTGGCCAAGTGTCTTCTCACCAGGTAAGTGGACTGTGCTCGTCACCACTTTAAAGCTTTGACCAATCCCAAAGTTGGCATGCTCTCAGTGAGATATTTCTTAGGTATGGAAATGTTTTATCTGCTAAATCAGATTTGCAGCTGCAATTTCATTGGCCCTTCAGTGTTGCCCTTTAAAATACAAGAGTAGTTCTGAAATTTACCCAGTATGATGTTGCTGCTGCTGCTGCTAAGTCGCTTCAGTCGTGTCCGACTCTGTGCGACCCCATAGACGGCAGCCCACCAGGCTCCCCCGTCCCTGCAGGGGGATTTCACCCAGATTCTTTTTTAAAAAATCTAAAGGTGTATAAATATAGGGAAAGAGTTATGTTTATTAGAATACATTATTTTATGAACCAGAAACTCATAGTGTCTGAATTCCTACTATTAGTTATTATTTTATAGATAGCAAGCTTTAAAATAAATTCTAATATATTCCTTTTTTGTTGTTAAATTTTGACAGAATTCTTTTTTTTATAATTTTTAATTAGAGGATAATTACTTTATAATATTGTGATGATTTCTGCTATACATCAACATGAATTGGCCACAGTTATACATATGTTCCCTCCGTCTTGAACCCCACTCCCACCTCCCTCCCCATCCCACACTCTGGGTTGTCACAAAGCACTGACTTTGGGTTCACTGTGAAATTTAGACAAATTCTTTATGCTTGACTTTTCAAGGGAGAAAAAAACCTCTTCTGCCTAGAGAGTAATATATAACAAAAACCTTTTCATGATCTTGAGAAATGGTAAGCATAAAATTCAAATTACATGCAGTTTTCAATATAATAGCACTGAATAATCACCTCATTAGTAGTGATTATCTGGATATTAATAGAAGTTCCTGACCCACAGATTCTTTTTGGAAATGTTTAGTATGATTTGCAACAATGTGTATCAAAAATGCAGCTATATATTTTTTCCTTTCCTTTAGTATTGAAAGGGTGAGTCACACAAAGATTTATGAGATACTGAATGATGTAAAATTTATTGACTGTCAAGAATCTTGTCTTAAGGAACTTCACTACTCTTTTTACTTCTACAACTATTCTGATGCATCGGAAATAAGAGTGTGTGTGTGTGTGTGTGTGTGTGTGGTGTGTCTTTCTTCATCATTTGTTTTCTTCTTTGTATTATTACACACTGAATCAAATTACTTACTGAAATGGATACTACCCTTAGGAGAAGTACTGCATTTTGGTGGAGAGTGATTTTGTACATTATAAATGGTTAGTGGTAACTCTGTTGTTGTTATTGAAGGGTTTTCCCGTATCTGAAAATTTAATTGTTCAAATACTGAAAGGTAGAATTTCTTTTCCATCTACTTTATTGCTTGTTTTGTTTTAAAAATAAAAAAAAAGTTTGTGTTACTAAACACAAATTCTCTTTGCTAATTGCCTCGGTAGAAATAATTTGGTAAATAATGTGAGCCAACATATTGTCTACAAAAACATTTCCCCCTTTCTACAGGTAATCATTTTCAACAACTAAACCATTCAAAGATACTATTTTATGTTCAGAGATAAAAATTAAAACAAAATATACTGTTTAATTGTTTATCCTCTGCTTGTTCTTTTGCCTTGACTAATATTTTAGCACACTTCTTTATGATGTTATTACTCATTGCCTGAATTAAATAGGAAATTCACAGGAAGAAAACAACTAAGAAATGAAAATATCTAGTTGTCGTATTTCTAACACATTTTAAACATTTTATTTGCTAGAAGCAAAAGCCAAGAATTAAATCTTTCTTCTTTAAAAGTTTCTTTAAAATGTTTATATGAGTCAAATTTAGTACTTCGAAAAAGACCCTGGAATAATTACGTCATGCACGAACCTTGGAGTCATCCCCACATTGGTTGAAATGAATACTTATTGTGTGGAAAGTGTTTTGGAACAAATGTGTTAGAAAGATGCATTTCAGCGAGATAACTGGCAAAGTACTTAGCGTTATATAACCAAAGCGTCTCCTTAAATGCATCTTTATTCTGCCAATTCTATCACATAAAATTTTAAATGTCTCTTTACAGAACCAATTCATTATATCTCCCCATATACGTTTTTTTTTTTTTTTTTTTTTTAAATAAGCTGTCAAGAATATCAAAAGTCTCCCAAATGCCTATTAGGAACCATCTCCAATGGTCCTTTATGTGGTTTTACTGAAAATTAGATAATGTTCTGCCAACCTTAGAAATCAATCTGATTTAAGAAATCTTTCCATGGCAGAGTAGTCTTTATTTAGAAAGGCAGAATTCTCTGAGCTCCCCTTTCACACCTTCAGCTTTCCAGTTTCTTGTGACATTTTTGGAGAAAACCTGTCAAGAATAAAGTTCAACATTGGAAATCTAAATGTGGATTCTGAGTACCTTTTAGAAGAAAATTAATTCACTTCTGGAAGAGGACCTTGTCTAGGCAATTTGCAAATGCAGTCAAGTGTCATAGGCTATTTGTTTTCTTGTCCCAATGATGCAAGAAAAATATGAAGCAATCTTGAGCCAATTCAGGAACAATGATCAAAACATGAAACTGCTTAAGTATTCTATTTAAACAAGGAAGAGATTACAGTGAAAGGAAGAGATTATGATGCCAGCAGAGAGTCCACAGGATAAACCTTTGTATATGCTAGATGTTTAACAAACCACTTGCAAATAGTTTTAGAACTTTAGGGACTGTTACATACAGGTATAAATTAAGTTGAATTATAGTTCTATTGACACAGACAATTTGTCAGCATTTAAGAAGTAAGACTTGGCAGGCTCGTAATGAAAACACAGGTTGCACCCTCTGAAGTGGAAAGTTACAACATCTGATCATTGATTTTCTGCCTCTTGTTGAAGAGAGAGAGAAGTCTGAGGAAAGCAGGAGTTGAAACATCAGTTATCAGGAAATAAGTTTAGTTTCTCCAAGGCATGAGCACATTTACCTCCAGGTCTGGGTTTTCTTATTTCTTTTTGATGTTTAAATATTTTTAAATCAACAGCTATGTACTCAAGTATGCAAGTCGTGTGGGAAAATCGAGAGGAAACCAGATAGAAAATTAATTTTCTCACAAAGAAGCAAGGGCTGTCCTCAAGAATTGATTGGACACACGAGTTGTGTCAAGATATGCTTTGAATTATTGGTTTTCCTGAATATTTTCTAGTCCTGTATTATTTAAAATTATTTTCCTAGAGACAAACAAACACACATAAACAACCACAATGGAAAAGCCATCCCACCCCAAACTCTAGTTAGTCTGATTAGTTAGTTCCTTAACTCAGTATCTTGACCCCTAATGAATGCAATATTAAATACATTTCCTTTGTACAGCAAACTTAAATTAGGGATTGGGACTCATGGGCAGCAACATTATCTTTATTTTGATTACTGGGATGTCTTGGAAGATTCCCATATTCATTGGATGAGTATAGGGATCATTTCAGGGAAAATTAGTGCTTTTGGTCCATAGTAATCTACATGTAGCCTTTCATGATGTTTCCTATGTTGCAGCAATTTAATACCCTTAAATTATTTTAAAAATTGAAGCATTTGAAAAGAGAAATGAAACTTTGATATGACCTTCCTTTTCTTTCGTTATATGGGCTTCCCTAGTGGCTCAGATGGGAAAGAATCAGCCTTTAATACAGGAGACGCAGGTTTGATCCCTGGGTTGGGAAGATCCCCTGGAGAAGGGAATGACTACCCACTCCAGTATTCTTGCCTGGAAAGTTCCACTGACAGAGGAGCCTTTAAAAATTTAAGCATTTGAAAAGAGAAATTAAACTTTGATATGATCTTCCTTTTCTTTCCTTATATATGTAAAGATAAATGAGACCTCTCCAGATGTTTGTTCTTATCAAGAAAAGGAAAGTTGAGATCTCATTCAAAATGCACAAGACACTAATATTTGAAGCAGTTGGTGAGGAAAAACAATCATCTAACCAACCAGTCAAAGATACTTTGTGAAGAATTATGATTATTTACTGCCTTGAGAACATTATTCAAAAAACTTCAATTCCCAAAACTAATTTCTGTATAAAAGAAAAAATAATAGTGGAATCTACTTCATTGGATCATTGTGAGGATTAAATGAGATAAAGCATGTAAAGTAAGTTATATATATGGTAAGTGTGTTACCTGTCATAATGATGATGGTGATCATGGGGAAAAAAGTTTATCTGGACTCTATATAAGGTCCCAGTCTCCACTTCCCTTGATTCATTATTTTTTAAAGCTAATTAATGATACAACTTAAGGTTCTCTGAAATGTACTTATTTTATTGACTCTCTCATCTTCCACAATGAGTAGTCCTAGTTCTATCTATGATCAATGCTCAAATTATAAATAAAAATGTGACTTTGTACTTACCTTTCCTTGGATTGGCTTCTTCATCCATCTACTCCACAGCCTTTCTCTATTTCTACTTTATTATCTTAGTCATTTTTCATACCTATTTTGAAAGTTAATTCTATGTCAAAGTTTAAAGAAGAAGGTTCGTTCATTACATTTTCTACATGCACTGATTGTGCTTTAACCCACTTGGCTGCAAGAACATGTATGTTCTTTGATCAGGGCCAACTTGCAGTTGTCCAGATGAGAATGCACGACATATGCAGCTCTTGGCTTACTAAGTGTTGATTCTTTGGATTATTTTGTCTAAGCTGATTAGATTTAAATATTGAAAGAATAAATATTCTAAATATTTCATTAGCCTCTCCCTGTATAAATGATAGAAATGAAAAAGCTATATCCTACCTAGAGTATAGGTAGGGCAGTGGTAATTAAGAAAAGTAATTCAATGAAAATGCATTTTGGGGCACTGCCTTTCTGGTCTAGTGACTAAGACTTCGCACTCTCCATGCAGGGAACCTGGGTTTGATCTCTGATCAGGAGACTAGATCCCACATGCCACAGCTAAGAGTTCACCTGCTACAGTGAAGATTGAAGATCCCGCATGTTACAACCAAGTCCTGGTGAAGCCAAATAAACAAGTAAATATTTTTAAAAATTAGAAAAATTGCTTTTTAAAACCACATGATGCACTTCACTATGTGTATTGTACAATATCACAATAGATAATGAAAACTTTTTAAAATTCTAAATCCCAATATGTGGTTAAAACCAAATGCCCAATTTCTCTTGCTCTTGCTTTCCTGCTCTCTAACACTTGCCATGTACAGCAGTCCCGAGGACTAAGAAAGAAACATCAGGGAGAAACTAGCCTGTGTACTCGCCGAAGGTTGTTCAACCAAACATCGGTGGTTTACTGATAGCAACAACAACTGCAGGAAAATGTGTACTGGATGTTTTCTGTGAGCAAAACCTGTGAAGGGTTAAGGAAACAGAAATTTACTTTTTACAATAGTTCGCTGATATCATCTCCATATATCAGGTTACTAAAGGGTACATGCTCAGTTGTGTCTGACTCTTTGCGACCCCCTGGACTGCAGCCCATCAGGTGTCTCCATCCATGGGATCCTTCAGGGAAGAATACTGGAGTGGGTTGCCATTTCCTTCTCCAGGGGATTCTTTCTGACCCAGGGATCAAACCCGTGTCTCTTGTGTCAGCAGGCAGATTCTTTACCACCAAGCCACCTGGGTAGCCCAACTAAGCCATAGAGAGATTAAATAATTTGTCCAAGTTCACACAAACTGTAAATTGATTTGAACCTGGGCTCAAATCCAGCCCACAAGAAGCAGCCTGTCTAGTAATTGAGATTAATATGAGCATAAAAAGACACCACAAAAGGCCCAGTGGGATTTTGCTTAGTAGTGTCCCTATTGTTTGAAATATCTCTATCTGGGTCACTTAAGAAATACTAATTACTAACAAAGCTAGTGGAGGTGATGAAATGCCAGCTGAGCTACTTAAAATTCTAAAAGATGATGCTGTTAAAGTGCTGTACTCAATATATCAGCAAACTTGTCAAACAAGGCAGTGGCCACATGACTGGAAAAATTAGTTTTTATTCCAATCCCAAAGAAGTCCAGTGCCAAAGAAAGTTCAGACTATCAGACAGTTACACTCATTTTGCATGCCAGTAAGGTTATGCTGAAAATCTTTCAAGCTAGGCTTCAAGAGTACGTGAACTGAGAACTTCCAGATGTATAAGTTGGGTTTGGAAACAGCAGAGGAACCAGAGATCAAATTGCCAACATTCATTCATTGGATCATAGAGAAAGCAAAGGAGTTCCAGAAAAACATCTACTTCTGCTTCATTGATTATGCTAGAGCCTTTGACTGTGTGGATCACAACAAACTGGAAAATTGTTAAAGAGATGGGGATACCAGACCACCTCACTTGTCTCCTGAGAAACCTGCATGCAGGTCAAGAAGCAACAGTTAGAACCTGACAAGGAACAACTGTTTGGTTCAAAATTGAGAAAGGAGTATGACAAGGCTGTCTATTGTTGCTTTGTATATTTAACTTCTATGCAGAGTGTGTATGCAAGGGCTAAGTTGCTTCGGTCCTGTCCTACTCTTTCAAGCCCTATGGACAGTAGCCCACCAGGCTCCTCTGTCCATGGGATTTCCCATGCCCTCCTCCTGGGATCATCCCAACCCAGGGATTGAGCCCGTGTATATGCAGAGTACATCATGTGAAATGCCAGGCTGGATGAATCACAAGCTGGAACAAGACTGCCAGGAGAAATATCAACAACCACAGATATGCAGATGATACCATTCAAATAGCAGAAAGTGAAGAGGAACTAAAGAGCCTCTTGATGAAAGTAAAAGAGGTGAGTGAAAAATCTGGCTTAAAACTCGACATTCAGAAAACTAAGATCATAGCATCTGGTTCCATCACTTCATGGCAAATAGAAGGGGAAAAAGTAGAAGTATTGACATATTTTATTTTCTTGGGCTCCAAAATACTGCAGTCGGTGACTGCAGCCAAGTAATGAAAAGATGCTTGCTCCTTGGAAGAAAAGCTATGACAAACCTAGACAGCATATTAAGAAGCAGAGATGTCACTTTGCTGACAAAGGTCCATTTAGTCAAAGCTATGGTTTTTCCAGTAGTCATGTATGGATGTGAGAGTTAGACCACAAAGAAAGCTGAGCACCGAAGAATTGATGCTTTTGAACTGTGGTGTTGGAGAAGACTCTTGAGAATCCCTTGGATTGCAAGGAGATGAAACCAGTCAGTCAATCCTAAAGGAAATCGGTCCTGAATATTCATTGGAAGGACTGATCCTGAAGTTGAAGCTCTAATACTTTGGCCACCTGATGTGAAGAACTGACTCATTTGAAAAGACCCTGATGCTGGGAAAGACTAAAGGCAAAAGGGGAAGGGGGCAGCAGAGGATGAGATGGTTAGATAGCATAACCAACTCAATGGACATGAGTTTGAACAAATGCTTGGAGACAGTGAAGGACAGGGAAGCCTGGCATGCTGCAGTCCATGGAGTCACAAAGAATCAGACGTGACTCAGTGACTGAACAATAACTATATGAAAATTTTTTCTTCTTTCCTCAATGCAAATATGCATTAAATAAGGCTATAGAAAATAATCAATGAGAAATATCATATATTTAGCAAATATCTGTAAATTCTATTTGGAAATTAATGATGCCTTCTACAGAAATTACATTGTGGAAAGGAATTATGGCCTAGTGGTTCAGAGCAGGATCCTAAGTCAGTCAGTCACCCATTAGCTTGAGTAAGTTACTTAACTTTTATAGGTATCAGTTTTCAATCTCAAAAATGGATATAATAATAGTACCTATTCACAGAATTGTTATAAATAAATGAGGTGGTAAGACCTAGAAAATAGCACAGTGGTTGACACATAATAAATACTTAAAAATTAGTTGTTGTTATTGTATTATCATCATTATATCTAAGTAATTTACAGGAAAAGAGTCTTGCTTTTCTTAGTGTTTCTTTCCAAGTTTTCAGAAACCACAGTGGATGGTCTCTTCAGTATTTGGAGCATGGGCATCATAGTGACATTCTTTTGCTTTCCTGTGGCTCATTTCCTTTCCTGGTTAACATCACTTTTCTTCCTCTTTGCCACTGACCTATCCTCTCCCTCTTTCTGGGGAAAAAACAACCCAACAATAATGACAACAACTTCTCTCTGCTGCAGGTTGTTGCCCAGAGTCTGGCAGCACCAGACTGTCCTACTGGTAGCTTTTGAATTCTCCCTGTCTTGTCTCCTTGGATTCCCTGTATTTCACACAGTGACAAGAGAAGTGCCCGAGGGAAAGCACATAAAGTGCGGAATAAGTTAGAAAAGGGAGAAGTTATTTCCAGGTGGGAATTTTAAGAAAGCCTTCGTCAGGAGACAGATCTGAGCAAAATTGGAAGAGCATTGTGGAAAGTGGACAGACAATCTCATTGATTGTGCTACGAGTCTCCTAAAAACTTTGGAAAAATGATCAAGTGTTGTTCCATACAGAAACTGTACAACTTATAGTCCTATCAACTTGAAATAAGTTAAGTCCTTGCCAGTTGACTCCTGGCAAACTGTTTAATGTTAATAGCTGTTACTATTAAATTTAATTGATTACTAAGCAAAGAGTTGACTCATTGGAAGACTCTGATGCTGGGAGGGACTGGGGGCAGGAGGAGAAGGGGACGACAGAGGATGAGATGGCTGGTTGGCATCACTGACTCGATGCACGTGAGTCTGGGTGAACTCCGGGAGTTGGTGATGGACAGGGAGGCCTTGCATGCTGCGATTCATGGGGTTGCAAAGAGTCGGACATGACTGAGCGACTGAACTGAATGTTTCTATACAATTAATACCTATAATATAAATAACATTGTTATTCCACTTTCCAATCACAAAATGATCTTATGTAACAACTTGTTTGATCTTTAAATAATTCCATGGAAAACTTATGCAGCTAAGCATCATTTTGCCATTTTATAATGAGGAAAGAGAAGGCTACTGATTAAAAAAAAAAAACAACATTTGGCTATGGAATGGCAGATCTAGGACATAAATTCAGATATTCTGATTTTATCCTTGTGTTTTATTACTATCCTTTCTGTGAAAAATGTGAACATTCATAAGAGTCTGGAGTCTTACCAGATTGATTCAACGAACATGTGGAGCCCTATAGTAATTCAGACACTGTACTAGACATGAGAGCTAAAGCAGTGACCAAAACAGATATTTCTATGGTACTTAAGCTTGTGAACTACTTGGAGGAGAAAATAAATAAAAAGCAAATTAATACATAGGGTTTTTATAGATTGTGGTCAATGCTATCTATGAGGGAAATAAACAACATGGTAAGATACTAAGGAACTAGAGGAGGCCTTTTATGGTAGGATGATTAGGTGGTCTGCTGACATTGACCAGTTAAAAGATGGGAATACATTGTCATTTAAAAGACAAGTAGACACAGATTCCAGGCCAAACTGAAACTAGAAAGACTTGAATGTAAGAAAAGACTTGTTATCAGAGAACAGATAGTAAGCTACTCTGGATGGATTTGTGGGCAGTGAGGGAAGAGAGTGGTGGGAAGCTGGAGAGGAAACAGTAGCTACATTAAAGAATAGCTATAGCTGGTACATTTCGGAGGGTCAGTCTAGCACACGAATGCTTTGTTCACTGCATCCCGGATTCAGTGCACAAGGACAGACCCCTGGCCGCCACTTCTGTGCATGAGTCTACTTGTCTGGCCACAGCTGATGAGACCATTCATTCATGCAGTAAACATTTATTGAACATTGGCTACGTACACTGTGTTATAAGTAATCAAAACACACCCAGTTACTGCCCATGTGGAGTGTTGCAGTTCAGTGTGAGTGTGTCAAGACCCAAGCAGGGTCAATTAGAATTTCTTACCCAGGAGCTTGGAACTAGTACTAGAGAGGGATTCAGTTTCTGTATGACTGGAGCTATAACATGCAAACTATGAACTGCTGACAATCAAATTCTGCCACATTAACTAGGGAGTCCAAAGAGAAGAATGAAGCACACAAAAAGAAAGAATATTCTCATGATTACTAATAGGTTTACATTTATGGATTTTAGTCCTTCCAGAAGCTGGGTTGCGTTCACCCACTTGTTCTTTGAGAAGCCCTACAAAACTAAAATAATATTCATCTTCCTAATATGTTCTGAGCTATTTTGTTGTTGATGCTGCTTGCAATACTATGAATTTAATTCATATTCTAGACTGGATAACTAAGGTAGCACAGACTCAGGGGAAGAAACAGGCTCTAGGTTTGGGGTTGAGAGTTGGGTGAAATTTATAATGTTGGAAAGTGAAAGAAATCTCTTCATATGGTTCCTACAAACTCAGAACCTCAAGTGAAGGGAAACAATATTTCAAGAAATGAAGTACTCCATTGATGATGATTATATTAATGATACTGAATATAATGAGAGGGTGACTTACATCTGCTAGATTGGGACTAAATGTAGTGAACCCTTTTGAAACATCTGCCAGGCTCCAAATCATCTCCCTATTTGTACTCAAAAACTCTTCACAAGGTGGGGAGATTCTACAGAGAAATATTTGAACTCCTACATTCATACTTGATAGGATTTACACTCATTAAACAGATACTTATTGAACACTTACCATAATAGAGTGGTATGTCAAACAGAACACTGTTTTTGTTCTCATGGAGTGGACATCTGATTCAAGATCCTGTGTTGATGTTTCAGTGTAGATTCACTCTAATCTTTCTTATAATCCTTAGAAGTATTGTTATTATATTTATTTTACAGAAAAGGGAACTGAATCCAGTTTCTTCCCCTTAGGATCCAAGGGAGTTAAGTCACTAATGACTTCAAAGCAAATAAGAGACAATGGCAGAATGCAGATCTCAGGTCTACTCTAAACCTACGCCCTTCCCATTTACATCACTCAAGCTTCACAAGCAGGAAACAGAAGCACGTAGCTGTGGTCCGTGGGACAGAAAGGCATAATTACTGCTGCTGCTGGGAGGAGAGGAAGCTTTGCCCTGGATTCTTCCATGAAGCGCTGGCTTCCCAAAGTCAGCTCAACTGACCTCTCCATGAGTGGGAAAGGCAAAAGCCTAAATATCTCCATGACTATGCCTGTCAGCAATAGCAAACTAATGAGCCAAAAATGGCTTCCTCCCCACTTCAGCCTTCCGCTGTTTTGCATAAGTTCAACTTACTGTCAGCGCCTAATTTGTACTCAGAGTCCTAACTGCAAAAGACTCTGAGTAAATGTATTGATGCCTTTCTGGTTTCTAGCTTATACGCGATGACATCCCAGGAGGAGGGGATACATCCTGAGCAGGCCAGCCCTTCGTGTTTGCCATTCCATTACCTCATGGTACCTTTTGTACTTCACGCTTGAATGTTCACTCGGAAAGGTGATACTTCATATGGTAAGTCTGGACAAATAGAAGGTTTGTCTGAGGTCTTTTGGGGTTTGGGTTACTGACATTTTTTTCATGTAATTGATTGCCTGCAACATTTAAAAGTAAGGTAGACTTCACCATCAGATACCTATAAGCAGAGTGGAGAAAGGACTGAGGTACCTCAGAGTCAGAAACCCAAAGTTTGTGGGTATGTTTTTTTCCCTCCAGGCTCCCAATAACCATGTGTCACCTACAACAAGATATCTAACCTCTCTGGGTTTTTCAGTGTTTTTTCCACTATAACAAGAATAATGGTTCTTGTCACTTCCCTGCCTCTAGGGGTGTTGTCAGAATTAATGAGACACCAGGGTGAAAGCTTTCCACTTACTTTTTTTCCCTTAGAGAATGCAGAAATGTAAATAAAAGTAATATCTCTATTTTGTGAACACATTTTTTTCCTTCTGCATGTCTTAATAACATTCAGAAAAGATTTTTTGAAGCAGCAGCAATTACTGTAGGTGTTACATATAATAAAGGAACTGTATCTGCCAGGAAAAACAAAGAAGGAAGCAAAAGCTTGAGTCAGAAAAATCTGCTCCTGGCTTACTCTTTAATGGAATCAGTAGGAGGGCTGGGGTAATCACAAGTAAAATATTGCTGTACAGAGAGCATATGAAAGTAGGAGGACAAGCCACTAATTGAAGTTGCCATCCTAAAAGTAAAAAGAGAAAAGAGATGCTGACACTGACATGTTGCTGAGATGTTCTTAGTCATACTGGAGAGAGAAGATGAGAGTTGGAGGTAAAAATGTTTGTGGATTATGGTTGAACCAGTCAAAGCAACCAGAAGAGTCTCACTGCCCAATATATCCAGCTAAGAGTTAAACTTCGATGAGATAAAGATGTTCTCAGCAGTGTCTTTGATTAATTAGCCATGAATTGTCTGTTAACACAGGCAACACATACTATATCAATTCTGTCACTTTCATGGAATACAATTCTCTGGTTTTGATTGATGTAATGATGTCAGAAATCCACATCTAAAAAGATTTATTCTTTTCCATCTGTAGGTGATGAATTTCTACATAAAGCCATTCTCAGGGATAGAAAATAGTCCACTTCTCTTGTAGGTCATGAGCCCAGGCACAACTTAGCTGGGTCCTCTGCCTAGTGTCTTAGAGTACTGCAATCAAGGTGTTGGCTGGGATGTATTCTTATCTGGAGGTCTGAGTGCTAAAGACTCTACTTCCCAGGTACTCAGAATGTTGGCCAAATTTCTTTGTGGTTGTAGGGTTGAGGGTCAGAGACTGTCTGACCATGGGCTAGAGACTTCCCTGACTCCTAGAGGTAACTGTCATCTCCTAGAGGCTGCCTGCAGCCTCAAAAGCCGTTTGAGCTTTTCTAGCCTGACTACGGCTGAAGTGACTTAGCAGCAGCAGCAGCAGCAGCAGCCTGACTCCTTACTTTATTAAACCAGCAAAGACTAGAGTGATATTGCATCATCTTTGCTATAGTCCGTTGGTTGAAAGTCACATAAAAGAGAAATTTATACAAAGATGTGAACATCAGGAGCCATCTTAAAATCAGTCTGTCTCAATTGGTACAGAAAAACCACTCTGAGGCCGTTATGACTTTGAAAATTTCCAGGATGATAGAATGAATTTGATCTAATCCCTGCAGACTATGTTGCTTTGATTGAATTATGCTTGAGTAATTTGGGAACCTACACATACTATATGGATAGAAAGTAAAGAGGGATAGGATAAGTTTAGGTGGGAGATTGACGATGTGTCCCAAGGAAAATTTGTATTATTGATACTATGCAGGAAACCAATGTTCATATTATGTTGTTTATAGGACCTGTGTGTGTGTGTATACACACTGCCCTGTGCTGTGCTTAGTAATGTCTGACTCCTTGCAAGCCCACCAGCACCATGGGCTGTCTGTGGGGATTCTCCAGGCAAGAGTACTGGAGTGGGTTGCCATGCCTTCCTCCAGGGATCTTCCCAACCCAGGGATTGAATCCAGGTCTCCCGCATTGCAGGCAGATTCTTTACCATCTGGACCACTAGGGAAACCCAAGAATACTGGATTGGGTAGCCTATCCCTTCTCCAGGGGATCTTCCCAACTCAGGAATCAAACCAGGGTCTCCTGCATGGCAGGCAGATTCTTTACCAGCTGAGCTACCAGGGCAGCCAGTATACACACTATATAAGGTATTTATATATAAACATATATTCATTTATGCTCAATAAATACATTATCATATATGAAGTAAACTCCACACATAATTATGATACATCTGTATTTATCATTTGCACTCACTTCACACTCTAGGAAAGTAATGCTCAAAATTCTCCAAGCCAGGCTTTAACAGTACATGAACCATGAACTTCCAAATGTTCAAGCTGGATTTAGAAAAGGCAGAGGAACCAGAGATCAAAATGCCAACATCTGTTGGATCATTGAAAAAGCAAGAGAATACCAGAAAAATATATACTTCTGCTTTATTGATTATGCCAAAGCTTTTCACTGTGTAGATCTCAATAAACTGTGGAAAATTCTTCAAGAGATGGGCATACCAAATCACCTGACCTGACTCCTGAGAAATTTGTATGCAAGTCAAGAAGCAACAGTTAGAACTAGACATGGAACAACAGACTGGTTCCAAATAGGAAAAGGAGTACGTCAAGGCCAAATATTGTCATCCCGCTTATTTAACTTATATGCAGAGTATATCATGTGAAATGCCAGGCTGGATGAAACACAAGCTGGTATCAAAATTTCTGGGAGAAATATCAATAACTTCAGATATGCAGATGATGCCATCCTTATGGCAGAAAGCAAAGAGGAACTAAAGAGCCTCTTGATGCAAGTGAAAGAGGAGCGAAAAAGTTGGCTTAAAACCCAGCATTCAAAAAACTAAGATCATGGCATCGGATCCCATCACTTCATGGCAAATAGATGGGGAAACAATGGAAACAGTGAGAGACTTTAGTTTTTGGGCTCCAGAATCACTGCAGATGGTTGCTTGCAGCCATGCAATTAAAAGATACTTGCTCCTTGGAAGAAAAGCTTTGACCAACCTAGACAGCATATTAAAAAGCAGAGACATTACTTTGCCAACAAAGGTCCATCTAGGCAAACCTATGGTTTTTCCAGTAGTCATGTATGGATGTGAGAGGTGGACTATAAAGAAAGCTGAGCATCAAAGAATTGATGTTTGTGAACTGTGGTGTTGGAGAAGACTCTTGAGAATCCCTTGAACTGCAAGGAGATCCAACCAGTCCATTCTAAAGGAAATCAGTCCTGAGTATTCATTGAAAGGACTGATGCTGAAGCTGAAACTCCAATACTTTGGCCACCTGATGTGAAGAACTGACTCATTTGAAAAGACCCTGATGCTGGGAAAGATTGAAGGTAGGAGAAGAAGGGGACAACAGAGAATGAGATGATTTGATGGGATCACTGACTAGATGGACATGAGTTTGAGTAAGCTTTGGGAGTTGGTGATGGACAGGGAAGCTTGGCATGCTGCAGTCCCTGAGGTTGCAGAGTCGGACATGACTGAGCCACTGAACTGAACTGTTTTTAATATTATATTATATATACAATATAGTATGTATATTATACTACATATACAAATATATAGCATGTAATATGCATCATAAAATCTCTACATTATATACAATTATACACAAATACACACACACAATATTTGACATAATTGGCCTATATCAATTTTAAATAAAAGGTAAGCATTAAAAAATTGTTGTGACATCAATCAGTATTTTATAATCTTAGCTAAGGATGTATAAAATTTAAAAGAGTAGGAATAAACATGCATTTAGATGAAAACTTTATGTTTTCAGGCCTTGACAAATACTAAGAAAGCATGAGTTTCCAAAATTAGATCAATTATCCTTTATGTACCTAAATAAATGATATATGAATCAAAACACTTTAATGTAATACTGGCTTAACAATGCTTCAAGTAAGCACACTGAGCATAATTTAGTGGCTCTTCGGAGCTATTTTCTTATCTTAATTTTTTGCATGCTTTTGAGAATGGAAAATAACAAACTCAAAATGTCTATTATATTTTATAATATGAATTTGAGAGAAAAATGTTTTCATTCATCACTTTTAAAATCAAGTCATTTAAAAAGAGACAGACTGAGGGGCTCCCTGGTGGCTCAGTGGTAAAGATCTGTCTGCCACTTCAGGAGACGTGGGTCTGAGTCCTGATCTGGGGAAATCCCCCATGTGGTGGAGCAACTAAGCCTGTGCCCCACCACCGCTGAGGCTGTCGTCTAGAGCCCAGGACCTACAGCTACTGAGTCCCGTGTGCCCTGGAGACTGAGCTCAGCAATAAGAGAGCAGCTCCCACTCTCCACAACTAGAGAAAAGCCCACACAGCAATGAAGACCCTGCACAACCACAAATAAAGAAGAAAGAAAGACATAAAAAAGAAACAAATGAAAATTAAACCCATGGTTTCAAATCATAGCGTGGAAGGAAACTTCTGAGATGGTCAGAGAAGCACTGACTAAATCTTGAAGAATAACCATTCTCACAGAGCAGTGACATTAGTGTGGAGTGGGGAGCAGGAAGAATCCTGAGAGCATGCTTTCTGTCCTCTCCGTGCTTTTTTCCCCTTTTTTAAATTAATTAATTTATTTATTTTACTTTACAATATTGTACTGGTTTTGCCATACATTGACATGAATCCGCCATGGGTGTACATGTGTTCCCCATCCTGAACTCCCCTCCCACATTCCTCTGGGTCATCCCAGAACACCAGCCCTGAGCATCCTGTATCATGCATCAAACCTGGACTGGCCATTCGTTTCACATATGATATTCTACATGTTTCACTGCAATTCTCCTGTATCATCCCGCCCTCACCCTGTCCCACAGAGTCCAAAAGACTGTTCAATACATCTGTGCTTCTTTTGCTGTCTCGCATACAGGGTTATCATTACCTTCTTTCTAAATTCCATATATATGCGTTAGTATACTGTATTGGTGTGTTTTTCTTTCTGGCTTACTTCACTCTGTATAATAGGCTCCAGTTTCATCCACCTCATTAGAACTGATTCAAATGTATTCTTTTTAATGGCTGAGTAATACTCCATTGTGTATATGTACCACAGCTTTCTTATCCATTCATCTGCTGATGGACATCTAGGTTGCTTCCATGTCCTGGCTATGCCTATGCAAATTTTATGGCAATTGTTATACCAGTCCCAATAAGAATTCCTGTTTTCCCTTCCCTATTCCCTTTCTCTCTTTCCCAAATTGCAAAATTGTTTAAAGTAGATTGAATATAGAAGTTTGAGTTAAAGATGATAAAGAGGATTGTGGAGAAGGAGGGAAAGTGCAACATTCTACTTTATTTCTTCTCCATCTCAACTTAAGCAGAAAAAAAATAAACCACAAAGACAAAACAACTAAAACAAAACATTTCATTAAGAAGAGCTTATGGAATGATGCCTGTCCTGCATGGCTAATGTGAATGATACAACTGACAGCTGCTTTATAAAAGCAGAGTAATTGCTTTTGAGTCTCTTTCTCTCCTTAACAGTATAAATACTTATTTTGAGATTCTAAAAGATCTAGCCTGGTTTTAAGCCCTTTGTCAAGGAAAGGAAAACAAAAAACAAAAACAGTCTGGTTAGCTGGGCTTCAAGGTCAAAGGAGGTATGCCTGGCTTCCATATAAGAGTTCATATAAACAACTCCTTTAAAAATTACTCCTATTCAAATAAACAATTCACACATCATTTGATTAAGTGCTTCAAATAACAAAAAATGGAATGGAATCAGCTTCTTTGATATTATCAATGTTCTATGACTTCAAATATTCAAACTGGCTGCAAGAAATACTTAGATAAGTGAATAAATAATTTTTAAAAAGCACCTCTTGAGATAGTCCAAAAATGAGTTTTGGAACAGAACCTAGGTGTGATGGTTGGGAGCAACCTGTGTCTGCTGACCCTAGCTTGTTATGTAACACTCGGCTTACCCAAACTTGGAATCGTCTGCGTTTAGGCACCGCGTGCTCAGTTCTTTGTGCCAGGACGCCGCTGGTGTTGCTCTCCCTCACTGGGCTCTATGCTGGTGGCCTCCAGGTGATCGAGTGCTTCTATTTAGTTCAAATGTGTCTGTTTTAAGGTGCCTGCCTAAGTAGGCTGTTGAATGAAGTATTAGTGAAAGTGAAGTCGCTCAGTCGTGCCCAACTCTTAGCGACCCCATGAACTGCAGCCTACCAGGCTCCTCCATCCATGGGATTTTCCAGGACAGTGTACTGGAGTGGGGTGCCATTGCCTTCTCTGAAGTATTATGACTACACCAAAGTTGTAGTTGAGGAAAACTCAAACAACACTATGAGAAAGTGTATAATATGCTGGTGGTCCTATTAGTTAACGTAAGCATACATGGATAGCTAATCACCTCTTCTTGACTAACTTGTAGTCTCTTCACATTAGTATCATTTATTTTTCATACTACATACATTCAACCAATATTTGTTGAATGCCTACTATGTGTCAGATACCATTCCAGGTGCCTGAGACACAGTGATGAGTGAACTGGACCCAGTCTAGTCTGTTCCTCAGGAAACATAGCCTGAATTGGAGAGAGGCATACAGTCATCCAACAGTCAGACACAAATGTAAAAATCACAATTCCACAAATGCTACAAAGGAAGGGTGCAGAGGTAGACTTTTCAGGGCACTGAAAAATAATTGCCGTGATTGTGGGTCTTCTTCTGAGGATAGCCGGGCAGTAAGTTTTCACCATCTTGATTCGTTCTGTGCGGGTTCCTGACCTATTTCGCCCCCCACTACTTTGCCCAGACTCCACCCACACTTTGAAGACTCTGGCTTTTCCACCTCCTCCTCTCAAGTCTGAGGTGCCTCTCAGCTTTCTCAATCAGAATTCTTCCCCTCTCACGGCCTCTGAATCATCTTGTTTCTAGGAGCAGAAAAATTCAGCCTTCAACCTGACTTTTAAATCTTTCTGTCTCAAACAGTGCACAGTGGGTTTTTTCTTTGGGTCTTGGCTCACAGGGGCTGTGGGTTAGGGAAAATGCCCTCAGGATACTATTTAGAAAGAGAGGAAGAAAAAATATTCAAAATATACACAAGCAAATACCTTAAAGGATACTCCAGCCATATTAGTAAAGCAAATAGGTAGATGTCTGGTTCAGAAAGAGGGAAAGTGAGTAAAGTTTAGGTACAAAGATGGAGTTCAAAGCAATCAGAGATGAGCCAGTTCATGGGAGTGCAAGGTCAGGATGGTAACAAGATAGATCCTTAGTTCCATAATTACATGAATACATGAAGTTCTAATATGCCTTCTAAATATTCTAATGGTTTCCTGTGTCAGGAACAAATCCTATTAGACTCCCTTTGAATAGGCAGAGCAGGTGAATGAGGGTGTTTAGGAGATGAGGGAGAATGAGGATCAGCCAAAACTCCTAATAAAGACTTTTAAAGATCATTGGATCCCAATAGTATCTAAAGCTTTTGAAATAATTATCCTTTAATGCTGGATTAAAAGTAAACCCCTTTCTCAGAACACTTTGGGAAAGAGAAGGCATGATAACTGTATTCAAATAATTAAAGGACTGTAGTAGTATTCAGAAACATCAGGGCAATTGTTCAAGACTCTAGAGGACAGAGGTAGAATTTTGTTCAACGGAGAATGTTTTGACAGTGGAAGGTGTTTGAAGCTAGAAGTAGTTACCATGTTAGGCACCTCATGGCAAAGTTCAGAGGCTGCCTGGCCTTATCAGTGATGAACAGGAATGCACGCAGCAGCCAGAGGTTTGAAATGAACCCTCAGCTTTTGCCCCACTCCCCAACTTCTAGCGTGGACATTCCCAATCAAAAAAATCTTAAGAGGACAATGGTTTTAAAATATTTTTTAAAGCACACCTTTAAACCATTTAAGGAGAAGTAACACAGCTAAAAATGACTCATTTTTAATTTTAAGTTTCTATAGTGAATTTTTCTGACTTTATATTGTACATATGAGGCTGGTACGCCTTAGGAAAGGAGTTGGAGGTTGAATAAAAAGTAGGAAAGTTTTTTAACATATAATGTTCTAAATGATGTTTTGTTTTGCTGAAATTGCATAAATTTAGTTCTCAACTCTGTTATAAGCCATAAATTCAACTTACCATTTCACACAACACAGACATCATGTTTTTTGGCATGAAGCATGGTTATAGTAGGTAATGTAGAAAAATTTGGAAATGATTGCCTCTCTTTCTCTCCAATGTTGACTGTTAAAGATCCAGCAAATACTCTTTAATTAAGATAGACTCTCCAAAATAAATCCGTTTCTGCTTGAGTTGTAGCTTTTGGAAGATAAATAATTGAACACAGTAACTGATGACTAATATATAACACTATATATATGAGGCATATCATAAAATGACAATTCAAGCTTTACAAACTGTTCATTTCTATGATTTATATATCTTTCTGAAGGTATGCTCGATGCCTGAATTTCTCTTTCATGCTCCTTCAAGCAGTATTCGATTTCCTACTATGTGCAAAGCATTATTTTAGATACTGTAAAAAATACGAAGATGTATAAAAGATGTATAAATAAAGGTATTTTCCTTTCTAGTGGTTACAGTGTTACAGTAGAAAATAAGACAAACATGCAGAACTTGAACTTAAGGTAGTATTAGATAAGCACATCAATAGTAGTGTGAACCAAATATTCTGGAAATTAGAAGAGGATATGCAGATGACACCACCCTTATGGCAGAAAGTGAAGAGGAACTAAAAAGCCTCTTGATGAAAGTGAAAGAGGAGAGTTAAAAGTTGGCTTAAAGCTCAACAACTAAGATCATGGCATATGGTCCCATCACTTCATGGGGAATAGATGAGGAAACAGTGGAAACAGTGTCAGACTTTTTGGGGGGGCTCCAAAACCACAGCAGATGGTGACTACAGCCATGAAATTAAAAGACGCTTACTCCTTGGAAGGAAAGTTATGACCAATCTAGACAGCATATTCAAAAGCAGAGACATTACTTTGCCAACAAAGGTCAATCTAGTCAAGGCTATGGTTTTTCCTGTGGTCATGGATAGATGTGAGAGTTGGACTGTGAAGAAAGCTGAGCACCAAAGAATTGATGCTTTTGAACTGTGGTGTTGGAGAAGACTCTTGAGAGTCCCTTGGACTACAAGGAGATCAAACCAGTCCATCTTAAAGGAGATCAGTCCTGGGTGTTTATTGGAAGGACTGATGCTAAAGCTGAAATCCAGTACTTTGGCCACCTCATGTGAAGAGTTGACTCATTGGAAAAGACTCTGATGCTGGGAGGGATTGGGGGCAGGAGGAGAAGGGACTGACAGAGGATGAGATGGCTAGATGGCATCACCGACTCTATGGACATGAGTTTGGGTAAACTCCGGGAGTTGATGATGGACAGGGAGGCCTGGCGTGCTGCGATTTATGGGGTCTCAAAGAGTCGGACACGACTGAGCAACTGAATTGAACTGAACTGAACTGACCTGAAGACTTCTTCTTAAAGGGAAAACTCAGTTGGGCTTCATGGAGGAAAGGGCATTTGATTGGAGCTCTCAATGATGAGTAGGATTTCATAAGTAAAGATGGGTGTTAGATTTTTATGCAATGACATGAGAAAAGGCAGAGGAGAGAAATGTAGGAAGTAGCAATTAGTTCAGCTTAGTTGGATTTTTTACAAGGGAGTAATATAAAATATGTCTCAGGGTAGATCTAGCATATGCTTGCAGCATCAGGTTAAGGGGTTTAGATTTGAGTTTAGGGAATGAGATGACTGAAATAGTTCTTTAGGAGGCTCAGTCTGGGAACAATGTTCAGGGAGAGAGATGTGCGATAAGAGTGAAATTTGGGGAGGCTCCTATGTGAGTACAAGCATGAGGAAAATGGTAGAAGAAATGGAACGGAAGCTCTGGGTGGGAAATATATTGGGAAGAATGAATCTGTAGAATTTAGTGTCTGGGGTTTGGGGCAGTGCAAGGAAGCTGGAGAAGTTTATAATGATTCTGAGGTTTTAAGACTGAACTATTAACCAAACATTAATATATTAATAGAAATAGTGAAGAGAGGATAAAATGTTGGCTTGGGTTTCTGAATCTAGATATCATGATTTTGAGATGCTGATAATGTGTCCATAAGAAAAATTTTAAAGCATAAAAATAAGACGATCAGGCCCTGAAATAAGACATACTAGGGCTTGAATGCTTCCTCTATCTACCATAAAATAGATAAATTGCTTTACCTCTCTGAAGTTTAGTTCCCTCTTCTGGAAAATGGGGATAGCTTTTTCACCTAGTCATAGGTTTGTATGTAGATAAAATAATTTATGCAAAATTCTTCTGGGGCTTGGTATAATGTGTCTCAATAGCAGCCAGCTGTTCTTGCTCATAACTTTGTTGTTAAGAGGTAAGAGGAAATGTGGATCTAGGAGCCAGCACTAAAAGTGTAGCTTTATATCGTCTTTGAAACATGACCGGTTGATGCCATTTTAATGGATGACAACAGATTATCAAACCTTGGGAAAGTAGCCACAGTTAGGAGATGGGAAAGAAGAGGACTCATGAAAAGTATCAGAGAGAGAGTAACAGGAGATACTAGAGGGAAAATTCTTAGAAAATTCATGGAAACCTAAATAGATGCGTTTTAAAAAGAACCAGTAAACAGGGTCTGATTTTGCTAAAATCTTAAGAAGGATGTGGGTGGATAGGAGGCTATTAAATTATTTAGTTCATCAGTATCATTCAAAGGCACTTATCAGAGGAGTATGTCTCTGGATTTTGGCCCTTGGCAAGACTTCCTGAAAACTGTGTTTAATTGGTGGCCTCACATTCAGTAGCTTTGATTATGCCTGTCATTCACCACCTCGTACCTGAAAGTCTTAATCATCTGAGTTAAGCCATATTCTAGGTTGAAAATTTCTAAAGCCTTCTACAAACCTTCCAAAGGCATTAGAGATTATTTAACAGTAACCATCATTCTTATGTTTGGTTAAAATGAATGTAATACTAATACTTTGTAGCTGATTGGCACTTTCTACATTTAATTCATTTTTACTTAGACTGCTGCTGCTAAGTCACTTCAGTCGTGTCCAACTCTGTGCGACCCCATAGATGGCAGCCCACCAGGCTTCCCCATCCCTGGGATTCTCCAGGCAAGAACACTGGAGTGGGTTGCCATTTCCTTTTCCAATGCATGAAAGTGAAAAGTGAAAGTGAAGTCGCTCAGTCGTGTCCGACTCTGGCGACCCCATGGACTGCAGCCTACCAGGCTCCTCCGTCCATGGGATTTTCCAGGCAAGAGTACTGGAGTGGGGTGCCATTGCCTTCTCTGTTACTTAGACTAGTCAATTTTATTCTTACAACTACCTTATTAGTAAGGTAGGGAAAGTATATTTCCCCATTTTATATGCAAGGAATCTGAACTTTCAAAATAAAAGAAAACAAATACATAAAAACATCTGGGGACTGAATGTAATACATAGTCAAGGATTTGCACAAAAACATACACTGATCCATTACCTTCCTTATTAACCTTCTCTTTCCTTCTTTGAAATCCTTCCCTGTATTCTCATTTAACAAGATCCTCTCTTCCTTCTAACATCATTCTTTTACTTCTTATTCTCCTCTTGATTTTGTGAGTAATCATTTCAGACCAGAGATGTGAGTTTAGGGTTTATGTTTTATTTGACATGAAGAAGAAATGATGTGCTCTCTATACAAACCTGATTTTGGCTTTGATAAAGAAAAGACAGAAAGAGAAAGGTGGAAAAAAAAAAAAAAAAAAACAACCTCATGATTAGGGGTTTAGCAAAAGCACTAGATAGTCTTGGTTGTCATGGAGACCACCACAGCCACTACTTTATATGCAGATAATGTGCAGGAAGGGTAGACAGGAAGATTAGCTATAGATACAGTTCTTGAATACTGAAATGGGAGCAATAAAAAAGCTTCTGGCCTCAGGAAGTAGGAAGAACTAACACAGATCACAGCAGGAGAAGAATCAGAACCAAAGGTTGAGGTAAAGGGTTTATCTGCGATGCCCAGATGCGCAATGCCCATGGAAAATCTTGTGTAGTAGTCCTTAGTGCTAATTCCCAGGTATTTCTGGCTCTCTTTCTCTAAAATGCATGATACAACTAATACTTCTGGCAGCGTTGTGTGGGGGAGAAGCCACATGACTAGTTCTGGTCAACAAGTTGTAAGAAGTGGCACGTGTCATTTTCAGTGTTAAGATTTAACTGCTGGTACGAGCCATAACTCCAATACTTTGGCCAACTGATGCAAAGTGCCAACTCATTGGAAAAGACCTTGATGCTGGTTAAGATTGAGGGCAAGAGAAGGGGGTGACAGCAGATGAGATGGTTGTATAGCATCAATGACTCAATGGATATGAGTTTGAGCAAACTTAGGCAGATAATGAAGGACAGGGAAGTCTGGTGTGCTGCATGGGGTTGCAAAGAGTCAAACACAAATGAACAATTGAACAAGAAAAACAAGACCCCCTAGAACTCTATTTGCCTTCTAGCCCAGTGACTGGAATCATCTATTAGCTTGAATCCCTGAGTAACTGTGATGAGTGAGCTTCACATTTGACCCTCAGTGGGTGTGCAGTGTGAATAAGGAATGTGCCTTTGTTATTTAAAATCGCTATAATTAAATTTTTAAATTACTTCTATTTCTTTATTTAACCCCGGTGTTACCTATCAGAATACTTGTAGCTCAGATGGTAAAGACTCTGCCTGCAATGCAGGAGAAACTGGTTTGATCCTTGGGTTAGGAAGATCCCCTGAAGAAGGGAATGGCAATCCACTCCAGTATTCTTGCCTGGAGAATCCCGGGGATGGAGGAGCCTGGTGGGGCACAGTCTATGAGGGTGCAAAGAGTCAGACACGTCTGAGCGACTAACACTACTACTACAGTGTTACCAAGCCATCCTGGCTGATACAGCTAGTGAATGGTAAGGGAAATATGGCAGGCTGTATGTGAGAAGGTTTTCTAGTTAATTATTGCTGGTAATAAACCACCCCCAAACTTAGTGGCATAAACTAATAAGTGTTGTATTACACTCATGGATTCCATGAGGTAGGAATTCAGAAAGGCAAAGTGGGGCTAGCTTTTCTCTGGCACATAGTGGCCGGGATGACAAGGACGGCTGGGGGTTAGAACCCCTTAGGGACTTCTTCACGCACAAACCTGGCACTTGGGCAGGATGACTGAAGGACAGGTGAGGCTGGGCCTGGCCACAGAAGCACCTACCCATGTGTGACTGCTCCATGTGGCTTGGGATTTTCACAGTATGGGAGCCAGAACTTGAGAGGAAGCATCCTGAGAAGGAGCATTCCAGAAGGCCTGTGTGGAAGCTCCATGGCCTCTTACTAAACACAGTGTCAGATCTGGGCATTCTATTAGTTAAGAGAGAGTCGTAAGAACAACCAAGAATCCAGTGTCAGGACGTATGAATCAGACTTCACTTTTCCATGAGAGGAGTAGCTAGGAATCTGTAGGCATTTGCAAAGTCATTGAGGAAGGGTAAAGGAAAGCTTGCACAATCATGGAAGCAAACTAATGTGCCATGTGGTCAAATTACAGCTCAGGTCATAAACAAGATCCCATCTCTGTACAGTGTTCTTCAGTTTACAGTACATTTTCATTTGCTTTGCCTCATGGAATTGGCCTAGATCTGATAGAGTGCCTGATGAACTATGGAATGAGGTTCATGACATTGTACAGGAGACAGATATCAAGACCATCCCCATGGAAAAGAAATGCAAAAAAGCAAAATGGCTGTCTGGGGAAGCCTTAAAAATAGCTGTGAAAAGAAGAGAAGCGAAAAGCAAAGGAGAAAAGGAAAGATATAAACATCTGAATGCAGAGTTCCAAAGAATAGCAAGAAGAGACAAGAAAGTCTTCTTCAGCGATCAATGCAAAGAAATAGAGGAAAACAACAGTATGGGAAAGACTAGGGATCTCTTCAAGAAAATCAGAGATACCAAAGGAACATTTCATGCAAAGATGGGCTCGATAAAGGACACAAATGGTATGGACCTAACAGAAGCAGAAGATATTAAGAAGAGGTGGCAAGAATACACAGAAGAACTGTACAAAAAAAGAGCTTCACAACCCAGATAATCACAATGGTGTGATCACTGACCTAGAGCCAGACATCCTGGAATGTGAAGTCAAGTGGGCCTTAGAAAGCATCACTATGAACAAAGCTAGTGGAGGTGAAAGAATTCCAGTGGAGCTATTCTAAATCCTGAAAGATGATGCTGTGAAAGTGCTGCACTCAATATGCCAGCAAATTTGGAAAACTCAGCAGTGGCCACAGGACTGGAAAAAGTCAGTTTTCATCCCAATTCCAAAGAAAGGCAATGCCAAAGAATGTTCAAACTACTGTACAATTACACTCATCTTACATGCTAGGAAAGTAATGCTCAAAATTCTCCAAGCCAGGCTTCAGCAATATGTGAACCGTGAACTTCCTGATGTTCAAGCTGGTTTTAGAAAAGGCAGAGGAACCAGAGATCAAATTGCCAACATCTGCTTGATCATGGAAAAAGCAAGAGAATTCCAGAAAAACATCTATTTCTTCTTTCTTGACTATGCCAAAGCCTTTGACTGTGTGGATCACAATAAACTGTGGAAAATTCTAAAAGAGATGGGAATACCAGACCACCTGATCTGCCTTTTGAGAAATTTGTATGCAGGTCAGGAAGCAAGAGTTAGAACTGGACATGGAACAACAGACTGGTTCCAAATAGAAAAAGGAGTACGTCAAGGCTGTATATTGTCACCATGTTTATTTAACTTCTATGCAGAGTTCATCATGAGAAACGCTGGACTGGAAGAAACATAAATTGGAATAAAGATTGCTGGGAGAAATATCAATAACCTCAGATATGCAGATGACACCACCCTTATGGCAGAAAGTGAAGAGGAACTAAAGAGCCTCTTGATGAAAGTGAAAGAGGAGAGTGAAAAAGCTGGCTTAAAGCTCAACATTCAGAAAACTAAAATCATGGCATCTGATCCCATCACTTCATGGGAAATAGATGGGTAAACAGTGGAAACAGTGTCAGACTTTATTTTTCTGGGCTCCAGAATCACTGCAGATGGTGACTGCAGCCGTGAAATTAAAAGATCCTTACTCCTTGGAAGAAAAGTTATGACCAACTTAGCATATTAAAAAGCAGAGACATTACTTTGCCAACAAAGGTCCATGTAGTCAAAGCTACGGTTTTTCCAGTAGTCATATATGGATGAGACAGTTGGACTATAAAGAAAGCTGAGCGCCAAAGAATTGATGCTTTTGAACTGTGGTGTTGGAGAAGACTCTTGAGAGTCCCTTGAACAGCAAGGAGATCCAACCCGTCCATCCTAAAGGAGATCAGTCCTGAATATTTATTGGAAGGACTGATGCTGAAACTCCAATAATTTGGCCACCCAATGCAAAGAACTGGCTCATTGGAGAAGACCCTGATGCTAGGAAAGATTGGGGGCAAGAGGAGAAGGGGAAGACAGAGGATGAGATGGCTGTATGGCATCACCGACTCAATGGACATGAGTCTGAGTAAATTCCGAAAGTTGGTGATGGACGTGGAGGCCTGGCATGTTGCAGTGCATGGGGTCACAAAGAGTCAGACATGACTGAACAACTGAACTCACTGACAAAAGAGTAAGATAAACTCTGAGAGGAACCAGAACTCAATAAATACCATATCGCTTAATGAATAGCTCTTTACGTCTGTCTTCTAATATTTCCCTTCACCTTATTCTGAATTAAGCAAATAATACTGAATACTTACTTGATATGAAGCACTCTCTTAGGTGCTGTCAATATGCATAGAAAAGCAAACTGTCTTTGTAAGCTAATGGAGAGGACAAAGTTAAACACAGAAAATAAAACAAAAGAAGATGTGACTAATAATTGCCCAGTGTCAAGGACGTACAGAGGGGCATTTAGTTGGGACTCTGTAAATATTTTTAAGCTGAGTTTTAAAAAATGAGAAATATTTAGATTGGTGGGAAAAGGGTGGCCAAATTGCACCAGTGTGAACAAAATGTGAACTCAAACATTCAGAGTTCCAGAAGAATAAACAGTGGCTGGAGTATAAAGCAAAGAAAGAAGAGAGGAAATCTCACTTTGCACATTAGTCCATTCACCTTAAATTGTCTCAGGGCTACCTATGATGTCTTTATTCTGAGAGCCATGCAACAGGAAATATTAAATTTTTCTCATGTATACATCATTTCCATCTCTGGAGCTTAACTCATCATCACTAACCTCTTCATGGCCTCATAAAGTTCTTCAAAGTCATCTTTCCATTGATGGCATCACTCTCATTGAATGCTACTCTTTTTGGTTACAAACTGCTTTTCCTTCTGACAGAGTCTTTGTTAAGCATTTACCTCCTTACATAGACTAAAGCAGGAATTAATAACAATGTAGGTGGTCTTAAAATTTTCCAGGAAAACTTATTGAAGGAATAGAAGATGTTATTACAGGAACAGATAGGGACTTGTTAGCTAATTTTATAGAATCACTCCTACTATGATCTAACTCTAAAATAACATTGAAAAAAGTCAAGCATATTCCTTCTAGGCCAGTTTCCAAAAGGATCATTTTTCTATTCAGCCCTTAACACCCTTCTCTAAGCTGCACTCTCTTGCCCCACCCTTAGCTCTTGCTCTCCTCTCCTCTCTCAAATGACTCAAAATCCATTACCTACTTGTCTATTTCCTGTCACCCACCAGTAAATGCTCTTCTGATTACAACAGGGATTAAAAGCTTCGCACTTACAGAAAAATATTATCTCACCAGGATTTTGCTTTGTAACTTTTCATGACCACTAGGAGATGGTGAGCATGAAATGATTAAACAGAAATGACTTTAAACTACTGTTGTTAGGAATACTTAATGTATTACATTGAAAATATAATGGCACTGAGCACATGGATCTAGTTTCATTTTATGCTCCAACAGGAAATTACTTTCTCGCCAAAATGCGTTTAAACCCTTGTGAAGTTCCCACAGCATGGAAAAGAATATTGGGTCCTGCAGAGACAATGAAACAATTAAAGCAGAAGACACTGATCTTGGCCCTAAGAACAAAGCATTATTCACGTGGCCACTGTGTTAGAGCAGATATGACAAGCGCAGACCTTTCTGTAGAAATCAACTGATTCTGAGAAAATCAACAAAACTGCAGTATCAGACACATAATAGCAACCAAATGGTTATCTATTAAGAGAAAAACCAAAACTGGAAGGCTATATTTTGGGTAAGTACAAAACCTGTTAATAAGAGCCTGAAAGGTTAAAAACAGATACCGTAGTCCCAGCTTAGTAGGACAGTGAACCACCGGTGACATAGAAATAGAATTCAAACCCTACACACCATTGTAAATCAACTATATTTAAATACAAATAAAAAAGAAATAAATAGAATCCAGTCTAGCAGCAAGAGTTTTAAAAAGTATCAAATCCTTTATGAGAATGTGCTAATATATCATGTATGCAGAATGTATATATAAGGTTACATGTTAAACTTGGTGTATTTCTCATAATAGAGTATGGAGGAGCATGTGTGTTCAGCTGTGTGTCTGACTCTTGTGACCCCATGAACTGTAGCCCACCAGGCTCCTCTGTCCATGGGATTTCAAAGGCAAGCATACTGGAGTGGGTTGCCATTTCCTTCTCCAGGGGATCTTCTCAACCCAGGGATCCAAAAGAACATGGGTTCAGTTAATTTAAATAAACATTTTGGTCATATTCATTAAGCTCATAATGAAACAACTCATTGTTTAACATGGATTCCAAGATGCAATGATCATCAGTTCAGTTCAGTCACTCAGTCGTGTCCAACTCTGCGACCCCATGGACTGCAACACGCCAGGCTTCCCTGTCTATCATCAACTCCTGGAGCTTACTCAAATCCTGGAGCTTACTCAGTGATCATATCTGCCATTAGATTTAAGATTCTGGTGCTTGGATTGGCAAAAGCAGGAGAAAAAAAGTAATAGAATTAGGTCTTTATGCTACATGAAATTCTGTGAAATTAGAGAATAACTTGAGGCTTGGACAGGTAGCTTGTCCAGCATTACCCACACTTGTCGAGGAAGATTGAGTCTCCAGGAACAGAACTGTCTGGTTCTAATGCTTAGGCTATTTCCTGAATAATGGAGAATAACACTGCTGCTTCAAGTCCTTGAACCTGTTCTGTGTATAAGGCACTACTTACAATAATTTTCCTAGTGGATAGAAGCAAAATTTCTGTATTTACACACTAAATATTTTTGTCTAGACATTGGCCCCTCTTGATCGTTAGTTGTAATATCACACTATTTTTTTTTTAAAGAATTATCCACTTGTGATGATAAAAGTTTACAAACAATGTTGCTGAAAATAACAATTCTTCACTTTAAAATCTAAGGAAAACAGTGCAATTACATATCTATCAGCATGTTTAGAACTTTACTGTCTGGCTAAGTATAAAGTCTTTTGCTAAATGTCTGACTGAAAATGACATTCAGCAAAAGTATTAAAGATGGTGATAAATATAATAAATTCTACCTCTGAAAGGTCATTTTGGTTCAGAGGAGAGCATCTTCGCTTATGATTACGTAATTATGCCAAAATGTTTTTGCAAGAATGAATAGGCAACTATGTCTCCATCTTAAGAGTTATGACTTTGGCAAAATGCATAACTTTCAGGGACTCTTAGGATCTAAGGGAAAATTATTCTTTAGAACTGTAGACATTAATAATATCTAGTTGGAAAGATATTTTCAACAGTTAGCACTTTTAGAATAGGAATTAACTTAAATGTTTTTAAACTATTCACATAAAAGAAAATATATGTCAAATGCTCAAAGCAATGATTTTTCTTAAAGTCTTGCATTAGGGAAATGATACAGACCAAAATTAAGTACAGAAAAATAAGCAAATTGCTTTAGAGTCTCTAGCCTCTCTCTTCCACTTTTGGCAGCATCTAATTTTATGTAGTTATCTTTAATGTTAGGATAACTACATTCTTTTCCACAAATACACATGAAAGTCACATGGTAAATATTTTTTAGGGCATGTTTGATCTCTTGGACCAAATTCTTGACAAACTACACCTATAATAGTCCCAAGAGCACTAAAGAGGTGTCTGCTGTTTTCAAGGGCAATCAGCTTATTAGCAGTGGACCTGCCGTGATCAATTTCAGGCATTTTTAAGTCAACCCCGACTGAAATGGACACACTGGATTATCTTGCTGAATTTTGCATAGCTAACTCAAATGCAGTTTAATGATTTACAGACAAAGTATCCCATCTTGTTAAGCAATGTAGGTGGACATCCACCGACTCAGGAATCACGTCATTCAAGAGCAGACAAATGTGTATGTATACATCAAAGGAAAGCTTTAACACACTATGATAAAGATTAACAAGTAGTCTTTAAGACTTAAGTATGTTGCAGATGTGTGTTTGTATCAGTAAATATATTTTGGTGAAAATTTTTTTATATTTCTTGGTTTATTGAAACATGTTAATACTGCTATTAGCATAATAATATTGGAGAAGGAAATGGCAACCCACTCCAGTATTCTTGCCTGGAAAATCCCATGGACTGAGGAGTCTGGCTGGCTATAGTCCATGGGGTTACAAAGAGTCACACACAACTGAGCAACTAAGCACACATATAATAAAAATATAATTCACACGCCTATATGTAACTTAAATGTGTTGATAAATAGTATCACATTGAATTATTTTAAATTAAAAATATGCTGTGTATGGTTGTAGAAACTTGAATCATTTGGGCCAGAAGGAATACTGGTCTTCAGTGCTATAGAATAATGGGAAAAGGGAAGAAGCTGGGGCCAGGGCTGAGGAAATTCACCCGGTTTTGTGGCGGGGTTCCCGGCAGAGGGATGGCCAGCATCCAATATCTGCTATTCAAAGGGTGATGAAGGCAGCCTGAGATCCCGGCTTGACAGAGTAAGGCAGAAAGGGTTTTCAAGAAGACCTGTAGTCAGCACAGTGTAGATGGCCACGTCATGGTTCCAGATGGCCTCTCCCTAAGCCAGGATTACAGAGAGCAAGACGCAGCCAGGACCCCACACTCTAGTCTCAGTGGGAGACAGTGCTGTTAAAGGCCAGAAAAATCACAGTTGTTACCAGGGTTGTGGGCTTTGGAGTCAGTCAGACCTGAATTATAATTCTGGCACTCCCAGCTACTCATTGTGTTTTGTAACCGCTTTAAACTTAACCTCTCGAAATCCCAACTGCATCACTGGTAAAGTAGAGCTAATAATATTTATTTCAAAAGATTTTTTTGGAGACTAAATAATGTATAGAATCTAGTGACTAAATGATGTATAGAATCTAATGACTAAGAGAGCAGGAATTAAGAATGTAAAGATAAAAAATGTAGGTTTGGAGCTGGACTCCTTAAGTTTGGATGCTAGCTTGTGTTTTGGAGCAGTTTACCCTCTTTGGCCTCCGTTTTATCATCTCTATATAAATAATGCTAAGTAAACCTATCTTTTGGAGTTTGTTATTAGAACAGTGCCTGGTATATAGAAGTAATGAATAAAGTTAATTATTTGTAATGTTAAATCAACATACAAAATATTTTTTATTGTTGCTATTATTTCGGTTAATAGGGCCAGTCATATAGAGAGCTAAACATGGTGCTGATGAGGGGAAAGTTGACTAGCAAGTATCTGTGAAACCAGGGCTCTGTCTAGGTTGAAAAACTACAAGCCTCATCCTAGATGGGTGAGGAATCTGTGCTGTTCGTGTGCTATTTGCCATCACCAAGAAGGAGTCAGCATGTGAGTAGTAAGACACACTGCTAAATGAAATGTCCACCAACTAAGACTCAGCAGGGTAGGGGAAGTGAGGAAATAAAGACCATGTAATTGATCAGCATTATAGTCAAGGCTATGGTTTTTCCAGTGGTCATGTATGAATGTGAGAGTTGGACTGTGAAGAAGGCTGCGCACCGAAGAATTGATGCTTTTGAATTGGTGGTGTTGGAGAAGACTCTAGAGAGTCCTTTGGACTACAAGGAGATCCAACCAGTCCATTCTGAAGGAGATCAGCCCTGGGTGTTCTTTGGAAGGAATGATGCTAAAGCTGAAACTCCAGTACTTTGGCCACCTCATGCGAAAAGTTGACTCATTGGAAAAGACTCTGATGCTGGGAGGGATTGGGGGCAGGAGGAGAAGGGGACGACAGAGGATGAGATGGCTGGATGGCATCTCTGACTTGATGGACGTGAGTCTGAGTGACCTCCGGGAGTTGGTGATGGACAGGGAGGCCTGGCGTGCTGCGATTCATGGGGTCGCAAAGAGTCGGACACAACTGAGCGACTGAACTGAACTGAACTGAACTGATAGTTTTAAGAAGAAAACCACATGAGTCTGCTTAAAATTTTGTTATTTCTTTCTCAGAATTACTGCTTCATTCCTGGCTTGATCTGTGCTGCTAAGAGGCTCCTGAAGATGTGTCAAAATAAGTCGTTCCTCACTGGGACCATCACTTTAATTGCATTTTAAAAAAGTGTATACTAAAGAACGTGGCTATACACTCAGCTTCTCAGTGTCCTGGTTTCCTTAGCTCTAAAATGGAGGGATTGAATGAGAAATTCTGTAATAACCTTTCAATTCGTAAATTATATGATTCTATGGTCATATACCATATTTGGCATTCCTTAGGCCACCTTCAGAGACTAGGACATATGATTGTTGTAACCACCTTTTAATAAAGTCCTTATGGAACTCCATGTAACTAAAAACCTTTGGATTAGGTCCAGGGTCATTAAAATAAATTCTGTGATACAGTGGGCTCTATTCTATAGAGATTTTAGGTTATAACATGTGTGCTTTAAATAAAGTCATTTATAATGAACTAAACCCTGAGGGAGATCCGACTTTTTCAATAAGTTCTGTCTTACCATGTTCTATTAGATGATGGAAATGCCTACAAAGGAAGTTACCTTGACACTTACATCAATGATTCTTCGTGGAAGCTTCTCACTTCACCTCATTCTTTAAGTCTGTAGCCGTTCTGAATTCTGTGTCAGGTAAACTCTGAAGTACTCTCGGCTTTGTAGATATCACATATCTCAATAATTATCATTACTTTTTCAAAAGCATTTTACTTCTTTCTCCTATAATGTATGAAGTCATGGTAACAGTAGCTGACATCTCCTGGATGTGTGTTGTGTGCCAAGCTCTGTGCTCAGTGTAACCATTGCATTTGCTCATTCAGTCCTCAGGAGAACCTTTCCAGGAAGTATCGTTACTCCCATGTAAGCCTTTGAAAGGTTCAAAGTCTTGCTCCGGGTCACATAAGTGGTTAAGTCAGTACCTCAGCTACCAAGTTTATGCTTTTCATCACACAGCTTTCTTGATGAGCATGAGGAAGAGGCTGACAATGAGGACATCAAAAGCTTTTGAATTTAGATTTCTTTTTTTGTAAATTATTATTATTTTTTGTATTTTTTAACTTTACAATATTGTATTAGTTTGGAGAAGCTCTATACAATCAGCAAAAACAAGACCAGGAGCTAACTGTGGCTCAGACCATGAACTCCTTATTGCCAAATTCAGACTGAAATTGAAGAAAATAGGGAAAACTACTAGACCATTCAGGTATGACCTAAATCAAATCCCTTATGATTATACAGTGGAAGTGAGAAATAGATTTAAGGGCCTAGATCTGATAGATAGAGTGCCTGATGAACTATGGAATGAGGTTCATGACATTGTACAGGAGACAGGGATCAAGACCATCCCCATGGAAAAGAAATGCAAAAAAGCAAAATGGCTGTCTGGGGAGGCCTTACAAATAGCTGTGAAAAGAAGAGAAGCGAAAAGCAAAGGAGAAAAGGGAAGATACAAACATCTAAATGCGGAGTTCCAAAGAATAGCAAGAAGAGATAAGAAAGCCTTCTTCAGTGATCAATGCAAAGAAATAGAGGAAAACAACAGACTAGGAAAGACTAGGGATCTCTTCAAGAAAATCAGAGATACCAAAGGAACATTTCATGCAAAAATGGGCACGGTAAAGGACAGAGATGGTATGGACCTAACAGAAGCAGAAGATATTAAGAAGAGGTGGCAAGAATACACAGAAGAACTGTACAAAAAAGAACTTCACGACCCAGATAATCATGATGATGTGATCACTGACCTAGAGCCAGACATCTTGGAATGTGAAGTCAAATGGGCCTTAGAAAGCATCACTACGAACAAAGCTAGTGGAGGTGATGGAATTCCAGTGGAGCTATTCCAAGTCCTGAATGATGATGCTGTGAAAGTGCTGCACTCAATATGCCAGCAAATTTGGAAAACTCAGCAGTGGCCACAAGATTGGAAAAGGTCAGTTTTCATCCCAATCCCAAAGAAAGGCAATGCCAAAGAGTGCTCAAACTACCGCACAATTGCACTCATCTCACACGCTAGTAAAGTAATGCTCAAAATTCTCCAAGCCAGGCTTCAGCAATATGTGAACCGTGAACTTCCTGGTGTTCAAGCTGGTTTTAGAAAAGGCAGAGGAACCAGAGATCAAATTGCCAACATCTGCTGGATCATGGAAAAAGCAAGAGAGTTCCAGAAAAACATCTATTTCTGCTTTATTGACTATGCCAAAGCCTTTGACTGTGTGGATCACAATAAACTATGGAAAATTCTGAAAGAGATGGGAATACCAGACCACCTGATCTGCCTCTTAAGAAATCTGTATGCAGGTCAGGAAGCAACAGTTAGAACTGGTCATGGATCAACAGACTGGTTCCAAATAGGAAAAGGAGTACGTCAAGGCTGTATATTGTCACCATGTTTATTTAACTTATATGCAGAGTACATCATGAGAAATGCTGGACTGGAAGAAACACAAGTTGGTATCAAGATTGCTGGGAGAAATATCAATAACCTCAGATACGCAGATGACACGACTCTTATGGCAGAAAGTGAAGAGGGGCTAAAAAGCCTCTTGATGAAAGTGAAAGTGGAGAGTGAAAAGGTTGGCTTAAAGCTCAACATTCAGAAAACGAAGATCATGGCATCTGGTCCCATCACTACATGGGAAATAGATGGAGAAACAGTGGAAACAGTGTCAGACTTTGTTTTTCTGGGCTCCAAAATCACTGCAGATGGTGACTGCAGCTATGAAATTAAAAAACGCTTACTCCTTGGAAGGAAAGTTATGACCAACCTAGATAGCATATTCAAAAGCAGAGATATTACTTTACCAACAAAGGTTCGCCTAGTCAAGGCTATGGTCTTTCCTGTGGTCATGTATGGATGTGAGAGCTGGACTGTGAAGAAGGCTGAGCGCTGAAGAATTGATGCTTTTGAACTGTGGTGTTGGAGAAGACTCTTGAGAGTCCCTTGGACTGCAAGAAGATCCAACCAGTCCATTCTGAAGGAGATCAATCCTGGAATTTCTTTAGAAGGAATGATGCTAAAGCTGAAACTCCAGTATTTTGGCCACCTCATGCGAAGAGTTGACTCATTGGAGAAGACTCTGATGCTGGGAGGGATTGAGGGCAGGAGGAGAAGGGGACGACAGAGGATGAGATGGCTGGATGGCATCACTGACTCGATGGGTATGAGTCTGGGTGACCTCCGGGAGCTGGTGATGGACAGGGAGGCCTGGCGTGCTGCGGTTCATGGGGTCGCAAAGAGTCGGACACGACTGAGCGACTGATCTGATCTGATCTGATCTGATTAGTTTTGCCTATATCAACATGAATCCACCACAGGTATACACGTGTTCCCCATCCTGAACCCTCCTCCCTCCTCCCTCCCCATGCCATCCCTCTGGAAATTTGGATTTCTGATCTTCACTACAAGAAAAATCTCAAGATATACAAGTGTACTTTATTTGATCATTGTAGCTATTTTGTAGAAATTGTAGATTCTTTCTTATGGCAAATATTTTGCTTTCCTTAGGTCTGTTCACTATATTTTTTCTCAGATAGAGTTTAAATCTATTTTTACAAAACTATAATTCATCCATGCTTTCAGAAAGTTTGGCTTATACAACTTTCTATTTGGAAATGGCTTATACAACTTCCCTGGAGGATCATTCCCTTTTATACTCTTGAAATATAAATTATTTTGAGTTCTCTCTGTCCTCAAAGAGCTATTATTACTAACTGAATCTTTATCATCACAAATAGGCCAAAGGGTAAGAGGCTTTTATTGATACTGTTCATTAAAATATTCATAACTAGGAATTTTAGATGCATTCCCTGTTGAGTGTAATCAAGCTATGGTTGCATTTGTGTGTCTTTTACCTACTTATTTTTCTTAAAAGTAATTTTATAAAGTATAAAAATATTAGACTTTACATGCGTATTTTTGTTTTGATATAAGATGGGTGATGGGAAGAGGGCATGTGATATAAGATTTTTTTTTCCTCTGAGATGCCTGTCAATTATTTAAGCAATAAATTGAGGCATTTGGTTTAGGTATAGTGGTAGATACATGGGAATAAAAGAATATTTGGTCTCTAGGGCAACAGGATATATATTTAAAGGAATAAAGTGCAACTTGCAAAGTGGCAAAAGAATACTGACATTACCAAATGTTTTTAAAAGAGGGGAATTTGTGTAGGGTCATTATGGAAGATAAAACAGAAAAGGTAAGAGTTCATCTTGTCCATAAAGGGTGAACATGAATTTGATGCAGGGAGGGATACAATGAACTAAAACCACAGGCACGACCATGACATAAAGACATGCTTAGGATAGCCACTAAGTCCTCTTGGCTCACAAGGAAAGTATATGCAAAGGCTAAGTTAGAGACAAAATGAGAAGTGTAGCTTGCATTCAGATAGTAAAGAAGTTTGAATGATTAGTGATGAAACTGGATCCTAGTCAACAATTCTAATTCAATTCTAATGTAGGTGGGGGTTTCCCACATCAAGTAATGTTCCAACAGCAGCTGGATGTTTACAATTCAACTCCGCTCTGACACTATTTACCCAAAGATGGAGTCAGATCTCACAGAATGAAGGCCCAGTCCTGTAAGACTGCCCTCTTCCTCCTACTGTAGATGTCAAATGCAACTCCAAGTTGCCACCTATGCTTCTGATGGATCAGTTACAGATTGAATGTTCCAATTACTCCTCCCTGGGTTTTATTAATTTGCTAGAGTGGCTCACAAAACTCTGAAACGTTTTACTTACTACATTGCCAGTAATTATTATACAAGGATATATGACTCAGGAACAGCCAGATGGAAAGATGCACAGGGCAAGATATGGGGAAAAGGGCACCTCCCTCCCATGCCACCTCCAAGTGCTCCACTCACTCCACATCTCCACGTGTTCACCAGCCTAGAAGCTTTCTGAACCCCTCCATTTGAGATTATATGAAAGCTTCATTACATCAGCATGACTGATTAAATCATTGGCCCTTGGTGATTAATTTGACCATTAGACCCTCTCCCTTCCTAGGAAATCAGGGGGTAGGATTGAAAATTCGACCCTCTATTTATAAGTGTTTCCTCTGGCAACCAGCTCCCAATCTTAGGTGCTTTTCAGAAGTTACTTCATTAACATAAACTCTGATGTGGTTGAAAGGGGTTTGTTATGAATTTTAGGACATTTGTGCTAGACACTTCCCTTCCAGGCATTAGTTCCTATAATCCTCATAGGATTCATTTTCGGGGGGTGATGCTACATTACCCATTCACCAATGAGGAAACTAAGAGAGTGTGTTACTTGTCAGGGCTCACGGACCCAGTGACATCAGAATCAAGACCAAGTTCAGACTCTTGACTCGAGATACAGCACAGAGTCCATCAGACTCTACTGTAACTTACAAAGAGTGGAAGATTCTCAATTATGGCTTTTTCAAAGGAAGGCAGACATAGGATGAGGGTCACAGTGAGGGATATTGAGTATTTGCGGATACAGAAATCAAGGTGCACAGTGAAAGAAAGATCATTCCAAGCAGAGGGTCAGGGAGATTTGAACTCCAGAAAAAAATGGATAAGATATTTGATTTTAGTATCATATCTTCGCTGAGTATTGTTCTTTTGCTGAAAATCATTATTCTAATAGTTAGGTGGGTAGTCTATGAAATACATTACATGACTTCATACATGTCTCTGCCACTTACTAAGTTGTTTAATCCTGAGTGTCATGCCTGCTCTACCCTCAACTTTAAAATAGGGATGATAGTTTCACAGCGTGTCTGTGAGGAATCAGTGAGTTAAATTGTAAAGTAATACTTAGAATGAGTCCTAGAACTTAGTAAGCATTCAATGAATATTTATTATTATACCTATCATTAATTATAGTAAGAAGACAATGCACTTTCCAGAGTATTTGAACACTTTGGGGTTGTCTTAGGGTAATGCTCAAAATTCTCCAAGCCAGGCTTCAGCAATATGTGAACCATGAACTTCCTGATGTTCAAGCTGGTTTTGGAAAAGGCAGAGGAACCAGAGATCAAATTGCCAACATCTGCTGGATCATGGAAAAAGCAAGAGACTTCCAGAAAAACATCTATTTCTGCTTTATTGACTATGCCAAAGCCTTTGACTGTGTAGATCACAATAAACTGTGGAAAATTCTGAAAGAGATGGGAATACCAGACCACCTGATCTGCCTCTTGAGAAATCTGTATGCAGGTCAGGAAGCAACAGTTAGAATTGGACATGGAACAACAGACTGGTTCCAAATAGGAAAAGGAGTACATCAAGGCTGTATCTTGTCACCATGTTTATTTAACTTGTATGCAGAGTATATCATGAGAAATGCTGGACTGGAAGAAACACAAGTTGGAATCAAGATTGCTGGGAGAAATATCAATAACCTCAGATATGCAGATGACACTACCCTTATGGCAGAAAGTGAAGAGGGGCTAAAAAGCCTCTTGATGAAAGTGAAAGTGGAGAGTGAAAAGGTTGGCTTAAAGCTCAACATTCAGAAAACGAAGATCATGGCATCTGGTCCCATCACTACATGGGAAATAGATGGGGAAACAGTGGAAACAGTGTCAGACTTTGTTTTTCTGGGCTCCAAAATCACTGCAGATGGTGACTGCAGCCATGAAATTAAAAGACGCTTACTCCTTGCAAGGAAAGTTATGACCAACCTAGATAGCATATTCAAAAGCAGAGACATTACTTTGCCAACAATGGTCCATCTAGTCAAGGCTATGGTCTTTCCTGTGGTCATGTATGGATGTGAGAGCTGGACTGTGAAGAAGGCTGAGCGCTGAAGAATTGATACTTTTGAACTGTGGTATTGGAAAAGACTCTTGAGAGTCCCTTGGACTGCAAGGAGATCCAACCAGTCCATTCTGAAGGAGATCAGCCCTGGGATTTCTTTGGAAGGAATGATGCTAAAGCTGAAACTCCAGTATTTTGGCCACCTCATGCGAAGAGTTGACTCATTGGAGAAGACTCTGATGCTGGGAGGGATTGGGGGCAGAAGGAGAAGGGGAGGACAGAGGATGAGATGGCTGGATGGCATCACTAACTCGATGGGAGTGAGTCTGAGTGACCTCCGGGAGTTGGTGATGAACAGGGAGGCCTGACATGCTGTGATTCATGGGGTCGCAGAGAGTCGGACACGACTGAGCGACTGATCTGATCTGATCTAGGGTTCTCCAGAGAAACAGAACCAATATGACATATATATGTAAAGATATTTATCTTGAGGATTTGGCTCACACAACTGTGAAGCTTTAGTTAGTCCAAAATTCAATGAGGGAGGCTTGGCAGGCTGGAGACTCAGGAAGAGTTGCAGATCATGCTCAGTCAGTCATGCTGGAGATCCAGGAAGAGCAAATATAGCAGTTGAAGTCCAATTGTTTTTTGTTGAAGAGGTCAGACTTCAATTCCTTTCAGGACATCAAGTGATGGGATGTAACCCACCCACATTATGGAAGGCAATCTGCTTTACTCAAAGTCCGCCAATTTAAATGCTGCTACTGCTAAGTCGCTCCAGTCGTGTCCGACTCTGTGCGACCCCACAGACGGAAGCCCACCAGGCTCCCCCGTCCCTGGGATTCTCCAGGCAAAACACTGGAGTGGGTTGCCATTTCCTTCTCCAATGCATGAAAGGGAAAAGTGAAAGTGAAGTTACTCAGTCGTGTCCGACTCTTAGCGACCCCATGGACTGGAGCCTACCAGGATCCCCCGTCCATGGGATTTTCCAGGCAAAAGTACTGGGGTGGGGTGCCATTGCCTTCCCCGAATTTAAATGCTAATTTTATCTAATAACAGCCTCACAGAAACATCTGGAATAATGTCTGACTGATATCTCAGTTCATTCATGTTGTTATAATAAAATACCATAAACTGGTGGCTTAAACAACAGAAATTTATTTCTCATAGTTTTGGAGGCTGGGAAGTCCAAAGTCAAGGTCCTAGAATATTCAGTGTCTGGTAAAGACCCTCTTTTAGGTTTGCAGTTAGCTGCTTTCTTGCTGTATTTTGACTTTCTGGGGGAGAGGGAGCCAGAGACAGTGATAAGAGTCTCTTCCTCCTCTTGTATGTGTGTGCGAGCTCAGTTGTGTCTGACTCATTGAGACCTCATGGACAGTAGCCCACTAGGCTCCTCTGTCCATGGAATTTTCCAGGCAAGAATACTGCAGTGGGATGCCATGCCCTCCTCCAAGAGATCTTCCCAGCCCAGGGATTGAACCCACGTATCTTGCATCTCCTGTATTGGCAGGTAGATTCTTTATCAGTGAGTCACCTGGGAAGCCCCTTCTTCCTCTTATTAGGGCACTAACCCCAACATAGAAACTCCATTCCCATGACCTCAATGAACCAAATTACCTCTCAAAGGGGCTACCTCTTAATACTATCATGTCAGGGCCAGGATTTAACATATGGATTTTGGGTCGGGTGGGGCATGAACATTGATTCTACAACAACTGATTATCTGTACACTGTGGCCCAGCTAAGTGGACACATAAAATTATCGATCACAGTAGTAAATCACCTTAGCCTTTGCATCACAGGGTTTGCCTACTTGGTCTACTTAGTAGCATAGAAAAATGTACCTATAATTGTACCCTGGAAGTCATCTATTGACAGAGTATGTCCTTCAGGGTATACTTTTTCATTCTTTTGTCTCATGATTTTAAAAGATTTTTTTCTTCACTTCTAGTATATTTAACTAGTGGGACCAGATATTGAATCTGAGGTCTAGCTTTCTGGGGAGGAATTCAAAAGCATCTTCCTTAAAATGCATGCTGCTGCTGCTGAGTCACTTCAGTCATGTCCGACTCTGTGCGACCCCATAGACAGCAGCCCACCAGGCTCCCCCATCCCTGGGATTCTCCAGGCAAGAACACTGGAGTGGGTTGCCATTTCCTTCTCCAGTGCATAAAAATGAAAAGTGAAAGTGAAGTCACTCAGTCATATCCGACCCTCAGCGACCCCATGGGCTGCAGCCTACCAGGCTCCTCTGTCCATGGGATTTTCCAGGCAAGAGTACTGGAGTAGGGTGCCATTGCCTTCTCTGTTAAAATGCATGCACACATACAATTAATGTTTGTTCCTTTAAAATAGTTCATAATGAATCTACCAAGGAATACAAGCAAATGGAGCTAACGGAAATTTGTTCAGATTAGATTTTAACTTTCTGTATTCTCGTGTGTGAAATCTGACTGTCCTATATGCAAAGTTAAGACCTCCAAGACAAGAGGTTTATATCACATGTGATGTTAGCATTGTCGTCATTTTATAATTTCGTTTGCGAAATCTTTTTTTTTTTTTCCCCGACCAGGTTTTTTTCTTGAGAATAGCTGTTCTCATTCTTTAACAGAGTCCCTACTACAGGAATGGACAGGAATTTGTTTATCCGTTAATCATCCTGAGTCCTTATTGAGTGACTCATCCTTCACTCAGGCGTCTCTGGAGTGTCTCTGTCACAGCCAGTATGCTGGCTCTGTGAGTATATTTTCTGGTATGTTTTACAATGACAGTCTCAAGTAAGAAATTATTTTTTTTTCCCGAGGTTAATAAAAGGGCTTATGATAGAGTTTATAGTTCAGCTGAAGTCCGATAGTACAGTTATTTTTCTTTCTTATCACCTGGTTTGCAGTGTTTTTCCTGGGATGTTGGCTTGATGCTAATTTTTAACATCTTTTTCTTTTCTGTTTTAAATTGTAAAATTAATATCTGTTCATTGTAACTAGTGAAATGATAAAAAAAATTAATAAGGACAAGCTAACAATTTCCTTCCACTTCCCTGAGGAGACCAGGGCAAATAAGTTTTTATGCATTTTTTATCCTTTTTCTAAGGTTATGGAAACACACACACATTAGTATTGATTGTTTTTATAAAAGACATTATGGACATTAAGCTGCAATTTGTTTTTCTTTGTTTAACAATATGCTATGGACAGCCTTCCAGGTCAATAAATATATTTCTCCTTTTTAAAACAGCTAACTGTTTTAACCTGGGTTACCTCCCAAAGGTCTGGGACAAGAGCTTGCCTGCAGGCAGTTTATTCTGGAAAGTAATCCCGAGGATCAGGAGTGGAGGACTGGAAAGAATGAAACAGGAAAGGAGGACAAGTCAGCCAGTGGTTTGTTTTCAACCTGATCAGAACTGTGAGAAAGTGAGATTTCTAAGGAGCAGTGTAGAACACATCTCATAATCGTTTGCTGAAGGGACAAAGGAGAAACCACATGGATGCTGGTTCACCTTCCTAGTGGTCAGGTTACGGCCTGTGCCCTTTTTGACCTCGAGTTTTCAGCTGTTTTGGAATGGCTGCATTCCTACAAATGTCACAAGTGTTGATGATAAAGAGTCTGGACACAAAGCGAGAAATACGTGATGCAGCTGAAAGAAAGTGCTGTCAATTATACCTCTGAGCAGCTGGTTACTACAGCAACAGCTAGAGTAAAATGTGAACTGAGAGGATGTGAGATGATACCCAGGAGATATCTAAAACAATTGCATAATGTTCCATAATGTGTATGTGCCATATTTATGTAACAATACACAGTGGATAGGTATTTGTGTTGTTTCCAGTTTTATTTTTGCCTCCACAATGTGGCACTAAACATCCTTATTCATATATTTTTATTAGCTGGTGCTTTGAGGTCTATATAATTCCCCAAAGTAGAATTGCTGGTTCCAAGCACTTTTAATCTGTTAACTGATTCCTTCCATAGCATAGTCATTATTGTCCTCCTTTCTCACATGAGGAATGAGGCACACGTAGAAGTCTAGTAAATGAAAGCAGTTAGAATTTTTATTTGGTATTGAAAGATTTAAATTCCAAAAAATTCTTAGACCATATAAAAGAAAAAATTTTAATATTAAGTCAATGTGGTTTATTTCTTTAACCTGCAAATCATGCTTTCTTGCAGCCTAAATGGCATCGTATTTCCAGAGAAGGAAGGAAGGAAGGTGCGTGTTACTCCCCAAAAGAACAGTTTCTGACCTAGAAGACTTCTTTAAGCAGAAACCTTAGAGGCAGTCTTCCCTGTAAGTTCACCACTGGGGTGGTGTCAGGGGAATGACCTTGAGCTGAGGGCTGCAAGGTCGACTGCTTGAGTTGTAGCTTCTGGCAGGCCTACCTAGATAAGAGAATCCGTGTTCATGAACTCAACTTCTACACTAAAAGCATGGGAACCAGCTATCAGGCAGACCCAGGAATGGGTAAGTTATGGGGCACGTAATTGGGCCTAGATTACAGAAATCTTTTTACAAAAAAGTATCTCAGTTTGAGATTGAAGTAGCCCTTGGTCAAAATATCTGCGGTTCTTAGAAGCTCAGTATATTCATTCTGTGGCCCTGGTGCTAAGGAGATGCTCCTCCAAGCACAGAGGATGAAGCGCTTATGTTCAGGTGGAATTAAGAACAAATAAGCCACAATGTGAAGGTCCTTTATGGGGCAGAGATGGTGAATCTAAAGATCTTCAGTCAATGCATTCCACTTGACTGCATGGATTCTTGAGTCAGTCATAATCCTAAACCTCACAGATAGATGACACAAGACTCCTTGACTCAATGAGCTGAGCCTCTAATAATTACAATCAATGCATAAAAAACAAACTGGAACATTATCTAGTATGCTGCATTAGTTTTCTATTGCTGCCAAAATAAATTACCACAAATTTAATAGTAACACAATTTGTTTTCTCACAAATTCTTTATTTCAGAAGTCCAGGTGAGCTCAGCTGAGTTCTTTGTTCAAGATTTCACGAGGCTAAAATGAAGGTTTCAGCTCAGCTACATTCCTTACTAGCAGCTCTAGGGGAAAATCTGCTTCCAGGCTTATTCAGATTGTTGGCTGAATATACTCCCTGTGTTTGTAGGACTGTCTCTGGTTGTTGTTGTTGCTGTTGTTGTTGTTTGCTAGGTGTCATTCAAGGGCCATTCTTTGCTCCTCAAGTTGCCTACAATTCTTTCCCATGTAGCTCCTTTCAGCAATGGTGGACCAAGTCCCTCTCAAGGTTTCAATCTCTGACTTCCTCTTTCTCACACATCTCTGAACTCTAGCTGGAGAAAGAGCTTTGCCTTAAGGGCTCCTATGATTAGATTGTGCCCACATGCATAATCCAAGATAACCTCTTTAAGGCCTGTAAGTTTATCTGCAGTCTCTTGTGTAGTGTAATATATTCACGGCTAAGTCGCTTCAGTTGTGTCCGACTCTGTGCAACCCCATAGACGGCAGCCCACCGGGCTCCCCCGTCCCTGGGATTCTCCAGGCACTCCTGGGCATATAATATATGTGGAGAAAAACATGGTCTGAAAGGATGCATGCACCCCAGTGTTCATTGCAGCACTGTTTACAATAGCCAAGACATGGAAGCAACCTAAATGTCCATCAACAGAGGAATGGATAAAGATGTGGCACATATATACACTGGAATATTACTCAACCATAAAAAGAATGAAATAATGCCATTTGCACCAACATGGATGGACTTAGAATATATTCACAGGTCTCAGGAATTAAAGAATGAGCATCCTTGGGGGTTCATTCTGCATACTCTGTATATTATAATAAAAGTATGAACAAAATATTAATGGGAAGGCAGACCAAGGAGATGGAAATTCTGTCTGGAATAAAGGTGGTAGAGAGAAAGGCTTTATTGCAGGGGTAACATTTGAAATATATTTCTAAGGGGGAATGTGATTTCATCAGACAGAATGGGTACATAAAGTTTATTTGAGGCATAAAAAAGTCAGGAAGACATAAAGACAGTTATGTTTGGGATTGACAAATAATCTAGTATAGCTAAAGTATGTCTGAGTTTAAATCCTAGCTGTGCTGTATGACCATCTGTGTAGTCTCAGAGAAATCCCACTGAGTCCTCATTTCTTCTGTGAAATTGGGGTAGTTCGTGATAGTACTTATTTCACAGAACGTGAGGATTAAGTGTGCTAAAATACCAAAGCACATAATGTCAAGTCTTCCACATTGAACATGCACATCAGAGACAGCCACGAATATTTACATTCCTGTTATTCCTAGAGCCAGAGCAGATTGGTAAAAAGTGAAGTGGCAGGAGTGAGTGAGGTTGAGAGTGTAGGCTGTGGTTGGAGTGTGCAGTCAGAAGGGATTAATACTGAAAAATCAGTATTATTTTTGAGTCATTATTTTCTTTCAGATATTCTGACATCACTCTTCTATGAGTTTTATCTTACTTTCAAAGGCTTCATCTTAATTTTTTTGAGTGGGTTATACTCCAAGTCCCCCAAATCTCTTACGACATATGTCCTTTCTCTAGAAGACTTACCCTATTTTCTGTAGTTTTAGCGACTATTTCTGCCCTCAACTTCTCCCCTGAACTCAGACCTGCACTTGGATGTTTCAACCTAAATACCTTCCTCCTCATTCATTGTTCTCATGTCTTGATCACTTTCTGTCTTCTTGCTACACCATTACCACCGTCTCCCTACCACATACTATTTGTATTCCACCAAGAACTATTCATATTCCATTGTTCTCTGTCTTAGTTCTTGATATCAGTATTCCCACCAATAAAAATAATTGCAACAGACAAGTCCTGGAGTGTGGTTTCATTCTTATGGACTCTCCATATTCCATTTCATTTACTTGGCATACCCATTCCAAGCTCAGATATCTTCCACTCTGAAGGCCCTCCACGCTGTTTCCATACCTTGCGCATGATTCTGCGGTGGCACATACCGCATTGCATTGTGAATAACTATCGATATGTCTGACTCTCCAGGAAGTTCACTGTGAGTATCATACCTTTCCATCTTTGTATTCATCATATTTAGTAGACTGAAAGGCTTCTAATAGCAGAGACCAAAAAAGAAAAAAAAAAAGAAAAAAGGATGTTGAATTGACTTTGAGTTTATCTTATAGGCAATAAGTCAGTTTTCGAGTTGATGAATGACATTATCAGGTAAGTGTTTCAGCAAGGGAATTCTGGCAGGTGTACTAGATGGATTGGTGGGGAGTGAGAGACTGGCAGCAGTGAATTTATTCAGGAGGTTTCTTTATAACCCACAAGAGAGATAATGAAGGTATAGCAGTGATGGTGAAATGAGAAAAAATGAACAAATTTGAGAGATTATTACAGGCAAGATTTCTATGACTTGCTGACTGATTAGATAATATAGATGGGGGAGAGATGGGTACAGGACAATGTTGGAATTTGGGACTGGCCAAGGGAAACAAATGTTGGGTTAGGGAATTTAGAAGGAAGACTTTGTTCACAGAGGAAAAAAATACAAGGTTTGGTTTTGAGCATGTCAAGACAGAGGTTCTGAGGGACCCACTGCAAGAAATGTCTAATAGGCAGTTAGAGATCAAGTACGTATTTTGCATGTTTTAAAACATTTTCTGTTTACGAGACAGCAAAAGAGACACTGATGTATAGAACAGTCTTTTGGACTCTGGGAATGGGAGAGGGTAGGATGATTTGGGAGAATAGCATTGAAATATGTATAATATCATATCTGAAACGAGTCGCCAGTCCAGGTACGATGCCTGATAACAGATGCCTGGGGCTGGTGCACTGGGATGACCCAGAGGGATGGTATGGGGAGAGAGGAGGGAGGAGGGTTCAGGATGGGGAACACATGTATACTTGTGGCGGATTCATCTTGATGTATGGCAAAAGCAATACAATATTGTAAAGTTAAGCAAAATAAAATTAAAAAAAATAAAGTAACAAAAAAAACCACACATTTTCCTAAGAATCTATATTGATTTTAAGTGTTTAAACAACTTGATGAAGCAGTTATCTCTTATTTTATAAAATAGAAGCCTTTATCTGCTTACGCTGCCTAGCCCCAGCGTGCTCACCTCCACATGGTGAATCAATAGGAACATCAAGGTGACAGGTGTTGGCATCTCTCTGCCTCTCCTTCACTCTGGCACTCTCAGTGAGCAGGAACAGAAACACCGCTGATCACCATGGAAGCATGGATACACAGAGGTCAGGAATGGGATTTGCTCTAAGTCTTACGGAAAATAACAGTGGAACTTAACTACATTTCCTGACTCCTCAAATGTTTATCTCAAGAGAGCATTAGAGAAATATAGTTTGAATTTCTCAGAAGATTGTGAAGAAGTTCTCCTTTCTCTCCCATCTAAGATCCAGCAATAATGGATTCTTGAAAGGCTGTCTTAATGATATGGTTTCTAGAGAGTATTAGACTGTTTTGAAAACCTAAGACATTGGTCCTTTACTTTATCTGGATCCGTTTAGGGCCACCTGTCCTCTATGACCTGTAATCAGTGGAAGAGGCTAAGTGGCACATGTTTCCCTGAACAGGAAGGAAAAGAGAGTCATGAGGGATGTAGCAAGAAGCAGAATCATTTCCCTGTGGAGTGCGATTGCATCATGCAGGTTTTGTGTCTGCTTAATGTCTCCAAATGTGGATTTAATTGTACTGTGATAGCATGTTCATACTGAGCAAAGAGAGAAAAACAAGTAACAGCTTTCTCACCAGTAAGGCATCTTATTTACCTATCACTTTCTGGCTGCATGGAAACCACAGACAATAAATCTCTCTTGAACATTTGTGAGGTTTCTTCTTAAAATGCAGGAAATGTAACCCTCCTACAGACTGCAAGCAATTCTAAACTCTTTTCCTGTGAGATTTCTACTTAAACTCTTTGTGCCAAAATGCAATTTATTTTGAGTACTCTTGAGTTTCTTAGGAGTTTAATGAGTTTAATGAATGTTTGCAATGATTTTTTACGTCAATGTCATGAGCTTTACAGGCTAGTTTTTTACTGTGACCTACCAGACCAGCTCCCTCTGTGGCTGGCAGGTAGACATTAGGCATTTTAAAAATTTGACCCTGAATGTCATAGGTACAATAGTTCAGCTCAGTTCAGTCATTCAGTAGTGTCCAACTCTTTGCGACCCTATGGATTGCAGCACGCCAGGTTTCCCTGTCCATCACCAACTTCCGGAGTTACTCAAACTCATGTCTATTGAGTCGGTGATGCCATCCAGCTATCTCATCCTCAGTCATCCCCTTCTCCTCCCATCTTCAATCTTTCCCAGCGTCAGGGTCTTTTCAAATGAGTCAGTTCTTCGCATCAGGTGGCCAAAGTATTGGAGTTTCAGCTTCAGCATCAGTCCTTCCAATGAATATTCACGACTGATTTCCTTTAAGATTGACTGGTTAGATCTCCTTGTAGTCCAAGGGACTCTCAAGAGTCTTCTCCAACACCACAGTTCAAAAGCATCAATTCCTTGGCACTCAGCTTTATTTATAGTCCAACTCTCACTCCTGGAAAAACCATAGTTTTGACTAGATGGGCTTCTGTTGGCAGAGTAATGTCTCTGCTTTTTAATATGCTGTCTAGGTTGGTCATAGCTTTTCTTTCAAGGAGCAAGCGTCTTTGAATTTCATGGCTGCAGTTACCATCTGCAATGATTTTGGAGCCCCTAATAATAAAGTCTGTCACTGTTTCCATTATTTCCCCATCTATTTGCCATCAAGTAATAGGACCAGATGCCATGATCTTAGTTTTCTGAATGTTGAGTTTTAAGCCAACTTTTTCACTCTCCTCTTTCACTTTCATTAAGAGGCTCTTTAGTTCTTCTTTGATTTCTGCCATAATGGTGGTGTCATGTGCATATCTGAGTTTATTGATATTTTTCCCAGCAATCTTGATTCCAGCTTGTGCTTCATCCAGCCTGGCATTTTGCATGATGTACTCTGCATATAAGTTAAATAAGCAGGGTAACAAAATACAGCCTTGATGATAGTAAAAGAACCTAATTTACTATGCTGTATGGTGAATATCAAAAATAGTAATAATGAATTCATCAAAGTGTAGGCACTTGCTTGTCCCTTCTCATTTGTATCTCTCAGAGAAGAGGAAAACAAATACCCATCAAGGACCTCTGTGGACAAAGTAAAGTAAAGGCACACAGATGGGTCTGTATACATGCAGTTGACGGGTGGGGTGCAGTAAAGGCAATGTGTCACCTAGATCGTGGCAGACTAAGGCTTTTATGGCAGCAGTGAGGAGACTATTAATATAAGAGTCCTGGAGGTTGATTTTCTTCACTTGTTATCTGACTAATGGCTCTGAGGTTTCCCAGGTGGCTCAGTGGTAAAGTATCGGCCTGTCCATTCAGAAGACACAGAGATGTGGGCTTAATCCTTGGGTCAGGCAGATCCCCTGGAGAAGGAAATGGCAACCCGCTTCAGTATTCTTGATGAGAAAATCCCACAGACAGAGGAGCCTCGAGGGCTATAGTCCATGGGGTCGCAAAGACTCAGACACAGCTGAAGCCGCTTAGCATGCACGCACACTTTGAAATGATTACCACAGTGAAGCTATATATCCATCACCTTACATCAAGACCAAGTGAAGTCGCTCAGTTGTGTCCGACTCTTTGCGGCCACATGGACTGTAGCCTACCATGCTCCTCCATCCATGGGATTTTCCAGGCAAGAGTACTGGAGTGGGGTGCCATTGCCTTCTCCAGAGGACCTTCCTGACCCAGGGATCGAACCCGGGTCTCCTGCATTGTAGGCGGAGGCTTTACCCCATCTGAGCCACAGGGGAAGTCCATCACCTTACGTAGTTATCATTTTTTGTTTGTTTTGTGGTAAAAACATTTAAGGTCTACCCTCTTTGCAAGTTTCAGTATATAATACAGTGTTAACTATAATCACTGTATTAGATCTCCAAAACTTTTCTGTCCTGCATAACTGAAACCCTTGACCAATATCTCTCCATTTTCCCTATTCCCCAACCCCTGGCATCCAGCATTCTACTTGCTGCTTCTATGAGTTTGGCTTTTTTAGTTTCCACATATAAGTGAGGTCATGCAGTATTTGTCTTTCCGTACCTGACTGGTTTCATTTAGCAAAATGTCCTCCAAGTTCACCCATGTCATCCCAAATGGCAAGATTTCTATTTAAAGGCTGAATAATATTCTATATACACACTTTCTTTATCCATTCACCCACGTGTAGACACGTAGGTTGATTCCATATTTTCGCTGTTGTGAACACTGCTTCAAAAAGAAAAAAAAACATGGGGGTGCAGGTATCTGTTTGAGATACTGATTTCATTTCTTTTGGATATATATTCAGAAGTGTGACTGCTGAGTAGCTCTATTTTTAACTTTTTGTGGAACTTCCATACTCTTTTCCACTATGGTTGTATCAATTTACACTCCCAGAACACTGCACAAGAGTTTCTGAGCAGGATACACTTTGATTCAGTAGGAAATATTGATTTTAGTGAATTAACCATATATGAAAGAGAGTAAAGATCAGACTCCTAGGCTTAGTTTGGCTCTAAGCTTGAAGAAAGAATGGCAAGAGGGAGACCAGGTAGTCCTTGAGGCTTGAGGACTGTCTGATGGTTTCATAGGTTATGAGAGAATGTAGAGATTTCAAACAAAATCCATGGTTCAAAATGAAAAGTAGACCTCGGCCTGAGCCATCACTGGACTCCAAAGACCAGCACCCATTCAGCTGAGGAGGGAGATGTCCTCACGTGTGACAGAGTAAGCTACCAGGAACAGCAACATCTGTAATAACCCTCACTGCTGCTGCTGCTACTGCTGCTAAGTCGCTTCAGTCGTGTCCGACTCTGTGCGACCCCACTGACAGCAGCCCACCAGGCTCCACCATCCCTGGGATTCTCCAGGCAAGAACACTGGAGTGGGTTGCCATTTCCTTCTCCACTACATACTGTAAAATGGAAACAGAACTTGTTTCAGAAAAAGATAATGATGTACCTGATTTAGATATTCTTGTTAAAAACAAAGGCAATTAGCAAATTTGTCATGTGGTATTAGAGAAAAATTTCCCAGTTCAGCTCTAGTATTCTTCAAGACAATTTGGTTTCCACCTGACTACCCAAAGAGAATTGCCCAGCTGCTGCAGTAACTGTGTCCCTGGATATATGGCAGTTGACAAAAACACTCTTTGTATGCTGATTTTTATGCTTAAAAATGTAGGCTGGGCTGGTGGATAGGTAAAATTACAAGCTGGATGATGAAATTGCTGTAAGGCAATATTATAGCACTACTTTCTCTGTTTCATGCCTCACATCCCAGCCATCAGCAAGTCCTATCAACTCCATCACACCTACCCTGGTCTGAGCAGTCACCACTTCTCACTGGGATTTTGCAGTGGTTTCTGAACTGTTCTATTTCCTCTCTTGTCTTTCTTCCTTCTACTCTCTAAACAACTGTTAACAGTCATCTTTTAAAAATATAATTCAGATCACTATTCCTTTGATTCAAATTCTCCAAGGGGACATTAGTCAGCTCTTGCTTCAGTAAGGACCCTTAAACCACCCTGACTCTCAGAAGTTTACAATAGTAAGCATTTGTTTTTCCTGTTTGCAGGCCAGCTGGGGTGGCTCTGCAAAGGCTCCAGGATGGGTTCTGGTTGCTCCCTGAACATTACTCGGGGCCTTGGCTGAAGGCATATTGACTTCCTGGAGCCCACTCTTCCAATAGTTATCTGAGGGGGTCCCAGAAACCAAGATACCTCATGTGAAAACTGGAGAAGGCAATGGCACCCCACTCCAGTGCTCTTGCCTGGAAAATCCCATGGATGGAGGAGCCTGGTGGGCTACAGTCCATGGGGTCTCTAAGAGTCAGACACAACTGAGCGACGTCACTTTGACTTTTCACTTTCATGCATTGGAGAAGGAAGTGGCAACCCACTCCAGTGTTCTTACCTGGAGAATCCCAGGGACGGGGGAGCCTGGTGGGCGGCTGTCTATGGGGTCGCACAGAGTCGGACACTACTGAAGCGACATAGCAGCAGCAACAGCATGTGAAAACATTTAAGGCCACTGTTTGCGTCATATTCGCTAACATTCCATTGACGACCGGCATGAGGATATATTCTCTACACGTGGGGAAGGATGCGTAAAGAAATGTTGCCAAGGGCGTAAGTGTATAATCCTATTACCCACAGGTGAAAAACTGGGACCAGTAAGCAAATCTCTGCAGGAGGGCTTTGTATGGCACTCAGAAAAGTCCCCAAACTACAGCCCTTACCACAGTTTATAAGGACCTATATGATCTGGCCTTTGGCTACTTTTCTGAAATAATTTCCTACCACTTATCTCCTTTCTCTTTCTGTTGCAGGTGCTCTGGTCCTTTTTAAAAAAATTCTTTGAACCCTTAGAACATGTTTTTGTCCTGAAATTTAGCATTTATTGTTCCTTCTGCCTGAAAATTTCCCCACACCCCTGCACAGCTTCCCCTCATTCTGGCCTCTGGTCAAATGTCTTTTCCTAAGAAAAGCGTTCCCTGGCCACGTTTAACAATGCTACGTTTAACAAAGTAGCACTTGCCAAGCTCTTTTTATTCTTAGCTGCTTAGTTGTTGTTGTTGTTTTCCACAGTACTTAGCACAACCTGTCATACGTTCTAAATTATTTACTGGATTTTTCTCTATTTTTTCCATGAGCTCTGTGAAGACAGGGAGGTCAATATTCCCAGCACACAGTGGACGATGGGAAAATTCAAAATGTAGTTATGAATAAATGAATAAACTGAATTGCAGGATCTTCCCTGTTACACTCATTTTCTGTTGCAGCACACAACCTTTGAAGCCTTGGGAATATAGCAGCATCTGGCCATGGAGAAAGGACATAAAGCACTCATAGGCAACGGGAAAACTTTTTTTCCTCTCTATAGATTTTTACATATAAACTTTCTGCACAAATGGAAAATACTGATCTGAGTCATTTTCTTTCCTTACATTTTTCTATTCCAAGAAGTTTTTGTCAGGTTTTTGAAATTAAAGAAAGCCTAAGGATTTTGTATGAGCTTCTACCAACTGTTGCTTGAGTCAAGGCACTTTGGATTGTTTGTGTGTTTCTGTCAGGGATTGGCCAACTTTTAATATTAGGTGCCAAGTTTCCAATGCCTGCTTTTTCTTGGTTTAGTTTTACTTTTTTTTTTTTTTTTTAAGATGTGGAAGTTCCCTGTCATGAATACAATATGTGTATATTTAAGTGTGGTCTTCAGAAGTGGCGCAGTGGTAAAGAATCCACCTCCCAATGTAGGAGACCCAGCAGACACAGGTTCAATTCCTGGGTTGGGAAGATCCCCCGGAGTAGTAAATGGCAACCCATTCCAGTATTCTTGTCAAGAAAATTCCATGGACAGAGAAGCCTGGTGGGCTACAGTCCATGTGGTTGCAAAGAGTCAGACATGTCAGAGCACGTGCACACAAACACAATACAATTGTGAAAATACAATTGATATTATTCCACGGGTCTGGGGGTTTACTGGGAGTAAGTAATCTAGTCCTTGAGAGGGTATTAGTCTCTTTCAAAAATTTCATCTCTTTAAAAAGAGGTACTGCTGCTGCTGCTGCTAAGTCGCTTCAGTCGTGTCCGACTCTGTGCGACCCCATAGACGGCAGCCCACCAGGTTCCCCCGTCCCTGGGATTCTCCAGGCAATAACACTGGAGTGGGTTGCCATTTCCTTCTCCAATGCATGAAAGTGAAAAGCAAAAGTAAAGTCGCTCAGTCGTGTTCGACTCTTAGCGACCCCATGGACTGCAGTCCACCAGGCTCCTCCATCCATGGGATTTGCCAGGCAAGAGTACTGGAGTGGGGTGCCATTGCGTTCTCCAAAAAAGAGGTACATAGGTTATCAAACTTTTGCACAGCAAAGGAAATCATCAACAAAATGAAAAAGCAACTTACAAAATGGGGGGATGACATCTGCATGCGACTGACAAGGACAACAACAAAAAACAACCCAATCAAAAAAAATGGGCAGATCTTAATAGACGTTTCTCCAAAGAAGACATACAAATGGCCAATAAGCACAGGCACAGATGCTCAAAATCACTAACTATTAGAGAAATCCAAATCAAAACTACAATGAGGTATCACTGCACACCAGTCAGAGTGGCCATGATCAAAAAGTCAAAAGTAACAAAGGCTGGAGAGGGTGGGGAAGAAAGGGAAATCTCCTACACTGTTGGTGGGAATTGGTGTAGCCACTATGGAGAACAGTAGAGAGGTTCCTTAATAAAACGAAAACTAGAACTACCATATGATCCAGCAATCCCACTCCTGGAAGTATATCCAGAGGAGACTCTAGTTCACAAATATACAAGCACCCGAATGTTCATAGCAGCACTATGTACAATAGCCAGAACATGTAAGCAACCTCAATGTCCATCGACAGATTGACGAGTAAAGAAAACGTGTTTGCTGTTGTTTAGTCGCTAAGTCGTGTCTGACTCTTTTGGGACCCCATGGACCCATTTACACACATATAATGGAATAATGCTGCCTTGGTAAAGAATCCACTTGCCAATGCAGGAGATGTGGGTTCAATCCCTGGTTTGGGAAGATCCCCTGGATAAGGAAATGGCAATCTACTCCAGTATTCTTGCCAGGGAATTTTGCCTTGGGCAGAGAAGCTTGGCAGGCGACAGTCCATGGGGCTGCAAGAGTCAGACACAATTTAGAGACCAAACAGCAACAATAAATAATGGAATACTAAATACCATATCGGGGAAGGCAATGGCACCCCACCCCAGTACTTTTGCCTGGAAAATCCCATGGACGGAGGATCCTGGTAGGCTCCAGTCCATGGGGTCGCTAGGAGTCGGACACGACTGAGCGACTTCACTTTCACTTTTCACTTTCATGCATTAGAGAAGGAAATGGCAACCCACTCCAGTGTTCTTGCCTGGAGAATCCCAGGGACAGGGGAGCCTGGTGAGCTTCCGTCTATGGGGTCGCACAGAGTCAGACACGACTGAAACGACTTAGCAGCAAATACCATATGATGTCACTTATATGTGGAATCTAAAATACGATAAAAATTAACTTTACCAAATAGAAACAGACTCACAGACATAGAAAACAAACTTATGCTTACCAAAGGAGAAAGGGACTGGGAGGAGATAAATTAGGAGTTTGGGATTAGCAGATACAAACTTCTATGTATAAAATAAACAACAAGATCCTACTGTGTGGCACAGGGAATATTCTGCAATAAACTATAATGGAAAAGAAAATGAAAAAGAATATATAAATATCTGTAATATGAATCAATTTGCTGTACACCAAACACTAACACACATTGTAAATTAACTGTACTCCAATTTAAAAAAAAAAAAAAAAAAGAGGTACATAGGGAGGACTGCTGATGGCCCAGAGTTCCATTTCCACTCGGGATGTCCAATAATGGCATGCACACCATAGGCAGATGGTCTTTCCCATATGTAAGCCAAGCCTACAGTATTTTGTACCTATTCTGTGGGCCAGGCCTACCGAAATATCAGCTGCAAGAAAATGGTATGTGTGGGAGAAGCACTGGAGTCATTTCTTAAAAAGAGCTCCTTATCAGGGTATAATTTGTGATGAAGTTAGGAAGAAGAACTGTGATTCGGAGTGCAGGGAATGAAGCCAGAAGTCTGGAACTGGGATGGCAGCCAATCACTGTGTCAAGAGTAACAGCAAGGGAACCAGGGAACAAGCGAAGGTTAACTGTAGGATAACAAGGAAAAGACCGAGGGTGGCGGGGCAGCTCGGAAAGGAATGCAGGCTGCGGGCCATGGCGTTCCTTTCAGGCACAGCTTGTGACTGAGCTGGACTGGGGATGTTAGATACGTTGCTCTGTATTTTTATAGGGATTATGGTTCAATTTGTTGTTTTGTTGTTTTTTTTTTTTTAGTCACCATTATTATTTAGGTAGAAAGGTCATTTCAAGGTACTTCACGAGTCAGATAGGATGTGTATTAGTAGTTTTTGGTATTTGAAGGAGTCTGAGTTGCAAAAAACAAAATTCAACAGTGTATTTAAAAGTTCTACCTCGAGTCATGTGGCCCAAACTTCATCCTAATAAAAAGCAGGATTGATGCTCATTATCCCAATTAAAGGTGAAAGATAAATGAAAGCATGTGAAAGTAGATAATTGGGACTGTTTCTAAGCCCAAATCTCTTCTTCAGAACTCTACCAATATATTAAGATCCTAATCGAAGTGACATTTAATGGAATATACATTTATAAATTATTAAAGTACATATATGGTTTAAGTAAAGCATTTTTGTATATAACCAATAAATATTTCAACATCTTTAAATTTTAATTTATCAGCACCATTATTGTATCTTTCTTTGTAGTTCTAGCTTAGTATGCTGAGATAAAGGACAAAATTTTGAAAAAAGTAAGATATAATTATATTTGCAACATTGAAGATAATGGTAAGCAAGTAGGCCTATTTGTATAGTTGTTTTAGGCTTCAGGTAGTTTTAAATCAACATGTTTTAAAGTTGTATTTCACTAATTCAGACCAGGTAATCCATTTTTTTTTTTTCCTCTTAGTGGAAATCATGTAGCCCAGGGGAAATATCTTCTGAGACACTGATAAGGCACATGTTCTAGAATTGTCTCGGGTTCATAGAGCTACTGTTTCTATTCTACCAACACTCTGTTTCCATTCAGTTCTTTTCCTGTATTTTCTCTCTTTCTAAATTAGTTTTAGGCAGTGAATGCTTTCGTATCAATTGTTTTGAATAATATAAGTACTTCCTTGTTCATTCATGTTAAATCTTTATCAGGGTGTCTGGTACAAAATAAGTATTCTTTAACATTAATGGTCATACTGTTTCCAGACTTACACATTTCCCTGTCATTTTTCCATGTTCCTTCATTCAATAAATATCAATTGAGTGTGAGACAGGCTCATTAAAAATTGTTTTATAATGAACTTCCCCCGAGGGTTGTATTATTTCAGAGTCAAAGTCAAGATTATGATCAAGTCATATGGTCCATTTATATCTCTCAGTATTTCTATCAGAGTTGTATGTTTCCAGTTTTAGTCTTCAATGGTTCTGTAAGAAAAGCTCTACTAATTTCTCTAATCCTGCTACTGATTTCCCCAAAATAAAGAGTTTTGATTCATTATTCATTAATATGCATGTATATGAATTTTTCCTTATATAACATTCGTTTCTGCATCATTTTATTAGTTATCTATTGCTGTGTAACAAATTATCTCCAACATCTAGCAGCCTAAAACAAGTATTTATTATCTTGCCAAGTTTCTGAAAGTTAAGAATCCAGAAGCAACTTCAATTCAGTTCAGTTCAGTTCAATTGCTCAGTTGTGTCTAAATTTTTTTGACCTCGTGGATTGCAGCACGCCAGGCTTCCCTGTTCTTCATCATCTCCTTGAGCTTGCTCAAATTCATATCCATCAAGTCGATGATGCCATCAAACCATCTTATCCTCTGTCATCTCCTTCTCCTCTCACCTTCAATCTTTCCCAGCATCAGGGACTTTTTCAATGAGCCAGCTCTTCACATCAGGTGGCCAAAGTATTGGAGCTTCAGCTTCAGCCTCAGTCCTTCCAATGAATATTCAGGATTGATTTCCTTTAGAATTGACTGGTTGGATCTCCTTGCAGTCCAAGGGACTCTCAAGAGTCTTCTCTAGCACCACAGTTCAAAAGCATCAATTCTTCCACACTCAGCCTTCCAACTCTCACATCCATACATGACTACTGGAAAAACTATAGCTTTGACTATACAGATCTTTGTTGGCAAAGTAATGTCTCTGCTTCTGAAAATGCTGTCTAGGTTTGCCATAGTGGGTCTTCCAAGGAGCCAGCTTCTTTTAATTTCATGACTGCTATCACTGAAGCAACTTAGCTAGGTGATTTTGGCTCTGGGTTTCCCACGAAGTTACAGACAAAATGTCAACCAGACTGCATTCATCTGAAGATTTGATTAGGCTGGAGGATCTGCTTCTAAGATGGTGCTGTCTCATGATTTTTGGCAGGAGGTCTCAATTCCTTTGGCAGAAGACCACTCCACAGGGCTGCTTGACAGAGCATCTGTCTTCTCCCAGAATTAGCAATCCAAGAACTAGGGAGCAAGGGACAAGCAGCAATGTTTTCATGACTTAGTCACTTCCACCCTATTCTATTCTGAGTGACTCATTAAGTCCAGATCAATAGTCTCCACTTTGAAAGGAGGAGTGTTGTCTAAGAATTTGTGAACATATTTTAAAACTATCACACATCATAGAATCTTCAAAGCAATGAGTCATTCTCCTACCTTTATAAATGTGGAAACTGAGTCCCAGAGATGTGATAATGTACAAAATCTTTTACCCTCACACTTCTGCTCTGCATGCATGCATGCTAAGTTACTTCAGTGATATCTGACTCTTTGTGACCCTATGGACTGTAGGCTGCCAGGTTCATTTTTCCATGGCATTCTCCAGGCAAGAATACTGGAATGGGTTGCCATGTCCTCCTCTGGGGCATCTTTCCAACCCAGGGATCCAATCCGAGTCTCTCATGCCTCATCCATTGGCAGGCAGGTTCTTTACCTCTAGCACCATCTGAGAAGCCCATACTTCTGCCCTATATAGAATTGAACTCTTTTCTTTTTCACTCAAGGTCATTGAACTTTCTGGCTTCTGGTGTTCCTTCTGATGTTCCTTCTATCCATTTCACTGCTTTCTAGCTTAGATATAATTAACTAAATAATAATACATATTTATCTAAAATATGTTATTCATAAGCAAAGAACATTTATTAATCATATTTAATATGAGTAATGTGCTAATGCCTAATAGTAACTCAAATATTTGTACTAAGCTAGTAAATACTTGCTCACCTCCCAAATGGCATGTTTTTTAGGTGGGTGTGCTATTATTTGAGGTCTCAGATTAAAACTAGCCAAAGGATATCTCTTAATTCCATTTGACAATCCTTAAACATGTGTACATTTGATCATGAAGATGTTGAGGCAGATAGCAGCAATAGATGAGAAAAATGTTCTTTGCCTGCCATTATTTTGCCAAAGGAGTCATGTGGTAGGAGATGAAAAAGGCAGACTTGTGAAAGTGAATGAAAATACTTAATGGCCCATAAATGGCTATAGAATTTAAATTGGTAACATTAAATAGAATCTGATTATCTAAAAGATGAGATCAGCCACTTCTCAGAGGGTTTGCTAGCAGCTACTGTACACACCACCATAACAGTAACTTGGTAACAGGACACATTTTATTCAACAGATGAATGTGAATGAAGACATCGTGTGAAGGGAAGACATTGTGTTTTCTTTCCTGGTTCCTATTCCCTCTACCAGAGTGGAGCAAACTCACAGAAACATGATAACAGTGTTGAAACAAGTCTACACGCAAGAGCTAAATCTTCTTATCTGCGGCTAGCTGGTTCCATCCATCTTACTGCTTTCAGGGAGCCCAGTCCAACTCCAAGCCAGGTCTCTGAGACTATTAGGGAAAGTAATCTCCAGAGGGAGCTTGGGATTAGAAGCAACTGGGCCTGGACTCCCACTGTAGCTCGGTCAATTTGTTCTCTCTAGTGAGATAGCTTCTAATTGCTCTGAGCTGTCACTAAAGTCGGAGAAGGCAATGGCACCTTACTCCAGTACTTTTGCCTAGAAAATCCTATGGACGGAGGAGCCTGTTAGGCTGCAATCCATGGGGTCACCAAGAGTCGGACACGACTGAGCGACTTCACTTTCACTTTTCACTTTCATGCATTGGGGAAGGAAATGGCAACCCACTCCAGTGTTCTTGCCTGGAGAATCCCAGGGACAAGGGAGCCTGGTGGGCTGCCGTCTATGGGGTCGCACAGAGTCGGACATGACTGAAGTGACTTAGCAGCAGCAGCAGCAGCAGTCACTAATGTATTCATTTAGTCATTATTTGTTAAGCACTGTAAACATGATAGACATTGTATAAAGGACCTTAAAACATAAAAACTATAAATAAGACACATTCTATGGTACTAGGGACATGCTATCTGCTTGCGTGGTGTTTTCCAAAAGCCAACATAATTTATGCATCTGACATACATTCATTGACATCAGCAGTGTAGATATGATCCCCACTTTACAGAGGAGGAAAGCAAGACTTAGAGCTTTTAAAGGATTTGTCCTAAAGGATTTCAAGTGAGGAAGTATGATATTTGAGCTCAAACTTAGGTAGTGTAACTTTTCATAGAACATGTTTTCTGTACACAAGGCGTAGCACCTAGCATATAGCTGTCCTTGAAAACATCCATTGGTTTGAAAACAAGAATATGATTATGAAAATTTAAGGATGTTTAGTGCCAGATGAATGTTGCAAACAAATGTTTTTCTGGATTGCAAGTATGGAACATGAGATCAGTTACATATCAGGATAATCTATTCAGGCCTCAACAGAGAAATATGGGGGAAAAGTTTCTGTGGACCAACAGTGTCCCTTAAGAATCTTTTTTGTTGGTGATGTCTTAAACACTTAAAGAATATGCATTTGGTGTACTTAAAAATGTATTTAGTCCCTTTATCACTCATCCTTTATTGTTATTTTCTTTTCCTTTTATTCATGATCTTGTTTTGCCTACTTTCCTTTTTTTTTTTGGTCTTAGTTCCATAAGGGAAGAGAAAATTAACATATAAAAAAGGTGTAACATCACTTAAAGTGGACATTTTTCCAAATATGTGCAGTTTTAAAAATATCTTTAACATTAATTTCTCATTTTGATGTTAATTTCTCATTAAATGCTTTCTTCTCTGCAATCACCCCTCTGTGTTTTTTCAGTCTTTTAACTTTATTGAAGCTTCTAGTGTCTATGTCGGGGAAGGCAATGGCACCCCACCCCAGTACTTTTGCCTGGAAAATCCCATGGATGGAGGATCCTGGTAGGCTCCAGTCCATAGGGTCGCTAAGAGTCGGACACGACTGAGCGACTTCACTTTCACTTTTCACTTTCATGCATTGGAGAAGGAAATGGCAACCCACTCCAGTGTTCTTGCCTGGAGAATCCCAGGGACAGGGGCAGGGGAGCCTCATGAGCTTCCATCTATGGGGTCGCACAGAGTCGGACATGACTGAAGCGACTTAGCAGCAGCAGCAGCAGTGTCTATGTCAAAGATCTTTCTTGGTAGATGTCACATTGTACTTGAAAATATGTGGATTATTCACAAATATCTCTTGATATTGATTTCTAACATAATTCCACAGTGACAGGAGAACAGACTCTGTATGATTTCAATACCTAAAGACCATGAAATTTTTGCACCTTGTTTTACGTCCCTGGATATGTTCCAGGATCTCCTGGTTTATAGTCTATGGGAACTTGAATAGAATTTGTATCCTACTGTTGTGTGAAAAATGTATAAATCTTAATTATGTTGAATTGGTTCATAATGCTTTTCAGGTCTGCTATATCCTTCAACTTTTCTGTTTATTCATTCTATTAATTTTTGAGAGTCTGATATTGAAACTCCAACTAAAATATTTTAGATTATCTACTTAAAAATAATTATAATGTATAGTGTAACTATCTGTAACTTTGTTCTGTATTTTCCAAGTCTCCTAGAAATGTGTTTTCATACTTTCATAATTTAAAACAAACGAAAAAAAGAAAATAAAAAAGTATAAGATGGAAAATTTCTTCAGATGCATCTTACCTTTTATGACAAAGAAATAACAGATGCAAAATGGAGTCACTTGTGCTAAGCCTCACATCAGCACACCAAGATTAAATATCTAACCTAATTCTAGGCTCTCCCAGAAATGTGATCTTTAACCAGTCAATATGGATTTATTTGATCAGCACTAATGAAGTAATTTACCTGATAGGCCTCAGCCTTCCCCCAGTGGAGGGCAGCCTCCTCTGAAACAACCATTCTTTGCCAGAGGCTTCCTTTTTCCACCCTTTTCTACCTATAAATCCTTCCATTTTGTACAGATCCTCAGAGCTCCTTTCCATTGATATTTGCTGTATGGGATGCTGTCTGATTCATGAATCCTTGAATAAAACCAATTAGATCTTTAAATGTACTCAGTTGAATTTCTCTTTTTAACACCTGGTGGCTATCCATGTTTTAGGTATGTGAGAGTATCAGATATGTGGGAGAACATGTTCTTAGGTATTTTTGATTAAATGAGCTATTCATATAATGCACATATAAGAAAGTAATAGTGTTAAATACAACATATATATCTGTATTACATAAAATTTAAAAATCCAGTATCTCTAGTTCAGTTTAAGACTTTTTAAAAAAATGTTATTTTCCCTGGAGAGGTAGAAATGGCATCTTGAGGTCCAAGTGGAAATTACTTCACAGAAGCTATGTAACTTAATTGGATTTATTTTTAATAATGTGTGACATGAGAAGGTTAATTTGAAATTTTAAGAAGCAGTGGATTGCTTGAAAAATTCACTAAAAATTAGCTTTACTTTACAAATTATTTTGCTGTACTGCCTTTCTTGCCTGAGGGTCATTTGGTACTGAAGTCCAAGTTAGTAGGTATAAAATAATTAGAAGAAATAATATCACATAAAAAAGACAAAATTTCACATTCAGTGCCTGTTATAAATTAAATCACCATTTAACATATTTTTTCCATTACCTCCTGTTTTCCCTAAGTTTCAGAGCATACTTAAAATTAAATGACCAGAAACTTACATAGTTCAGTTAGTAATCTGATAAAAGAAAGGAGAATTAGACTTAACATACTAAGAACAATTTTCATTTGCTTTTTTCATTATACTGAATTCCATTTTGATTTAGCTTTTTGAATTATTCCTTAATGTGGTTTTGAAATATTTCCTTCAGTACATTTACCTGTATGTTTTGGAGCTGATAAAATAAACTGAGAAATGTTTAACACTCCTGGTCAGAATTTAACTATGTTGTAGTTGTGTTTCAATAAAATAAAATAAAATAACTACTTTCATGTCAAACATTTCACTATTTATTGACCCAGTAATGTCATCTTATAATTAAAAACATCAAGTACATAACTTTAATATCACTTATTAATTCATTCACCTGTCAAATACTCATCAAATCTTTTTGTTCTTTACAAAAGTACACAATCAATTTTATACTGCGTGTCAGTGTAAAGCTCTACTAATACCTATAGTAAGTATTAGCAGATAGGACTGTTAGTACTTTTGTATTGCAAGAATTTCCTCTTGAATATTAACAAATTCAAGATAGTTTCATCAACAAAATATATCCCTTCACAACTACCTATAGTAATGAAGAATGTGAGCTTTTGAATCCTATAAAATACAAAGGGAAAACAGCCACTGGCTGCAGAGAGACTCAGATCTAAACAGGAAAAGCCAAGATGTAGGATTGCTCAGAGCAATAACAATTCTTATTAGGTAGTATGGTGAGCCTACAGAATGCAAGCACAGACTCTAACGCTACTGCCGGTGTAACAGTGGGCAGTTCAGTTCACCTCTCTCAGCTTGTTTCCTTTTGCTGGGAACTCAAACCATCCTCGAGCACTCTTTTGGGGACTAAACTGTAATATATGAAGACAGTCTCAATAAAAAATAGCCTTTGCTTATTCCTTCATTTTTCACTCGGTAAATATTTATTGCATACCTTTATATTAGGCACTAGACTCCCATACGCTCATGGATGAAGCAGAAGGGCCCTCTTCTTTTAAGAATTTTACCATAATGGAGGAGAATGCTGTGTAACTAGTAGTTGCTCAGCATTATGAATGGTTATTAAAATATTCCTAGAAAAATAATAAGGAAAATGTTTAGGGTAGTCTCATGAGACAAAGGCATTTCTAGATTTCAGCAGATTTCTGTGCTAAGTTCAAACATTACTGTTTTCATCTAAAAGGTTTATTAATTGGATTTATATTATTTTCATATTCTTTGGAAATATGAAGTGAAGATAAAGCTCTGGGTTACTGATAATTATTTTCCAAATATAGAAGCAGCATGACACACCAGCAGATACCAGATCAAGATTTAGGAAATACAAATTTTGATCAACTTTTCTAAGACTATTGCAACCATAAACAATTTACTTAATCTCCTTGTGACTTGGGTTAGGCTGTTATTAAATGAATGGCTTGACCAAGCTGATTTAAAGAAACTCATATCAATAAATATTTATTCTGTGTGCAAGGTATTTCATCATATTCTGCAGGTTATAGAAAGAAGGAAAAAGCAAGAGAGTTTTCAATTCAGCTAGAGGTAGGTATTCAAAAGATGATGAGACTGGAAATGAGGCAGAAGATATGATAAGAAATGTTTAATTGCTAAATTAATGGTACATATAATATGTTCCATAACTAAGATGGGAACTAAGATGGGAAAAATATTAGATCATAAAGAGCAAAGAAACATTTGTAATAAAATTGGGGAGGGCACTGATTCTTGAAAATTAGGCATTTGAATAGATGAAGAACATCCAAGCAGAGAGAATTTCTAAAGATACAAGGAAGAAAGAAAGTGAAGTCACTCAGTCGTATCCGACTCTTTGCGACCCCATGGATTGTAGCCTACCAGGCTTCTCTGTCCATGGGATTTCCCAGGCAAGAATACTGGAGTGGGTTGCCATTTCCTTCTCCAGGGGATCTTCCCGACCCAGGGATTGAGCCCAGGTCTCCTGTATTGTAGGCAGACACGTTTACCATCTGAACCACTAGGAAGTCGAAGGGAAGACAACAAGAGGATCTGTAATTCCCTTGTGTCTGACTCTTTGTGACCCCATGGACTGCAGCCTGCCAGGCTCCTCTGTCGATGGAATTCTCCAGGCAAGAATATTGGAGTGGGTTGTCATTTCCTACTCCAGGGGATCTTCCCGACTCAGTGATCAAACCTGCGTCTTTTGTGCCTCCTATATTGGCCGGCAAATTCTTTACCATGGCACCACCTGGGAAGCATAATTCCCTTTAGGAACTAGAAAAAAAAATTTCCAGTTTCTAAACTAAATGTGTAAACAGGGCATGTTTTCTCAAACAATAACTAATCTCTAACAAGTTCTTTTTAATATGCCTTTGGAATTTCTCACATGCTGCTAACAAAAGGACCCAAGTGTACAAACACATACACGCCACATCATTTACTAGTCAAATATTTAGTAGTGAGTTATGCCATAGCTTAGATTGTTTATGTGTTGGCTGGTTACTGCTGACCTACTAAAGTCCATTCCTTATTTACAAATGAAATTATATTCTCCTCAAATGTTCTCTATCAGTAGTTCGGCATATGAATGTTGAAACTGGACTGCCTATATTTAAATTCTCCTCTCACCACCTAAAATATACGTGACTTTGGACAAGTTATTTATGTCTCTGCTCCTTAGCTTTAACTTTAATAAAATGGGGATAATAATAGTATGTATTATATAGGGTTGTTGGAAAAGTTAGTTAACATATATAAAGTGCCTAAAAGGGAGTCTGGTGTGCAGTAAGCCTTATATGCATGTTAGCTGTGTATATACATACATATATAAATATATAAGCATGTACAAGTCAAAACCACATTGAAGTATCACCTCACATCAGTCAGAAGGGCTATCATCAAAAAGGCAACAAATAGTAAATGCTAGAGAGGGCATGGGAGAAGGCAATGGCACCCCACTCCAGCACTCTTGTGTGGAAAATCCCATGGACAGAGGAGCCTGGTGGGCTGCAATCCATGGGGTCGCTAAGAGTCAGACACGACTGAGCGACTTCACTTTCACGCATTGGAGAAGGAAATGGCAACCCTCTCCAGTGTTCTTGCCTGGAGAATCCCAGGGACAGGGGAGCCTGGTGGGCTGCGGTCTGTGGGATCGCATAGAGTTGGACACGACTGATGCGACTTAGCAGCAGCAGCAGAGAGGGTATAGAGAAAACGGAACCCTCCTACACTGTTGGTGGGAATGTAAATTGTTGTAACCACTATGTAAAACAGTACGAGGTTTTTCAGAAAAAGAAAAATAAAGCTATCATATGGTCCAACAATTACACTCCGGAGCATATATGTGGAAAAGACAAAAATTCTAATTTGAAAAGATACATGCACTCCCATGTTGATTGCAGCACTATTTATAATCATCAAGATGTGGAAACAACCCAAGTGTCCATCAACATACGATTGGCTTGAAAAGATGAAGTCATTGATATTTCTTCTGGCAATCATGATTCCAGTTTGTGCTTCTTCCAGCCCAGCGTTTCTCATGATGTACTCTGCTGCTGCTAAGTCGCTTCAGTCGTGTCTGACTCTGTGCGACCCCATAGACGGCAGCCCACCAGGCTCCCCCGTCCCTGGGATTCTCCAGGCAAGAACACTGGAGTGGGTTGCCATTTCCTTCTCCAATGCAGGAAAGTGAAAAGTGAAACTGAAGTCGCTCAGTCATGTCCGACTCTTAGCGACCCCATGGACTGCAGCCTACCAGGCTCCTCCATCCATGTGATTTTCCAGGCAAGAGTACTGGAGTGGGGTGCCATTGCCTTCTCCGATGTACTCTGCATATAAGTTAAATAAGCAGGGGGACAATATACAGCCTTGATGTGCTCCTTTTCCTATTTGGAACCAGTCTGTTGTTCCATGTCTAGTTCTAACTGTTGCTTCCTGACCTGCATACAGATTTCTCAGGAGGCAGGTAAGGAGGTCTGGTATTCCTATCTGTTTAAGAATTTTCCACAGTTTGTTGTGATCCACATGGTCAAAGGATTTAGCATAGTCAATTAAGCAGAAGTAGATGCTTTTCTGGAATTCTCCTGCTTTTTCTATGATCCCACAGATGTTGGGAATTTGATCTCTGGTTCCTCTGCCTTTTCTAAAGGTATCCAGCTTGAACATCTGCAAGTTCTCAGTTCATGTACTGTTGAAGTCTAGCTTGGGGAATTTTGAGCATTACTTTACTAGTGTGTGAGGTGAGTGCAATTGTGCGGTAGTTTGAGCATTCTTTGGCATTGCCTTTCTTTGGGATTGGAATGAAAACTGGCCTTTTCCAGTCATGTGGCTGCTGCTGAGTTTTCCAAACTTGCTGGCATATTGAATGCAGTACTTTCACAGCATCATCTTTTGGATTTCAAATAGCTCAACTGGAATTCCATCACCTCCACTAGCTTTGTTTGTTTGTGGTGATGCCCACTTGACTTTGCATTCCAGAATGTCTGGCTCTAGGTGAGTAATCATATCATCGTGGTTATCTGGGACACGAAGATCTTTTTTGTATAGTTCTGTGTATTCTTGTCACCTCTTCTTAATATCTTCTGCTTCTGTGAGGTCCATACCATTTCTGTCCTTTATTGAGCCCATCTTTGCATGAAATGTTCCATTGGTATCTCTAATTTTCTTGAAGAGTTCTCTAGTCTTTCCCATTCTATTGTTTTCCTCTATTTCTTTGGATTGATCATTTAGGAAGGCTTTCTTATCTCTCTTTGTTATTTTTTATAACTCTGAAATCATATGGATATATCTTTCCTTTCCTCCTTTGTTTTTTCTTCTCTTCTCAGCTATTTGTAAGGCCTCTTCAGACAACCATTTTGCCTTTTTGCATTTCTTTCTCTTGGGGATGGTTTTGATCACCACTTCCTATACAATGTTATGAAACTCTGTCCCTAATTTTTAGGTACTATGTCCTTCTACTTCACCTTCTTGAGATGGCCAACATATAGATGCACCTAGAGAATATCATATTAAGTGAAGTAAGTCAGAGAGAGAAAGAAAAATTTACGATATCAGTTGTATCCTTATATCCTTGGAAGGAAAGCTATGAAAAACCTGGACAGTGTATTAAAAAGCAAAGACATCACTTTGCCAACAAAGGTACATATAGTTAAAGCTATGCTTTTTCCAGTAGTCATGTACAGATGTGAGAGTTGGACCATAAAGAAGGCTAAGCGCTGAAGAACTGATGCTTTCAAAGTATAGTGCTACAGAAGACCCTAATAAATATCCAGTATTATCCAATAATAATATCCAAGTCCCTTGGATAGCAAGGAGATCAAACCAGTCAATCCTAAAAGACATCAACCCTGAATATTCATTGGAAGGACTGATGCTGAAGCTGAAGCTCCAATACTTTGGCCACCTGATGAGAAGAGACAACTCATTGGAAAAGATCCTGATGCTGGGAAAGACTGAAGGCAGAAGAGAAGAAGGCAACAGAGAATATGATGGCTGGATGGTATCACTGATTCAATGGACATGAACTTGGGCAAGCTCCAGGAGATGGTAAGTGACAAGGAGACCTGGAATGCTGCAGTCCATGGGGTCATGAAGAGTTGGACACAACTGAGTGACTGAAGCATAACAGCAATCGCTTATATGTCGAATCTAAAAAATAGTACAAAGGAAACTATACACAAAATAGAAACAGACTCACAGACATAGAAAATAAACTTATCAAAGAGGAAAGGGAAGAGACAGGGATAAATTTGGAGGATGGGACGAAAAGATATAAACTACATAAAACACACAAACAATAAGGATTTACTGTGTAGCTCAGGGAACTGTATTTAATATCATGTAGTAACCTATAATGGAAAATAATCTGAAAGGAATAAAAGATGTATGTGGCTAAATCACTTTTCTGTATACCTGAAACTAACAACATTATAAATCAACTATATTTCAATTTGAAAACATGTAAGTATTTCTATATTTAAATGTATAAAACATAAGCATATATGATCATTGCTAGTCCCCTTATATATATATTTGTTTATACATATGAAGAATGTGAGCAAATGTTAAATTATAACACTGTAATTGTTATGCTTAATAATAAAATGATCAATATTGAAAATAATATCAACACAGTGAGAGAGACAAGGATCGAAATTCGAAGCTTTGCAATAATGCATTAGAAAAAAGATAAATTGAAATATGTCCAGAAATACTTCCAGTATTGCCCCTGTAAACCACAAGATGGTTTACATTTCTTATCAAAACCATAGTGTTTCTGAGTCAGCTCTAGAGCCATCTGAATCACTTAATATGCACGTAACCTCAGGCGGCAGCATAAGCTGATTTCATGTCTGGCTTTGTTCACTTAGAAATGTTTTACAATTTCATTGGTTTAGGTGAACTTTGCCATCTTTAGCAGGTCCTCCTCTCTTATTCATGTTTGCCTAGATTAAGTGAGACTATCCCACACACCAAAAAAAAGGGGGGGGGCATCCCTCCCCGAAGTGAGACTATAGACTTGTAGAAAAGTAGGTGTTTGTCTTAGAAGCTTTGGGTTCACTATGTAAAGTGAGCAAGAAATCAAGCTGATATTTTACATGCATTTGGCTACTAATGAGTGAAGCAAAGTTTCATATTTTATATCTAATTTGTTGTGGTGAAAGGCCTGATTCAAAATACAAATATAACCACAGAACCATTGTTCAAAAAATACATGATTTTTTATGACATTTTGTTTCTATGAAAGATAGCTGATATTATTTGGGAAATGTTCATTTTTAAAATTAATTTTTTAAAAAATATACTGAAGCCAGGGAAAAAGCTATTTAGTTTATTGGTCAACCTTAGTTATTATTTATATTTTTTCCTGGCCATTTATGCTCCCTCTGGGGATAATATTTCATTAGAAAATTCTCATTTATTTCTCCCTTTATTGCCCCAGGCCCTTTAGAGGGAACACAATAATACCAAGCTTGACAAACATAAAACTCTTCTCCTGATGATACAGTTTGTCATATTCCTTTTATTATACAGTACTGTATCAGTGTAGAATTACCCCCATCATAATTGTTGAAAGCTAAATGAATGATAACACAATTAACTATGTGTTAAATATCCATATCCATGTTTATGCAATAAAAAAAGCTGTTTCATGCTCCTGACACAATTGACATGTCATGAATATGCCAGATTCTTTCTTCACAAAATGCTTAGAATATATTTGTTCTATTTTAAAGAATTGAATGATACAATTAATCTCATTTTATCATCTTACTATTTTTGAGTATGCAATGAGTACTTTTATACAACATTTGTCCACTGCATGCATGCTAAGTGGCTTCAGTCATGTCTGACTCTTTGCAACTCACTAGACTATAACCTGCCAGGGTTTCTGTCACGTGGGAAGCCCATTTGTCCACTAGTACTAGCCAGAAGGAATGCCTTAGCTTTTTTGTTTGACACACTTCTTAATTTTAAATGAAACAGAATAGAAAATGATTGGATCTGAGCTCTAAAGTTACTCAGAATATATTTATACAGAATTTCACAACTTCATGAGTGAACATCCCTATTTTTAGAAAATAATGCTTTCTTCCTGGTCCACTCATTAGAATAAAAGGATAGTAACATGCACAAATCCAAAAATTATGACTCAAAACAAAATTCATTAGCTATAAAATTAGAGCAATAGTGGAATTTCTAGAACCTGTTTCTTTAAAGATGTTTCCTCCCAGACCAAACACACAAATTCCTGATGTCAAAATCAGTGGTCTAGACTAGAGAATCCGGTTTTTAAATTTTTTTTTCTGTTCCTAAATCACTTTTTACACAAACTGACAACTAGAGTTGTTAAAGACTTTTGTATATATATTGAAAACTAGACCTGTTTTTAAAAGTCTATGATTTTAAATCTGTTAACCACACCTTGGGATTAAAATTTTAAATGGTGAGTGCAACATTCACATGTACAACTTTAGATGTTACTTTGACAATAAAGGCAAAAAAGTGATACCTTCTGCCCACTAGTCTCCATATTGATTAACCCTACCATTGTCTAAGTTAAACTTTGCATACACATTAATACTGTAATCCTTAGTTTCATTTGTATAGCTATAATGACTTTACATTCCCATAATTAACCCATTACCAAAAATTAAAGAGAGGTTGTTCTGAGTTTATTCCTTAGAAACTCCTGAGTGATGACAAGCATGAACATCCTGCATATAAGCAGACTAAAAATAAGATTCTTGATAAAGCCTCTGTGCTTCCTGCTGCTTTTCACCACCAGATCATTCTCTAGAATAAGTCCTTCAGTTCAGCTGTACTTCTCATTTATTTTTGTTCTCCAAAATCACAGCTCTTTGGTTGGAGGCTGAGAAAGTTGGTGGGTGGAAATGTTGGGTATGTAAGTGAACACGTCCTGTTCAGCTCATTCTCCATAGACAAGGCTCCAGCAACACACTGCATCATTCATCTCTCCATTCATCAAACATCCAGGGAATACATAATATTTGAATTTCTGTGCTGGAAGTGCAAAGACCAAAAAAAGAAGAAGAAAAAAAGTGATGTGAGGAATTTTCCCCATGAAAAGTCTGAATACTGGCATAGGAAATATAATTACAAAAATAGAATGAGAACTTCAAACAAGCATGTGGTTCTGAAATTACAAAATGACCTAACTGTAGCACAAATTAGGACCCAGAGAAGGGCTGATCACTCACTAAATATCAGTCAAATGAACAAACATGGCATGACACTCTTCTGGGATGCGAGCCAATGTATAAGACATTAAACAGAAAAAAAAATAAGATTTTTATTTTGCAGTGAATGAGACAGAAAATATTTATTTTATGGAGATACAGTATATACCAAGAATACTGAGCAAAGTGATTTGAAAACACTTAGAAAGCAGAAAATAACTCAATAAAAGGATCAGGTGTGTGAAAGAAATGAAAAACAATAGCTTTTCATTAAATAATTATCACTTAGCAGATATAATGAAAGAAAAGTATTTCATTCCAAACAGCAACAAAGTACTACCACGAGATTCATTCTGAGAAGAAATATCATGATCCACATTAAAAAAATACTTGAAAACAAGAAAAATTCTCATGGGTACAGGCATAAAACTTTTTGTGAGAATAGTTTAATCATGTCAGTTCTTCCCAAATTAATTCATATACTTCTTATAACTCTAAGTGAAAATAATTGTAAGATCATTTAAAAACTTTAAAATAAACATTTGAATATTTATTTGGAATGGTTAAAAAGAGAAAATTGAGAGAAACTAAACTTTTTTTCTTTCTTCCTTTTTTATTTTAAGCGTGGAAAAGTTTGACTGGGATCTTGCCCTAATAATGAATAGATTTTAAAAATATGTTATAAAACTACAAATAGTGCTATTCATTACCATAGGAACTGGTAGATAAACTAATTAGACCATAGTATATGTGTGTGTGTGTATGTATATATGTGTGTGTGTGTGTTAACCATTCAGTTGTGTCAGACTCTTTGTGTCCCATGGATTGTAGTCCTCCAGGCTCTCTTTCCATGGAATTCTCCAGGTAAGAATGTTAGAGAGGGTAGCCATTCCCTTCTCCAGGGGATCTTCCTGACCTAGGGATCAAACCCAGGTGTCCTGAATTGCAGGCAGACTCTTTACCATCTGAGCCGTCAGGAAGCTCCACACATATGGATGCTGTTGTTTTTGTGCTCAGTCATGTCCAACTCTTTTCGATGCCATGGACTGTAGCTCGCCAGGCTCCTCCATCCATGAGAGTCTCCAGGCAAGAGTCTCCAGGCAAGAATACTGGAGTGGGTTGCCAAGCCCTCCTCCAGAGGATCTTCCCAACTCAGGGACCAAACCCAGGTCTCCCATACTGCAGGCAGATTCTTTACCATCTGAGCCATCAGGGAAGCCAGCTATAAATATACAAAATATTATATATTACAATTTACAGACACACATATATATATATATATGTAGTTGTGGATTGATGAATTAATTCTTCAATAAATGGTATTGAAAAACAGCCTTTACTATGAGAGGATGTGTTAGTTTAAACCTTCTCATTTCATCATATAACAAAATAAAACCCAAGTGAATCAAAAAGTTAAGTAAAGAAAATTTTAAATTATACTAGAAGAAAATTTAACTGAAAACTTAATATCTCAGGATGAGGGTAGAATATATGAGGATATATATGCTGCGGGAGAAAATATAAATGAAAAGATTGACAGATTTCAAAAGTAAAACATTTTTAAGGTTTTCTGTGAGAAAAAAATCAGAACAGCAGATGAGAAATTAGGAAAACATAATAAACTAAGTTAAACAAGAAGTTAATATGTTTCTTATAGAGAGATTTTTAGAGATAAATGAAATGCAAATTTAGTTCTAACAGAAAAACTGGAAATGATGCAGACAATTCATACATTAAAATATACAAAGGCAGGAGGGGAAGGAGAGGGTGGGATGAATAGAGAGTATAGCACTGACAGATACATACATGTATAAAATCGATACCTAGCAGGAATCTGTTGTATAGCACGGAGCTCAGCCCAGTGCTCTATGATGACCTAGAGAGGTGGAACGTGCGGGAGAGGGGTGGGGAAGACTCGAGAGAGAGCAGATATATGTATGTATGTATAGCTACTTCATGTTTTCTCCAATTAAAATAAAATAAAGTATACAAACGGCCGATAAATATAATTTTAAACTATCAAACTCACTATTAATAAAAGGAATGCAATAAAAAATAAGCTGTTATAAATTTTAAAAACTGCAGAAATACCCAGTAGTGCTGAATATGATTAGAAAGGGTATTACATAAATTGCTAGTCAAAGTCTAAAATACATCTCCTGGAAAGCAATTTTTAAGAAAACACATTTACCTTTATTTATATACATTTATCTTTGCATGATTTAAAGAGAAAAGTTGTAAACAACCTAAATATTCAATTATAAGGGAATGGTGTAGCCCTTTTGTTGCGTCTATATAATGGAATATTATATCACTGGTGAAAATTCAGCTTTTAAAAATATTTATTATTATTTTTTAATACAGAAGTAATACCACTTTGTGGAAAAATAAAACTATTTTCTAATAGTTTTTAAAAAATACTTAATAAACAAACAAAAAGATTCAGTTCAGTTCAGTTCAGTTGCTCAGTCATATCCAACTCTTTGCGACCCCATGAATTGCAGCACACCAGGCCTCCCTGTCCATCACCAACTCCCAGAGTTCACTCAAACTCACGTCCATGGAGTCGGTGATGCCATCCAGCCATCTCATCCTCTGTCATCCCCTTCTCCTTCTGCCCCTAATCCCTCCCAGCATCAGAGTCTTCTCCAATGAGTCAACTCTTCGCATGAGGTGGCCAAAGTACTGGAGTTTCAGCTTTAGCATCATTCCTTCCAAAGAAATCCCAGGGCTGATCTCCTTCAGAATGGACTGGCTGGATCTCCCTGCAGTCCAAGGGACTCTCAAGAGTCTTCCCCAACACGACAGTTCAAAATTACTGATACCCTAACCATACAGAAAACCCACTCCAGTGTTCGTGCCTGGAGAATCCCAGGGATGGGGAAGCCTGGTGGGCTGCCGTCTATGGGGTCGCATCGAGTCGGACATGACTGAAGCAACTTAGCAGCAGTAGCAGCAGCAGCAACCATACAGAGAAATAAAAATTTTTTTTATTTTAAATTGAAGTATAGTTGACATACAATATTGTATTGGCTTCAAGTATACAATGCATTGATTTTATGTTTTTATCTATTGGGAATTGATCAGCATGGTAAGTCTAGTAACCATCTGTCACCATATGAAGTTATTAAAATATTATTGACTATATTCCCAGTGCTGTGCATTATATCCCCATGACTTATTTATTTTATAACTGGAAGTTTGTACCTCTTGATCCCATCATCTATTTCCTTCAACTCTCCCTACCCACTGCTCCCTGCCCCAAGAAGACTTTTTCAGGTGTAATTTTTTCCTATCTTTAAAGTTAAGATTGACTGTAGATTTAATGCTTAACCTATCACTTTGTATACATTTATCCTGGAGATTATATATGAGTGTTATGTATGGTAAAGAGAGGGAGAGAAAGAATAGAGCTAGAGGGAATGAGAGAGCTAGAAGGTGAGAGAGAAAGAGGGAATAGAAATTCCTTGGCTAAAAAAAGACTTGAATTAAGGCAAACCCTATTGTTGCCTGGCTGTTTTTTGATCTATGACAGCTTTCTGTAGACAGTGATTGGAATAAGAGCATACATCTGCATTGGATTATTTGTGAAGACGGCTACCCTAAATTCCTTCCATCCATGTATACATACTTCTCTCCTTCCAACTAGAGGTCGAATTTGTTTTCTGCTGCCCTTGAATTCTGAGCTGGCCCCATCAGTGGTCCGACCAGTGGCTTTGACCAGTAAACCGTGACAGTGGTGTTGGGTGACTTCTGGGCATATATCTGAAGAGACTTTGAAGCTTCTATTTTTTCACTGTCTTAGAAGCCAGGCATCATGTAAAGAATTTTAACTATCTGGCTAGGAGAAGTTCATGGGGAGAGAGGGAATGGCCTTGGAGGATGAGAAATCATAAAAGAAAGGAGAGAGACCTAGTCAATTCCCAGTCATTCTCAATGCCCAGGAGAGTGCCAGGTTTGTGCGTGAAGCATTTTGGATCCTCCAACCGCAAATGAGCTGACCCTCCTAACATCACCTGGAGTAGAGACTAGCTACCCCTAGAGCAATCGATCCAAACCTATACAGAGGCAGAGTTGTTAGCTGCTTCATTGTTGCTCTAAACGATAAAGTATTGGGATAATTTGTTATGCACTACTGAATTAGCTGAAATACTATATGTACTGGATTTGGCTAGTGATAAGAGGGGCTTCTAAGGCACAGGGCCAAGGGTATGATCCTTCCTCCCCTTTTTTTTTTTTTCCTTCCTGAAATATGACAGTTACAGGTGCAGCATCTACCATATGACAACAAGGTGATGAGAGTCAGGATGAAGCCGTTATGATAAGTATAGCAAGAAGAAAGATGGAAAGCTTGCTGATGGCATTTTTGAATGACTATAACTGCCTTACATCTGCCTATCTCTAGAATTCTTGTAGAGGAATAAGCACTTGTGTGTTTAAATGTTGAAGATGTCTGTTAGGTTTGTTGTCCCTTCCAGCCGAATGTAATTTAAACCAACTTAGAAATCTAGAAAGGTCTATTTACCTATCTATCTATCTATGTTTCTATCTATCATCTATGTCTTTATCTAGCCATCTATCATCTATCAAAATGAACAAGTGAACAAAAATGGGATTAATACATCAAGATCCACTTTCACCTTTTATGATTAGTGGAGAAGGCAATGGGACCCCACTCCAGCCAGTACTTTTGCCTGGAAAATCCCATGGACGGAGGAGCCTGGTGGGCTGCAGTCCATGCGGTCGCTAGAGTTGGACACAACTGAGCAAGTTCACTTTCACTTTTCACTTTCATGCATTGGAGAAGGAAATGGCAACCCACTCCAGTGTTCTTGCCTGGAGAATCCCAGGGACTGTGGAGCCTGGTGGGCTGCCGTCTGTGGGGTCGCACAGAGTCAGACACGACTGAAGCGACTTAGCAGCAGCAGCAGCAGCACCTTACTCACAAATAACTTCACTGAGCTTTGCTTTCTTCAGTTATAAATAAGGGTAAGCAGTGTAGTTACTATGCAGTGTTGTTGGGAGGTAGAGAAAATATATGTCAGTTCTTAGATTTGTGTTCATACTTGTAAGCACTGAATAAATGCTAGCTTAAAATTGTTTTATAAAGTTTTCATTTTCATTTGTCTATTTTGCTTCTTCTGTTTTCTACAATAATTTGTCTTATAATCAGAAAACAGAGAAGAGCAAAGAATTTTGTAGAAAAATCTCTAGATGGTACTTATATTGTTAGATGTTATGGAAAAACCTGAATGAACTTTTTGGCCAACCCAATACACTATTGTATACTGTATAAGGTAATACCACCTTACATGCCTCCTGAGAAACCTGTATGCAGGTCAAGAAGCAACAGTTAGAACCAGACCTGGAACAACAGACTGGTTCCTGGGAAAGGAATATGTCAAGGCTGTATATTGTCACCCTGCTTATTTAAATTATATGCAGAGAACATCATGCAAAATGCTGGGGTAGATGAAACACAAACTGGCATCAAGATTCCCGGGAGAAACATTAATAACCTCAGATATGCAGATGACACTACCCTTAGGGCAGAAAGAGAACTAAAGACCCTCTTGATGAAAGTGAAAGAGAAGAGTGAAAAAGGTGGCTTAAAACTCAACATTCAGAAAACTAAGATCATGGCATCCGATCCCATCACTTCATGGCAAATAGATGGGGAAACAGTGGAAACAGTGAGAGACTTTATTTTGGGGGGCTCCAAAATCGCTGCAGATGGTGACTGCAGCCATGAAATTAAAAAATTCTTGCTCCTTAAAAGAAAAGCTATGACCAACCTAGACAGTATATTAAAAAGCAGAGACAAAAGAGAACAAGATCGCGGAGGAGTAGGTGGACGTGGAGTACATCTCTCTTCACGGATACATCAGGAATACACTTTCAGACACAGAAGTGCATGCAGAACACCAGCTGAGAGAGGACAGGAGTACCTGACCAGTGGAAAAGAATATATAGACCCACGCAAAACTGGGTAGGACGAAGGAACTAGGGGGAAAAGCAGGAGTGTTATTAAGACTGGCCCTGCCCTCAGTGGGTGCGGGAGCTGAAGCAGGGGCCGATCCCCACCGTGGGGCGATTTGAGATTGAGACAGTCCTTACCACAGCCATACATACCCTGGATAGGGACGCAGGTCCCCTGGAAGGCACAGCGGCTGGGAGCTGGAGTTTAGGCATTGTGGGGCAATCCCAGGGCAAGGGCTGCTATTGACTGTGGAGAAACGGATCCAGGCGATGCAGGCGAGGAGATTGTGGTGGGAATGCCAGGGGAGGAAAGCCAGGCAGCCATGGAAGCAAGGTGATACTGCTGAGTCACGCAAAGAGGGTGGATCCATCACCATAGCCTCTCTCTCCCCACGTGCCAGCATCCGCAGCTGAACAAAAGAGAGACCAGCCCATCAAATACCTACAGAATAGGACCCCACCCAGGGTGCCTGCCCCTTTAAATGCCTGACATGCAGATCTACAGAGTAGGACCCCAGCCAGGGGGGAACCTCTATGTGCCTGATGCACCAAACAACAGAGAAGGACCCCGGGTAAGGGAGCACTTTAAGTGCCTGAACGAGTTGAGCTACAGAGAAAGATTGGCCAAAGAGGCCTTCTGATCACCAGCTACAAGAGGCTCGAAAAAAGACTCTGATAGGGCCATAACTCCTGTGGTGGAGGCAGTCCGTGTTGCTGCAAACTTGGTGCCTCCAGGGTCCCTGCAAGCCAAGCAGCTGCACCACTTCCACGCTCAACTCTCACTGGGGCAGAGCTGCCACAGGAAAAAAAAAATTATTGCATCTATGCATGTAGGGTTGCTTCCGTAGTGTCTGACTTTTTGCGACCTTGTAGGCTTCTGCCACGAGGGGGATTCTCCAGACAAGAATACTGGAGCGTATTGGCCAATACTGCTTGCCACACCCTTCTGCTGCTGCTGCTGCTGCTAAGTCACTTCAGTCGTGTCCGACTCTGTGTGACCCCAGAGACGGCAGCCCACCAGGCTCTGCCGTCCCTGGGATTCTCCAGGCAAGAACACTGGAGTGGGTTGCCATTTCCTTCTCCAATGCAGGAAAGTGAAAAGTGAAAGTGAAGTTGCTCAGTCATGTCCAACTCTCAGCGACCCCATGGACTGCAGCCTACCAGGCTCCTCCATCCATGGGATTCTCCAGGCAAGAGTACTGGAGTGGGGTGCCATTGCCTTCTCCAGCCACACCCTTCTAGAGCACTGTATTTCCTGTTGCCCAGGCAACCAACTCCCCTGAGTACCTGGTGCTGCCAGAACTCCTGCAACCCAAGCAGCTGCACCACCTCCACACCTGGCCCTCCCAGGGGCAAACCCAAGCCCTCCAGGGCAGCCTGAGGAGCAAACCCCATTGAACGACCCACGTGCAGAGGTGGAAATAAAACCACAATTGAAACCCAGGGGCAGTGTGACTAACACCCAAAACCATCCCACCAGCTGTACAAGTTGAAGATTAAATCAACATGATCAACTAGGCAGACTCTGTCTACGGAATATATAAAAGGTCATTGAGAGCTCCCACAAAAGAAAATGCAGTAGTTCTGATAGCTGTGGATGTTGGCGGCAAGAACACACAAGAGTAGGACCAGATTAGAATCTGAGCTGCCCCCACAGCAGGTCCAGAGACCAGGACAGTATTGGAAGGCATCCTAGGGAGGTGAGGTGGACTGTGACTCCCAGCAAGGGAAAGGACTCTGACAGCAGTGACTCAAGATAAACATTTATTATTCTTATGTTTTCACTTGTTCCATAGATTCTTTTGTATTTTTTTTCTTTTTTTCCCTCCTTCCCCCCACCCCCGCCTTGTTGTAGTTGTTGATTTTATTGGCAGTCAGTTCAGTCGCTCAGTCAGAAAACTGACCTTTTCCAATCTTGTGGCCACTGCTGAGTTTTCCAAATTTGCTGGCATATTGAGTGCAGCACTTTCACAGCATCATCTTTCAGGACTTGGAATAGTTCCACTGGAATTCTATCACCTCCACTAGCTTTGTTTGTAGTGATGCTTCCTAAGGCCCACTATGAAATCTAATTGAGCTTTTGAGCTTTTTTTTTTTTTTTTCCTCAGTCACATTTTTTATTGTTATAGTAAACCTCTATCTCTAAGTTGGGCTTTTGTAGTTCTATGGAGTTTTTTTTTATTTTTAAAAATTTTAAAATATATTATTATTTTTCTACATTTATTCCTTTGTTTGCTTTTCCTACGGTTCTTTTCCCCTTGCAGTTAATCTATAATGTATATATAAATCTTCTTCATCTACCTCAATTTGACTTTACATATCTATTCTTTGTTTCTTTCCTTTCCTCTCAACATATTTGTTAGTTTTATTTTCATTGTTTTATTCCCCAATTGGCACCTTACTTTAATTTTGTTTTCCAGTTTGTGCTTTAGTTAGTTTTGTTGTGGTAGATATAATTTTTGGTTTCCTTCATTCACCAGATCAATCTATTGTACTTTATTTTTGCTGGACTGCTTTGATTTTGCTTTTGGGTGTATATGTATATGCATATATTCAGTCACACTTTTTATTGTTATAAACTTCTGTCTCTACATTGGGCTCTTTCAGTTCTGTGCAGTTTTCCTTTTTTTCCCTTTTTTTTTTTCTTTTTCCCTTTTTTTCTCTTTTCTCTTAAAAAAATTTAATGTTTAATTTTTTAAAACCTACTATATTTTTTCTACATTTATTCCTTTGTTTGCTCTTCCTACTGTTCATTTCCCCTTACAGTTAATCTCTAATGCATATACATCTTCTTCATCTACCTCTATTTAACTTTTCATGTCTATTCTTTATTTTCTTTCTTTCCTTTCCTCTCAACATATTTGTTAGTTTTGTTTTCATTGCTTTATTCCCCACTTGGCACCTAGGTTTAGTTTTGTTTTCCAGTTTGTGCTTTAGTCAGTTTTATTCTTAACTGGTAAATATAATTTTTGATTTCCTTTGTTCACTGGGTCAATTTACTGCACTTTATTTTTGTTGGACTGTTTTGACTTTGCTCATGGGTGTATATGTATATGTGTATATGCCATTATTTTAGTTATTATTTGCCTGATTTTGTAGTTGCCATTTGTCTGGGGTTCATCTTTGTGTTCTCATTTTTGGATATTCATTTTAATCTCACTTAATGCCATAACAAATCACTTGTGGAATGTTTATTCCTGACCAGGGATCAAGCTCTGAATCTTTGGAGTGGGAGCACTGGCTCCAGGACCCTAGATTACCAGAGAACTAACCCTAGGTTGTATCAAATAGTGAGAACTCACACAAAGGAAACCACTTGAATACAAGAACAGGCATCATCCAACCACCACTAACACCCTGTGCAGGACACCTCATCTAAACAAAAAAAAAAAAACAAAACAAAAATACAAACCCAATCTTCAGCAGACAGGATTACCACCTCAGCCTTGCCCGTCAGAGGAAAAACAAACAAACAAAAACTCAGCACAAATCCCACCCTATATGAAGCTTACACAAACCACTGGACAAACCTTAGGTGGGCAGAAACCAAAAAGAAGAAAGATATCAACCTTGAAGACTGGGAAAAGGAGACTTCAAACACAGTAAGTTAAAAAAAAAAAGAAAAGGCAGAGAAATACTACACAAATGAAGGAACAAACTAGAAACACAGAAGTCCAAATAAATGAAGAGGAAATAGACAAACTACCTGAAAAAGAATCCAGAATAATGATAGTAAAGATGATCAAAAACCTTGGAAACAAAATTAAGAAAATTTAAGAATCAATTAACAAAGACCTAGAAGAATTAAAGAATAAACATACAGAGGCAAACAACACAATTACTAAAATTAAAAATACTCTAGAAGGAATCAATAGCAGAATATCTGAAGCAGAAGAATGAATCATTAAGCTGGAAGATAAAATGGTAGAAATAACTTCTGAAGAGCAGAATAAAGTAAAAAGAATGAAAAGAACTGAGGATAGTCTCAGAGACCTCTAGGACAATATCAAACACACCAACATTTGAATTATAGGGGTCCCAGAAGAAGAAGAGAAAAAGAAAGGGTATGAGAAAATTTTTGAAGAGATTATAGTTGAAAATTTTCCTAACATGGAAAAGGAAATAGCAATCAAGTGCAAGGGGCACAAAGTGTCCCATACAGGATAGACCCAAGCAGAAACAAGCTAAGACACATACTAATCATACTAACAAAGACAAAACACTATATTAATAGCAGCAAAGGAAAAGCAACAAGTAACATACAAGTGAAACCCCATTAGCTCAACAGGTGATCTTTCAGCAGAAACTCTGCAGGCCAGAAGTGAATGGCAGGATATATTTTAAGTACTGAAAGGGAGAAATCTACAATAAAGATTATTGTACCCAGCAAGGATCTCATTCAAAATTAATGGAGAAATAAAAAGCTTTTCAGAGAAGCAAAAGTTAAGAGAATTCAGTACCAGCAAATCATCTTTACAACAAATGTTAAAGGGACTTATATAGTCAAGAAATACAAAAGAAGAAAAAAGATCTACAAAATCAAACTCAAACAATTCAGAACATGGCAGTAGGAACATATATATCAATAATTACTTTAAATGTAAATGGATTAAATGCTCCAACCAAAAGACTCAGACTGGTTGAATGGATAAAAAAACAAGACCCATATATATGCTGTCTACATGAAACCCACTTTAGACCTCAAGGCACATATAGACTGAAAGTGAGAGGATGGAAAAATATATTATATGCAAATGGGAAGCAAAAGAAAGCTGGAGTAACAATCCTCATATCAGACAAAATAGATCTTAAAATAAAGAAGATTACAAGTGATAAGGAAGGACATTACATGATAATCAAGCGATCAATCCAAGAGGAAGACATAACAATTTTAAATATCTATGCACCCAACATAGGAGCAACTCAATACATAAGACAAATACTAACAGACACAAAAGGAGAAATTGACCGTAACACAATAATAGTAGAGGACTTTAACACCCCACTCAAACCAATGGACAGATAATCAAAACAAAATTAGTAAGGAAACACAAATCTTAAATGATACATTAGATGAGATGGATCTCATTGATATCTTCAGGACATTCCATCCAAATGCAGAAGAATATACTTTTTTTCTTAAGTGGACATGGAACATTCTCCAGGAGAGACCACATCTTGGGTCACAAATCAAACTTCTGTAAATTTAAGAAAATTCAAATCATATCAAATATCTTCTCTGACCACAGTGCTATGAGAGTGATATCAATTAGAAGAAAAAAAATGTAAGAAACACAAACACATGGAGATTAAACAATACATTTCTAAATAACCAACAGGACAGGTTACTGAAGAAATCAAAAGGGAAATAAAAAAATTCTAGAAACAAATGACAATGAAAACAGGACAACTCAAAACCTATGGGATGCAGCAAAAGCAGTTCTAAGAGGAAAGTTTGTAGCAATACAATCCTACCTCAAGAAACAAGAAAAACATCGAATAGACAACCTAACTTTACACCTAAAACAACTGGAAAAAGAAGAACAAAAAAGCACCAAAATTAGTAGAAGGAAAGAAATCATAAAGATCTGAGAAGAAATAAATGAAAAACAAATGAAAGAAACAATAGTAAAGATTAATAAAACTAAAAGCTGATTCTCTGAGAAGATAAACAAAATTGACAAACTTTTAGCCATCAAGAAAAGACTCATCAAGAAAAAAAGAAAGAAGATTCAAATCAACAAAATTAGAAATGAAAAAGGAGAGGTTACAGCATACAATGCAGAAAGAGAAAGGAATATAAGAGAATATTATGAACAACTACATGGGAATAAAATGGATAACCTGGAAGAAATGGCAGATTCTTAGAAAAGTTCACTCTTTCAAGACTGAAAGAGGAAGAAATAGAAATTATGAGCAAGAGCAACCCAATTACAAGTACTGAAATTGAAGTTGTAATAAAAAAAAATCTCCCAAAAAACAAAAGCCCAGGACCAGATGGCTTCACTGGAGAATTCTAGCAAACATTTAGAAAAGAGCTAGTTCCCATCCTTCTAAAACTCTTTCAAAAGATTGCAGAGGAAGGAACACTTCCAAACTCATTCTATGAGGCCACCGTTACCCTGATACCAATCCAGACAAAGACAACAAAAAAAGAAAATTATGTGTCAATATCACTGATGAGCATAGATGCAAAAAACATCAACAAAATTTAAGCAAACAGAGTTCAGCAACAAATCAAAAAGCTCACGCCCCATGATCAAGTTGGGTTTATTCCAGGGATGCAAGGATTCTTCAATATATACAGATCAATCAATGTGATACACCATATTAACAAATTGAAAGCTAAAACCTTATGTTCATCTCAATAGATGCAGAAAAAGCCTTTGACATAATTCAGCACCCATTTACGATTAAAATTCTTCACAAAATGGGCATAGAAGGAACCTACCTCAACATAGTAAAGGCCATATAAGATAAGCCTACAACAAACATTTTTCTCAATGGTGAAAAACTGAAAGCATTCCCCCTAAGATCAGGAACAAGACAAGGGTGTCCACTTTCCCCACTGTTATTCAACATAGTTCTGGGAGTCCTAGTTACAGCAATCAGAGAAGAAAAAAGAAATAAAAGGAATCCAGATTGGAAAAGAAGAAGTTAAAGCTCTCACTGTTTGCAGATGACATGATACTATGCATAGAAAACCCTAAAGACAGTATCAGAAAATTACTAGAGCTAATCAGTGAATTTAGCAAAGTTGCTGGATAAAAAATCAATACAGAAATCACTTGCATTTCTATATACTAACAATGAAATATCAGAAAGAGAAATTAAGGAATCAATCCCATTCACCATTACAAAAAAAAGAATTAAATGTCTAGGAATAAAGTTACCTAAGGAGACAAAAGAACTGTACACAGAAAATTATAAGAAACTAATGAAAGAAATCAAAGATGACATAAACAGATTGAGAGATATTCCATGTTCCTGGGTAGGAAGAATCAATATTGTGAAAATGACTGTACTACCAAATGCAATATACAGGTTCAATGTGATCCCTATCAAATTACCAATGGCATTTTTCACAGAACTAGAAGAAAAAAATTCACAATTCATAGGGAAACACAAAAGACCCTGAATAGCCAAAACAATCCTGAGAGAGAAGAATGCAGCTGGAGCAATCAACCTTCCTGACTTCAGATTATACTATAAAGCTACATCCATCAAGACCATATGGTAGTGGTATAAAAAACAGAAATACAGACTAATGGAAAGAGATAGAAAGCCCAGAAATAGACCCATGCACCTACGGGTACCTCGTTTTTGATAAAGGAGGCAAGAATATACAATGGGGCAAAAACAGACTCTTCAGTAAATGGTGCTGGAAAAACTGGATAGCTAGATGTAAAAGAATGAAATTAGAACACTTGCTAACACCATACACAAAGATAAACTCAAAACGGATTTAAGACCTAAATATAAGACCAGAAACTATAAAACTCTTAGAGGAAAACATAGGCAGAACACTCGATGACATAAATCAGAGCAAGATCCTCTATGACCCACCTCCTAGAGTAACAGAAATAAAAGCAAAAGTAAACAAATGAGACTTGATTAAACTTAAAAAGCTTTTGCACAGCAACGGAAACTATAAGCAAGGTGAAAAGACAGCCCTCAGAATGGGAGAAAGTAATAACAAATGAAACAACTGACAAAGGATTAATTTCCAAAATATACAAGCAGCTCATATATTTCAATGCCAGAAAAACACACAACCCAATCAAATAGTGGGAAAAAGACCTAAACAGACATTTCTCCAAAGAAGACATACAGATGGCTAACAAACATATGAAAAGATGCTCTTCGTTGAAGAAATGGAAATCAAAAGTACAATGAGATATCACTTCACACCAGGCACAATGTCCTTCATCAAAAAGTCTACAAACAATAAATGCTGGAGAGAGTGTGGAGAAAAGGGAACAGTCTTGTACTGTTGGTGGGAATGTAAACTGATACAGCCACTATGGAAGATGGTATGGAGATTCCTTAAAAAACTAAGCATAAAAGCATCACATGACCCAGGAATCCCACTCCTAGGAATATACCTGAGGAAACCAAAACTGAAAAAGTCACATGTATCCCATTGTTCATTGCAGCACTATTTACAATAGCTAGAACATGGAAGCAACCTAGATGTCCACTGACAGATGAATGGGTAAAGAAGTAGTGGTATATATACACAATGGAATATTATTCAGCCATAAAAAGGAACGGATTCAAGTCAGTTCCACTGAGGCAGATGAACCTAGAACCTATTATACAGAGTGAAGTAAGTCATAAAGAGAAAGATAAATATCATATCTAACATGTATATATGGAATCTAGAGCAATGGTACTGAAGAATTTATTTACAGGGCAGCAATGGAGAAATGGACATAGAGAATAGATTTATGGATGTGGGGGAAGGGGAGGAGAGGGTGAGCTGTATGGAGAGAGTAACATGGAAACTTACATTACCGTATATAAACCAGATGGCCAATGGGAATTTGCTGTATGGCTCCGGAAACTCAAACAGGGGCTCTGTATCAACCTAGAGGGATTGGATGGGGAGGCAGATGGGAGGGAGGTTCAAAAGGGAGGGGCTATATGTATACACATGGCTGATTCATGTTGAGGTTTGACAGAAAACAGCAAAATTCTGTAAAGCAATCACCTTCAACAAAAAATAAATTGAAAAATAAGCAGAGATATTACTATGCTGACAAAGGTCTGTCTAGTCAAAGCTATGGTTTTTCCAATAGTCATGTATGGATGTTAGAGTTGGACTATAAAGAAAGCTGGTCACTGAAGAATTGGTGCTTTTAAACTGTGGTGTTGGAGAAGACTCTTGAGAGTCCCTTGGACTGCAAGGAGATCTAAAAGGAAATCAGTCCTGAATATTCATTGGAAGGCCTGATGCTGAAGCTGAAACTCCAATACTTTGGCCACCTGATGCGAAGAACTGACTCATTGGAAAAGATCCCGATGCTGGGGAAGATTGAAGGCAGGAGGAGAAGGGGACGACAGAGGATGAAATGTTTGGATGTCATCACCAACTCGATGGACATGAGTTTGAGCAGTCTCCAGGAGTTGGTGATAGACAGGGAAGCCTGGTGTGCTTCCATGGGGTCACAAATACTCAGACACGACTGAGCAACTGAACTGAATTGAACTAAACTGAATACAGTATTGAACTCCAAAGCAAATATAAAATTCCATTGAAAAGTTGTTGAGTTTCAAAGTTTTGCAGCTTGGAAATATTTATTAACTACCTGAAATATTCATCGGCATTATTTAAATAATTTGTTTAATATTAAATTGCAAAATGAATCTCTACATCATGCTCTTCTATATATTCTCGACTAAATGTGTGTACTTTAAAATTATCACAATACCCCACTGAGTAAAACTGCAGTGTTTCTAGATGGTTATTCAGAAAACATCTAGTTGAACTTGTATAAGATTTTTCTGAGCATATGGCAAAGAGCAGGGAGCTAACTGTTTCTGTTACTTATTCTCACTGGATTTTTCTGGGTTGATATATTTCTGGAACTTTAATATTACTCAAAATAAAGTAGAGAAAACAGCATAAGGAATTTGATTATTTCTGACTGGTGCTTAATCCCCACTGTTGATGGAAATCCGGCAGTTGTAACATAGCAACAGAATCTGATGGCTTTGAATTTTAAGTTATTTTATAACTTAAAGGTGGATGTTTCAGTTTCTGTTCTGCTAATAACTGGGTGCCTATAATTATCACATTGTCCTGGTTTTTTAATGTGCAAAATTGGGTTATAATGTTGACCTTTTCTTTGTGTTTCTCTTTTTCAGAGTATTACTGTTTTCCAAATTTTTTATAGTAGAGTATCACATGCATATAATTTATCTGGATAAAATAAAAATATATAACAAAGAAAACCATCACAAAGGGAATATTGAAAGGAGAGAAATAAAATGAAACTAGGAGTAGTAAAATGTTTGCCAAGAGATACTGGATGCTTGTCGGATATGGGCCATGATTTTGACTCTGTGTTCTCTAGCAGCCAATGAAAAAGCAATGGTTTACATAATTTAGAGAGTCAATAAGATAAAGCTGACCATATCAATAGCCATACCAAAAAAAAAAAACCCAGTTGCCCCAGAAGACCTGTGCTCCCAGGAACTTCTCCACAGTAGATGCATTAACACTTTCATAGGGCAATTTCTTACACAATTCTTCAAAATAGGCCAATGAGAGCACACCAAAGTGTGATTTTGTGTGATCAATCTAGATGGGACTGGAACACTAGAATTCAGGCACCAACTTTCGGATGGAAGCACCTAGAGAGACATGGAGGGATTACACAACTTTTATGCAATCTTTAATCAACCATGTTTCTTTCAAATGAATGAGTCATTGTTAAGAACTGGATTGCCTTTACAACACACTGTCAGTTACATTTCAAGTTTATTGCCAGTTAAGTTTCAGTGGAGTTGGCATGGAGAAACGACATTCTCTTGTTCAAGTTGAGTTCAGCAAGGACTGTGCAAGAACAGACAGCCACCCTACCTATACATGCGGATGGGCTGAGGAGTCATCTGTAGGCAGGACCAGGACTCTCCTCATGACCATGAACCATGGAATGATATTGTTTAACAGAATAGAAAAAAAAAATTAAAGTGAAATGATAAGTGAAGAGACAGACATTTAAATAGGTGAAGTCTAAAACAAAAAAGTAGAAATAAGGTTTAATTTAAGGTAAAAAAATTTATAAAGACAAATATTTTTAAAATATGAAAAAAGCAATTAAATTAAGAAAATGAAAGTTGAAAATAGATGTCAAAGAAGCTAGGTCTAAACAGTAAAAAGTTAAGAAAGAAGTTATTAAGACTAAAAGTGGTTTTTAAGACTACAAAATGAAGTTACATTACATTTATTAAAAATGTAGGAATAAGTTTTTAAGTTAAAAAATAACAAGCAGAAAATCTAAAATACAAAAATAAATAAATTAGAATAAAAATCAGGAGTAAACATCATACAAGTTATTAATAGTAAGTTTTAAGTCAATATTGAGGTGATGAACCAAAGAAGTCACTTTTAGTTCAGGCAGAAAACTCAGCCACGCTGTAGGCAGGCTGGCAGGAGGAGTCCTTGAGAGGAGAGGTGCTTGGGTGGAGGTAACCTCCCAAGTTAAGTCATTGGAAGGTGTGTCCTTCCTTCCTGAAAGAGCAGAGCTATGCAAATTCTTTAGCCTATATTTTTAGTATAGAGCCTCACTCTTGTTAGAAACATTCAGAATTATGAACAAAACTGTGATAAACATTTGTGTATCTACATCTTTAACGTACATTTTTACTTCTTAGGAAGAGTACTGAAGGTTTAGTTGATTAAAGTATGTACACATTAAAAAAATTTTTTAATAATATGTAGTGTCAATTTTTCCTCCTGTGGCTGATAGCAATTTATATATAAATTAGCAGTGCATAAAACATTGATTTCACTTCCCCCTTGGCTAACTCGGGTAATATACACTGTTTTCTTTGGTAATCTGATAGTTGAAAAATACCTTGTTTTAAATGGTATTTCTTTGTTATTGAGATTGAGCCAATTCTCATGAAAGGAAAATTTATTTATTCAGAACTTTTCCTTCATCTTTCCTCTGTCTGCTAATCTTGACATAAATATTAGAAAGCTTCTTGCAAGGTAGATAACTGGCAAATAACTTTGGAATAGTCAGTACATGCAAAACATATTTGTTCATATTCCTTTTGCTAAACAGGTCTTTCCCAAACTTCCTGATCAATAGTTAGTTCTCAAATCTGGCTTGATTCCTAAGAAAATTAAAATAATGATTAATTAGTGACAATAGTTGTTTGAATTCCCAATGTTAGTTGGTAACATAAAACACATTGCCTCTTATGAGCATCTGCTGCTGCCGCTGCTGCTGCTAAGTCGCTTCAGTCGTGTCCGACTCTGTGCAACCCCATCGACGGCAGCCCACCAGGCTCCCCCCATCCCTGGGATTCTCCAGGCAAGAACACTGGAGTGGGTTGCCATTTCCTTCTCCAATGCATGAAAGTGAAAAGGGAAAGTGAAGTCGCTCAGTCATGTCCCACTCTAGCGACCCCATGGACTGCAGCCTACCAGGCTCCTCCATCCATGGGATTTTCTAGGCAAAAGTACTGGAGTGGGGTGCCAATCTAGCTAGTTTAATTATAATAAAAAAATGAGGGATTTCTCTGGTGGTCCAGTGGCTAAGACTCCTTGTTTCCAATGCAGGGGCCCAAGTTTGACAGACAGTAAAGAATCTTCTTGCAATGCAGGAGACCTAGGTTCCATCCCTGGGTCAGGAGGATCCCCCAGAGAAGGGAATGGCAACCACTCCAGTATTCTTGCCTGGAGAATTCCATGGACAGAGGAACCTGACAGGCTATAGTCCATGGGGTCACAAAGAGCTGGATATGACTGAGCGATTAACACCTTCACTTTCTTCACTTTAACAGGGAACTAGGTACCACATGTTGCAACTAAGAGTTCACATGCCACAACTATAAAAGATCCCATGTGCTGCAAGGAGGATCGAGATCAGATCCCTTGTGCTGCAATCAGGACCTGGTGCAGCTAAATAAATTAAAAAAAAAAAAAATTAAACAGAGAGGCTACAAATTAAACTCAAACGCCTCTATTGAATAATCAAGAATAGTTGTTTTTATAATAATTGAGCTGTTTTATCAATTTTGTGTTTTTTTTAGGTATTATCAGAACTTAAAAATTAAAACAAAGTGACAAAATTGATATTTGAATTGCAGATAATATATCATGCAATTCAAATTTTATTTTCTGAATATAATTTAGGAACCTACACATTTATATTCTTGTCTACTGCATATTGAGTTTTCTTTGTTTGGCTTTGAAATGTTTTCTTACCACCCATTTAGAGGATATTGAGTATTCAGAAGATAGGGGCAATAGCTTCTATATTTTAAGATCAGTGAATAAGAAAATATTAAAAATATTTACATCCCTAAAAAAACAGTTCCAATATTGAAAAAGGAAGACTGATGTTCTCACATTTTAAAATTAGATTTCAGATTGCAACATATATATAACTACAGGAAAAGTTTTAAATTTCTTAGAGAAAATAGTAATTACAAAAGAGTCAAAGTTTTTGCATAAAATTGTTCGAAAGCCCTAAAAATTTCAAGATTAAAATTTCATTAGATACTATTTTAGGGTTTTTTGCCTTTGCTTTTAACAGAATTTGTTAAAAATAATTTTCAGAAAGCAAAGAGTCATTACAGTGTAAATCTAAGACTTTAATTTTAGAAAAAATGTTTGACTAGTTGAGCATAAAAAACACTCCTAGCATCAGGTACCTGAAATAATTAGTTAAGTGTTAAAAAAAAAAAGTTTTTAAAAATCATTGCTAATGAAGGCAATGGCACCCCACCCCAGTACTTTTGCCTGGAAAATCCCATGGACGGAGGATCCTGTTAGGCTCCAGTCCATGGGGTCGCTAAGAGTCGGACACGACTGAGCGACTTTACGTTCACTTTTCATTTTCATGCATTGGAGAAGGAAATGGCAACCCACTCCAGTGTTCTTGCCTGGAGAATCCCAGGGATGGGGGAGCCTGGTGAACTTCCGTCTATGGGGTCGCACAGAGTCAGACACGACTGAAGCGACTTAGCAGCAATGTGGTAGTAAATGAAGAAAAACCATCAGAGAGCAGAAGTGACAAGAAAACACAAATCCAGAGAATAAATGAGCACTGGAGTCACTGTTTGTCTAGAGAGAACCTAACAATTGTCAATAGTCCTGGGCCTGGATATTAAAATCCCAGGCACCCAGGGAGGCTGGAGGCAAAGCATGGGTCTAAGTGTCATAGAAGGCTGGGTCAGTGATAACTTCAAAAATCTGAGACCCCACTTCCCAGAGGACAACACCCTTAGTGACTGAACTTGAGGAGAAATCCCCCTTCAGAGGAAGATGCTGAGAGTATTTGCCAGTCTAGCTTGTGTATTGTGATTTTTACTATTTTATGATACTTTAATACTTTGGGGTCTTACTTATCCGGGAGAGACTGCCCTGCCCAGGGCTCCCTAATTCCTAGAGTCAGCAAACAACTACCTGAGAGCATGCCTTTCATATGCAAACCAAATGATCCCTAGTCCATATCCTCAACCACCTCCTTTACCTAACTCTCAAACACCAAGCTAAGATTCCTTTTGCCCTAAATCACCCCAAGACCATGAATATTCATACTACTGGGTGACTTAAAATCCAAGCCAGTAATTAAGCCAAAGTGATTCTGGACTGGTAGTGACCCCAAGAGCCCAGCAAAAGAACACGCAAATATTCTTTGGGGAAGAACTTACATTTTTCAAATATTTCTCCGAGTTCCAAAGAATATCCCTTCCTAATAAAATGTCATTCAAAACATGAAGAAATAAGCCATAAGTAAGGTTAGACAGGAGAAATATCAACAACCTCAGATATGCAGATGACACCACCCTTATGGCAGAAAGTGAAGAGGAACTAAAAAGCCTCTTGATGAAAGTGAAAGTGGAGAGTGAAAAAGCTGGTTTAAAGCTCAACATTGAGAAAACAAAGATCATGGCATCTGGCCCCATCACTTCATGGGAAATAGATGGGGAAACAGTGGAAACAGTGTCAGACTATTTTTTGGGGCTCCCAAATCACTGCAGATGGTGATTGCAGCCATGAAATTAAAAGACCTTGGAAGGAAAGTTATGACCAACCTAGATAGCATATTCAAAAGCAGAGACATTACTTTGCCAACAAAGGTTCATCTAGTCAAGGCTATGGTTCTTCCTGTGGTCATGTATGGATGTGAGAGTTGGATTGTGAAGAAGGCTGAGCGCCGAAGAATTGATGCTTTTGAACTGTGGTGTTGGAGAAGACTCTTGAGAGTCCCTTGGACTGCAAGAAGATCCAACCAGTCCATTCTGAAGGAGATTAGCCCTGGGTGTTCTTTGGAAGGAATGATCCTAAAACTGAAACTCCTGTACTTTGGCCACCTCATGCGAAGAGTTGACTCATTGGAGAAGACTCTGATGCTGGGAGGAATTGGGGGCAGGAGGAGAAGGGGACAACAGAGGATGAGATGGCTGGATGGCATCACTGACTCGATGGACATGAGTCTGAGTGACCTCCGGGAGTTGGTGATGGACAGGGAGGCCTGGCGTGCTGCAGTTCATGGGGTCGCAAAGAGTTGGATATGACTGAGCGACTGAACTGAACTTAACTGAACTGAAGGTTAGCAGAAACAGAATGTTATGAACCACACTCACAAAGCCTGCTGATATTGAGATGTCAGGGGAGCATGTAATTTCCTTGGTTCTGTCTCGCCACAGCAAAGATCTGAAATGGTGGATCAGTGTTACAGCTCAGTCACAGCTCAGTTTTATTTAGCAAGCAAAGGATAGTACACCCTCGAGGCGTGAGGGCAGGCTGACCCCAAAGTAGAGGCCTCAATCCATCTTGGCTTCTTCCTTTTATATGTTTGTCTCCTCTCCTGCCTTGAGCCTGCCCTGTACAAATTGGGCTAGCCAAGAAGGGAGTGTGTTTGTTTCACCTGAAATTCTCACTCCAGTCCATGGATTTTCTTTTGCTTCATTTTTGCAGGCTTTTCTCCTTCTTTGGGTTATAGCCACCCCATTTTGGACTCCTTTTTCCTATTCTAACTTCCTAACAGTAATAATCAGAAAAATATAAACAAATGAGTATTTAATTCCTTAAAGAAAAAGAATGAATCAAAATATAAACAAAGACCAAATTACTGTTGATAAAGAACAAAACAGAAGCTCTAAAAATTAAAATATAAAATTAGATTTAAAAACCTGATTGATGGGTAAAATACTACACTACACAGTTGAAAAAAGAATCACTGAATGACAAAGAAATTACCTGGTGTGCAGCAGAGAAAGAGAAGGAAATGAAAATATGTTTAAGAGAGCAAAGAGGGAAGTGTTCCCACATGCTCCTAATGATAGTTCCAGAATAATAAAATATAAAGATGGTGTAAAGAAACTATTTGAAGAGATAATTACCATTTCAGATACACCAATATCAAATTCAGGAAAACCAATGAGTTCCAAGGAGGTAAATAAAGCCAAGAGAAGTTTGCTTCATTACCTCTTGTGGTTGGGGATTCTATCCTAGACTGTACTTCTCTTAGGGAGTGCTGGTAAAATAACTCTGTGTCTAACCTACACCCTAGTAACTGTGGGAAACAGGTATCTTTGCCACACACACAGTGGGAGGACAGGCCATGTCCCCTTGCAGTTGTCTCTCCTCATCTTCTCTAGCTCTTCTCTTCTCTTACCAGTTTTAAGTCGAGAAAACCAAGTACCCTGCTGGTTCAGTAGCTTAGAAAATTTCACAAGGTGGATGATTGTGGCAGAGTCACACTGAATTACTTCTCAGAGCCACCCAGTATTATAAGAGGCAGCGCAGGGAGAGCTCGCAAAACAGCACCTCTCTGAGAAAATGCTGAGTACATATTCATTGAGTCTCCCTCTTGGACAAGGGAATCATATAGTAAGGCTTTGAAGATAAGGAAGTTTGTTCTGCACACCGAACACCTGCTGAGGCTGATGAATCAGTCAAGATATCTGTCGTAAAGGCATGAGAAAGAACACGTAAGGAAAGGGTAAGACAGAACAGTCTCCAGAAAACAGGGCCTTGAGAAAGTAGCATTTATATCCCCACAGATGATCAGCATACATCAGATCAGATCAGATCAGTCGCTCAGTCGTGTCCGACTCTTGGCGACCCCATGAATTGCAGCACGCCAGGTCCCCTGTCCATCACCAACTCCTGGAGGTCACTCAGACTCACATCCATCGAGTCAGTGATGCCATCCAGCCATCTCATCCTCTGGCGTCCCCTTCTCTTGCCCTCAATCCCTCCCAGCATCAGAATCTTCTCCAATGAGTCAACTCTTCACATGAGGTGGCCAAAGTATTGGAGTTTCAGCTTTAGCATCGTTCCTTCCAAAGAACACCCAGGGCTGATCTCCTTCAGAATGGACTGGTTGGATCTCCTTGCAGTCCAAGGGACTCTCAAGAGTCTTCTCCAACACCACAGTTTAAAAGCATCAATTCTTCAGCACTCAGCCTTCTTCATAGTCCAACTCTCACATCCATACATGACCACAGGAAAAACCATAGCCTTGACTAGACGAACCTTTGTTGGCAAAGTGATGTCTCTGCTTTTGAATATGCTATCTAGGTTGGTCATAACTTTCCTTCCAAGGAGTAAGCGTCTTTTAATTTCATGGCTGCAGTCACCATCTGCAGTGATTTTGGAGCCCAGAAAAACAAAGTCTGACACTGTCTCCACTGTTTCCCCATCTATTTCCCATGAAGTGATGGGACCAGATGCCATGATCTTCGTTTTCTGAATGTTGAGCTTTAAGCCAACCTTTTCACTCTCCACTTTCACTTTCATCAAGAGGCTTTGTAGTTCCTCTTCACTTTCTGCCATAAGGGTGGTGTCATCTGTATATCTGAGGTTATTGATATTTCTCCCAGCAATCTTGATTCCAACTTGTGTTTCTTCCAGTCCAGTGTTTCTCATGATGTACTCTGCATATAAGTTAAATAAACAGAGTGACAATATACAGCCTTGATGAACTATTTTCCTATTTGGAACCAGTCTGTTGTTCCATGTCCAGTTCTAACTGTTGCTTCCTGACCTGCATACAGATTTCTCAAGAGGCAGATCAGGTGGTCTGGTATTCCCATCTTTTTCAGAATTTTACACAGTTTGTTGTGATCCACACAGTCAAAGGCTTTGGCATAGTCAATAAAGCAGAAATAGATGCTTTTCTGGAACTCTCTTGCTTTTTCCATAATCCAGCAGATGTTGGCAATATGGTCTCTGGTTCCTTTGCCTTTTCTAAAACCAGCTTGAACATCAGGAAGTTCACGGTTCACATATTGCTGAAGCCTGGCTTGGAGAATTTTGAGCATTACTTTACTAGCGTGTGAGATGAGTGCAGTTGTGCGGTAGTTTGAGCATTCTTTGGCATTGCCTTTCTCTGGGATTGGAATGAAAACTGCCCTTTTCCAGTCCTGTGGCCACTGCTGAGTTTTCCAAATTTGCTGGCATATTGAGTGTAGCACTTTCACAGCATCATCTTTCAGGATTTGGAATAGCTCAACTGGAATTCCATCACCTCCACTAGCTTTGTTTGTAGTGATGCTTTCTAAGGCCCACTTGACCTCACATTCCAGGTTGTGTGGCTCTGAGTCAGTGATCACATCATTGTGATTATCTGGGTCTTGAAGATCTTTTTTGTACAGTTCTTCTGTGTATTCTTGCCACCTCTTCTTAATATCTTCTGCTTCTGTTAGGGCCATACCATTTGTGTCCTTTATCGAGCCCATCTTTGCATGAAATGTTCCTTTGGTATCTCTGATTTTCTTGAAGAGATCCCTAGTCTTTCCCATTCTGTTGTTTTCCTCTATTTCTTTGCATTGGTTGCTGAAGAAGGCTTTCTTATCTCTTCTTGCTGTTCTTTGGAACTCTGCATTCAGATGTTTATATCTTTCCTTTTCTCCTTTGCTTTTTGCTTCTCTTCTTTTCACAGCTATTTGTAAGGCCTCCCCAGACAGCCATTTTGCTTTTTTGCATTTCTTTTCCATGGGGATGGTCTTGATCCCTGTCTCCTGTACAATGTCACGAACCTCATTCCATAGTTCATCAGGCACTCTATCTATCAGATCTAGGCCCTCAAATCTATTTCTCACTTCCACTGTATAATCATAAGGGGTTTGATTTAGGTCATACCTGAATGGTCTAGTGGTTTTCCCTACTTTCTTCAATTTCAGTCTGAATTTGGCAATAAGGAGTTCATGGTCTGAGCCACAGTCAGCTCCTGGTCTTGTTTTTGCTGACTGTATAGAGCTTCTCCATCTTTGGCTGCAAAGAATATAATCGATCTGATTTCAGTGTTGACCATCTGGTGATGTCCACGTATAGAGTCTTCCCTTGTGTTGTTGGAAGAGGATGTTTGTTATGACCAGTGCATTTTCTTGGCAAAACTCCATTGGTCTTTGCCCTGCTTCATTCCATATTCCAAGGCCAAATTTGAAAGAGTAAAGGTTCTGGCATCCTCAACATAGTAGGATGGCACAAAATAAGTGAAATACTCCACCTCACCAATTGGAGGAGTACAGAAAATGGCTTCATCACCGCTGATTGCTTTAAAAGATGACTTCCAGCCTTCCTTCTTTTTATATAGTGCAGAGGAAGTAGGGAGGTGGAGGGTTGGGGTGCTGGATGGTTCCAACTGAGCTGAAACAGTGCATCTCAGCCACCCTCTCTTCAAAGTGGTTGGCTCTGCAGCTGATAGTTTTTTGATTTTAGAATTTGATATTACTTGACTTAATGTAGATTTGGACATTTAGTTTGGAAAATAGGAAAATATACTTGCCTCACTTGGCGTTATACTGTGAACCCTAAGGCAATAATTCTGGGACTGTAATCAAGTTTTCCAGTGGTGGTCTACCAATACCATGTTATAACGTCGTAGCTTGTCATCATTGACAAACATTGCCTTTTCCATAATCTGATTGTAAACATCATTGACAATCATTTAGTTCTCTGTACTATATTAAACAGTGTCAGACTTTATTTTTCTGGGCTCCAAAATCACTATAGATGGTGACTGCAGCCATGAAATTAAAAGATGCTTGCTCCTTGGAAGGAAACTTATGACCAACCTAGATAGCATATTCAAAAGCAGAGACATCACTTTGCTAACAAAGGTTCGTCTAGTCAAGGCTATGGTTTTTCCTGTGATCATGTATGGATGTGAGAGCTGGACTGTGAAGAAGGCTGAGCGCCGAAGAATTGATGGTTTTGAACTGTGGTGTTGGAGAAGACTCTTGAGAGTCCCTTGGACTGCAAGGAGATCCAACCAGTCCATTCTGAAGGAGATCAGCCCTGGGATTTCTTTGGAAGGAATGATGCTAAAGCTGAAACTCCAATACTTTGGCCACCTCATGTGAAGAGTTGACTCATTGGAAAAGACTCTAATGGTGGGAGGGATTGGAGGCAAGAGGAGAAGGGGACGACAGAGGATGAGATGGCTGGATGGCATCACTGACTCAATGGACGTGAGTCTGAGTGATCTCCGGGAGTTGGTGATGGACAGGGGACCTGGTGTGCTGCAATTCATGGGGTCGCCAAGAGTCGGACACGACTGAGCGACTGATCTGATCTGACTATATTAAAAATTAATGTTTGTAGTAAAACAATACACATTTTAAAATATGGGCAAAGGTAGTTGCCAGTAATTTCAAACTATAAATAGCATTAGAAATACACAGTGAAGGTAAAGTCTGTAAAGGTAAATATGGATAAGAAAAGCCGTGTGGTTTGCTGAATTGTTCAGAATGAATAGTATATAGAGTTACTCAACCTGAGAAACTTTTAGGGTGCTAATTTCCTTTATAAATTCAATTTCATTCTTCTAAGAGACTTTTTCTGCGTCCTAAACTATGTAACACTTGGAAAAAAATTCATTTTCTATTCTTATTTCTATTTCCTCTATTCTTAATCAAATTAGTATAGTACATAATAGTAAAAAATTTGGCTATGTAAAACATTTTAATCTATTCTCTACAAATTAGTAAAGAAAAAGGCAAGTTCTTTCTACCTAGAATATTCAGACAAGGTATAATTAAATAAAAAGTTGATTCATGACCTTGCCTTCTCACCTGATGGTCAAAGATCAATTGAGTTGTTTTTATTTAACATTTATTTCTTCATAAATTCTTAGTGATTTTATACTAACTGTTATTTTCAGACTTTGGTCCTTCAAGAAAAACTCAAATCCCTGTCACATCTAACCTCTTTCAAAGCCATTATACTTCTTCAGGGGGGAAAAAAGATTAAGAAATCCTAACTCAAAGGTATTACAATAGTCTTACCCATTGATAAGCTTCTCAGTAATTAAAAAGTAAAGAATAGGTGTGATGAATGAAGTTTGATTTTGATGTGATGCTTAGTATAAATCTATGAATGAATTTAGCACATTTGTAGTTGATGTAATTAGGAAAAATGACAGCTCTTGGAAACATAGCTAAGCTGACTCTTGCCTTCTGATGCAACATTAAGCTCTTTAAGGAGACTTGATCACACACATCTGCATTATATGAATGACTGCTGGCTAAATGAAATTTGGCAGTGATTGATCTTTCCCTATAATTTCCATAGTCAGTTAAAATAAAGAACAATATCTTTCATAAATCCACAAAGCCACACTTCAAGGAAAAAGAAATATTTTTTAAAATTTCATTTTATGGAAGAAATATATCTTTAGGATACACTATCACAACTTCATTTTGGAAATGTCTTCTAATTATTCAAAACAAACATATATGAAATGGTTCCCTCATTTACTGATTTTTTATAGTAATTAACTGGCTAAGATGCATAAGAAAAAAATAGGTCCTCTGACCTCTTTCCCAAGCTACCAATTTAAAAGTCCTATCATTATAGAAAAGAATTAACTTTAAAGTTCCATAAGATGCATTCTTAAGTCTTGAATATATTAGAGGAAAGGACAGGACATTTTATTGACAAGAACTATTGTTTCTGGTCGTGTCTTCTTTTTGAGAAAATTCTACTGCTGCATATGATTTGTTTCAACATGCTAAGAAAAACACTGTTATAAAGTTTCTCTTTTGCAATCTATGTTTGCCCTTTTAACATTTTCATAATTTTGAATAAGCTAAAATATTATGCTTCACTGTTATTTTTGAACATACTTTTTAATGTTCAGTATGTGTTAACGAAGCAAGCAGACACTTCTTGGGTCCTCTGGTATCACTTCTTGCGTCTTGCAGTCACATGGAATAGTCTAATGTATGATTTAATGTCAATATTATGGTTTCTGATATTATTTGCCTCTAAATGTAATCCAGAACTTCCTGAAACATAGATGAGTCTACCTCTTAGGACTGGAAAAATAAGAATAAGCTTGACATATCTTAAATGTTATCAAGCACTAAGATCAGTTCAGTCAGTTCAGTTGCTCAGCCGTGTCTGACTCTTTGTGATCCCGCGGACTGCAGCACCCCAGACTTCACCATCCATCACCAACTCCTAGAGCTTGCTCAAACTCATGTCCATCAAACCAAACTGATCACATGGATCACAGCCTTGTCTAACTCTATGAAACTACGAGCCATGTTGTGTAGGGCCACCCAAGATGGATGGGTCATGGTGGAGAGTTCTGATAATTACACGGTC